>CM073443.1:25690000-26940000 GCA_037074515.1 Mimosa bimucronata
AACATCAATCTTAATGTTCTTCCTCTACACTGCTGCCGTTTCCCCACCATTGCCAATTGCTTCCTAGATATACATTTTATATAACACACTGTTTAATAGCTATCATGTATCTTTAACCAATAGCTCAAAAAAAGTCCAAAATCACGATGACCTAACTTGTAAAATTGGGAGTGTAAAGTTTATATGGATTTCAAAAATTTGATGAAAATCTGCAATAAACATACGTGATGAATGATAAATTTGTCAGCTTGTCTGTCAAAAAAAAAAAAAGCATAATGCTCCCTCCATTCCTAATTATAGGACCTATTTATGAAGATGAATTTATTCTTAAATATAAGACATCTTTTTTATTTTTATCAATTTTTCCCCAAATTATCCCTATTGATACTTCTGGATGATAAACAAGCAAGAGATGGGGGATGTGAATAAAGATATATGGTTATGGTAATATCATGTGATTTTAACTAACTTAACTAACTTTTTTAATATAATCAAATTAGATAATTAAATCGTATATTTAGAAACGGAGGAATTTTGCAGGCAGCTTGACATCTAGAATATGAAAGAGAATAGTAAATAAGAATAACATTTAAAATATTAAAGGGCTAAGATTCATCTTGGCACCTTGAAATATTTTTTAAGTATCTCTAAGGATTTTAAACTAACTTGTAGGTATTTTCAAGTGTTTTTGGTGCAACTTTGTTTTTTTTTTTTCTCAACTGCAATAAGCACCCTGGATTTATGAATTTAGGATATTGAGTGTTATTAAAAAATTGCTTTAAGTGTTGGATGAACCATAAATTAGTTTAAAAATTTAAATACAATTAAAGAAAAAACTCATGATGGTGGTTGCGACATAACACGAAAACAATGTTAGTGTTACTGCCGGCTGGACTAATATTTTAGTCAAACGTACATTACCATTACCATTGCTCTAATAAAAGATCGTGTCAGGACTAACTAGCACCCACAGTCAAAGTAGTAATATGTCTTTTAACACAGTTTTAATATATCCAATTTGTTTGGGTTTTTCTGCTTTGTTTTCTGTGCAGTTTTTTTACTTAGTGTAGCATTGTTTTGTTTTATTCTGGATATGTAATTCCAAAGTATGAAAAAAAAATATTGTCCCTTAAAAGTATATTACTACATCCTGTCATTAATACAATATCCGATTGAATACTTTGTGAAGATTAATAAAATTAAATAAAGGGGTAATTACAGGTCCCGTGTAAGGGACTTAATTAAGATGATGTCCTATGAAATCACCTAATTAATCTGAGGTTCCTATTAGAAAGTTGTTATTGCAGGCCAAAAACAACTTTTTGGCCTGCCATAACAACTTGTGGCTTGAAAATCACTCTTGGTCTGTAACAACTTGTGACCTGCGATAACAACTTTTTGACCTGCAATAACAACTTTGTGGGACCTCATATTAATTAGGTGATTTCATGGGACCTCATCTTAATTAAGTCCCTTACACGGGACCTGTAATTAATTACCCCTTAAATAAATTGTTTAAAACTATTTATCTTTATCATTTTTTCCACACCAATTTGTCAACTTATATATAATATAATAAAACACATAAGTGTTTAAAAGAGATCATGTAATATATATTATAATTAACTAATTTATTTAGGGAAAAATTCCAAAAAAATATCCTCAGAATAGTTAAAGGACAGTTTGCTACACCGAAATTTGAAAAGGACAATTCAATACAATGACTGAATTGTCCAACCCCAAATTAAAAGGAAAAGTCTTAAATACCCTTGGTTCAACTATGTGATTCCCAAGTTGGGAAGCCCTTAAGAGAAGTTGGGAAGCCCTTATGGGAAGTTGGGAATCTCTTATGGGAATTTGGGAATCCCATAATTGAACCAAGGGTATTTAAGATTTTTCCTTTTAATTGGGGTTGGACAATTTAGTTATTGTACAGAATTGGCCTTTCCAAATTTCAGTGTAACAAACTGTCCTTGTCTTTTTTATGGAATTTTCTCTTTATTTAGATTCATTAATCTTCACAAACAAATCAATTGGATATTATATTACAGAACAAAAGTAATATGATATATTGACACATGCAGTGATGGTATATAAACTGGAGGCACATGCCTACGAAAGATGTTACAAAACATGGTGTTGTCCTAATGGACAGAACATTGAAGAGATGCTAGAAAGTTACAAGGCATGTGGCATGTGTGGTTAGGTGCATGAAGGTATGTGTGAGTGTGAGTGTGAGTGTGAGTGTGTGTGTGATACTCATACCCTCATCACTAAACTCAAATCTTGGGTGGGATCCTTTGGTTATGGACCTGTCTGCTGCTGCTACACCCCCACAGACATGATCAGATTTTGGCTTGCAATCTCCTTCTCTAAAGCATCCAAATATACTACTCTCCTTTAAAGTATTGCTTCCCATTTGTCCATCACTAAACTAGTTTCCAGTGTATAAATATAATGGAACAGGAAACAGTGCATAAGTAATCATTTCTTAATGACTAAATGGGAATAACACTGTATTGCCACAAACTTAATCAATGCTGTATGAGGTGAGTATATTCTTATTTTGAAAGAATCAAGTGCCCAAAATCCTTATAACTTAGTGGCATGAAAGCTCTTATATAAATGGGAGGTTGTGGATTAGATCCCGATTGAAAGTTTAAGTTATTAGGGTTTGCCTCTCTAATTCACAAATAAAATGGAATGCAATAATTTACCCTCACTGTACTCTTGGTGATTTATTCCCCAAAAATGATAATGTTCTATCATACCCACAATAACAAAAGCCATGAATGGAGGATTCATAGCAAGACTCAACCAAAATAATTGACCTTGTCAGGGTTTTTATAAACCGACACCAAACACCTCCTTTAAGACATTTTGAACGATGTTGCGGTCTTATAGTTCAACTAACACCAAATACCTCCTTTAAGACATTTTAAAGAATGATATTGTGATTAAACACCTCCTTTAAAAAGTTCTTAAAATTGAGGTTGTGACTACAAAACTGTGGAAGGCATGGATCGGTGAGTTGAGACATTGAAAAATGAACAGAAATAATTCACCCCTCAAATTTTAAATTTGAGGTAAGTCTATTTGTGGATGACACTCCTTCCGGTACTAATTATAAGAGCCAGTCGATTTTTTTTTTTTTTTTTGTAGATCTTAAGAATGCAAATTAAAACACGTTAAATTGTTTATATTTATTTTTCTTCTCAAAACTGATTTATTTTACTTATAAATTAACATATAATTTAATTACCTGTAGCATATGTTAAAATTTAGTTGTCCGTTTTATTTCTTTTTATTTTCAAAAGGGATTTAACTTAAATGCAAAATAGGCTTGCCCATGGCAATCCAATATGATGCCTAATTCATTGACACTTACAGCCAAGCATGTAGGCTGTCTGATACTTGAAAACTCAGACAGTTTAGACACAGATACAGTGCCAACCGCAATATCTAAACAATACGGGTACCTCACCTTGAACACCTAATCACGGATTTAATACTTCATTACATCAATACAACCATTAAGCACAATGTTTATACGCACAATGATACAAGGAAACATCCAAAATTTGAAGTACTATATGAAAAGCGGAGGAATATCTGACAAAGGTGTTCAAACACATTAAAAAAAAAGCAATGAATCTACATTTTCATTGAGAATCAGTACCGGTTCACTGGATTAGTCAATAAGGGATCAATTCATCCCCTAAAAAAACATCATCTGCTATCGTGAAAGTAAATGAATAACGAAAAGAATGCAACTATAAATCGTTCTGTACATAGTATTTACAAAAGAATTGCATCTTTCGAGGTCCTAATAATTAAACGCCACTCAAAATGATGAAAATTTCACCTACTGCACAGTTCTGGCTTCTGAAACTTTCAAGTAAACACACAAGTGAAGAAAATGCTCAGGATTTCTTAGGTTTCTCACCACCCAAGAAAAGGGTATCTCCAATTTTGGCTCTATCCCTTGAATGCGAACAAGCATGATTTCAGCATTCTCGAGTTGGGGGCAAAGTGAAACAGGATCACATGAATTTTCTCCCCCTTCTTCTGCACTTTGCTTGGTGTTTGGATCTACCTCATCAGGAAGGTTCCTTTCCGGGAAAAACTCGGGTAGAAGGCTTTCAACTGCATCTCTCAGGCTGAAATACTTGCCTGTAACGCAAGAGGAAATAGCACCAGATAATGACATGGTGATGGTTAGCAGAGATGATAGAAATGATAAGAAATATGACAATTTGAAGGAAATGTTGACACAAATGAGGAGTGGGAATGGGAAAAATTCATCCCTACTACTAGATGGAGTGAATGGCCTCCAAGATGCTTTCATCATTCTTGATGAACAGTGAGCAGAGTGATGGTAAGAGTGAAATTTCAGAATAAATAATACTCTGATATGAATTTTCTTGGAGACAGCATACATATATAGGGGAAGTAAGGAGCCAACCTTCCTAATTAGTCAAAAGCTATCAGCAGAAATTGAACAAACATTAATCCTAATAAAAATAAATAAAATGATGACAACAAAATATAAGAATAAGGAGAAGAGTTGAGCAAATTGAAGGAAACAAAATTTGCCAGACAAAAATCCTTTCAACAAAATACAACTTCCACTTTTTTTTAATGAGGAAAGAAAGAATAAACATGGAAGATAAACAGTTTTAATTTTGAAGTTACACAAGGATCCTATATAGAACATGGCTTACCGTCTTCCTTGTGAACTTCAACAGGACGATTTATATAAGACACTTTGTCCCAACTATCAATTGGAGGTACATCTTCAAAATCATCAAAATCCTCACTGACAGTCCATACATAGAGTCGAACAGGAATTCTACCTAAAAAAGGGTCATAATTTGTAATCTAAGAATTCTGGGAATGTCAAAGTACAAATATGGCACCAATCCAAGTCAACAATTAAAAAAATCCAAATCAGAGTTCTACACAAGAAGACAATATTAATCAAAATGCCACATTTTAAAGCAAAAACCACATGACACCATGAACAAGATCTCAGAAGAAAAGAAAAAGAATAATGCAACATGTTTCCCCAGTAACTTCTGAAATATAGACGTAGATTCTATTGTGGTTTAGGTAGATTGAAGCTCAAATCCTATTGTGCCAAACTATAGGTACCAAGTTTAGAACAAAAACACACACCATCGGAGGTTTAAAGAAACAACACAAATCAAGAAGACAAGTAGAAAATAGAAATAGAATAAGCCAAATATGCAACACAAGAAAGTCCAGAAATCATAGAGAGTAGACCCCGGATTCCCTCTAAACAAGGCACGTTAAACCTATTTGATCCCCTCATCTTGTAGCAGCCAGAGTCAACAACAAACAGAAATGTCCTAAGGCCATAAAAAGTGTCCTTAAATCTCCTCTTCAATCAGGCTAACTGACAGCCAACAAATCATTAAGGATCATATAAGAAGTAGCATCTCCATGTTGCTCACCTATCTTCGTCGTTGCAGCCACATCTGTCTCTCCAGCACTTTGTTGAGATTTTTTTGAGTCCAAATCAATATGTGCCGCAAATTCATCTTCAAAAGGTCCTAGCTTAAGCTTAGATGACACCCGTTGATAGGCCTCAAAGTTAGCTGCAATGAAAATGAGTGTTGACAGATAACTAATAATCCACAGCCGGTAAAACATGTAAAATACAAGCATATGGAACAAAATCATTAAACTGCAAACAAACATCTCAATTTGTATTAAATAGCTCTCTAACATGCCACTTTACATATAATATAAATAAAAATTATGCACAATAGAGTAAATGGAACACCCGAAAAACAATTTAAATTTAGCGCTAAAGCATAGTTTCTTCCCTGCAAGATTGGTTAATGTAAGATGAAATTAAGTTAATCATAGCCCGCCATAATTTCCTTTGGGAGTTGATTGTGCATGATTATTATATGATTTTAACTGCTGATAATAGGAAATTAGTATTCGATTTAGGAGAATTATATGGGAATAGGGTACATTTACATGTATGGTCCAAAGTTAGGGAGTTAATTGCATTTTCTTTGTAATTCAAGCATTATAGGGCATTAACTCATGTATCTTATGATTATGGACTTAAAATACCTCACATATATCCCAATTTTCCATTTATGTGCAAAGGATGAGGCTTAGATTGAAGAAAGAAGAAACAGAATTGAAGTTGCCTCGTCACGGCGAGGGCATGGCGAACAGAGGAAAAAAGGAACAGATAAGACAATTCCTCGCTGTGGAGAGTCCACGGCGAGTGACGCGAATCTGGACAAATTAGGAAGTTGCTGTTTTGATATAATTTTCAAATTTTAGCTATTGGGCTTTCTTCTATTGTTTCCTAATCAATGTTTCCAACCTCTCCAAGCAACTTTAGGTCTGATTAAGATTATGAAGTTTCCTAATTGATGATCCTACTCATTATTTCCTATTTTGGCTGGCTTTCTTGAAGATTGATTGATTGGGTCTTCCTCAATCCTTTCCTAATTGTTTTGGGAGATCAAAATAGGCAATCCTAGGCCAATTTGGAGAGTTTATAAGTTGCTTCTTGTACCAGAAGGGGGGAGCACGAATTTAAACAAAAAAGACCACTCACCACAATTCACTCTCATTTCTTCCATTCTCTTGCTCTCAGCCTCTCTGCACGAAATTCACTCTCCCATTCACCCATCTACATCAATTTCACTCATTCCACATCAATCTCATGGCTTTCAACTCCAAATTCCAATCGATCGTGTTCGAGAGCATGAGCGGCTAAACTTCTTGTGGGGATCTTGATGGAGGAAGGCAACCGGAATTTCAACGTTCTTAATGGGGAGTTATTTAGTTTCTCTTGTCTAAATCTAAATTATGTGTTGCAATTCTTTATGTTTTGTCATATGTATTTGGTCTTAGAACAAGTATGCTCTAATGTTTAAACTTTTGTTTAATGGTCATGCATGTAATTAAGCGATGTTCTTTTATATGTATGAATCTAAGTGTTGATTTCATGATATTATGCAATAGATGTGCTTCATTTATATCTCCTTTGGATTCTTAGAATATGTTGAATGCATGTTCGATTGTATGTGTGTTTAGACACTAGATCCAACGTTAGATGATTCGATCTACTTCTAACGAGTCTCTTTGCATGTTTATCATAATTCTTCACTACCAAATTGGAACTTAACGATTGCCTATTTGACTAATTAAATTAGTGATACGCCACGTTAGTTAAGCGATTGCCTTAGGTTTTGCATTAAAACTTGGTTTAAAAACTCCTATATCATCTTAGAAGCTAAGAAGGTTGCCCAATTTATCAAGAGACCCAAGCTCATCTCATAAGTTTCGCAACCAATTTAATTGCTTTCTTCGTAAACAAAAAATCCCAAAAAGAAATTAGTCTAGTTTCATTAACCAAAAATCACAAACCCCCGACTTTTTATAGCTTTTCATACATTTAGTTAGCTTAGATTAGTTCATTAGGCTCCTAGAGAGACGATCCGAGAAAGCACCACTAGTGCAATCCTTGATTAGATTTAATTTTGCATTTGCACCCCAAGGAGTTTAGGAAGGTGACAAATCAGGAGTATAGCAACGAAATCTTACAAGACTTCATAAGCATCTGGGAAGTTACTTTATTCTAGAGAAAACCGAACCAAATCTAGTCAACATAAATTCCTTTGGACCAGGGCTTTTCATTTTAGAATATAAGCCTCATGAAGAAAGTACTAACAACAAATATCTAGCTAGTTGACATACCCTTTAAAACAGATTGCCAGAGCTCCACCTGATCAGTTTGAGACATGTTCATGACATTCTTGCAGTTCCCATTTATAATATATGCAGCCTGTGGGAAAATTCCAGTTAGAAAAGTGAAAACAAGAGCAGTTAAAATTTCCCATATTTTAAATTGGAACAGATAGCTGGATTTAAGATTGCAAGCTGTCATAAATTTGCTCGCTCTTTTTCCCCTTTACCAACCTTTGCTCTTTTCACTCATGGGACCTTGACATATTAATAAGCCAATGAACGCCACACAACAGACACACATACCATGAATAACAAGTTACATAAGAAAACTTGCTGATGATGACGCCAACTTGTTGAAAGAAAAGAAATTTTCAATGGCACATGGACGGAACAAAGTTCCACTAGAATTTTATAATCTAGCGAAGAAGAGAAACCAAAGACAAGGAATAATCCTCAAAACATTCTAAACATTTTCTCAAATTCAACAATAAAAGGCTAATACCCTAAGATAGATTTTATGCCTTAATAAAAGAAGAACTGAAACAATCCTAAGCCCAAAAGGATAAGAAACCCACACTTTCTTCTAGAAAACTACAGATAAGAAACTCAAACTTTAAATTCAAGAAACTATAATTCAAAATAGGAAATAACTAACTTGCCCTGCAAAAAATTTGGGAAGAAAGTACAAATATAGTTCGGACTATTCATTATCCCAAAACCAAACAAGTCATTTCAATTTGGGAAGTTCCTTGAAGGAAAATGATGCATATAGACTTCATCTACTGTAAATGTAAAGATGACACGATATCAAGTGATCACACACACACAAAGCCCTATCTTCAGAAGAGGAAAAAGAACACTAACCTCTTTCAATGAGTTGATAAAACTCCACTTTACACTGTCTTCGCTTTCGCATGGTAGCAATATGTTACTTGGATATCCTCTGAAGTGTACCTGAAAAGAAGAGAGTACAGAGAACCAGTTTAGCAAACTCAATGAAGTAAAGTAGTCTAACTTTCACACAAATATCTTCAGGATGCTCAGCCTAACTTTATATTTACTTTCACCTTTCTCATTTCCCCTTCAATGCAACTCAAACACTTCCATTTAATTCAGAAAATAGGCATTACCTTTATGTCCATAAAAACCAAGGTTCAAAAAACCGGACCAGGCATAGAACCGGATGAGGCACTGGTTTAAGGGTTAATGGTCGGACCGGGGTCCAACCGGTTATATTAAAATAATAAAATTTTATGGATATTAACATTAATAATCACAAATACCAAAATGTAAATATAGATAGGTATGCATGATTCATCAAACATAAATATTTTAATGTTTTTATAGAGGGAAAGAGAAAATATTAGTTGATTATACGTGAAAATAAATATTATTCTACAATCCACAGACTAAAATACAAATATTAAGAGCAACAACAATTAAATATTAAAGATATACAACTAAAATAGCATTTAAAGTATTCTAGTTTCCTAATTTCTAAAATTGAGTGAAGTGGTGAAAGTTAGTAATTAGGTGAATTATAATAAAATTTTAAAAAAACTATTTTTTTTCAACAAAAAAAAAACCAACCTGGTTCAACCCCCGTTTTTGACCGGGTTGGCCGATTCTGGGCGGGTTGACCCGATCCTCTGCCGGGTCAACTGCACATCCGGTTTAAATGCCAAATCGGACCGGGCCATTGGCGGTTCACGGCTGGGCCGGTTGAACTGCCCAGTCCGGTCCGGTTTGGTTTTTTTAACACTGATAAAAACATTTATGGGAATGTGTAGGAACAACATATCTCAAATTTTAATGGCATTTCATGTACATTATGTTTGAATCGCCCAAATATAAAAAGTCGTATAAACAAGCTAACAACACAACCAAATCAGTAAATCTCCTTAAATAATGAGGTTTGTAAGACATTTGGAAAGTCCTTACTGTTAAATTCCAAGGCCTTTCAGGCTCAGCACATAAAAGATCAAAAAGGACTCCAGTAGGAATATACCTGCATGAGATGACAAATAAAACATTTAAAGAGTTCAAACTCCACATTCTATTATGGAAAGTGCTGTTGGCCTCTTATTAATATGCTAATAAATAGTTAGTGGAACGTGGATATTAAAGATGGTAGCTCATTATCAATAATCAAATATTCAGGGCCAACAAAGGTACTAATGGCAAAGGAATAAATATTGAAACTTATTTTTAAAAAAAAAGTTATTGATAAATGCCAAACCACCATATTCCCCAATTAAATTTACATGGGATTTCCCATGAAGAGAAGGTACAAAAATGTTAACTAATGATTAAAGACAAAAATAAATCAAACAGAACCATCTAATTTTTAATATGTTAGAGTATACACAAAAAAATTAAATAAATAAATACAAAGACACCATCTCCCCCTAAGCTTGCTTCTAGGTAGATGTTTTAAAATGATATTAGTCTATCAGAAGCTAATGTCTCTCTGTCTCTAGACTAAAGTGCAATCCATCCGATTATTCAGTTGCTTTAGCTGTCATTCTGGATAAGTCCACCGAGTAACATTCCTTTAACAAGTCTCATTGCATAGGTAGCTACTAAACTGTAACGAGGTACCTTATGGCTCAATTTTGAACTTACATCATAGGGTAAATGGTCCTTTAAATCAGTAAGAATCAATTAAAAGCATGGAAAACCAGGAACAATTAGATCGGTGAAACTTGATGCAAAAAATTTTGCTCCCAGGTAAATTATCACTTGAATTTATGATTTTAAGAATGACTAATCACAACATACCATTTCAAAGGCAATCCTTTGTATTCAAACCAAATTGTATCCGCCCCAGGGGGAAGCGTACTGCCGAAATAGGGCTTTATGACAGAAATCAACAAAGGCAAGTATCCTATCCGAGGAGCTAACACCTGATCCAACAGAAGATATATTTATAATTAAATTCAGATAAACAAATCCTGAAAATGTTATATCAAAGCAGTGGCTAAAACAATACCTATGCAACAAGAATTTATCATGTTAAATAAAATATGTGTTATTCATTTGTATTCAAATTTTTCTTATTTAAGAAAATATTGTATTTTTCAACAAAATCACTTGGAGATGCCCCAAATAGAAAAAGCAGTGAAGTGTGTCTCTGAAAATTGAATTCTTTTTGCTAAAAACACAATTTTTTGTAAAGAAGCCAGGCAAACAGCTACTGATAAGACATTTTTCTTTTTCCAAAAAAAGAAGACCAAAATAATGAGGATGATTTGCCGCAAAGGGTTTCATGGTTTGATTGCAAAGAGTGGTGCTTTAGTTCAACAAAGAGACTTGCTAGAGCAAAGTCAATGACTTAGTCGCTTTTGTTGTTAACATTATCAAATCTTCATTATAAAGAAATAAAGAAACTCACTCGCAGACAAAATTCACCAAATACAAAAGATGAAATTAGATGCATCCCAAAATGCATTGAGCTAGCACTTTAGCTAAGCCATGGGTCCCACAATATTTTATAGATATATAAATATAGACATTGATTAGCATCACTATATCTCCAATAAAGTTTGATCAAGAAGCACAAAAATTTAAGGTCTGCAGGGATGCGGAGGCAGCAAGAAACCGAGATAAACAAATAGTCTGTCATAAGTAAGTGATAGAATAGAAGTTTTCAGAAACTAATAAAATGAAAACCAAGATCAGGCATTCAAAGTAAAAGCTTGACATGAGAAAGAAACCTTTGAATTACAAAGATAAAGGTATTTTGAGGAAAAGGAGGCAGAATACCAGGGCAGGTGGAGGAGGAGGGAGAGTTGTAACTTCAGATTCATGGAGATGAATCTGCAGAGGAATGGCCCCATCCCATACATACTTTTGTGCATCCATCATCTATTTCTCTTCAAAAAATGGGTTCTCCCTCCCTCTCTCTCTCTCTATGCAGTTGTTGGCACAATTTAAGTGTGTTCCAAGCGTTGAAGATATGGATGGACACAATGTCTACGGTACAAGGGATAAAAAAAAACTTTGTTATGGATTGATGAGCTAAACAGACCAACATATGAGTCCAAACCATTTTGACAGCTCTACCGATAGCGAAGTTAAAAACAATGATAAACAATCACTGGTGCAGCAACCAAGCTTAGAACAGAGTTTGTACTCAACACACAGCCAATCACTAAGACAGCATGCAGGCAATTAACAGGATTTGTACTCAAGTCTAAGCTAAAAACAACATGACCAGTCTTAAAAATGACTAGGGCAGAAGGCATTATCTGAAATAATTCACATCAAGATTACAAACTAGAAATCACGCTAAAACTATGCTTCACAGTCATTAAGACAGTGAACAAGCTAGGAAGATTATTGAGACTAAAACCCAAGCTATAAACGTGGCAAATACTCCAAGACAGCCTAAGGAATCACAAATTCCAGATCCAAAAGACCAAACTAGCAATAAATCACGACAAGGAAACGTTCACACATGCAAATATTTAATCTCAGATCCATTCAGGCAGTAAAAGGCACCGGCATACGGATGCGCAATAATAATAATAATAATAATTTCTCCACAGTCACTATATGTCACAGAAAACCAAATTACAGCAATGACGAAAGACTGCAGGCAGAATTCACTTTATCTTCCTTACCCATAACGAAATCCACAGCAGAGAACACATAAAGCCCACTCAGATTTTTCACCCCAAAAGCCCCTTCCTCGTTAATCCAAGTGAAAAGGTAAAAAAAAAAAAAAAACAAAATAAAAGCGTGAAAGTACCTATCTTCAGTAAAATCCTAAGGGGTTGAAGAACGACAGTGGTAGCAGACTGTTGCGTTCGATTACTTGCTTTTCCCTTGATCCTCTGTCTCTCTTACTTCGATTCTAGGTGGTTTTTTTTATTCTCACTGGCGGTCTCAAACAAAGTCGTGAAGAAAGAAGGGAAATTGGAGGTGAAGCGAGGCGACGAGCAAGATTGGAACTTGGAAGAGAGAAAGTGCCGTCCCCTCACTCCTCCCAATTCTGCGAGAAGACGCTGAATTTGCGCTTCCTTGTTTTTGTTTGCTTGCTCCCCATTGCCTATTTGCCTTACTCTTCTATTTTTCTTTTTTTTTTTTCTTCTTTTAATATTCTTCGTCAGCTCCTTCTCTTCCCTCTTTGGTTCTCTTTCTGTTTTTGGAAAATTAAAAAAATTATGAACGATGGCTTGTTTAATAGCAGGGGAAGTGAAATTTTAGTGAGGTGACTTTTTAAAAAAATTGAAGAAGACGGGGTGTAAGATAAAAGATTCAGGAAAAAATAAATAAAAATTGTTAATCCTGCCTCTCTACTATTTTTAAATCTAACTCAACAATTTTTCCATCTACCCACTTTCCCACCCCTCCCATTATACCAAGGGGTTGAAAAGGGGAAAAACCTTTTTTTCTTTTTTGACAAAAATGGTACCACTCCGTTCCTTATTATAAGTCCACCCTAACTACTTCTCACATACCAATGAGTGGAAGTTATAGCATTGAATATGACCTATTTTTCCAACTTTACCCTTATTTAAGAATAGGTATTAAAGTAATATTTATGCACTATAAGCATTCTCTCTCATTTTCCCTATTTTCAATACAAGGGTAAAATAGTCATTGTAGCATTAATTGACCCCAAAGTGAACTTATATTTAAGAACAAAAAATTCACGGTAGTTGGACTTATAATAAGGAACGGAGTGGTATATTGTTTTGGGCTTTTGGTTTCTGATAGGAAACATGTAATCAAGTCTGAGAATTTGTAGATATGGTGCAGAATTTTTGGCCCACCGATGTTGACGTGGCTCTGTCACTATATATATGTCATCATTTTAAGTTATACTTTTGCCCCGAAAGTATCACCAATGAGCGTTTTTGCCCCCAGAAGTAATCATCATTTTGAATAATAATCCTGATAAATTTGCTACGATTTGTGTATTTTTGGGGTAAAAACATTCATTTGTGGTTACTTCTAGGGCAAAAATAGACGTTAAAATGATGATATGTACATGGTGATAGAACCACATCAGTATCGTGGGTCAAAAAGTAGGATTTAACGGTCAAAGTTAACATTTTAAATGTTGAGGGGTAAATTTACTACTATTTGGACACTTTCAAGAGAACAATATACTCCTAAATTTACTTCCAAATACTCAATAATCCTTTGTAGTTACTTATGAGACAAAAATAAACCTATTCCCCTGTATTTGATTATAGAGTTGTAAGTGTAACAAAAAAAAAACATACAAAAGGCAAGGATTGGTCCCTAAGTCTACTAGAGGAATACAAGTAAATGCAAGTGAGGCTTTCGCACATAATTATTCCTGTTTAAAAAAAATAAAAAATATCAAAAATCTAAACTACTTTCTGTGGAAAGAAATTAAATAAACTAACATAGTAGTGAGTGATTGTTTTGATGATTTAACTTTACCTCATTGGTCAAAAAAAAAAAAAACTTTACCTCAAACTCAGCTAAACCCAAGCATGATGATTAAAATTTCTTCACGTTCCATTCCCAATTTGAGCGTGGAGAACCAAAAATCCAAAAATTGACGATCTGGGCCCACAGCCTCTGTTCATCAACTCTTTGGCGTAATCATTGATTCCCAGATTTTGAAGAAGAATAAGAAGAAGAAGCCGATACCCATAAAACGAACCTTGCTTCTCAATGCCTCATCATCCTTTTCAACTCTTTTCCTAATTCTAAATCAAACCCTTCCTCTTCATTAAATTTGTTATCACGTTCCCATCAAACCTCGTTCCCAAATTTTTTACCTTCATCCCCAAGCCATTAACTCTCCTCACCAACTTTGACCCCAACCCTAAAAAAAAAATCAAAACTTTATTTTTTTCCCACCTTCAGATCTCTGATTCTCACTTCATTTTCCATACCCCATGATATTCCCCTGAAACTCCATCTTCGCATAATAGTCCCGTGAAGAAATTCGACCATTTTCTATGATTCGCAGACCCAATAGATAGATAGATAAATAGATGTGACTTTCGGAGGGATCTAGGAACCCCGAAGAACGCGATTAAAGGCGATGTTTGGGGCCGTACAGTTAGGTTTGTTCGCTGCGTGTGTGGTGCTTTTTGTGCCGATGGGTATGGCGGGTTGGCATTTGAGTCGAAACAAGATGCTTTTTTTCAGTGGTGCTTTGTTCATCACGCTCGCTGTAGGTGTTCATCTTACTCCATATTTCCCTTCAGTTTCTGATTTCGTTACTTCTGTTTCTTCTATTGTTGTTTTGGACGATCGTGATTCTTGCTTTTCCTCGCTTCATGAGATTGATTGGGAAGTGAGGGCTAGTAGTAATTATGATCCTTTGAATAATAATAATTCTGTGAATTATGACAAGTCTTGGTTTTGGAGGAAATCTAGTTCAGTTGATTCTTGTGAGTTTCAGAAGTTGAATAGGCCTGATGTTGCGGATTTGCTTAATGGGTCTTGGGTCATGGTGGCTGGTGATTCCCAAGCGAGATTCTTTACACTTTCGTTGTTGAGTTTGGTTTTGGATTCGGAGCGAATGGAATCGACTCAAAAATCGTTGTTTATGAGGCATAGCAATTATCATATTGTTGTTAATGAGATTGGGATGAAATTGGATTTCATTTGGGCACCTTATACGACCAATTTGACTGAATTGGTGGGGGGTTTTAGTGAAACTCGCAATTACCCTGATGTTTTGGTGATGGGTTCAGGTCTATGGGATATGCTTCACATAACAAATGCTTCAGATTATGGCGTTTCGCTACAATTGCTGAGGAGGTCGATAACCTCACTCTTGCCTATCTCCCCTGAATTTAGCACAGAGGGATCTGCAACAGGTTCTGTGTCTGGTAGATCAACACACCTGTTTTGGCTAAGCCTGCCGACTTTGATTAACTCCATGTTGAATACAGAGGAGAAGAGGGAGAAGATGACTGATGTTATGAGAGTTTCATACGAGAGAGAACTTAAGAAAAGCCAGATCTTACAGCAATTTGGTGGCCCCTTTCAACAACTAGACATGGGTTCACTGAGTTGGAACTGTGGGATCCGATGTACAGATGATGGGATGCATTATGATGGAGCTGTGTATGAAGCAGCGGTTCATATTTTGCTAAATGCTTTGCTAATCGTATCTCATCAGAAGCTCTGAAGCTTGTGCCATTGGTTTTCTCCCAGAGGCACCCAGCTTCCTTAAAACGGATATACTGTAGGATATAACAATTTTGATTGTTGAGAGGTTGAATTTCCTATCCTAGCTTGATAATTGTCTTATGTTATTGTATATTTCTAATTTTTTTTTTCCTCCTGAGGCCATAGATTTAATTAGGTGTAGAGTTGTTATTGTTGCAAATCACATATTACATTCTTTTTCTTCCTTCTTTGGCTAGCTCCTCTGGACGCTAACAGATTGTGTAATCTACAGTCACATAAACTGGTAGAGTAATTTCACATCAAATTCTTGTGTTGAAAAAATTTTAAATTTCTGTATAAACAGTTGATACATGCTTTCCTGTATAATAGCATTCATTTCTAGTGGTTTATCCACTTGGCTAGCAAGACGAATATTGATGTTTGTCATACTCTATTTTCTAGCATTTTTGCATGACATGTGTTTATATGGAGCAGCTGAGATGATTGTGTTACTTTCACAACGCTTACAGCTGCTCTTCTATATGTTGACTTGAATTTTGCAGATTCTGCTATTTGTGTGGTCGTGCCATGTTTAGTGCCTTTTACTCATTTGTGATTGGTTTCCCATAATCACAGTAGCCGTTCTCGCTATCATTGTGTTCCTTCAGTTTATGGTCTCTGTATGACGCTTTAAGATAGATATTATTTGAGCTGTTTATTGTTATATAGGAATTCTAACAGTGAGTCTCATCCATTCTGTTAGGTTAGGCTTATAACATTCTCGAGTTGAAGCTTGTTTCAGACACAATTGTCAAATTATTGTTTGAGTAGTTTGGTTCAACATAGATTACTGCTATCATAATTAGGACATGTCAAAGTAATTCATAGATATTATGAGAGTGATAGCCAAAGTTTTAGATGTGGAATAGAAATATGTGCTTAAAACCTGTCGCCCGTGGATTCAACTGACGAAAGGGTTGGACATTCGACCATCTTGGCGAATGTTCAATTTGTGGGAAGTACTACTTAGTTGGGAGTCCAGTCGCAGTGCTTGGGGAGGTATCACCACAACTAAGTGAAGTTGGGTTAAACCTACATCTGTGAATTGAAAAAGGAGGCTTGCTTTTCTTGCTCCAGAGCCAATAGGGCTAACCCCAGTAGATCATGAATTTGGAGCCTTGCCCTGGGATTGTGGATGAGTCCAACCACTTTCCTAAAATTGTTTTTTTTTTTAAAAAAAAATAGAAATATGTGCTTAAAAGATTATATTATTTTAATGAAGTCTAGGGGGGTATATGCTGTTAACTTAATGAGTCTCTTCTCATCTCAAGAAAGATAAAGTATGGTTAGAGAAATTGATTGGATTTGGTGTTAAAATTATGTAGCCCTTGAGTCTGACCATGACTTAGTTATTCGCATTTCATATATGGTTGAGAAGGAAGAGAGTGGAAATTGATCAAAAAGGCCTGTTCAAACAGTAAAGGAAGGAGGATAAAATGAAATTTCCTTCTATATAAAAGGATAAAAGCGGAAAATGGATCGGGGAAGGGTAGCAGGTGGAAGCCAAAAAAAAGGGAGTGTCGTTTTTTGACAAACACTCGTTATTATGTCATTTTGTTTACTTGAATTGAATACATATTCGTGCGCATATTTCTTTAAAGATTGTTTCCATCAATTTTTCAATATTTTGTTAACATCATATGTTTTAGTCTTTGAATTAAAGAACAAACAGGTTTAGCCCGCATTCCAATCATTGAAGTTTGACGGGGGAAATTTTGATTATTCTAAGGGAAATACGTATTGTATAATTTTCATCAGCTTAAATCCAGCAATGAATTATGTTTATCTTTGGTCGATATTAGCTTAACCATGTGAAAGTATATAACCTTTCATGTTGAGTGTGGGCTGGAATAATAGCATACTCTTATTGAGCAGAAGAACCATGGAGAGTAATTCAAATACTTAGATTGGTAAGATACAAGTACATTACATACATGGCTATCCCTTGGGAACTCACCAATGGGGTACAGCGTCATCCATGTAGGAACGAAACAACCATTAACTCACCTAACATATGTTGCCTACCATTAAGAATGCAAGACCCAAAAAAGTAATGTGGGAACGAAATGGGATTTACCTTCATCTAAACTATGCAATACACCAATCCACAATTTAACAAAGTTTTCTGCGGTCAACACACCATCTCCGACAAAACGTAGAAAATCAACTGTAAACCATAAAAAGGAAAAAATAAATCTACTTATATACCTATTCCCTTGAGGGATCATCTATTTTGTTTCTATGTTGGGGGAGGGGGATACGAAATGGTGGTACTCAAGTGTAATAAATATATTGTGATGCCTTTTATGACTCAAATTGCTTGCCTTCAAAGGTTTGCCCGAAGCTCCAATCCTTGGGAGCAACATTGTAAGAAGTCACTGTTAGGCCATCACTACCAGTGACCTCAAATGAGAGGGGTTGATTCTGTAGTAATGCATTGACATGCCAGTTTTGGCCCCAATTCCGACCCATTGGAAGCCAACCTGTTCTTGAGCCCTTCACCTTCACAGCCGCTATGTCTCCAGCTCCTGCTACATTGGTGATCAGCACTGATATATAAATCCCAGATCCTGTCACTGTAAACCGCATTCCTCCTTGCTTTCTGCACTTTATCCTGCAGAGACAAAACCCCAAAGAAAATTAATAGGAGTCTAGTCACTCCATAATGAAATGACCAAGTTTCCAACATAATGTTTGATACCCACAGGAAAGAAAAGGTGCAATTTGTTTTTCACCACGCTAAGCCTCAGAAATTATAATCTGAATGCAACTTCTACTTTGGAAACGGAAAAACTTATATTCCTTTATCACAAGTTTCTTCTATTTTTTCAAAAATACATCACAAGGACCACTAACTAACCCCACCCTCTTTATTAGCTACTTGGAATAAATTTTCATATGGTTTTGCTCACGAGCCTCCAACTAATTCAAGTTAACTGTAAATAGGGCTTCATTTCTTTATAGGCAAGAATTGAAGAAAGATCTTTAACCAGTCTGCCACATATTCATAGTTTAGTTTAAAGCTTCATCCTTGTTTCCTCTCAATCAATTACGTCATGGTTCAGTCCTTTATTCAGATTAGATACGTAAATTATCTAAATAGGACCTTTATAGAATGCAACTCTTGATGAATTTAGAAGAGGCCAATGGCAACTAGGAAATTCCTTAAACTAGCATTAGACCCCCAAAATCACAATCAAACCTGGGCTTCTTAAAAGGCTAATACACTGCCCATCCTTCAAGAACTAATCAAGGCTTGTGATGACCTCAAAGAATAAGGAAAATATTTTGTAAACAAGCGTTGTATGAAATAGTAGTACATAAAATTTCTCACTCACCCCCTCTCTTTGTTCACACCAAAGTTGAAATATCATATCTTTGGTGAGTTGCTTCTCTAGCACTGACATTGGAGAACCAATAGCCCTTACTCCACCATTAAAACCTTACACAACCCACAGGGCATGAAAGTTAGACAGGCACACATCCTTTCTAGACATTATCAATTCAAGGGTTGCAATGATATTCAAGGTAAGCATAAGTTGATCTTCTATTGGTGAAGTCTTCTAAATTTAACATTATAAAACAACAAAATCATCACTGTGGGAGATGATAATGGAGTTGGATAACTTTCCCAAAAACTCTAGCTGCTTATGGGAGATGATTGACGGATTTAGATATCACTGTGCAGTCTTGACGGAAGAAAGATTTGATATTGGAAAAACCACACCAAGGTTCCCCCCACAAAAGATATAATATAGTCTTGTAGCATCTTGATACGATTATAAAGTCCCATGAGACCTCAGTGTGAGAGACGAAATAGCAAATTACCATTATGTCATCATTGACAAGTTATGTGCAACCATTGACAAGAAAAAGTAACACCATTGATAAGTGATACTGAGATGATTTAAAAGCGTGCCATTAAAATAGCTAGTGAAGATGAGAGCACTGATAAGTAATGCGCAACTATTAATAAGTGGAAGAAGCACTATTGACAAGTGTTAGTAGGATGATTGGCAAGTGAGGGTACTACGAAAATAACGAGGGAAATAAGAGCATTGATAAGTAATGTGCAATCATTGACGTCAAATAAACGTGACAACATTGACAAGTGAAAGAGACATCATTGACAAGTGATAGTAGGACAACTACTAGGTGAGGCTACTTCGAAAATAACACGTGAAGATGAGAGCATTGAACCATTGACAAGAGAAAATGGCAATATTGACAAATAAAAGTGGCACCATTGATTGATCAGTGAGGACATAATGGTAATTAGCTATTTTTTTAGTCTCTCACATTCATCAGACTTCATAATTGTTTCCAGATGTGCACTATTTTTTTTTGGAGACTTGGTGTGATTTTCCCTATATTTGAAAAGTTCAGAGTGCTCTGCCCTAATTCTTTGTTGACAACTTAAAAAATGTCAGGACTGTTTAAATTTTGACACATTGTCTCACATCATAGTTGACACTTGACATATGGCATTAATATTCCTTGCGCCACATACTTGTATTTAATCTCTAACATTTCCAATTGCTCTAAGGTCCCCACTGAGAGCAATAAACACAGCCTACAGTGAATTCCATGAACTCAAAGGTTACCATGATCAAGGGGCCATATATACTACTAACTACTCCATTGGGTCCCTTAAATAGTTAAATTTAACCTGCGTAAAGAGTCCTGAGTTAACTACAAATTCTTCATCACAAAATTAGGTCAGGGACGCAAACTAGGGCGCCGACACCCAATCCCAAGCGCATGTTAGCGCGCTAATTCTGCAATCAGTACTTTCAAACACTAACTAAGTGATAATAAATCGCAAAAAAAAAAAAAAAAAACGATGATAGATTGGGTGCGAAGCTACCTGCGATACTGAACGGGCATATTCCCAGCTTTCCAAATAGCGATCTTCTCAAAAGCTTCAATAGGAAGCACAAAATGCTTATTAGGAGGGTTACAACGGCCACCACCTTCAGCGGTGAAGCCATAATTAGGAGCACAAAAATTGGTAGCAGTAACGATAATGGAGGTTCCAGGGATACACCAACGAAGGTCATCAACACAGCGAAGTTCGAAGCAGGCACCACAGATCTGGCCACGTTCGAAGAGACTCTCACTGAGGCCCACAGTGCCCATGCCGTAACCGGCTTTGATGAGGTCGCCGTAACCGCACGCGCCGCCGACGGAGTCTCTGGGATCTGCGGCGGCGTAGTAGGTGGCGCGTGCGGGTTGCCATTCGGAGAGGGAAGAGGAAGATAATGGAGAATGCTGAGAGGAGGAAGAAGAGGAATTGGAGGTGAAGGAGGAGTAATGGGAGGTGGCTGGTGATGAGAGAGTGAGGAGAATTGTGAGTGTGGTGAATAGAGGAAGTGAGATTTCTTCCATGGAATTTTCTCTGAGAGAGAGAGAAGGGAAGGGGAAGATAGAACAAACAAAGTGGGAAACTATAGTTAAAAGAAGAGAAAGGTGTTAAAGTGATTATTTTGGACAATCAATAATGGTTGTAACTTTATAACTTTATTATCTACATTCTGCAGTTTTTTCATTAGAAATTACAGTGCTTTCATTTTTAATTGTTCTTGAAGCCTCCGAGTATTTACCAATCAAAGTTAGTAGTACTAGCAAGAGAATAACTGATTTTCCAATTCAACTGCTTTAAACTTTTTTTTTTTATACGAACCAATAAAACATGGATCATTTATCAAAGGTAGGTTTAATAAAGTTTTTTTATTTTTTAACCTCACTCATATATTATAAGCACTTTCTCTCCCTTCTTTGCATTTACGAATATACAATACAAGGACAGAAATAAAAAACATGCATTTATTATTTTGACTTTTACATGTTACCTCTTATATTTTGAACCAAAATTTGTTCATGTTATTTCTTATAATAAAGACCAGAGGGAGTATACATATCATCTATTATAAACACTTTCTTACCTCTTTACATTTAATATGCCATAACAAAAATGTAAACCAAACATTTATTATCTTAAATTTTCGTTGTGGGTGGTATTCAACAATACAGCAAAAAAAAAAAAAAAATTATCATGTTAGCTTTTATAACAATGTGAACAGAACAATTAATTAATAGTATCAACATTTATAAATTAATATAAAATATAAATTGATCTCTTAGATCGAGATCTCAAGGATGGGTTTTCAAAAGGTAGCGAGTGTTGCACTGTTGCACATTGAAATGTGGGTTGCTTCCATTTATTTCTTCCGGTAGACCATATAAGATCATCAAAGCTTTTTGACTTTAATTTGTAGCTGTAGGAACATTTTTTCTCGTGATTCGGCTTCTGGGTTTGTGAGGAATGGATCCTGTAGTTGCTAATAATAACCTTAAAGATTGAATATCGACAAATAAATACCGGCATTTTGTACAAGGAATTAATGAGTCTTACCTTAGAAGCGTATATATGATATTACTAGCATTTTTAAGATTAAATAAGCAATCGGATAGTATCATTGCTCTATGCATTTATAAAATCAGGTGGTCAAGTCGGGGACATCCTGTGAAACCTAGAGTTTACTTCTTCACCGTGAATGGTGTTACAGTCTTAAAGTACTGAGATTTATTCTACATTTCAACAAAAACCTATCCGGGAAACTGGTGAGCAGTCAAGTTAGTATAGTTGGAGAGGAATCAGCAGAAACATGGATGGAATAGAGATCAAAATGCAATGGAAAGGGGGAACGTCAAGTCAGGAAGATGAAAGAAGGCTGGTTGGAAAAGTAATCTCAAGTTCAAGAATCAGTGTGGGTGTGGTAAAGGATCATATTATGGCAGCTTGGAAACTAAAGCATCGATTGGAGGTAAAGGTCCTGGGATTCAACACGTTTGCTTTCATCTTTGATAGTGGGGCAGAAGCAAGAATGGTGCTGGAAGAAAGCCCTTGGACTGTGAGGCAACACATGTTAACACTGGAAAAAAGGAAACCGTACATGAGTGATAGTGAAAAACAGATCAAGACATGTGCTCTATGGGTCCAGTTCCATGATTTACCACCAGAAGGGTGGATGGAGGTCAATGTGAGGGGAATGGCGGAGAAGCTAGGAAGAATAATAGAGGTCGAAGACCCGGAAGATGGAAGATATACCAGTAGAAGTTTTTGCAGAGCAAGAGTAGAGATCGATATTGAGAAACCTTTAATCCCCATTTTCAAGGTACCGAGGCCGGATGATTTACCAGAAGCGAAAGTGAAAGTAAGATATGAAAAGCTAGCAAAGTATTGCTACACGTGTGGCAAACTGGGACATGATGAAAAGCTTTGTGATGCGAAGGACGATGATGAAGTCATAGGGGAACCCAGGAGGATATATGGTGCATCCTTGTGTGCACCACCATATAGAGGCCCACAATCATCGACGGCGAAAAGTAAAGCTAGTCGACCGGCGAACCAAAATTCAGCGAACAGAGAAGGAGGAAAAGAAGCCACACGTGAGAACAATGGAAGTACAATGGTGATTGCAGAAGGAACAGTGATGCATCTCGAGCAGAGGAGTTGGGACTGATAGGAAAAGACAATTCTTAAAAAAGCTATAATTTTGGAGGCGGAGCAGATGGTGCTGGGGTTACTGTGGGGTCCAGCTTCAAAAATATACATGTGGAAGGTACAAAAGTCAGCAACAAATTTAAAATAAATGAAGAAATTATGGGGAAGACGAATATATGGACAATGAGGCCTAAACCAAAATTTTGGGCCAAGGAAATGGGCTCAACGTCAAGGCTGGTAGAGCTGAATACACGTAAAGCTCATTTGGGGGATGAGGAAATAGAGGAGGGGGAAGAAGTGGAGGCCCAGATGCAAAACCAACAATTACAGATGGTGATAAGGGAGAATGAACAAGTGGGGGCCCTAGTTAACCAAGTTGGAAGGGTGAATCTAAAGAGAAGAGCAGAAACAGAATGGGACTCCCCATCAGGGAAAAGGCGGAAGACTCATAAGCAAGATTCTCCAGAATGTTCTTTTCGGAGACAACAAGTGGAGGAGGAAATAGAGCGATTATCGTGGATTAATTTCAGTGAAGGAGGACTCGGATTTAGCTCTAATGATGCAGGAGGTACAGGTCAGTTCTCGAAAGAATCTTTCCAGATTGATGTAGAAGAGAATATTTCCTTTGTGAAAGGAAAAAGAGTAGAAAGAATAAGCAAATACAGGTACAAAAGCAACAAAATTAAAAGGGCTCTGTTTATGGATGATGATAGCAAAAGAGGAGGAGATAGGCGAGGTGGCTGGCCTTCTGCAGCCACCAGGGAGCTATGAGTTGCCTTGGATGGAATTGTCAGGGTCTTGGAACCACCCTGACAGTTCGAAATTTAAGGTTCCAGTGCAAGAAGCTAAAACCGAACATTATCTTTTTGGCGGAAACAAAAATGAAAAAAGAGAAAGCTGAAAAAGTGAGAAGGAAACTGAAATATGAAGAAGGAATTTATCACGATCCTGAAGGTATATCTGGGGGGCTAGCAGTCTGGTGGAGAGAAGGTGTGAAAGTGAATCTGGGAAGGATAAGCAAAAATATTATTCATATAGAAGGGCTGGAAATGGAAGGGAAGGAGTATGGTGCAATGACTCTAGTATATGGGCCAAATGAGTATAATCAGAAATTAAGATGGTGGAATGACTTGGAGAATCTTCAGCCAAATCAAAATACCCCTTGGTGCATTTTGGGGGATTTCAATGAAATATTGTATAATTTTGAGAAGGAGGGTGGAAATCCTAGAACCCAAAGGGAACTCCAGAGATTCAGCAATTTCATGGGAAGATGTTACATGATGGATCTGGAGGCAAAAGGAAGTAGATTTACGTGGGCCAACAACAGGGAAGGTGAAGAATATATTAGAGAGAAATTAGATAGAGTAATAATGAATAGTCAGTGGAGAACACAATTCCCAACGGGGCAGTACCAAGTTTTAGATGCAATTGGGTCGGACCATAGCCCAATATGGCTAGAGTTCCATCATGAAGAAACAAGAACTCCCAGGCTATTCAAGTTTGATGCACGATGGTTAAACCACCCGGAGTTAATGGACATTATAAAAGCCAACTGGAAGGGAGATATGATTGAAGGAGTTATTGAGGAACTAGTGGAAAATCTGAGAAATTTAAACCAGGTTCTTACTGAGTGGAGCAGAAAGGAGTTTGGAAATTGTGGGAAGATAATCAACAAGTTGCTGGACAAAATTCAAAAATGCTCGGAAAGATAGTGGAATGCAGAGACAGCGAAGGAAGTGGCAGATTTTAAGAACAAAATTAATGAACTGTGGGAGCAAGAAGAGGCTTACTGGGCACAAAAATCTCGAGTGCAATGGTTGAATTGCGGAGACCAAAACTCGAGTTTCTTCCATATGACAACCATTCGAAGAAGGAGCAGAAACAAGATAACTAGGATCAGAGATGAGCAAGGGGAATGGCTGGATAAAGAGGATCAGATCGGCCAGTGTTTTTCAGAATTCTATGAAAAGTTGTTTTCAAGCTCAGCAGATAGGGATTTCACAAGGGTTTTGAGCTGCTTAGAAGAAGTAATAACTCAAGAAGATAATACAAGGCTAATGGCTGATGTAGAAGAGGAAGAAGTAAGGCGAGCAGCATTTGAACTAGGAGGAACAAAGGCACCTGGACCAGATGGATTTACAGGGAACTTCTATCAAAAAGCATGGGACACAGTAGGTCCTCAGGTTTGTTCTCTAATCAGAAAATTTTTTAGGGAAGGGTTTTGTTTAAATGAAGTCAATCATACTGATCTTGTTTTAATTCCAAAAATTGACTGTCCTGAATCGGTGGGGGATTATAGACCTATTAGTTTGTGTAACTTTTCTTACAAAATATTTTCCAAGGTGATCTCAAATAGATTAAAACCCTTACTTGGAAAGGCGATTTCTGAAAATCAAAGGGCGTTTGTGCCTGGGAGACTAATTCAAGATAACATCATCGTTGTGCATGAAGCTTTCCACCATATCAAAGCAAGGAGAAAAGGGCCGTGTGAGATGGCAATTAAAATTGATATGAACAAGGCTTATGATCGGGTTGAATGGGAATTTTTGAAAGCGGTTCTATTAAAAATGGGGTTTTGCCAGCAATGGGTAGATAAAATTATTTGGTGTGTATCATCTGTTGATTTTGCTGTAATGCTTTCAGGCAAGCGAGTGTCAAATGTAACCCCAAATAGAGGGCTTAGGCAAGGTGACCCACTATCACCCTACTTGTTTATAATAGTATGTAATGTATTGTCAAAGTCAATTGAATATGCTGAAAGAGATAGGCGGGTCAATGGTATAAAAATTACGCCTAGATGTCCGGCTTTAACACATAGTTTTTTTGCTGATGATGCTGTATTTTTTCTCAAAGCTGAAATAGAAGGGTGTAGGCATCTTAAGTCTGTGCTAGATGACTATTGTAAGGCATCAGGACAACGAGTCAACTTTGCTAAGTCATGTTTATTCTTTTCCAAAAACACTCCGAACATTCTGAGAGAGGAAATTGGCCAAATTTTCCAGGTACACGCTGTTGATATCCCAGGGAACTATCTGGGATTGCCAATCACATGGGGAAGATCCAAAGCACAAGTACTCCATTTTGTGTTAGACCGGCTCAGGAAAAAAGTACAAGGGTGGCAAAAGAACTTCTTATCAGAGGCAGGGCGAGAGGTATTGATCAAAGCAGAGCAAATGCTATTCCTGTCTATCCAATGACTTGTTTTTTATTCCCAAAAAACATTCTAAAAAGAATAGATCAGGAAATCACAAAGTTTTGGTGGAAAAATACAGAGGAGAAAAGGAGAATGCATTGGGTTTCGAAGGAAAAACTAAAAATGAACAAAGCAGAGGGAGGATTAGGATTTAAAGATTTTGAAGCCTTTAATTTAGCTTTACTTGCAAAACTTGGATGGCGCATACTACAGGAACCAGACCAAATGTGGGTTAAAATTTTAAAGGCTAAATATTTCCCTAAAACTGACTTCTTGCAGGCAAAAAAAGGAAGCAGAGCGTCATGGATTTGGTCAAGTATAATTGAAGGCAAGAGGGTTCTAGAAGGTAATATCATAGCTTCAATTGGAAACGGCAGAAAAACGAAAGTCTGGGGAGATCCTTGGCTGCCGGATTTACCAGGTAAAAAGCTCATATCCCCATGCCCGTTTGAATGTTTATCTGAACTGAAAATTGCTGAGTTACGACATAATCAAGGGTGGGATTTATCAATGATAGAAGGATGGATTGAGGAATTTGAAAGGAAGGCAATAAGAAACACCCCGGTAGCAATTAATAATAGAGAGGATAGGTGGATTTGGACTGGGGGGAGGAGGGGAGAGTATGCAGTAAAGGAAGGATATAGAGTGGCAAAAGGTATTGTTAATGATAACCAAATGAACAGGGCAAGCTCCTCAAGTAATGAAGGAAACAAGGTATGGAAAGAGATATGGAAGTTGAAGGTTCCTCACAAGGTCAGACTGTTCTTGTGGAGGCTTTTATCCAATGCTCTACCATGCTTTGTAAACTTGAGCAAAAGAGGAGTGGGTGTGTGTGAAGTGTGCCTAATATGTAAGGAAAAAATAGAAACAAACAAGCACCTTTTTTGTGGCTGTCCGTGGGTTAAGAGCACATGGTTTGGTAGTCCTTTCACTTTTAATCCTGATCAAATTGATGATACAGAATTAAATGACTGGATAATTCGATACCTAACTGAAATGCAACTAGATGAGTGGCAAAAGGCATTGATGGTAATGATACTTTGGCAGATTTGGAAAGAAAGAAAGAAAGTTATTTATGAAAAAAAGGAACCTGACCCTATATTCACTTTTAATCAGGCAGGAGCAATTTTACAGGAGTTTTGGCAAGTAAGGGGTTGGATGGGAAATGGAGAATCAAGTGCAGAAAACCGAGGAGATACACAAGCAGATACAAGGAGATGGAGTATACCCAAGGAAAATGAACTAAAGATTAATGTGGACTGTGCATTCTCACAAGAAAGAGGTGAGGCAGCTATTTCCTTTGTGGTTAGAGATTCAAATGCTTGGCTCCTTGACGGGGCAGCTAAAAAAATTAGCACTGAGTCAGCATATTTGGGTGAGTGTAGGGCCATGGATGAAGCTGTAACATATGCTGTAAATAACTGTTTGGAGGATGTTGTGTTTGAATCAGGCAACTTAACTCTTATCAAATGTCTGAATGAGGGAATTAAATCCCCTTGCTGGAGAAGTGAGATTTTGCTGGAAAATATCCTTGAAAAAAGGAATAGTGGAAGGAACCTAAGTTTCAATTGGGTTCCGAGAGAAGCAAATTTGGTAGCTGACTGGGTTGCCAAAGCTTCAATTCGCGGGTCATGCCCAGGAGACTGGATGATGAGACCACCGCGTCAACTGATGGATTTGCTAATGATCGATGCAGAAAGGGTAGCTTTTGATCCAGGATAATGCGATGCTAGGTAGCATATTCTTTTGGATAAATGTATGTATAAGTAGTAGTTTTAAACCATGATAATTAGTTAGTAAGGGTTGTAATACTTGCTTGACTTTTCCTGATTAATATAATAGTTCGTATCCGTTGGCAAAAAAAGATTAAATAAGCATATATTTCATCATGCCCAGTAGTTCACGATTTTGTGATATTTTCTTACATTTCAGATCTTAGTTTCAGATTTCCCACCGTTAATTTCATTGTTTAAATTCGTATGTATAGCCTTATAAAGTTGGATGAAATTGATTCTAAGAAATTGGAGAAAATTAACCTCTATCGGTTGAAATTATCAAAATTTAATGATAAACGTTTAAAAATTATGGTGGTGTGCCCCAAATTCTAACATCAGTCAGGAGTGGCAACCAAATTAAAAGCAGTCGATGGCATCATTTAACAACATATAGAATCAAGGCTAAAAATGGAGAAAATAGAATCTTATGTGGTTTGGCCTAAACAAGGAGGAGCTACCATAATAAAAAACAATATGAAAATTAACAGCAAAAAAAGAAGGAAGTGCCAATGCTGCTGCAGCATCCCTAACCCTCATATTTTCCCTGACAATAATAAATTTGAATTCCCTGTAGTTATATGCAGTCATGCGTTTAGAGAGGGAAGAATCATGGCTCACTGTCCCTCTAGTCATCAAGCTCATCTATTTCCTCTAAATTTTTCTCCGAATGCGCTAAAAATGTAGTTATGTTCTTGACGGTAGGGGAACCTATCAAAGATCAAACTGGTAGAAGGTTTCTTGTATCTCAAGACTAATAAAATAACACGTAAATATGGTCAAATATATCCCGTGGGCAAAGGAGGGGCTAAGGGTAATGTTGAGTCCTCCACAAAAATTCAGAGAGCCAGTTAGCACTCAACCTTGACTGATTTCCTTCTCCTTTGCCTTGCATGCATCTTCCGCATTTTTAATAAATTTTTTGGTCAATTCATCAACCTGTGGGAAGGAAAATGTATCAGAGAATCAAAGCTATGCAATCTTGTTGGCCACTCACCGGGAATAGGCTTGTAACTTACTTCTTTCTCCAATCTTTTTATGTCATCCTTGGGGAGACTTGAATACAGCTTTTTGATTGCATCCATTGCCTGTAGAGTAACATTCTTAGACGCATTTTTAAAGACTTTCTCTGATCTAACAACTTTTAAGGCTAAACTTCAGATGGAATAATTTAGGACAAGAATATGGTGGGCTTTAAGTGTAAAGCATGAAAGGAAAAAGTAATCACTATGACCCTGTTTGAGAAGTCTACAATAATAAGAATGAAACGAGTAGAATAAAATATTTATTGAGGGGTTTCATATCACCAAACTAAAGTTGAAGTGGGTGAAAAACTAATGAAAACATTTAGCACGAATGAGAAGTCTGGACAGCTTGAGTTGAAGTCTTTCCCTTAATTATTTAAAGCCAAAAATTTTCTATAACATACATTTGCAACTTAAAAGTGAAAATCAAGATTTAAAAATTTATTTCATGAATTTGTCAACACTGGAAACTTGGACACAATTTTCAGCTTATTTTTCAACTCTACTAAGCATGACATAAGATGAAGGCCTGAGCCACCAAGGAGATCTAAATTAGGCCATCAAAGCCGCATGAAGACCAAGGCTGTTGGTCAACCCAACCCATACACAAGTACAGTCATCTAACCATGTCCAGGTACTGTGAAGTTTAGAGGATATTGTTCTTTAGATGTTTTATTGCGAAGGTATAGTCATTTATGCCACATTTTCTCAACTATATATGCATACAGCTCAAGGAAATGGAACAGCTCTCCACCATACCTTCTGTCGGGCTCTTCTAACGCTTTGCCGGGCATCTTCACAGGACTTGGTGACCAACTTATTCATAGCCTGAATTAATGCTCAACACAGAGACATCGCAGCAATTATGTGTGTAAGCCATAAATTCTGGTTGAAGGTGAAAAAGTTGAAACCATAAACAAATTGAAAAGCTATTATTAACTTACCTGCATATGCTCTTTGGTCAGTCTGATCATTACATGAAGTAAATCAGTCAGTTACAATAAGCGAATATACTATAATTCTTTAGCAGCCAAAATATACAAATGAACTTCATTCTGACAGGCATAAGTTGGAATATATAGATTAAGAGCTTACGGTGGAATCACAGCAATCAATCTTTCACCATCCACTTTAGGATTTAACCCCAATGGAGATGAAACAATGGCGTTCTCTAACTGTTTAAGTGCCTGTAGAAGTGATTGGGATTCAACTGTCATACTAATTTAACAATCATATCTCAACATAAACTTAAATGTGATCTCTAATGGCTGTGAATTAGAGATGAAAAGAAATGTATTCCTCAAGTAAATGGAAATGTTATAAAATTATAAAATCAATTTTGATGCCTTGAAGTCCATGATATAGAACAAAAATATAAGAAATTAAACTTTGAATAAGATCTAGAGAGCTAGGGGTAAACCGTCGAATGCTAGAATAAGAACTGGTTCAGACAATAAGTAGCATGGAGGAAGATGTATGTGGATCTGCTTCAGGAGAGTACCTGTGGATCATATGGATTTACAGATAAGGTCTTTGGATCTATGACTGAAACAGCAGCAATTCGGTTTAAAGGCATCTTTACCCCTCCAGTTTCTACAATAATATGGTCAAGCATTCCTGTACATGTACAAGTTGATTATTAACAATCACAGAAACAAGAAAGAAAGTAAAGTTTCACAATAAGGATGCCCTAAAATATACCTGGAGATGCCCTTCCTGTGCATAGCTTGTTTAGTTCCGTTGATAATGCAGCCATTGCTGCCTCCATCTGTGAAATAGCGTTTGTCTTAATCGTAGGCCCAACATCTGGAGGAACTTCAATTGTACTTACACCAGCTCCATCCTCTAAATTATACAAATCCAATAATTAACAAAAAAAAAAAAAAGATTGAAGCATTAACCAACCTATAGATGATATGTTTTGTGTAGAAGGAAGTCTAATTAGGCAAGTCATTGGCATACATTTATAGAAAAATCTTGTATCAACTTTATATTGTGAGTGCTTGGAGTTCGTTGATTGTAACCAGAGAAATTATTCTATCTTACCCAATCAACCTTGCTCTCGTGTTGGGTCTACAACCCCTGCTGCTTAAAGCTCTATGTTTCCAGTGCAGACCCTAACCCAATTCAATTAGCACATAACATAAAACAATCAGACTTGAAAAACCTAGATGCACTCAGTTCAGAAAATGTACAAACTATCTTTTACTTTTCAATTTTATTCTTAAAAAACTTTCTGTATTGAATGCACCCCGAATTTTTGTCATGTTCTGCTTTTTTCTTTTCTTTCTTTCTTTCTTTCTTTTTTTTTTTTTTTTTTTTGAGTGCAAAAGGATGTATTAGTTCACAAAATTAATAAACAGTTTACAAATGGTCATAACAAGAAAAGAAGACTCATGAGTCAAGAACTAGTGATTCCTTAGCTAACAATCCTATTCCTTGAGTTAACAATAGAAGAGACTAAAGCTTCTGCAGATGTAACAATTTCCATTGGTCTGTATGATGCTCCTGCGAAGAGGCGTTTATTCTGGGCTTATTGTTTAGTCAAAAGGAAACATCAAATTTACAGCAGTGAAACAAATTAGCCCAACTGCTAAAACTTGTGAAACCATTTATATTTTAACACAAATATGATTTACTAACCATATGCAGATAAGTTCGTTCACTTGGAAAACACCAAAAACAAAGGAGAAAGCATGTTTGACTCCTCTCTCTAAATCAATATAAATTCTATCCTGAGATTAACAGGACTGGAGAAGAAATGGTCTGTCAAGATGTTCATGTTGGAGAATAGACAGAGAGGCATACTTGACTTTCGTCCTTTAGCAAAGCCTCTGCGACTTTCGATGATAAAATTAGCTGCCGGGAGATTGAATATCCTCTCAATACTAGAGTTACATATGTTGATAGGATTTCCAATAGTGCATGAGAGATCACGACTATAGAGAGCAGAGCTCCGAAGGAGAAGGTTTCTGCAGGAGAATGCACGTCTAATGAAAGTAGACATCAATCTTCTTTGTTCTTCTTTCCTCCTACTCTTGAGAAATTAAGTTCTTCAATTCACAAGGCTTATTCTGCACGAATAAACAAAGTTATTCAAATGTTCAGACAGCCTAACTCTATTAAGAATGTTCAAGTAATTTTAGGCCACTGGGGTCAGCACATTTGTAAAAAATGAGAAAAGCATTTGGTCATTAAAATCCCAAAATTAATGTTCACATCTTATAACTTCTTTTTCTCCCCCAAAAAGTAACTAGTTTTTGTATGGTGTCCAACCAGAAACAAGGCTAATTCAGCGCACACATCATCAGTTCATATTTAGAACTTTCAAAGTGGCATGCTATACTCCCATTGTAGGTAAAATCAGTTAGCACCTTTAACTGACCCTACTTGACCAGAAATATGCAACATGCCCATCAAGTCTAAGAAAATAAAATGTACACGTTATATCCAACACATTGGAAGAAATATTATGTTTAATGAGAGCTAAAATTTTTAAGGAATCAATCTCTTATGTAGAGTTTCGAATTAAAAGCAACCCATACGAAGAAAAAGCATGGCACTGTTTAGATTTCAAGAACGAAGAGAAGATAAAAGAGGACAAACAATATCTTACAGTAGCTTGGAGTGATGTTGAGCACGGAGGGAATTGAGTGTGTCTGGTGAAGAAGCCAGAAAACTTTGGGAGGGTTAACAACAACGACGACGCAGGGAAGAGATGATGCGAAGAACAAATTCAAGCATAGATTCAAAGTCAGAACTGAAGAAATCAATGTGACAGGATTTTGGGAGGAGATAAAACCCTAAGGTTTGGAGCTTCTTCTTCAATACTTGCAGGATAATAACGACGCAGGGCTGACTATGGTGGACGGCGTCCGACGGCAAGTTCCACATGTGCGGACTGTGTTGTCCTTTATTAAGTACTCCTTCCTTTGCTAAATATAACGTTACCTTTAACTTTTTTTTCTTTTTTTTTAAGTTAAGTAAGTAAATTAGATTAAATGATAATATATATCATATATAATTAGATTATATATTAGTTTATAAGTAGAATAAATTAGTTTTAAGGGGGGAAAAAAGACAACTCTAAACAATTTAAAGTTAAAGTGATTAATTTTGTATCCTTAACTTCTCCAAAAAAGTCAAAATGACCTTATAATTAGAACGGAAGGGAGTAGTTCTGTTGTGGTAATAATTCATTTTATTAATAAATAATTTATGTTTTTGGGATTTATATGACATAATTTCATTACAATAACGGATACCATGGATACGTTGTTTGTTCTTCCTATAACAATGATCATATGCTCTCTCGGCTTTAATTATAAGATCAAATTGACTTTTTTTTTTTGAGAAATTAAGGATACAAAATAAATTACTTTAAACTGTTTATGTTTAATTTTTATTCTCAAAGCTAATTAATGTTATTTATAAACTAATGTATAATCTAATCATATGTAGTATATGTTAAAATTTAGATGTATATTTTGTTTCTTTAATAACCACGAAAAAAGTTAACTTGATCTTATAATTAGTACAGGAGGTAATAAATTATATATATCAGATTCAAGTCCAATTTTTCTCTGGCTACACGTAAATTTGTACCAAATGTTTAAATTCAAAAACCATTTATTGCGGTTGTCATTTTTAAGTTTAATGTTGTAAAGTTTCAAAACATATTTATTACATGGCCAGCTCTCTTTTATCCCCTTCTCTCTACGTGGTTCGTCGTTGTGCCAGCTTTGTTCACAGTGTCTCCCTTCTTGGTTCTGACGGGGATGGAGACGTCCGTACTTCTCATTGGCTTGCTTCTATTTTTATGTTAAATTGGTTTGAAGGTTTAGATCACAACAAATTTCATTTAGTAGTTTTGATTCGTGATTGTAAGAGTCAGAATTTGGTGACTATTGTCTTACATATTGTTGACTCTGTCTTCCGTAAGTATTACGGATCATTGGCAATGACAAATCCACCGAAACATATTTTAGGATCAAGACTGTGTTGTTCGTTGTTCAGTCGACATATAGAAATTTTTTGAAAACCAATTTGGTTGGTTCCGATAAGAGGTGTGGATCCTCTTTTTCCAATTTTATAGATTCCGTGACACTAAAAACTTATTGTTGGCCGTTTTCTATAGGATGGGACAACATACTCCATTGTAATAAATCTGGAATTACCTTAAACCTATTAAAACTTCGAGACATCGATGCTTTGGTGTGAATGTTTCATGGCAAGTGAACCCTTAAAGTTATCACTTTGTTCCTATTTATAAGTTTAACCTCCCCCAAAATTTTGTTCCTTATTATAAGGTTAGTTTATGGTCAATTAATGCATATGTGGCTATTTTAACCCTATTAAATGTAAAAAAGAAAGAAGGAAACAATTAATCTTATTTTAATTTTAATACCTATTCGTAAATGAGGGTAAGATTGGAAAGATTTATTAAAAAAGAAAAATAAAATAAAACATACACCCTCCGGTCCTAATTATAAGAGCCAGTTGACTTTTTTGGAAAAATTAAGGATGCAAAATACACCACTTTAAATTGTTTATATTTATCTTTTTTTCCTCAAAATTAAGTTATTTTATTTATAAACTATCATATAATCTAATTACATGTTACATATATTAAAATTTAGGGGTCTAATTTGTTTCCTTAATCTCTCAAAAAAAGTCAACTGGCTCTTATAATTAGGACCGGAGGTAGCATTTAATAATATAACTTGCACTCCTTAACATGTGAGAATTGTTAAAGATGACGTATAAATAGGAATAAAGTGGTATTTGATACGAGGGATTGGGAGGGTAGAAGAATGGAGAGAATTTATATCATTTGAATTTAAAAAGAAAGAAATGGAGTTAAACATTTTTAATTAATTTTTATACTTTTAAATTATATCTTCTTTTTACTAAATTTTAAAAAACCTCGCAGCTTCAATTCTTTTAAATTCAAAGCAAAATTATTTCCCCTATGTCTCTTCACACCCCAATATATTTGTTGATTTGTTAAGAATCTTTATAGCAGCAGGCAAGCAGGTCTCAAAATGAAATGTGCCGATGCCACATCATAAAGGGGAGCCAAGTACAAAATCTCATACAAACTGAATTCCGATTAGCGTGAAAGTTAGAACAAAAAAGCTAGAGATAATTCACAATTGAGGGAGGGAGAACATGAAGAATCACAACCACCCATACAAGAGTGTATATAAATAATCTAAAACATCATAACTGGAATTTGCACAGATGGATACATGTCAAAATTGACCTCTAAATCACTCCATGAGTTCAGAGAGAAACAAGGAATGAAGATAAAAACATGGGAAACTCAGATTACATACACAAACCCCATGTCTCCTCTTCCTCCTTAAATTACATACAGCTGAATTTAGAGGATTCTTGATCAATAATTCCCACAAATTATTAACAACCTTTAAAAGGGAACTTAAGAGAAGTAGAATTCAGGCTGGCTTAGTGCACAAGTATACACTAAGAATGATCTGGGGAAGCCTTGTACGTTGGAAATTCATTACAGGGAAAGGTGAATCCCGTCGTTCCTCCCTACTCTCCTATTAAGGTAATTGATGAGGCCTGCTTTTCCCTCTCTGTAATGCACCTCTTGTATGGCACAAACCCTTTCCCACACCTCTTCAGATCAAATATAGCTTTAGTATCTCTTTTGGCTTCCATATTAGAAGAGGTGGTGTTTGGATTGGTCAAAGATCCTTCTTTTATAACTTCTACATGTTCAACTTCCCTTAGATTGGAGTCTAGTTGTTTTCCTTCAGGCATCTCATTGTGCAGTGATCTAATGTGGGGAATACTCCAACATGGAACAAAAGCTACAGAAGGACCTTCTGCAAGCCCAGAATTTCCACTCTCAAGCTGCATGTTATCGGTAGCACCATGTGTTCCATTATGCAGACTATTCGCATCACATTTCACCGGCAAAAATTTCGAGTGAATCAACTTGCATGCTTCCATTGTTGGAGAGGATGGCCCGCAGTTATCTGTTACCAAAAAAGTCATCCCAAAAAGCTTCAGACTCCGAGCAGATGATTCTTCCGAAGCATCTTCCTTGGTAGATATGCTTTCTTTCTGGAGATGTTCAAGCTTCTAGACATTAAAATAAGCAAAAGAATGTCAAACCATACAGAATTTTTAAAGTGAAATTCATAAGTACACCTAGCTAATTACAAGAGATAGACCAAAGTACTTATTCTACCATTCTCAAACCAGATAGTTTACTCTTCCAAAACTATACAAGTGACTATAAGTATTCAACAAATCAAGACAATCCAGTAATAGTAACTATACCATAAGGGGTTGCTTGTCAACAGTTGGATCGACACTTAGTCCAGTCAATGGTAGACACCCATCCTCCTCCAATTGTAGGTTTTCAGGTTCAGCAACTACAAAGTTGTTGGTATGAACAGCACTCATGGATGAAACTGAGGACAAGCTTCCATTTGGTGTGTCTGAATCAGAGGAACCAGGGGTGTCTGAACCAACTGCAGATAACACTGACTTGGGAGATTGGTTTTCTTGGTCAAAATCTGATGATTTCAGAGAATTAGACATCATTAGCTGTTTGTGTATGGAAGCTTCTTTCTTAGGGAGCTCCACCAGCTTACGAGGGTAAGGATGTGTAGGCTTTCGTTTTGGGCGTGGGGGTGGAATTTCAATGGACTCCATCAAGTTTGTATTGTCCCCACAAGGATCACGAAGAACCTAACACAGACAAAACAAGGGAATCAGAGAGGACTCCACAAAGTCGATCAACCTTTCAACTACAAGGAAGTTTGCACTTGACACATCCTTTGGTCATCAACAGTTTTAACTTGCATTCATATAAGGCTCAAAGCATATAGAGATCATTGTGCAGGATAAGAACTGAAATAAAGCAGTAAACCTTAGAAAAAAACTTCTGAGCATGACTTCGAATCTGAACCGTAGTCTTTGTGCCAACATGTTCTGTGGTAAAAATAAAGGATTCCAAGACTTAGACCAAGTTCAGCAAACTTCATATACTCATTCATGTTTATATTTCACTGGGAAAGTTGACTGCATACTAGCCTTAAGATTTAAAAATTACAATTCTAAGCATACCTTCAATCTTTCGCCATGCCCGGCCATACAGCTTTAAAGCTTCAAGAAAACTTTTGTGCTCCTCATCTGTCCATCTCTCTCTTTGTTTTGTGATGGTATACGGTTTCCTTACCTAATGAGGTAGACATGCATGAAATTTGTTTAGACATATACATACATATATATATATATATATTTATATAGACGAGCAATACAATAGTGTTCATGTTATATAAAAAAATCCTGAGCGAACCTTTGGAGCATAGTCATTCCCAAAAGAAAATTGATCATTTAAATGAACCCGTGCAGCAGAATGTAGTCTAGAGCTCAAAGATACTCCATTTCCTACTGGAATAGTGTGAGATCTGGTTACATCATTTTGATCCTACATCCAAGATCAAGGGAAAATTAAAAATAATCTAATTATATAGGATAAAATGAATTATTCCTAATTTAGGAGCACTTTTCAGACATCCTTAAAATAATCGGGGATAAAATATGTCAAGTAAATCATTCACTTCACATCAAGACATCATGCTGCAAAAAATCTATGAAAAAATCACAAATCTTTGAAGTAATCCGAATACGCCAAGTTTTCCCAACAACAGAGATAAAAAAAAAAAAAAAATAGCAAACTCCATTGAGGAAGCTAACCGTTCTTTTTAAAAACTACCCAATTTCTGTAATAAATATAATTGAATTGTCACTGAAAAAGTTAAAAGTTGATCGTACTAACCAAGTTTACGGTTCCCTTTCAAAAAAAAGAAAGAAATAGTACGAAATATGTCCCGCCAATAATTTAAGATCATTAGCTGAAAATATGAGCTTACCCCACAAACACACGAAATAAGAATCACCAAGAGACTCTAAGAAATGAAAGCAGAACAGAACAAATATAATACATACATGAATGGTCATAGCTTCAGAAACCACCAGCCTTCCAAATTGTGCCAAACACTTTTCAACTTCGCCGCAAAGATTTGATTGGTTTCCCTTATCCAGAGAATCACAAAATTGTAAAACTGGTTTTCCAGCTCAGAGTTGCATAACCCTCGGAACTATCCGAAATTTAATCAAAGATGATCAGCCATGTGAATCCCCCGAACCCATTCCATGGCTTCATCCACATAAATCAAAAGCATCTTGTCATAAGAATGCCAAAAATTCATCAAAATCTTCTTCCCAGAATGAAAAGGAAGAAAGAAAAAATATGCTACGAATTCAACATTAGCTCCAGAATAATAAGCAGAGAGAGAGAGAGAGAGAGGCTTTGAATTACAGAGAAGGGAAGAGGAAGAGGAAGAAGAAGAAGAAGAAGGAAGGAGGGGACTATGGGAAAAGTGAGAAATGGAGATGTTTTTGTGGTGGAAAAGTAAAATATAAGGAAGCAAGGAAGAGATGCCACGTCAGATTTGAATTTCTAATACTCCCTCTGTCCCAATATATAAAGTCTTTTTAACAGAATTATAGGTTCCTAAAAAAGTTAGTTAAAGTTAGTTAAAAACAATAAATGTGTATGAAATATACCATTTTTTTTCCAAAAGTACCCTTATTTATGAATGCGTAAGAGAGGGGGTAATTATGAAAAGAAAATGAAAGAGAATGTGTGGGAAAATTAATGCATGGGTAAAATGGGGAAAAATGCATTTATTACTCAAACAAAGTCAAATAGGACCTTATATTTTGGGACAATGTCATTAAAAAAATGGACCTTATATTATGGGACGGATGGGGTATCTTTTATGTACTACTACCTGTTCTAAATATAAGATCACTTTGACTTTTTTTGTGGAAGTTATAGAAGCAAATTAAACCATTAAATTATAACATAGAAGTATGTCACATGTAATTAGATTATAGTTTAGTTTATAAGTAAAATAAATTAGTTTTGAGGAAAAATGATCATTATATAGACAATTTAAAGTAATTAACTTTATATCCTTAATTTCTCTAAAAAATCAAAATAATCTTATAATTAGAACCAGATGCACTATTATTTTAGAGCTTGTTTGGTACGAAGGATTTAGAGGGGAGGGGAGAAAAAAATTTTGTGAGCTGAATTTAAAAAAATTGAAAAAACGGGGTTGTAATTATTAAACAAATATTATATGTAAGATAAAAGAGTAAGAGAAAATGATTATAAAATTTTAACCCTATATCGCTAATTTTATTTAAATTCAATTCAAAAAAAATTTTCCCTCCTCCCATTTTCCCTCCCATCCCTCGTACCATACCAAACAGACTCTTATCGTTGGGAGGAAAATTTTTCTCCGTCGAAATCTCGAGAAGGAGATGCAATCTTGTGGCTATCGTCGAAAGGGCGCTTCGCGATGTGGCCTTTGGTTGTCGGGGTCTCTTTCTTTTCGCTTTTTTTATTTTTATTTTCATGTTTTTCTTTGCCTCTGAGATTTTTATTTTTTAAAATTTGGTGGGCGAATATTATACCAGCGCATTGTGGATAATTAAGGTACAATTCATACTCGCAGGTCTGTAGTCTCACTATGCACTCGCTTTTGGAAATTGTCGCGTGTGTCTTTCATGAGTGCACAGTTCACTCAATCTTTGGCGGTTTGGCCAAGCTTTATTCGCTCCCTAAAAGATAAGTATATAAATTTATTAGCTTTTGTATTATTAAGCATAACAAAATTTCGGAATCATTTTCATATGGTTAAATTAAAATGGAATTTTATTACCAACAACAACCGCGCTTGGAACAACTTGCTGCGGGTTGTTCCATCTTAATCAGTAGTTCTGAGTTCGAGTCTTGGACATACAGTCGTGATAATTATTCTGAGGTAACGATGTTTCTCATTGTGGGCCTACATTCCCACAAATTGGATTAGAATCGGATTAGTTGGTCGCTAGTAACGTCAGACATCGATAGATAAATCAAAAAGAATAGAATTTTAATTTTTACATTTTATTTAATGTTTCGTTTAAATAAAATTTAGTTAGTTTACTTTTTTTTTATAACTTGAATATTGAATAGTCGTTGATTGCCAAAAAAAAAAAAGTAAAAGAATATTGAATAGTCGTTACACAGTCCAATACAAATAAAGAATAAATAATATATTTGTATATGTTAGTGGATTCAATTCTTCCTATTTTAAATATAAGACCTATTTGGAGATGTGAACTTATTCTTAAATACAACATATCTTTCTAATTTTTGTCAACATTTCCTTAAATTATCCACAGTGATACTCCTCAATAATAAATAAACAAAAGAGGGAGGTGTGAATAAATGTAGAAGGTTATGTTTTTTTTTAATATCATGTGATTTTAACTAATTTAATTAACAACCTTAATTTAATCAAATTAAATAGATAGGTCTTAATTTTTTGTATTTCTTTCTCATCCATCCAATTTCGAAATACAGATTAAAAAATATAAATACTTCTTTTGAACTGAATAATTTGTGTCCATTTAACATGTGTCCAAATTCAGTTTTTTCTTGCCAGAAAAGTGTATTGTTACAACTTACACATTACAAAACTGTAGATGGTCAAAATTTTTGCCATCGAGTTGTCCCTCATGAGATTGTCTTTAGTTGCACGGCATAATGTAAATAAGGGAAAATCAATATTTTAATCCTCCAATTTTAAATCATTTACAAACCAATTCTTCAACTATAATTTGTTGTAGGGCTGCACAAAGATCAGGTCGGGCCGGGCTAAACATATACCCAAAGTCCCATCCTAAAATTTTCGGGCTAGCTTTTCTGGTCCGATGCCAGGCCCGGTCCAGTCCTGTTTGGCCTGGGATCAAGACCTGATAGGATATGTTCCTTTGGTCCTGAACCCTTTTAATCCTAATAAAAAATAATGAAAATATTATGAAATAAATTAAAGAATAAAAGAATTTGGGAAAAAGAACTAATTAAATATTTTTACATTGTATATTAAGTATTAAATATTATATGGTGTACTTTTAAATTGGGAAAAATAAATTATTTTTTATAAAAAATAATAATATATCAAGGCCGGGTCGTACCTCTAGTCTTAATGCATATATCATTGTCCCCGTCCCGCCCGGCAGTCGAATTTGGTCCCATCCTGTTTGTTATGATTCCGGGCCAATATGTCTCAAAATCAAGTTGGCTTCGGGTCAAGCCGAGTCCGGGCTGGCCACCGTATTTTTGTGCAAGCCTAACTTATTGTGATACAATCCTTTAACTTTTGATGTGCCTATAATCCTACCCCCATTTTTAGAAATTTTATAGGTTCTGATTCATCATATGTGGTTAAAAGGTTGAGGCCTAGAGGGTTATGCAAGAAAAAGGAGAGCAGTTGCTGACGTGAAGCTGTGATTTGAAAGAACTTTAATTTACTTTAAAGAGCCCAGTTATGAGGGATTATTGCCACATGATGACTTAGAAATTATTTGTTAAAAGTTTAAATATTGAGTCATAATAAGTCATAATTATGGAATTTAGTTACACATGAATTAAAAGTTTGAAAACCAAAAGATTAATTTTTTGGGTAAACTATTCTAATTCTAATAGTAGTGATGTACTATTTCTAATTTTTCAAGAAAGTTTTGACTTTTGAAATACTAAAATTTTGGGAAAATCACAGTCAGGTCTCTCATAAAGGATTTAATCACAACAAGCTGATATTAAATGGTTTGTTATTAAGTTGTCAATACCAGCTCATTTAGCCGCCAATGCACAACTCAATAGTTATCAATGAAAGAGATGCATTAACACTCAATGAGCTGCTATTGATAACTATTAAGTTGTGTATTTGCAACTCAAGGAGCTAGTATTGACAACTATTATGTTGTGTATTGATAACTTAAAGAGCTGGTATTGACAACTAAATGAATGGCAAGCCATTTAATATCACCCAAGTCCCTTGAAACTTCAATGTAATTTGATGATTATTTGGGACTTGATTGTGATTAAATCCCTTATAAGGAATCTGGTTGTGATTTTCCCTAAAATTTTTCTTTAAACATGCAATGGGGCTTTTTCAAAGTTTGTTCTCCCCTCTCTAATTTTATATACAATCATTTACAATTTGATATTGACATATTGTTAAATTATTTTTTAACCGGGACACTCCAGCCTGTCATTAATATTTTGATGAACATTTACAATTTAAGAAATCACGGCATACATATTTTCAAAATAGAAATCACAACAAATGTTAACATTTTATTCTCACTTTCTTTAAAATAAAAAAATATTTTATATACAAATATATGTTATTTAATTCTAAATTTAATATTTAAATATGTTTTAAAAAGGTACACTTAATTTAACTACTGCTATTTATCAATAAAATATGTTAATAAAATCGAATGTAAAGAAAAGCTCCACGTTCAACCTCACTCTTCAAAAATAATAATTTATTTAAAAATAATTTTTTTGTACCCACAAATATTTTGGATTTTAAACGCAGTTCAGAGATTTGACGTTTTCAAATATTAGAATTATTCTCATTCCTTAGACCAAAAAATAATTAGAATTATTCATGCCAATATTCCATAAATCAAGTTGAAAGTGTGCAATGAAAAGAGTCTATATCAGAGACTAGAGCGAGTGGTGGAGCAGCCACAAAGAGCGCGAGTAACAATAAGTGTGGAAACATAAACAAGATATTTTAAAATAAATGGATAATTCTTTTTAAATCTCCTGATTAAAAAATAAAAATAGAAAAAATCGCACTTTGTGTGACGAGGAAAGAACGATAAAATATCTGGTGGTTCTAAAAAATATAACGAGACTTTCTTGTTGCGCTTTTCGCCACGTCATCGCCGCTTGCCGCCCCAACCATAAGCATGCCGCCACGTGTACAACACAGACAGTCGGTCCATTTGGTTTCAGACCACTCATTTTACCTCCTTTTTCAATTAAAAAATAATTAAATCCAAGAAATTTTCTAGCCACATACTCTTTTTTTGTGGACTTTTCGTTTTTGTTTGGCTTGGAAAAAAGGGCATTTTTCATAGTGCCAAGTGTACCTTAACGTGGCATGTCACATCATAAATAGAGGGAGACCATATAAATATTCTCACACCAAAGTGGGATTATCCGCATCATTCTTAAAATATGTAATAATCAATTTTATTTGTATCAGATGAGATGAGATGGGATGTCGCATTCACAGTTATAGATAATGCATGTTTTCTCATATTTTATAGAATTATGTTGAATATGGTATTCAGGATAAAGCATAAAGGTATGAGGTGTGTTTTTGTTTTAGTATAGACATCTTAAAATTATATGAAAATGTTGTATAATTTTTCTTTAAAAAAATTAGTACAATATTTCTCCAATTTTAACACTAGATATTGGATGAAAAAGTATAACATGAGCGCATCCTGTATTAATGTTTGACTTGATTTATTTAAAAAATAATATTTTGTGGTCTATAAAGTTTTATTTGTAGTTTTTTTGGTTTACCCATATATATTTTTTAATCAGATATTTTATAATTCCACCAATCAGGTCGTTATAGTTTTCTTATCAAATCCTTATATTCAAACTTAACTTTTAATTATGTTGGAAAAAAAATAATTTTTAATCAGGTTTATGTACTTTTTGTTCTTACCAATCACTCCAATTTATAGGGTCTTGATTGAGAATCATGTGACACTAAAGATATGATAAATTAAGTATAGGGAATTGATTAAAAATTAGGTGAAACCATAAGGTACGTCACAAAATGCAGTCACTTAATTAAAAATGTGAAATTATATATATTTGTGGATTAATTTTTTTAAAATTTGATTCACCGAGATAGCTATTAATCCCTTTTAAAGTATAAAGTGCAGAAGATTTCAACAAATGTGTTTTCTAATATTTGAATTTCTATTCTCCTCACAGATATAAAGTGTGACTTACTACCCCATGTGTGTTGATAAATTTATTGATTAGTTTTCCTAAATTATAAAACGTAGCAATATTTCAGGAAAAATTACACTCCCATCCATTCATGAACTTTAATCTAATATAAATATTAAATAAAATCTTTTTTGCTGGCATAAAGTGAAAGGTAAGAAATAAATCAGGTGATATGGGTGGATATGGATAACCTGAAAAGAAAATAGATCAAAAAAGCAATTATTAGAGGGGCCCCACATATATTTTGGAATTGACCCTGAAAAGAAAATAGATAAAAAATACATGTGAGGATTGGGAGCCACAATGCAAGATTGGGGTCAGGCATTAGGCTATTTAATTAGCCACAAGCCCACAATTAGGAGAGATCACGTGGGGTTGGGACCAACTCAGATATATGTATACATCAAAATTGATTTGGTATATTGAGCCTACTCAAACCTCCACTACCTTTTTTTCCGTCAAATTTAAATAAATTCCACAACCAACTGTATGCATACCACGTACCCATTGTTATTCACTCTTTTCCCATTCTAATTATTAGGGTTATTACAAACTTGTTTTTAAATTATTTGCCATTTGCTTAAATTTGGACAATTTTTGTTCTTTTTCTTACAGAAATTGGCACAGGATTTAATTTTAAACGGATTAGTTCTCTTCATGCGGAGATGGGAATAGTAAACCATTGGACAACATTCCATCGTCTAGATTCTAATTTCATGTAATATTTTAGATTTATCCTTTAATTTTATAAAATATGTTTGCAATTTTCTGATTATAATATTTTTAAGTTTCCAACGATGGTTGTTTTTTCACCAGTTATTGTTGTTTTTTAAAAAAATTAAACTTGATATATCACCATTATTAAATGTTTTATCAGTAGTTTAATTTTTAAGTGTTAAAAATTTGTAAACAAAATTAATGACGTTAGTGTTAAAATACTACTCCATCCATTCCTAAATATAGAACATAGTTGATTTTTTTTAAATATTAAGAAATCTAATTAAGTTACTATGAATTTATTATATTTGAGTGAATTTTTCTCTAAACTAGTTTATTTGACCTATTATAAGTTAACATATAATATAACAATACATAAAATAAGTTATGATTATGTGGTTTATTTAGCTTCCCTAACTTCTAAAAAAAAGGTCAATTGAGTCTTATATTTAGAAACGAATGAAGTAAAAAGTTACTTTATAAAATTAAAAAATCAAAATAAAAACTTAACATAAATTTAATGAAGAAAAATGCAATTACGCCTTTATTGAAGCGGTGTCATTGTAAGTTTGTACTCTCTCATTCTTAAATATAGTATCTAAATAACTTTTTTGAAAAATTCTAAGATAACTAAATAAATGATTTTTAAATTATTTTGCTTGGATTTTTTTTAAACTAACTTATTTGACTTACAAGCTAATATATAATTTAATAATACACTAAGAATGTTATGATTAAGTGGTATATTTAGTGCCCGTTTGGTTCATTAAATCACAAGGAATATAATGTAATGTAATGCAAAGTAATGGAATGTAAAGTGAAGATGATTACATCAATCTGTTTGGTTCGTAGGTAAAGAAAGATGATGCATTTGTTTGGTTGGATTACAATGAATATGAGAATAAGTAAGAATAATGTAGAGTGAGACAAAATTGCCCATATCTACATATTTACTTATAATTGATTCAATTATCTATAGGAATATTTATTTCAAAGAAACCCAAATCTTCAATTTTCAAAGAAAGATGGAGAGCATGATAAAATAATGGTTGAAAGTTAATCAAATTGCTGTTCTGAATGGAGAAGCCAAATTGGCTAGTGGCATAAAATAAGACAAAGAGCTCGTGTATATTCCTTAATTCTTAATACCAAGCAGTCACAGAAGAATGATGTTCGACCTTTCCAATTCAGCAATTATTTTCCTCTAACGATGGGTATAAAGATTTTAGCTTGTGCAGCAATTTTAATAAAATCTTGGGAAAGCTATTGAAGAAAGTAACGAAGATTTATGAATTTCAAGGGAAACATATGGCTCATCAAAATTGCTGTTCTGGTTCTAGGCGAAGTCATATGATTATACTAAGAATTGTAAAATATTGTTGGAGTTATGTTTCAATCATTGTATAGTTTCATCTCATAATTTAGTTGAAGCTAATAATAGGTAATTGCATATGGTTGACTGTTACCGATTTAATTTAGAATATAAGAACCCGCTGCCAGAAATAAAACGTCTTAACAGGCGGTATAAAACTGATTATAGGAATTAAAATGGAAGCTTGACTTTCGAAAATTTTTCTGAAGTTGAAAACCTGCAATGACAGATGAATTATCGACTTATGGGTGTATGGCTCAAAATCAGCACACAGGAAGGATAACAATAGAAGGAGGAGGAGGAGGATCAAATGATGATTTATATGAATATTTGATAGGGTTTTAATGGAACAATTAATAGGGTTTCTTTAAAGGGTATTTTGGTCAATTTAAAAGTTATAATGGTAATATTGTCTTTTTACATGATTACAAGATGCATGTAATCCCTATTCATCACTCCTATCAATGTAATCTTGATTACATCATTAGATGTAATCATGATTACAACATGTAATCCTTATTACATTACAATGGCCCAACCAAACGTCGTAATTAGTTCGTTGCATCAGTATTACATGTAATTCTCTTCCACGGAATTGAACCAAACGGGCTATTAACTTCCTTAATTTTTCATAAAAAATTAATTGGGTCTTATATTTAAGAAATGAGGAAGTAGCAAATATATAGAATCTCAAACCACACTTAGGAAAAAGGAATATAGTATGTGTGTGTTTTTTCCTTTATCAAAAGAATCTAGTGTTTGATAGTTTTATTATTAATGCCATTTGGCCTTTTTATAGATTTTTACAAAAAAAAAAAAAAAAAAAGTGTAGACGTGCCATTGCCATGTTAGGAAGCTGTTTGATACGCCCAAAGAAAGACGAAAGATTTAGCCTAAAATAACCATCCCACTCACATGCCTTTTCATGCACAATCACGTATTGCCAAACGCTCCTATAATCACCCACACTATTCCTGTATTATTCTCCTTCAAGGAAAATTGCATACACAGGGGACCATGGGTTTTACGATCGGTTTTCATAATGGGAGTAACTCCATTGGAGTTTTTCTTCCTAAAAATATTGGAGCCTTCTATCATGGACGTGTATAGAGTTGGGCTAGTTGACACGGAGATGAACTTGTTTAGGCGTTGTATGTGACGGTAGGGGTGTTCAAGTTTGTTCCGTACCGGTCGTCCCATCCGATCCCGAGCATTTTGGGACGGGACAAGATTAATGTTCGAGATCGGACGAGACAAGGGACGGGGTCGTCCCGAAGTATCTTATTTTTTTATTTTAGAAATATTAATCCCTTAGATCATTCTCTAAGTTAAAGACCCCAATATCTATAAACACATTTTTTTTATCTCATGCATATTTTTTTAAAGAAGTTACCATTAGACCCATATTTTTTAATATGCTACCTGTTCATCCATGTTTCTAAAATATAACTTCTACTCAACTAACATTATTCTTACTACAATGCCATTTTAGTTGAAACATCTGTATTCAAGAGCAAAAAATAATCATCATTAAATTGTTTATTGTTCATTCTTCTTCAATGTAACATTTAGTCATCTAACAATACATTCGTAGTAGTTGAAAAATCTTATCTTCAAGAATCAAAATCTAGCTTTTTTAATATGCTAATTGCTACATGTTCCCTATCTCTCAAATATACATATACTGCTCGTTGGAAAAAAAATATACATGTGTTGCTTGCTGCTGCATACTTTGTTATTTAATTTTTTTTATGTTTGCACAAATATTAGTTTAAAACATTGAAGAATAGAAGTTACCAAAAAATCTTACACAGAAACAAAAGCCCAAAAATATATAGATTTTTTTTTAAAAAAAGCGGGACAATCTCGTCCCGTCCCGATCGGGACAGGATCAACTTCGGGACGGGGACGGGACACGAGACAAGAATCCTGTCCCGACCCCATTTCTTCCGTCCCATCCCGTCCCATGAACACCCCTACGGGATAGTCAAAATGCGAGCCTACTTTGCATCCAAGCCTTTTTGAATTCATTTGTCGTTTATATGTATGTTTATGCCTTTTGTTGTGCGTTTCTTTTCTTGTGATTATTGTTTCCTTTTTAAGCTCCATGTTGTCAAGCTTCATGGCTATTTACCCTGATTTATTAGTTGTTGAAGCGCTGATTTTGTTTTACCAAGTTATGAACGAAATTAAAGTGTCTCTTACGTGAAAAAAAAAAGAAAATTATTGGAAAATAAAAAAATTCATGGTAAACTTAATCGTGTATGGATACGAAATATCAAATTTAATGAAAGATATTTGTGTATAACTAAAGATATGTTGGGTGTCACGAAAGAAGAGTTTGATAGGTTGAAAATAAGTTATACTCACTTGAAGACTTAAGTCCTAAAATACGAAATCAGTTTCTATGCTCAGCGAAAAATAGTCAAAGAGCGCTCGCCCCACTGTGCTCACCGTTTCACTAAATGAGGCTTCATCTCAGCCATACATCTTGTTGGTTTAATATCAGCCTTTGATTTCCTCCCACTTCATTAAACCATCAGTATGCTATGCCCTGCTCCACGCTTCCTCATTAATGGTGACCTTGGATCATCTCAAGCTTAGTAAAGTTCCTCCCCTTGCTGCAACTTATGCTATAGATAGATTAGTTTTTCTTTTCTGTCTTGTTTTTCTAATCTCAGATTCGTCTATCTGATCATTTTTGTTCTTTCTTTGGGACCCAACTAAGGTCACAGTAAGATTATTGCAGCTTCTGTCAGAAGTTTCTGTTTTACGCTGGAAGTTTAGTGAATTAATTGCTATTGATTTGTGAATGCCATCAATAATATGATTTTTGATACTCTAATATGTGTTATGACTTGAGTTACTGCATCGGTGAACAGCTTATGCAAGCTGTGTTTGGATCTTGAATCTAAGATTACGAAGTTTTGGTCTCAGGTCTCCGTATCCGTATTGATTTTATTGTTTCTGATGATCATCATTGAACTTGCTTGTTCCACTGTTAAGTGCCACTCTTGTAAGGCAAATAAATATTTTCTTCAATTTGTCTTGTTTTGTGTGTCTTTAAGGGAAAATTATGTATTTAGTTAAGCTTTTGTGGAGAAGGGCATAGCATATTAAGTGGGAGAAAATCAACAGTTGAGATTAAAATAAGAAGACGTACGGCTGAGATGAAGCCTCATTTAGTGAAACGACTAGCGCTCTCTACCTAGTTTTGGCTGAACATAGAAACTAAGTACCCTAAAATACCTCTAGACAATAATTTTTGTGATAATGAATTTTTCAGCAGTTTTCCCAATATTTTATTACCTTTAAAATATATATTCGAAATCTACTTTTTGCAACACAGAGTTTTTCATCAATTTAAGGTTGTTTTTTTTAAAAGAAAAGTCATTATCTTTTTTTTAAATATACAACTATACAAAATTTACTCATTACGTAAGGAGTGAAAGCTATTTATTAAAAAAAAAAAAAGAATTGGAAGCCTACTATCAATAATTTGTTTTGAAAAAAAAATCGATATTACTCACATATTCAAATTGATTTGTTGAGACTCATTGCTTATAACTTATTGATAGAGTAACGTCATATAAATTTTTTATTTTTACTGAGGGATCGATGATTATTGATTGGATAAATATATATAGCTTAATTTAAATTACATATGGTTGCATAATAAAAAATATAGTTCATACTTCAAAGACAATATAAAAAATAACACACCCCTAAATAATGACAATAAAAAAATAAATGACATTACATATTTCACTTTGTATATACCAAAATTAAATTCGCTGGAAAAATTCTATTTTGTAATTATTCTTTTTAGATTTTTTTGATTTATTTGGTATATCAAATGCAAAAATAAAATGTGAAAAAAAGGGAAAATGACAAAAAAATCCCTTTCAATTTGCAAAATCCCAATAACAACTTCATAATAGGCATTAACAACTTCATGATAGGTATTAACAACCATTAACAACACAAAATTCCTTATTTGGGATTTTGCAAATTGGAAGGGATTTTTTTGTCTTTTTCCAAAAAAATAAAAGAAAAAAGAAAAAGACAAATAAATACTCTCCAATTATCAAAAGGACAATTTGATACACCAAATTTCAGAAATAACAGATCAGTACAATTAACTGAAATGTCCAATGCAAAATTAAAAGGAAAAGTCCAAAAAGTCCTCAAAAATCTTCCTCTTTATTACCAGAATTGTATAAAGGAATATCAAATTCTTATAAGGAAATACCAACTTCGATTAAAGGATTACCAACATGCTCTAACCATATTAATATTCCCTTATACCATTCTGGTTACGAAAAGGAAGAATTTGGTATTTCACTATATAATTCTGGTAGCGAAGAATTCGATATTCTCTTATATCATTCTGATAACAAAGAAAAAAATCTTTGAGGGTTTTTTGGACTTTTCCTTTTAATTTTACATTGGACACTTCAGTCAATTGTACTGATTCATCATTTCTGAAATTTGGTGTATCAAACTGTTTTTTTGATAATTTGAGAGTCTTTATTTATTTTTATTTTTTAAAAAATGTAACTTTCATCATTATATTAAACTTTTTCCATATCAAAACGCTTTAAAAACTTTCAAGAATGAAGTTATTAAAGAATGACACTGACGTGACATGAATAGAATAAAGTTAAGGAAATCATATCATAAATAATATGCTAAGATAACCATGTTAGGTCATGTCCAATTGTCCACCCATTGAAGAACGCCTATCATGTGGTACAGGGCTGTTTAAAAAGTTTCTGTCCCTGGTTCTATCACGAATTTGTTGGGACCAGAATTTTTTTGGACCAACGGGATTCGGTACCTGGATCAATGATACTAGGACCAAATTGAAATCGGGACGGTACCAAGATATGGTCACATCTCCAGGATTCCCGGTCCTATCCCGGTACCATGAGTATAGTTATTTATTTAATTTTTTCCTAATTCAACATGTATTTATTCTTTTTTTCAATTAATTAATTAGTTCCCTGCCCAAATATTATTTTTTTCTCTTTCTTCACAAAATCATTTAATTATATTGATGATTGATTGATTCATTAATTTAAGGTTTAGGGTTTAACCTTTTAAAAGGTACATTTCTTTTTTCTTTTCCATCATTCCACAATCCTTAATTAAGAGGAATGATCGAAGAAGTAGGGAATGACTGAATTGTTGGCTATTGCTTTGAATTTCTTTTTTTTCCCCCCAATCAATGATGTTGCTTTGAATTTGAATGTTTAAATTTTCATTATAGACATATGGTCTTGTCTTGTTTCGTTATAATATTTTGGAGACTTTACAAGTAGTTAAAAATGATTTGTTGGACTGAATGGTTGTTGAATGATTAATATTTTTTGACACATAAATATATATGTGATATTAAAAAATTAATTATATTATATTATTAGTAACTAAAGTATAAACATATATAGGTGCTTCGTTTTTTTCCTTGATAAAGCAGATTGTGTCAAAGAGAATCGGGACGTCCCAGTCTTGATCCATATCCCGGCACCGTCCCGATGGGTCCAGGACCCTTTCAGTAACGGTACCGGGACCGGGACACAAATAGCGTCCTAGCCTTCTTATTATACCAGGATTCGGATAAAGGGTGTCCCGATATCGTCTCGGTACTTGAACAACCCTAATATGGCACTATATTCCGTGGTAAGGTAAATTGGTAATATTCTAAATTTTGATTTTAAAACCATTTTTCATCAATTTTTCAAAAGAAAAAAATTGTGTCATGCAATTTTTTTTCTTTTTTATTGGAATACGGTCTTTTATATTTTATGTAGATCAGTTAAATAATATTAAAGAAGAATATAACATATGGTCATATGATATTAGACAACTTAATAAAATGGATATAAGAAATTTGATCTAAATATTGTACACCTTACAATTATCTTATATATTTCTTTTTCGGGTTGGAGGACTCAAGAATATTAATAGAAAGTAATTAAGCGAAGATGTTTAGATTAATGTATACAATCAATTGTATAGATATATATAATTTTATTTTTTAAGAGTTTATTACGTCATACGTATAGTTTTTTATTTAAGTCAATATATATTAAAATAAAATGACATACAAGCCTACATGTAGAGTTGCAAGAGAAGATAGACCTAATAGTAAACTAAAACTGTACATAATAAAATCTCAATATCACAAGTTTTAATTAAAATATGATAAAAAAAGGGGAGTATTTCAATATTGGACCGCGATAGCCAATTAATTTCAAAATAGGACCAAAAAATTTTGACATATCACTTGAGTCTTGTGGAGGTAAACTAAAATTATATTGAGAGGTGAAAAGACAATATTGACCCCATGTGTCAGAGAGAGAGAGAGAGAGAGAGAGAGAGTGTCAGAGGATAGAGAGGGTGAGAAGAATATTTTGTTTTTTTTTATTAAAGCTGGTTCATATAAGCTTTTCCTTGTTCGTGTGAAAATGAGCTGGGTGTGTGAGAGAAAGAGAGAAAGATGAGTGTCAAAGAGAGAGAGTGTGTGTGTGTGTGAGTCAGAGGAGAGAGGGGGTGAGAGGAATATTTGGTTTTTTATTGAGGTGTGTTCATATGAGCTTTTCCTTGTTCGTGTGAAAATGAGTGGGGTCTGTGTGAGAGAGAAGAGTGAGAGTGTCAGAGAGGCCATGTGGGGTGGGCCCTTTTTTGTCTTTTTCCACATCAATTTAATTTCATTTAAGAACCATAAACCTGTAGTGATATTTCAGAATCTTTTGATCATATTTTTTAATTAATTGACTACCACGATCCTATATTGAAATTCTCCCTAAAAAACCCAAGAACTCGTTTTGCTTCCATTGGTAAAATTCTGAAAAACCAGGCCTCTGTCCATGGCATCTCCCTGGTGCTTCTCCCAGTCGATTTTTGTTCCATGGAAGTTATCAAGCTCCTTTACCCAGACAAAGCTCGCACAAGCGCCAAGTAGAATGTTCATTTCTTGTGTTCAGCATGATTATGGCACAATTAAACTCTAACATTGTCAAGAGTTTCGCGGAGTCAACACTCAAAAGGGTCATTATGCTGCCATGATGAAAGACAATATTGGCTATTTCCGCAACTAAAACGTAGTTATCTATACAAGCACCTAAACAAAACCAAACAAGCAAATGTAGAGTATATATAATATAGGGTTAATACTACTTTTTGGTTCTTAAAATTTCACTTAATTTTGGTTTTGGTCCTTTAACTTTAATATTGGTGATTTTGGTCATTGAACTTTCATTCAATTTTGGTTTTGGTCCCTAAACATTGTTTCTTTTACAACTATTGGTCCCTGAACTTTAAAAAACTTGGAAAATTAGGGCTAATAGTTATAAAAGACACAAAGTTTAAGGACCAAAATCATCAATTTAAAATTCAGGGACCAGAACTAAAATTAAATGAAAGTTCAATAACTAAAACCACATATTTCAAAATTCAGGAACCAAAAGTCCAAAACTAAAATCGAATGAAAGTTCAAAGACCAAAAGTGATATTAACTCATGTGGTGGTTAAAAAATGGTAAAAAATGAAATTTAAGATATTTTTATATAGTTTTGGTTTTTTGACCTTACAAGAGTTAAACAAGGGGTCATCAATAACCACGAATTAAAAACAAGGACCGAGAGACGGTCCTAGGATGATGAAAATTACAAGGAAATAAGTAGAAATACAAGGAAATCAAAGGAAATACAGGGAAAAATGTAAAATTGAGAAATACAGAGAGAATGAGAAGGGAAATTTAAATGTGTGATAGGAACAGAGAAAACACAGGAGCTGTATACTGGGAGCCGTGACCAGGAGTGGGATGTAACAGTGAGAAGAGCATCTTGTGGTGATATTACAAAAGTCAAGATGCTGGAATGAGAGGAGCTGGAGATGAAACAAGTGTCGGAAGGCTCTTTTTACGGGAGTTATACCTCCTATGAGGGGTCGTTTTTCTTCCTTAATGTAGAACCCGGAATGTTAGAAAGTTGATGGAAGTGATTTTGAGAGATTCTGTGTGTGTTTCTGAATAGATCCTCCCTCAGACCCTCACAAAGTCTTGCTCATCCTCTTATGTAGAATGCCAAAATCTCGTGTATGTTAGTTATTTCCTTGTTTCATTGGTTGGAGAAGTAACGGAGGGAGTAATGGCATCTATAATAATTGATGATAATTCATGATAATTGATAGAGTAACTGTTGAAGAATCTGGACCATTAATGCACATGGAAATGGTCATAGCTGAAGGAGTTGAGAGATCATAGGAGTTATGTTTCCTTGATTTGGGAAATCCCCTTGACCATGCCATATGCTTGCCACGTGGCGCCTTCTTAGCTGAAAAATTGGTGCTCACACCCCATATAATATAAGAAGCTTAACAGAGAAGTTAACTTCATCGCAACTCTTTGACTGAGATGAAGCAGAATAGAGATGATCATAACCCTAGAAGAGTTGTTGCACACAAGGAGCATAGGTGTTGAGAGTCAAAAGACGGTGGATGTAGTGTGAGACGGCGGAAGCATGAGGGGTGGAGAGTTGGTTGAGGCATGAGATGTGACAAAAGAAGGGAGGCATAGAGATGGCGGCGGACAGTGAAGGAACTCGAAGGCACAGGAGCTTCCTTTTTGTCCCAAGAGCTTATGCTTATGGGACAAACATTCATCCCCACATCAAACTAATACTTGATACTGTGTAATTGCACAATATTTATGTGAAGATATTTTAAAGTGAAATATATGGAAATAAATAGTTATATTTGTATATTTAGAAATGTATTTTAAAAATTAAATAATAAATTGATAGAAGAAAATTTCAAATAACATGTGTTCAAAACATATTTTTCATATTAAAAATAAACTGGAAGAAATATATTTTTTATGCATGTGAAGGTGACTTGGTGGGTGGGATGATACCATGGTGATGGGAAATAGTGGAAGATTAATTTTCTTCCCAAAATCTCGTCACTCATTTCCCTACCAGATTTAAAAAACATATAGAAAAGAAACAGAGTATTGAAATCTTAGGAAAATGCTTGCAGATCAAACAAAGTATATGATAAGCATTTAAACTCACAGAAATTTAGAGAAACAGAGTATGAAGATTCGAAATGCTAGGCAAATACTTGTAACTCAAATTTTTCTCTATAATTTCATGCTTCAATCTTCCTTCATCGATGGATATATAGGCATTGGAGAATGTAAACAAACTTTTTGCAAATTTGTCTAAGATTTCAATACTCTATTTCTTTCCTATATGTTTTTTAAAATTGCTTTTGAACTTAGTGTTTTGAAAAATATTTTATTGAAATACAAAATTCACACTCTCTCTTATGTATTTCTCCCGCTTAACACGTGAAAAGTAACGGTATGTGGGCAAAAAAAAATTTCGTGGTGCTGGATGCACTTCGGACCAAACTTCGTGAGTATTTTGTACCTTTTATTTTACCTAGCTTTGAAAAACTTAAAGCCGTTAACATATATTGACGGTATAGACACTTTTGTCCCATTTTAATAACCACATAAACACTTTTTTGTTTGAAAAAACTATACAGTTGATTATACCCTAACCAAAACTATATGATCATTTTTTTACCTTACCCCTATATTTAATATCCGAGGGAGTATTACTAGTGGAGTCTCCAAACCGTGTCCTTAAGAAGAAAGATTGACATAGGGTCATAGCCTCATAGGGTGTATATGACGCTATACATCATATCTAGAAAACGAAAAGATTTGACACATAACTGAAAGCGCATCGAACCTGACACTGACACATAACAGAAAGCCCATCAACTATGTTGAGAGGCCCAATCATGAACCTTACATGGCCCATATTGGTGGGAATCTAAGCGATGCCGGTGGAACGTTAAATTCGGTTCGCCTTTTGTTCTAACGTCTCCTTCTTCATCTCCTTCTCCTATATCACCATTCTCTTCACACACACATTCTCACCCTCCCTTCTCATTCTCTCTCTTCTCTGTAACTTTCCATTAACATTTCAATGGCTGCTTCTGCTGCTACTCTCAGTCCAGCCGATACGGAGAAGCTCTCCAACCTCAAATCTGCTGTTGCTGATTTGAGCCAAATCAGGTTTCACATTTTCTTTTCAGGATTTGGTAATTTAGTTCCCGATCGTTATTTCTGTTTTCTTGATGTGAATGAATTAATGAATGAATGAATCTCTTTGATCGGTTAATTGTAGTACATGTAAGAGCTTGGATCTCTTAGATGTTAGATCAGAATCTTGTTATCTTTCTCTCTCTTTTTTCCTTCTGGATTTTGAATCTGCATTGTTTGTATTTTGTAGTGAGAATGAGAAGAACGGATTTATCAACCTCGTAGCTCGATCTCTCAGGTGAATTGATTATTGAATGAGCTCGATCTTCGTGCTTGCGGTTTTTGCTGATGTTTTCCTTTAGGTGAATTCTGTTAATGAGATTCGTTACAGTGGTGAAGCGCAGCATGTTGAATGGAGTAAGATCGCGACGCCTACTGATGAAGTGGTCGTGCCTTATGACAGTTTGGCACCATCTCCTGAAGGTGATAACTGATTATCATCACATGTTCATTGTGTGTTTTTTTTTTTTCTCTATTCAATTTGATACATTTTTGGTAGATCAGTGTTATTATGGATGAGTATCAACATTTGTGCAGATTCTTCGGAGATAAAGAATCTTTTGGACAAACTTGCCGTGCTGAAGCTTAATGGAGGCTTGGGCACAACTATGGGTTGTACTGGTCCAAAGTATGAAGTTTGATAATATCTTTTTCCCTTGTGAATGGTTTTGATTGTGGGAAGTTTTAGTAGAGTTAATATCATTTTGACAATCTCGGTTTTCTGTTAAGGCTAATCAGATTTTAACACTTTTGATAATGCTGGTTCTCTCACTATATTTGACCAATGTTGCCTACAACTTTGTCATGCCTTGTATTTATTTCTTTAGATTCCTTATTTATCAAAATGATGAGATAGAAGATCACAGTCCTAAATATTAGTTTGACGAGATATGATTTCTCCTTGGTTGTCATTTGAGATGGTCTGTATGCGAGTCATAACTTCTGGGTGAATGTTTTGGCAGATCAGTTATTGAAGTTCGAGATGGATTGACATTTCTTGACTTGATTGTCAAACAAATTGAGGTTATCTTTTGTTACCTTCTTTGGTCGACATTTTTTCTGTATCCCCTGTTCGAACTTTCTATTGATAACTTGGGTATTATTGCAGAATCTCAATTCCAAATATGGAAGCAACGTTCCTTTGCTTTTAATGAACTCCTTCAACACTCATGATGACACGCTAAAGGTATATATTTTTCATTATTTATCCTCTTCCCAGAGTGCACTTGTAAACCAACAATTTGCCTATTTGCAGATTGTTGAAAAATATAATAGCTCAAATATCGAGATCCATACGTTTAACCAGGTTCGTAATAATAATTTTTTCTTTTTCAAACTCTGAATTGTTATTTATTCCGGAATTTCTGGCCTTTGAGCTCTTATTTCACTGCTGCGTCCCTCAAATTTATGCAGAGCCAATATCCTCGATTGGTTGTTGATGACTTCTTGCCATTGCCATCGAAAGGGAAGACTGGCAAGGATGGATGGTATGGTGACGTTTGAATATTGCCCTCACAATATTACTGCATTGAATTTAAAGGCTACAATACTACGAGAAATTTCACTGTTTAAATAGCATCTATCAAATAGCAGATGGATAATTTAACTCATCTATCTAAAGGGAATTCAGTTGTAGTTTTCTTATGAGCATCACAATCGTGCGTAGGTACCCTCCTGGCCATGGAGATGTCTTTCCATCATTATTGAACAGTGGAAAACTTGATGCCCTGTTATCACAGGTTGGCACCAGAGCCCTATTTATAGTTGCATTTTGCCTTTACTTATTTCATAGCCATCATCGTCACTGCAGTTTCAAGGATCCTTCATTTTCTTTTTTGTTTCCTTTCTTTCTGTTATAGGGTAAGGAGTACGTGTTTGTTGCCAATTCAGATAATTTGGGTGCTATAGTCGACTTGAGTATCCTCATTTTGGCTTTTGATTGATTTCTTGTTTTTCTATTATATGCGGCTATACTTGTTAATAAAACAAGGTATTTCTGTCATTTCGCTCGGTATCCTTGACTGGATAATTTAGAAATCTTGAATCATTTGGTCCAGAATAAGAACGAATACTGTATGGAGGTAAGAAAAATGGTAGTTGTCAATTAGTTACTTGCCTTGAATATTCAACCTACTTGTCATTTCCATATGTTTTTTGGGCCTTGTTTTTGTACAGGTGACTCCCAAAACATTGGCTGATGTGAAGGGTGGCACTTTAATCTCTTACGAAGGCAGGGTTCAGGTATGAATCTGCTGTTTAGGTTTCATTTCTTTGCGCACTTGATCTGTTTCATTGGTTCACAGTTCTGGACTTGTCAAAATATGTCTGATCCCTTCTATGACCATTTACTTTGATGTAATGTATGCCTTCTACGATTATCACCCATATACATGTCATCTGCAATTTAACAATTGGTCTGTCCCCCCTCTTTTTGATTTCTGTACCTCGGAAAAAATTACAAGAAAACTAGGATCAATTAAAATCCTGAGAAAGAATGTTGGCATTAAGTGACAGTTATGTTTGAATGTGTTTAATGCAGCTCCTGGAAATTGCACAAGTCCCGAATGAACATGTAAGCTACTCAATCTCTCTTGTTCTTCCTTGGATATTTTCTAATGCAACCTACCCCTTTACTAGTGTAGCCGGTAGTGCTAATTGATTCTTATAAAGTTATGAAGATCACGATTAACGTAGTGAGAAATGACACTGGCTAGATTTAAATAATTATATTCTTTGGCGCAGCCATTGCCTCTAGCTTGAATTGGTTCTATGGCTTATTAGTACTTGAGTGGAAGGCATCTTATTCCATACAACTTTTTTATTAAAAATGTGATGCATAACTTGAGAGAAAGGATCACATTTATGGTTAAACTTAAATGATTCAAAATGAGGGAAGAAAATACTATTAAGCTTGATTATTGATCATTTTCATTGAAAACACTTTCTTCACTGAAGAATTTTGACAATTGAAAATATTACGTACCATAAAAGAAATTTCTGGGCCTTGATTTTTTGTTAGCTTGTATTCTATGTTAGATGCAAAAGAATTATCTTCTGCAAACATAAGTGCAATCTCTAGGCATATTTCCCTACAAAATCAGTTGATAAACATTGGTGATATGAACTGCTTAATTCTTTTGATAATGCTAGCATAGGATAATAGAAGATATTGACTGTATTGTAGGTTATATATAGAGTCTGCTAGAAGGAACTAAAGCTTCTTTTGTGATAGGTTGTGTAGGATAAGCTATGTTGATATGCTTTTAATAAGCCATAATTACATAGGCTCATCTTTAAGTGTATATATATACCCTCTTCTCAGATGAAATAAATAAACATGCATTCGAGCCATATTTCCTTACAAAGCAAAACGTATCTATTATTCTCATTGATGATATATAGGTTATCATATGCTGCCAGATTATGACTTCTCCAGTGGGAATGAGATTGGAAAATCTGAAAGGGGAATAGTTCTTTATTGAAAAAGAGCTTTTACTATTCTCTATGTTAAGTTATTAGACCGAACAAGCTATACTCATAAATTTTCATATTAGGAGAATAGAATGAACAAATGGAGAAGCTTTTCTATTTTCCCACTTTCATCTTTCTATCTAGATCGCCTTGCCCAAGTTGATGCTTGGTATAAGCCTGAAATTATCAATATTTGATGAAAATTGTAGCAGCTAGAACATATCTGTAAATAACAAGATAGACCTTGACGTCTAGATGGAGAGTATTATCATGCCATTGATCCATTATGCTGGCTTTTGCACAGGTCAATGAATTCAAGTCGATAGAGAAGTTCAAAATCTTCAACACAAATAATTTGTAAGTTTTTACTTGCTATCACCCAAATTGTTGTTAGTTATACGGCCCGACTAACAAGCTGTTCTTCAGGTGGGTGAATTTGAATGCAATTAAAAGGCTTGTTGAAGCCGATGCTCTTAAAATGGAAATTATTCCCAACCCAAAGGTGAGGATTTATCTTATACAGTAGTAACATATCTTGGATTGCCTGCTAGACTTTTGGAACTTAGTTGGAAAATCACTGACAAAATTGTGAGGATTTTAGGAGGTTGATGGGGTAAAAGTTCTTCAGCTGGAAACTGCAGCTGGTGCAGCAATAAGGGTACTCGACGTTGTTTTAACATGTTATTAAAATTTTCTTGATGATGGAACTTAGCTTCTTGTCTCTTACTTTCATCTTTTATGCCAGTTCTTTGATAATGCTATTGGGACCAATGTGCCTCGATCCCGGTTCCTTCCAGTGAAGGCAACTTCAGATTTGCTTCTTGTCCAGGTTATAAACTATTCTGATACAAGGCTTAAATTTTGGGTATGTATTTGATGTATTGTCAGACTTAACCAATTCTCTTGTTTTGCAGTCGGACCTTTACACTTTGCAAGATGGCTCTGTCATCCGTAACCCAGCAAGGACAAACCCTGCAAACCCTGCTATTGAATTGGGACCAGAATTTAAGAAGGTCAAGATTTACATTACTGATTATCCTGCATTAGATGGTGAGAGTAATACTGATTTTTCCAACCTCCTAAACAGGTTGGCGACTTCTTGAATCGTTTCAAGTCAATTCCAAGCATTGTTGAGCTCGACAGTCTTAAAGTGGCCGGTGATGTGTGGTTTGGAGCTGGTGTTACCCTCAAGGTATATGATTTTATCCAATTATATTTGAGTCTCTCATTTTTTGACAATAATTCCCAAGATTACAGTTTATGACTCTTACATTCTATAAAAAGGGTAAAAAAATTACGCTACCAAACAAAAGGATAACAAATAAAATTGTACAAAGGTAAAATAATTTAACGGCATGCTTTTATTGCCTGAATTTGTCATCCCGCTCTCTAACATTATTTGCATTAAAACAAAATAGTTTCAGTTATCCAAAAAAAAAAAAAAAAGGTGGTGGTTTCAACTTCAGTTTTGATGGCTTCTCAAAATGACCCAATTGTTATATGAGGGTGGAAATATGAGTGCTAACATGAGCTAACTTCTAATGTGAGTTAAGCGCAAGGGGTATTAAATCTTCCTATCACTTGCAAAAGTCTATGATGAAACAAGTAGACAAATATATGGCAGAAATCAAACAACTTAAGAAAACCAGAATTATTAACGTGAGAAACCCCTCAATTCAAGGGTAAAAGGCACGGGTTGTCTAAACCAAAGAAAAATAGATCTACTATGATGAAACCATGTTATAGGAGAGTCTTAATCACATGTACGAACACGTGCAAACAGCTAATGCTACAAGCTTACAATAGAGAATAAATAGGCTGAATATATCTAGAAAAATAAAGCTCAATATGGACTTGGTATCTCTCACACTAGACCTTGAATTAACGATCTGATAATTTAGAATAATGCATTGAGAGTTGTGACTGTTGACCAAATTTCAGCCAAATCCAACGGATAACGAATGAGCAAACATAATTTACCGAGACTGCCTAGAGAAGATGTGAAAATCTCTTTCTCTCTTCTCTCTCAAGCAATTGCGATTTTCTCTTAATTAGACCCCTCCCCTCAATGACCTAATCTACCCCTTTCTCCACTTAAATAAGACACTAATGGGCCTAAAAAATGGGTCTTTCTCCACAAAAGAAGGGAGCCCAAAATCCAACATTCCCCCCACAAGATTATGTGGAAACCACCGCCAAACTAGTGTTCACTTGACAACAAGCTTCTATCATACAATTTGGGAACTTCTCCCCCTAGCCATTTAATGATATCATTCTATTGTATTTGTCTCCATCATCAAACACGTCAATAACACAATGTTTAAACAACCGAACAACCTGCCAACCTGGCGAACTTGACTATGATGCCAGTTGTTAGGAAGAGCGCAACATATGTTAATTCTTCCTATCACTAACAAGAGCCTTGGAAGAAACAAATAAACAAATATATGGCAGACATTAAGCATCTCAAAAGACACCAGAATTATTAACGCGGAGAATCACTTAATTCAAAGGTAAAAACCTTGGGTCATCCAGGCCAAAGAAAAACATATTCACTATGCTCGAAATAGGTTACAGGAGAGTATCAATCACATGCACGAATACGTACAAACAACTAAAGATACAAGGTTATAATAGATAATAAAGAAGCTGAAAACATCTAAAAAAACAGAGCTCAATATGAACTCAATATCTCTTACACTAAACCTTGAATCAACGATTTGACCATCTAGAATGATGCATTGGGAGTTGTGAATGAGTGAATCTACTGACCAAACAAATTTCACCCCAATCCGATAGTTAACGAATGCACAAATGAGTATTCACTGAGATTGCCTTGTGAAGATGCGAAAATCTCTTTCTTTCTTCTTCTCTATCAAACGGATGCATCTCTTAGACATTTTCGTCCAATGGCCTAATCTTCCCCCTCTATATTTAAATGAGTAAGAGACAAATAGGCCTAAAATATCGGGCCTTTACCTAGAAAGGGCACCCAAAACCCAGCAGGTGATATATGAATGGTAACGTGAGCTAACTGCTAAGGACTGACAAATACTTTTTAGTCTCTGACCTGGACTGAAGTAAATAAAAATATGTTCGAGAGTGTCCATCATCATCAACCCAAGTACCCTGATTTGTTTGTAGGGGGGAAGTTGTTGTCCAATTTTTGGTTAACTAGCCCATGGATTTAACATACCCATTTCCTTACAAGTTTCAAGCCATTAAGGTTTGCATATTCTTTATCCAAGTTGGCCCAAACTGTATCAAAAGCCCCGTAAGAGACTAGGCTTGAGAGATATGCATCTGCGTATACATATCCTTCATATATCCTAATTCAGGCCTATTATATCACATATTAACAATTGCCTAAACCCCAATACCCGGTTATTTCACAATCAAAGTGGAAAGAAAAATCAATATTAAAACTAATAATTCTTAGTTTTAGAACTCAATATAGTTGAACTCATTTTCTTAGATGGTAATTCAATATGATTTTGATTAGTTTTTGGTGTGAGAAGGAAACATAATGTTGAACCTTCTCCTTATTATTTGCATTCATTAAGAAACTTTAGTATATATCTATATACTTGTGTCTACAACCAAGTTCATCGTGATCATACCAATCGTTATTCTGGCTACTGAGATGTTATTATATCACATTTAATTAATATTTGTTATGGTTCTTCATTTCTTCATTTTTTTTTAAATTTCTTTTCTATTTGCTTCCTAATGCATCTTGTTCTGTCGGTGCTTAAAGGGCCAAGTCAGTATTGTTGCAAAAGTTGGTGTGAGGCTGGAAATACCTGATGGATCTAACATTGAAAACAAGGTATCCAACTACTTATATGGAGCATGAGCTTAAGTACACCTCTAAAATGTTGGCCATAAAGAAAAAGTAACCTCTAAAATATGAATTATTATTTGCAGGAAATCAATGGTCCCGAGGACCTCTGAAAAATCTTTGATATCAAAGATCATCGGATCATACCGGATGATGCTCTGGCCTCTCATGATGTATTTTTGTCTTGAGTTTAATAGAAAAAGAAAATAAGAGGGACTTTTTGTCGGGGATGTTTAATTACATAGTTTTGCTCATCATTTTTGTTTCCTCGATTGTAAGCTTCGAGCTTGCGCGAGTTTGAGATAAATTGCTCGGGTTGTGGTTTGTAATTTATGAATATTGTGAATGTGTGACTTCAATTTTATTATACATATATTGGCATGATGATTTTCTTATTATCAACAAGAATTTGCATCCCCTTTTACTTTTTTATCCAATAACAAATACAACAATCTTTGTGAATTAAAACTAACCGTTTCAATTAATTTCAAACTAATTTTTTGTCCATTAAAATTTTGACCGATTCCAATTTTCAAATAATATATTTATCAATTAGTAAATACCCCCAACTCATCTTGACCTGAATCGATTGATATTTAATTTGGCTTTCAAAAATTAACTAGCCACAGCTCCCATTTAAAGGGAGCTGTAGCTTGCCAATTGAGTCACAAGCTCTTACTCATATGATTTTATCAAAATGGTGCAAGTTTACATATCATCTTCTTCTATAACAACTAAAGGTAGAGGCTAGTGCCAATTGGACAAGAGGATGGAGCTAGATGGGAAGTATTGAGGGTGGGGAAGGGGGGGAAACGTGATGTTAATTGTGGGGTTTGCTCCATTTTTATTATGTCAAGGGCAACATTGTCCCATTAAAATATGTTAAAGTTACTGTTGTGCATTAAAAAATGGTTTAAAATGCAAATAGTTTTGTTGTCTGGTGGTATGTCCTGATAAGTGATAGGTTGAGGCCTAATGTTATAACGAAAATCAAACCTGCAACCTCTTATTTATCGGGAAAATGACATATCACTAGGTTACAAAACCTTTGGTATAAATGTTAACATTAAAATAAGAAAATGGGCATGTCAGCTTGGTAAGAAATGTGAAGGGCAAAGGGAAATCTCAAAATACCTTCAAACTACAGAAATCCCAAATTTTGGAAATGTTATAGAATTAATTTAATGCCCATCTTATCGGAGAAAATAAATTTCGCATGAATTTGGTATGTCACATTATTTACACTCTACCTTATTACTATTAGAATGAATTACTCCTGTCATTTTTTTTTTCATGAAATTACTATCTCTTGTCCCCAAAAAAAAAAATAATAATTATTCTTCCTCCATTCCTAAATATAAGATCTGTTTGATTTTTTTTTTGGAGTGGTTAAGTAAGAGAAGTGAGCCACTTAATCATAATATAGTTTGTAAATTACTAAACTATATGTTATTTTATGAGTAAAATAAATTAATTTTGAGAAAAAAATTACAGTAAAATCAATTTACATATTACTTATTTAACTTTGAAAAAAAAAAATCAACTAGGTGGAATATGAGTTAGATGTAATTTGAATTTGATGGATTCTAAACAGAGCGAAAGCGTGGTTCAGTTTTACGCAAGAGGTTCTCTCTTCTCCCCTCCCTGCTCATTGCTCATTGCTCATTGCTCAATCCCAAATCCTTCTTCCACTCCCTCTCTCTCAACACCCTCACCACCATCTCTGTGCCCTAGAATACTCGCCGGACAAGACGCCAGAGATCAGAGGGCGTGCTTGCCGGAGAAGACAACAATGATTGACGGCGGTAGATTTTCTTGTTCTCAATCTTTTCTTTGTTCTTCCTCCATCTCCGTCCCATTATCTCCCTTTTCTCTGTTCCAGTAAGCCTCCCTCACCTGCTCATCCCTCCCTCACCGTCTTTGAGGTCACTTCATTTCTACTTTTATTTTTCAGCTTCAAAATTACGATAATTATAATTATAATAATTATAATAATATCCTGAGTTCATACTCTCGCATTTTCATTTTTTGCATTGGTTATAGATGACCCAAAGTATGAAGGCAGTTAGATACTTTGAATTTTGTTATACGACATTTTGTTTGCCCTGCACGATATGATCTGTGCTGTGAAGTTAGTTTTAATAACTATGATAGTGAAAGTACCTATTTGGCAATTTCCCTGCATGATACTTAAATTGTCCATGTTTTGAGTGTTTGTGCTGTGTAGTTACCTGGAAAAAAAACATTAATTTTTTTTTTTTAAATCAACATAGCAGGACATATATCAGGCTTTATAGCAAGAAGTCTGCAATGAATTGCTCGTGTTATGGGTGTCTGTGCCGTGCCGTGAAATTTAGTTGTAATACGGTCCTAATTTTAGAGTCTGTTGACTTTTTTTGAAAAATTAAGGATGCAAAATACACCACTATGAATTGTTTATATTTGTCTTTTTTCCTCAAAACTAAGGTATTTTACTTATAAACTATCATATAATCTAATTACATTTCGCATATATTAGGATTTAGGGGTCTAATTTGCTTTTTTAATTTCCCCACAAAAAGTCAATTGGCTCTTATATTTAGGACCGGAGGTAGTAACTATGATAGTGATAGTACCTATTTGGCAATTTCCCTGCATGATATTAAATTGCCCATGTTTGGAGTGTTTGTGCTGTGAAGTTAACTGGAAAAAAAAAAACATAGGAGGACATTATATCAGGCTTTATAGCAAGAAGTCCACAATGTAAATGCCTGTGCACATAAAAGATTGTTGATCTCTGCATCTCAGCATGACAACCGCAAATGAAACGAATATAAGAAAATGAATGACCATCTAGTATAGAACAGTTGTACATAAAAATTTGAAATGAATAAGATGATAGTATTATATTTGTGCACAAGCTTATTTTCTCGTTTATACTCATCTCCTTCTGTGTCACTGTCACATATTGTGAAGAAGAGCAAGCTTGTTTAATTTTCTTCTTTTGTGGATGAGGTTTCTTCTACATGTTTTTCCAGAGTAGAGTAAGATTCCATTGTTTTTCAGCCTAAAAGAAAAGCAAAGATGTTCACCAATGACCAAAGGCAAGAAGAGCGAACGGGAAAATATGGAACTCCAAGACTGCAATACCTTCAGGCACTTGTTTTTCCCCCCCTTCCAGTTAATCGTAAAGCATTTCTTTTAATCCAATACACTGTTATTTTTGTTTTATTTTATTTGTGTGTGTGAAGCTTGAATCATCAACTTCTTGATTTCTTTAAAATATGCTCTGTGTTCTATCTTCTTCAGGAATGGTCAATTATTTTAAGTTATTCATCTGATGTTTAGAACCTGAAATCAGTGAACTTTGTTTCAGGAATTGGTGACTCAGTTTCAGAGTGCAACTCAAGATGGTGCGGAGTACTCTATGCTGTTTTATTTTGTTTAAATTAAACAGTCTTTTTCTTGTTTTTTTGACCAAAATTATACAGGCTTCTTGTATTCACTAAGATTGAATTCAATATATATTTTGACCAGACATATTTTTGCAATTTCGAGCTTCTCATGCCCAGAATATCTTGTCCCCATGAAAGCAACACTCCCAGTCTATCTGCCTGGATATTTTGGCATTGGGTAGGAAAGAACTACCTTGATGGTTTGACATGATTGTGAGCGAAACTATTGTCTTTACAAAAACGGAAATAATGCAGAAAGATAGAAAACTTCTCAATTCTTCACATATATACCCCAAAAATCTCTAACTAAGTCCCAGTAGCCTCACCATCTGTCCTCAATGGATCCGTGGCTCACTCTGCACGTTAGCTATGTAACCATCCTTGATGTCTTTCCTTCTGACCTATGCCTAAGTTATATAGAATATACAGGAGGTCTCTCACGGTGATTCATTGTGAACTTGGTGAGAGTGTGCACTTGTCCTCTTCCCTTTGAGTCATTTTGTCTTTATCTTTTGTACATATTCATACATGCATTTTAAATGTTGTCACTATGTGATGAAAAGATTATGTTTTAAATGTTGTTCTTACAAATACTGTTCTTGCTTGTAAACTGAAGTTGTACTGTTAACGTATCATGTTAAACTCAGCAGCTTGCAAGAATCCAGGAAGGCCTAGTGTGTAATAATAATTCATTTGATTCTAATCCTTAAATTGATGTATAGAACCACTACTGAGCAATTTGGTAGATAAATTCTCTCTTCCTCTGCTATCTGAATGGATAAATGCTTCAAGTGTTTATAAATTATATTCTGCTTAATGAGATTCATGACACACTACTCCCAGCATATCAACGTTTCTTGTATTTGCAGAGACAAGAGAGAACATAGTAGCAAATTTGGCGAACTTTGCCTATGATCCTTACAATTATAACTTTTTGCGTCAGGTTTGGTTCAATCCCCTTTTCTTGCTAGAAATATCCATGTTATGAACTGCAACACCATTGGTCACCATTGTTGGCTTTGTAACTTTTTTTTAATATGATATATATTCAGCTCAATGTTTTGGAACTTTTTCTGGACTGCATAACGGAACCTCATGAGAAACTTGTGGAATTTGGAATTGGAGGGATATGCAATGCTTGTGCAGGTAAGTACAGTTTCACACTTTGTGATGTCAGCATCGATACCTGATAATTGGTATATTTAGTTGACTAAATGTAGGGGCAATTTTTTTGCAGATCCGACCAATTCTAATATTGTAACTCAGTGCGGTGGGATTCCTCTTGTCATTCAATGTTTATCAAGCCCAGTTAGAAACACTGTAAGGGTGATATCTTAGTTGTTGACTGTGTTTCAATTTGTTGGCTCATGGTTATAACCTATTCACCCTGTAGAGAAGATGAAATAACAAACCAGGCCTGGTCAGGTTGCTTAATTGTTTGTGATGCAGTTTCTCTTACGTTTAAATTAGGGTGAAGGTGCAAAAATACTTATGGTAAATTGGTAAATATGCATCTTACAGCCATCATAATTTATAAGGGTGCAAAATTGTTTTTCCGTTAAAATGAGTTAATGGCTGTTAATTCATTTTGTGAAAGAATTTTGTAGGAACCACAACTCAACTTAACTGCCGTTAATTCATTTTAACAGAAAAAACAATTCTGTACCCTTTTAAATTTATTATGAGTATTTATGCCCCCAAAGTTATATTATGGTGCCATATGCACATTCGCCAATTTACCATAAGTATTTTTGCACCTTCACCCTTTAAATTATAGGGTTAAAGTGCAAATCCACCCCGGAAGTGTAAAAAAAATCTTGCATTCGCCCCGGAAGTATTTTTTGCAGCAATTTAGCCCTGGAAGTACCAAAACATAGTAATATAGCTTTGGAAGTACCCAAAACTAGCTCAATGCAGCCCTTGGCGCTCTGTTAACGGAGGGGGACATTGCTACGTTTTGGCACTTCCAGAACTAAATTGCTATGAAAAATACTTCTGGGGTTAATGTGAGATTTTTTTTACACTTCCGGGGTGGATTTGCACCTTAACCCTAAATTATATGAAAGCATGCTGTATATAATTTACTGTGACGTCACTCAAAATGCAGTTTTTAAAAAAGTATTCTACATGCAGAATATTATTTTAATATTTTTATATTAAAGAACAGATAACGAGGTTGTTTGTTCACTGCTCCTTAAAGATTTCTCAAAGACATATGGTTATCTCTGTTTTCAATTTAGAGTTTTTAATGACTCTTTTCCACATTTTATAGATGAATATATACAGAGAGCAACTTGGAGTCCTCGATTATGTGATTTTTTTTCATTCTTAAATTGCTTGTGGACACTACTAGTAATTTCTTCCGTGTTGCTGAAAAATCACAAGTTAATTTACTTTTACATAGGCTCTAAATATTACCTGAGATGGTTAATCAAAAGTACTTACCGCATGATTCCAGGTGAATTATGCACTTGGGGCTCTTTATTATCTATGTAACGAATCCAACAAGGAAGAGGTTTTAAAGCCAGAAGTTGTCGATGTTATCAAGAGATATGCAGATGCTGAAACAGTTAGTGTGAGCTTTAGTAATTTAGCTAAAGCTTTTCTGGTCAAACATCTATCTATGAACTTGCACTAGCTTGGTGCTGGCAATACTCATCTAATTTGGAAAAATGAGCCACTTGATAACAATAGTATACTTTATTTTATATTCATATTGATAAGATGGGTGTGTGGACCTACAGAATATAAAGTAGGAAAGATAGGATTTCTAATGATATGTATACAATGAAAAGTCGGTGTGATATCTATTGAAGAGAAAATGGTTAAAAAATAGTGAAGGTGATTTTAACATGCACTTAAGATCTGGGCATGTTTTTTGGAAGACCAACAAGGTTTATGCTGAGTTGATGTTGACTGCTGGGAATTCTCAAGCTTTGCTTACCTTTGTATTAAAAAGACAATAGGATGATGGAGGCATCGAAAAATATATAATTTTTAGCCCTTAAAAGTAAGGTAGATGAAAGCCAAAAAGAACTAGAGATGGTTAGTTTAAAATGGGGTCTACTAATTGCAGATAGAAAAAGGGGATCTATTAATGGCAAATATATTTACAAATTTAGTCGTAGAGCATATCTTCATGCGAATTGTACAATGTATTCTCCCTAGCGAAAATGTTTTTTGTGATGACAATGTCAACATATGTTCCTCAACATACATTTGTTCATGTTCCTGCAGAGGTCATTCCGTACATACATACAACAGTACAACATAACACTTAATGGTTAATCCAACCTTTTGGTAGAGCCGGGAATTCGGGCCACGCTTGTCGAGTCGGCCCTAGCTCAAGGAGGGCCTGGCTTTGATTTTTGAGCTCCAAAAAGGGAGCAGACCTAAACGGGCCAGCCTGTCGGGGCCGCAGGCTTTGACAGGCTGGCCTGTTTATTGCCCCCTTTTTTATTTTTTTTATTTTCATTTACACAAAGAATTAAATGTGTGTGCTATTTTTGTAGATATGCATATGAACAAAAATTATCTAAACGCTCATCAAGTTAGATTCAAGTCCTGTACGTCCTACATTTTTGCTTTAATTCCTTATCATTAAAAAGGTCAATTAGAATTCTGTCACGTGTATTGCATGAGGAAAATGACAAAATTATCGAGTGCAATTTGCTAATTTTGAAACCAATTAGTGCAATTACTGTGTCTGTAGTGTTTGTGGTTTTCTAGTTTATGACTTAATGTTTATGTTATTATGTAGTGGTTTATTTTGTGGTGTGAACCGGTTTATTTAAATGTGTTGTGTCACGTGGACCTTATGAAACATTCTATTTAACTGTGGTGTGACTTCTAGTTCTAGACTTAGTACTTAATTTATGAGTTGTTGAGTTGGTATATGGCAATGCACTTGGTAAGTTGTTATTTAAATATAATTTGGATCATATATATTTATGTTTTTTATTATAGGTCCATTATTTTCGTTAGCAATACACACTCAAAATTAGGGAAAAACATTAAAAAAAGTCGAAGCCCGCGGGCCTGTCCAAGGCCCGATGACTTAAGGGCAGGGCTTCACAAAATGGGGGGTTTTTGTTTACGGGCCAGCCCAATTTACCACCTCTACCTTTTGGTGAAGTCACTAATAGCATTATAACATGATTGAAAACTTGATAATCTGAGCTACCATTCATATGGAATAGTAAGTAGCCCATGGGAATAGTAAGTAGCCCATGGGTTCAGTTAGGGGTATAAGATTGAGGTCTTATAAGGGAGGTTAGTGATACTGTTAAAAATTGATTAAATGCTTATTTCTATTATGATTGTGGTAATATTATTCTGATTTTACAATTGTCTCACTTGACACCTCAAGAACACTTGTTTGTGTGCATAGTGTTAAGGTTGTAGTTACTAGGACTTTTGTCTCATCCTCCAAAATTCAACTTTTAGGTGATAAACCTAGAGCTAGTTCGTTGGGGAAGGCGCCAGAGATTTAGCCCTTCTGTGAAATTATTATTGCCACTTTAGGTTCATCCACATTACCCTAATTTAATTGAATATTAAACATGTTATATTTATTATTTTGTTATTTATGAACTGAAATTTTAAAAAGGGGTTTTTATTTTTATAACAATGTTAGTTGGGTTTTATTCTTTCTGAATGGTTAATCGTTTGTATGTGAGTAAAAGTTTAATATCCATAATAGTTTTCAATTACTAGTTTCACTCTTTTCTATCATGGATAAATGATAAGGAATAAGTTTCATTCTTTTAATCAAGTTAAATTTGTTAAATTTAACTTTTATCTTTTTCTATCATAGTTAATTTGATTTAGTAACGTTGTTTCTTTATAACTATGGTAGTATTTATACCATTGAGTCAAACTCTTTCTTGTCAAGGTTGTTGTTTTGAAAATTAGCTAAAAGTTTTTCTAGTATTATAGACTTTTATTGGAATGTTTTCTCTTTTATACTATAGTAGGGTTATTAAATCATTATTTTGGATAAATGTTTTATAAATTATAGTTTTGAAGAAAGGATTTTACAACCGGGTATATTAAAATAATATATTTTTATTGATAATATTAAAATATAATAACATTAATCATCACTAATATCAAAATATAAATATAGATAGGTAATTATGATCCATTAAACATAAATATTTTAAGGTTTATAATCTATAGAGGAAATAAAAGACAATGATTACACATAAAAATAAATATTTTTTTACAATCCACAGACTGGATACAAATACCAAAAGTAACAACAATTAAATATTAAACATATAAAGTAAAATAGCATTTAGAATAATCAACATAAACTATATTATAGTTTACTATACGTGGTTTCTAAAATTAAGTGAAGTGAAAGTTAATAATTAGGGGAATTAGAACAAAATAAAAAATGACATCATTTTTAAAAAAAAAAACGAATCGATTCGATCCCTCCGGTTTTTGATCGGGTCACCCGTTTTTTCCCTATTCATTCAACCATCTCCTGACAGTTTAACCCATTGTTTGGTTCCCTCGTTGACCAAGCCCAGCCTTGAGATCGTGTCACCAGTTTCCCAGTTAAACCTCCGGATCGATCTGAGTTTTTCAACAATGGATGAGAGAGTGGAGCGTAGATGTATCGGCTATTTTGTTTTCAAATAGAAAGGTGTTATGATCATGGTTTATTTATTTATTAATTCTTATAAAATATCCAGTCAGATTAAAATAAACTCAATCTCAGACTTGATATGTTGGATTCTAATTGGAGAGATCACAAATGAGGTGGCGAATCGGGTTTATCAAAGAATTTATCTGATTTTGTCTGTGTTTAGTGAGTCAAAGATGATTGGGCGCTCATGACTCACAAACTCGGTCAAAGAGCCTTTGTGGCATCTTATCAACGTACAAATGAGAAATTTTTAGGTGGACTTGGTTCACTATGTTATTTGTGGTCTCATCAAGCACAAGGAGACACACAATGTATGATGTGGATTTTTTAATCTAATTAGGCACTATAAAACAATTAGTTGGCAGATAATGATATAGTAAAATTATAACGATTCAATAATTAATATTCCCCAAATTTTATGGAGATAGTTTAATGTTTGATCTTTTTTTTTTTTTTTTTTTTTTTTTTTTTTTGCTATAGTATGTTCAATGTTGGAAGGTTCTCCAAAAGACCAAAACTCCAATAGAGAAGTATTTCAGTTTCGTCCGTCACCTTCACCTTCATCACTCTGTCTCTCTTTCATCTTCATCTTCTTCTCCCTGTCTTCCCTCCACTTCAACTCACAGAAGCTTCAGAAGATGGGATTCGACAAGATCAAGGTCGCCAATCCTATCGTCGAAATGGACGGTCAGTTTGCTCACCACGCTCCTCCTTCTTTCTCCTACTAATCCCTCTGTTTCCACTCCGTTTCTCTAGATTTTTTCATAATATCTGATTTTCTCTAACTTATATATTTTTCTTCGTCCTTTCTATCTTGTGGACCAACCTGTCTGTTTATGTCAGATCGTACGCTTTCATACTTTTTTGTATATACTATTATATGGGCCTACGCTACCGATTCTCTTGGTTTTAGTATTATTCTTACTTTTTTTTTTTTGGTTGTATGTTCTTGTTCTGCGGAACATATTAACTTATTACTATTGACAGCTACGCCATTCATTTACCGGCCTATCCGTCTGCTTGAGAATATTTTTTCTGTTCACAGTTTGTAAATTAAGTGTAGGATTGAGTTAACTTATCGTGAAATATTGCTAGTGATGAGTTTGATCTTGTATTTATTCCTGTACTTTGTTGATCGAATATATACTTTTTATAGTGCCAAATCATAGAGTTGGGAATTCGGGTGGGCCGGGTTTAAACGGGCCCGCGAGCAAAAATACACCCCTTTATTGAAACCCGGCCCTTAAGAGGTCGGGCTCGGGCCGGCCCGACTTGCTTTCACTTTTTTTTTTTTTTTTTTATATTTTAGTGAAAGGCTTTGGCTTTTTTAATAAATGAAATTACACTACGAAAGTATTAAAGAAACAAATATGGGTAATTGAAAATAAATTGTGCAACAAAGTCAAGTGACACAATTTGTCAAAAATGGTATATGTAAAACTTAAACGGGAAGAACATGATAAATTTATGTGGTTTCCCAATTAACAATAGCAAATTGGCAATGTTACACAAATAATTAATTAATTATTAGATAAAGACAACAAAAGCAAAGATACATCACAATTCAAAAAATGAGATTAAATAGAACATAAAAAAGTAGTCAAGAAAATGGAAAAGGAAAAGAAGAGCATGTGACATGAAACAATCATTCATTACTCCAAATATTAGACAATCAAAAAACAATGGACCAAGCATAAATAAAAAACATAAATATGATCCATAAGTAGCAAGTCTAGAATTAAAAGTCATACATCACATACAACTACATTGAATATTAAAATGTTTCATAAGGACATAAGGACATAATGTTCTCATGACACAACACATTTAAAAAAACTAGTTCACACACCACAAAATAAACCAATACATAATAACATAGTACAATTTTCCTTTTAATTTTTATTACCTGAAAAAAAAAAGAAGCTTAGACGGGCTAGCCCGTTTAAACCCGTTCCCCTTTTTTGCCCCAAAAATCAAAGCCCGGCCCTCCTCGAGCTCGGGCTTAAAAGGGACGGCCCGACGGACTCGGCCCGAATTCCCGGCTAATCATCAGTGCGTACTGTGGATTGTGGAGATTGAAATTTCCTTGTTACATGACATAACGACTGTAGTGAGAAACTACTGCTTCATGCTTTTACGAGGTTGCTTCCCTCAGCTGCCCCGCGCGCGCGCACACATATATATATATATTTGTTTTCAATAGTTTTACATTAAAAAAAAAGATTGACATTTTGATATATGATATATTATGGGTAAAAACCGTTATGTTTTTAATTTTTTATGATTTTAAAACATAAGTACATAACATTTTTTGCTAATAATATATCAAAATGTCACTCTTTTGATTGATATAGAATCTAATAATATAAAAAAAACAAAAAGAAATATATGAGAGTTGCCCCCAAAAATATTTATTTTTTTATATTCTAGCGACACTGAGGGTTTAGAACTCCGCACTTTTCTCCTCTGCCAACTGAACTCTGAAGTGTGGAAATCCATCTTGTATTTTTTTGTGTGGGAAAACTAGAATATGACAAAAGATTTTACAAAGAAGACGCTAATATCATCAACTATATATTTGTGGTCCAATGCCCATTACATTTCCCCATTCTCCCTCTCTCTGGGAAAAAGGTGGCCCTAGAGAAGGGGACATTCTAAGGGAGGCTATCTTGATTGGAAGATGAGCTTTGGCAATGTAACATTCATAGAACTTGCAATTTCGCAGCCTAGCTTAGTGAGAGTTCTTGTTTCCCTCTGATTACAAAAGTATGCTTATAGTTGCTGCTTTTCCTTGTGAAAAAGATTTCATGTGTAATTATCAGTAAGAATCGTCCTTGGAAGGATACTGAAAATCTTGGTCTAAATCAATATAATTACCTCAAACATAGTGAATATGTTTACTTATCTGAACAAACTTCGCCTTCCTTCACGACATGTTTTCTAACTGCTTTTCATGTGATGAAATGACTCGGGTTGTTTGGAAGTCAATCAAGGACAAGGTAATTTTTTATCACCTCCGTTCTTCATCACTAGAAAACATTTTTTTCTTCCATTTACAGTGATTATTTAAACAATTTAATCTTTTTTATAGTTGATTCTCCCCTTTCTGGAGCTGGGCATAAAGTATTTTGATCTAAGCCTACCTCATCGTGATGCCACTGATGATAAAGTGACAGTTGAAAGCGCAGAAGCAACTCTGAAGTATGTTCATACCTCTTACCATTTTGCTTGCTACGAATACTTTTTTCTTTACCTGATTTTCAGATTATGTGATTCATGAATTAAGAGCTGAAAGTACCATTCTTTGTCTTCTCTTGCCTCCACCTCTCTCTATGGCTATATGATTTAAATTATCATTTTTTGGTGGACTCCAGTTTGAGTTTAGTGGAGCCAAGTGGTTATTTTTACATTGCTATTATGCTTGTTTCTGTGACATTGCACTTTTGTATAGGTATAATGTGGCAATTAAGTGTGCAACTATCACTCCAGGTACGGTGGTTGGATCTTATAAAAGGTTTTACATTCATATGACTATTTGTACATGTATTTACATAAGTTAAGAAAACAGAAAATATCCTCCTGAGTTTGGGGTAAATCATATTGCTAGGCACATGTTTGATAACTAATTAAACTGCTAGGGTTGCTGCATGTTATGATTTGTTAGATAGTTGATGTTGGAAGAACTTATACTTTGGTATTATGATTTACAGATGAAGCTCGTGTGAAGGAGTTTGGTCTGAAGCAAATGTGGAGGAGTCCTAATGGGACAATTAGAAACATCTTAAATGGTAACTCCATAACTGAGCTTTTCTTCATGAATTATTTCCGGTCAAATGTTAAATTATTGATTAGTTTTTTCTTCTTTGTGATTAGTTTGATAAGTGATAGATGGGTTAAAATATATGCTAGTTTATTACTAATTCTATCTTTGGAAAATCTTTTAGGAACTGTCTTCAGAGAGCCAATCCTTTGCAAAAATATCCCTCGCCTTGTTCCAGGTACTCATGTTGTATATGTGTAGTATTTCATTAGTTCCATGATGGAGTCTAACTTTTATACTTTGGGAGGTTGGACAAAGCCAATATGTATCGGAAGGCACGCTTTTGGTGACCAGTATCGGGCCACTGACACAGTAATTAAAGGGGCTGGAAAACTTAAGCTGGTTTTTGGTATAAGTTATACATACTTTGTGGATATCTATTCCTTTTAGTTACTTTTCTGTTTGATCATTTACCAATTCTTTGATCCATGTTATGCCATTTTTCTTGCAGTTCCAGAAGGGCAAGATCAGCAGACTGAATTTGAAGTTTTCAACTTCACTGGTGATGGAGGTGTTTCATTAGCTATGTATAACACTGATGAGGTCGATTCTGTGGTTTCCATAAATGGTTTGATGGGGATGTTTACTAAATTTCTGCTACTTAGGTTCTGTATCTTTTTTATTTGCATGGCATGCAGTCTATCCGTGCTTTTGCAGAGTCTTCAATGTCAACTGCTTATCAGAAAAAGTGGCCTCTATATCTTACCACAAAGAATACAATTCTCAAGAAGTATGATGGAAGGTATGTGGATAATTATTAGTTTGTTATTTATTTATTTTCATTATCTTAGCAACAACTTTCTCTTACATTTCACCTGTTTCAGACATTTTTTTGGTTTCTTGTTACTTGTTTTCAATTATATTCATTTATTTTCTGAAGATTCAAGGACATTTTTCAAGAAGTTTATGAGGCCAACTGGAAATCAAAGTATGAGGCTGCTGGTATATGGTACGTGAAGTCATACTTGACTTTGAACTTTTTTTGACACAGTCTATGATGTTAACTTTAAATTAATTGGTTGGAAGGTATGAGCACCGGCTTATTGATGATATGGTTGCTTATGCTCTCAAGAGTGAAGGAGGATATGTATGGGCTTGCAAAAACTATGATGGAGATGTTCAGAGTGATTTCTTAGCTCAAGGTTTCTTTGCTAAATTTTCTAATTATTGTCTTTAGTACTATTTTCCTCACCTATTGGGTCAAGGCTGTTTGTTATTGTTGCTGTATCATTATTATTGTTTGTTGTTACTTAAGATGCTTGATGATTCTCTCCTTTTATCACTTAATTCTTATACATATTTTTTTGTTTTTAAGGTTTTGGTTCATTGGGTTTGATGACGTCTGTACTGGTACGTTCTTATACATACATACGTACATACTGTCACGTTGAATCTTGTTCTCATCTACCATTGCTTAACAATAGAAAATAATCTTTGTTTGCCTTTGCTGTAGCGGTACCTTAAGATAAGGTTCAAATCAACCATTTTTATGTTAAATTATATTCTAAATGATTTGATAATTAAAAGAAGCAGTCTTCTTATTCTAATCATGTCAACTTTTATACTTCAGAATAAAATGAGAAGTTCCAGCTAGGAAATTCCATATTTACTTCGCGCTCAAGTTCATGGCATTGTTCTTCTGATAGATCTTGGAAGCTGCTTCCTGATTTTAACAGAAATATTGGTTTGGTTTAGGTGTGCCCTGATGGCAAGACTATAGAAGCCGAAGCGGCCCATGGAACAGTTACTCGGCATTTTAGGGTTCATCAGAAAGGTGGGGAAACCAGCACAAATAGCATAGCATCCATCTTTGCTTGGACCAGAGGGCTAGCTCACAGGTATCCAGGAGTGCAATTTGTAGGTTGTGAATATTTTTTCACACTCCTTGAAACTGAAGTGCATCTCTTTGTTGACAGGGCAAAGTTGGATAACAATACCAGGCTGTTGGATTTCACTGAAAAGCTGGAGGCAGCTTGTGTTGGAGCAGTAGAATCAGGGAAGATGACCAAGGATTTGGCCTTAATCATTCATGGATCCTAGTAAGTTACTCCTCTAGCCCCTAAGAGGAGATTTTTTCTAAATTAATAAGTCACATAATTTAATTTTGTATATGAATGTATACGTTTTATTTATTATTGTAAATTTGTTCTCATGGGATATGGTGTGTATTAAAGGATGACAAAGTTCGAAAGTTGTTAATTTCTTAGAATGAGTTATGGGGTTATATGTTATTCTTAATTCTGGTAAAACATGTTAGAATTGAGTAGTAACTTATAAATAGAATTAAAAGATTACTTGTTGTGATACAAATAGGATTTGCGTTTAGACTTGACACTATGGGCAACAATGTGCTTACTGACTCAATATATTTTTATGCATGTAGGGTTTCAAGGGAGCAATATCTGAACACAGAGGAATTCATTGATGCTGTAGCAAACGAGCTGAGAGGAAGACTTTCTGCTTAGGCATCATATTGATTCCTTTCCTATATGATCACAGTAAACAGGTTCTATGGTCTCCTGCTTTGGAATTGGCAGATTTATGGCACACGGAAGGAGAAGTCAATAATTTGCACTACATCATCATTTATATTTTTAATTTTTTTATTATAAATTTAAAATGCATCCATACCAAATCACAGTCCAAGAGATTTATTTATTTGTAATTGTGATTGTGATACTCGCAGACATATGCAAAGGAGCTTAGAATATACTCGCTACTGTATTATACTTATTATAAGAGCTTGTATTAGGTTATCCCATCATATAATACATTCGTTTTCTTACTTTGATCATAACTAATTTAAAATAAATGATGGGTGATGTTTAATAATACTCATATTTCTCTCTCTTAGAAGTTCCATCATAAATATGGGAAATATTGAAAAAAAAATTCTATTTCAAACATATTTATAATTTTTAACAAATTTTTTTTGAACAAACCTTTTAACAATTTTCTTAAAAAGCACAATTTAGTTGTATGACTATTATATACACAAATTATAAGTTATGGTGACTTTTGACACCTTATAGAAATAAGGCCATGGTTGGACACAAAATCCTATATGGTAATTATGGATAGTATATAATCAATATTCAAAATTACACATTATAAAATCTAAAATTTATAAAAAATCCTCAATGATGTTTATGTCAAGCGAACACAAAAAATGATTGCCTGGTTTTGTTAAATCACGAATATATTCATGTAAAATGCAAAATCATTTAGAATAAGTAGATTAAAAAAATGTTAAAATACTTAGGGTAGGGCACAAAGAATAAAAGTATAAAACAGCTAAGTAAAATAAAAATTTGTGGGAAAATTAAATAAAAAAGAGAGCATATATGGCACAAAAAATAAAGGAAAAATTTTCAGAAAAATACCACTTGAATTATTTAAATTTGATACAGGAAATTTTAATTATTCAAACAATAATTTTGACTAACGAGTAACTATATTATCTATATTGATAACTCTGCATCATCTATATAGAATATAATATAAGACATCAAAAAGTAAGTTTTTTTTAACTGCATATTATCTATATAGGATCTTGAAATTCAGATTTATTTTACCGTCATGTCCCTATGATTTGAAATCGTACGGTTCAATCCATGTTACTGATCCCATTTAATGAAATAAAACTTTATTGTTGTTGTTGTAGCTCGTCTCAGAACCGGTCCGCACCACAGTCAACCGGTCCGACGATTTTGGGCCAGGCCGACCGGGCGCTGCTCCCTGCACTCCTTCTTCCTCACTATAGCTCCTGCTCCTTCGACTTCCGCTGAGCTTAAAAAAAAAAAAAAAAAAGCCCCCAAGAAACTTCCTTCCATTTAGATGAGGGTTAAGCCTTTCAACTTTCCCGCCAAAACCAAGTCCGCCGCCTTCCTCGCCGCCGCAGCAGCAGCCGCCGCCGCCGTTTCCTTGCCGGCGACCAACTCCTCCGTTCTCACTCTCCCCTCCTCCTCCGATGACAAAATCAGCACTCTCATCGATGGCTTCTTTCGCTCCTCTCGCGCCATCACCACCGTCCGATTCTTCTCCTTTACATTCTCGTCCTTACATGATAGCTAGCTAGCTTCCCCTACTTCACTGCCGTTTCATTTTTTTTGTCGGTTACCAATCTGAATTTCAGGTTGCTTTCACCGTTGCTGACTACAAATACTCTTTGCGCGGCCTTCACAAGGATTCCTATGAGTATCGTTATCAATTGTCCCAGGTTGGTCGGTGCTCTTTATACTGTAAACAATCCTTACTGGCGAGAGAGAGAGAGAGAGAGAGAGAATGGAATGTCTGTCAGCATCATTTGGTATTGGTAGTATTAATGGGTTTTTTAATCTTTGTTGACTGATTAGAATACAGTTTATTCCAGCTGAGAGTGTGTTGTTTTGATTTCTAGGTTCATCTACGCTCAGCCAAGAGGATTTTGAAGTTATGCGAAGCTAATAAAGGGTTTTATGTGAAAGCTGGACAGTTTGTTGCTGCCCAGGCTGTGATTCCCAAAGAATACTCATCAACTTTGTCTGCATTACAGGATCAGGTTCAGTTAATTACATTTCATTTGTGTTCAAACTTGCTTTTTTGTTTGTTTGGGCAGGGACATCTTTGGTTGGTTCCTGTGCTAATGTTTGCATCCTTTAAACATCTAGGTTTCTCCTTGTTCTTTCAAAGCTATAAAAGAAGTATTAATTCATAATCTGGGGCCGGATTTCTCTGACATGTAAGTTATCCTTACTGATTAAGTTCTGCTTCTCCAGAGCATATGCCTGCCGATATGTAAACAGAAGTTGATTGATTTCTTGAGCAGCATTTATTTTAATAGATTGGATGCTATTAGTCTAGGGTTCTGAATGACTAGTGTTGAAAACTAAGAGTCCGGTGGACTATTATGGGTTATCAATGGTTATGTGTATCAACAATAGTAAAGAAGCATACAGTCATGTAGGTGGCAAAATTTTGGGTCCATGCCTTCAAGCATTCAAATTTCCAGTCTTAACCCCGATTTTCATGTTAACTCTATATATTGGCATTTAAGCAGATCTATATGACTTAGGTGTGCCACTTACCAGTTATACTTGAGTTGAAAGCCCCGTAGGCAAGATAGAATGTCAAAATCAGAAATATCCTGGGATTGTTAAACTGATAACAAACGCACTACACTTTCTCAACATGAAACACTTGAAAATAGTGATCATAGAAGTATTGTTTATCATAATTAGAAGCATGTTAAGGAGATGGTCGATGCTTTTTATAGGAAGCCTAGAAATTGTGGTTGAAAAAGAGTTGAACTAAACATTCAAAGAGTACATGAAATTCCATTAAAAAGGCGGCAAACTATTCGATTATTTTCTTATGCTTTGTATATTGACTTAATATCACTATAAGATGAAGGCCATGACAGTAGCTTGAGTTAATTAAAAGGAGGATATTTCCTGAGTTTTTTGTATTCAAGCTTAAGCTTGCCATCACTACCAAAAAAAAAAAAAAAGGGAATCAAGATGCCTCAACACCTTGTCTTAGATTTGTCTTCTCAATGCTTAATTAAAGTAGCAGTCCTCCTGATCCAAAGTTTAAATCCATGCATAATGCCATTCATATTGATAAAAATGGTTCTATCTTACTAGAAGATCCATACATTGTTAATTACTTTTAGATGAGGATGAGCCACATTATATATGCAAAAGTAAATATTCTATTGAGAAGCTTATGTTCTTTGTTGTAGTGGCTGGACCCAAGTTTAATGATGAAGGGAAAGAAACATTTTAGGGAAAGATTAATGTACTTTCTCTTGTTTATGAGCAACAAACTATTAGGACAAGTGCTAACATAGTTGTAGGTACAATAGAGAAGAAGTCAATTGCTTCTATTACTAAGGAGGCATGTAAGGTATTTTAATTGATAAGGCCTTACCTGCCATAAAATAAATGGTAAGGGAAGAGTTAGGGAAGACAATTCTCATGCAGCTTGATAATGCAAAGAGTTATGTTCAAATAGATGGGCATTTTGTAGAACAGCAGGTGTAGGTGGGTTTGACATATGTTTAACTTGTCAACTTCCAAATTCTCCGGATTTAAATGTGTTTAATTCAGTCTTTGCAAGAAAAGGCAGAGGCAAACTTTGTAGGTAGCTTTAGTGAAGAAGTGAAAAAAAAATCATTTTTAAGAGTTTGAAAGAATGGATAGATTCTTTGACACATTGTTCATAAGAGTGTAAGGTGCAAATCCAATTTGCCGAGCAATGTGTTAAAGAATTTATTAATTTTGCCACACTTTTCTGAATGGTTTTTCCCTTGACCCAGTAAGGCTATCTACTGAGTTTGCCTTTTCTTTTTCTTGTAAAGACTGATTGGCTCTAAAGAAATCTATATCCAACATAATTAAGTGAGGAGAATTTGGAGATTGATAGGTCAAACATATGTCAAACTCACCTTCACTTGCTAATTGAGAAAATCTTTCATCATCTATTTAAATATAAGTCCTTGCATTATCCTGTTGTATTAAAATTGTCTTAAATCTTCTCTTGGCCATTTTTTTATGTCAGGTAAAACATTATCAATTGAATACCTCTTTAGTGACATAAATAATGGTTTTCGTCTTTATTGCCCTACAACCTTATTAGCATTGTCCTTGTACCTTGTTGCTTGTAAACAAGAAATACACAAATCTTTTCTGGAAGTGTTTATTTCCTTTCATCGTCAAACCTGGGTCTAGCCACTGCAACGAAGAATATTTCTGAATAAGTTTTTTACTTTTGCATGTATTGTGTGGCTCATCCTTATCTAGAAATAACAATTGATTGATCTTCTAGTAAGATACCTTTTTCTTCAATATGAATGACATTATGCATATATTTAAACTTCGGATCATGAGGGATGCTACTCTCTTCAAGCATTGACAAACAAAATTTAAGACAAATTATTGTGTTCCATCGTTGAAATATGACTTAATTGCATTGTCATATATGAACAGCCTTTAGATTTTTTGTTTGTTATGTCAGTTAACATTCAAAGCAAAAGATAGTGATTAAATTGTCTGTCGTCTCTTTGATGGAATTTCATGCACTCTAAGTGTCTCACTCAACTCAACTCTTTTTGGCCACAATTTCTTGTCTTCCTGTGAGAAGCATCACCTATCTTCTAACTCACCACTGTCCCTCATTTATGTTTTCCTTCATGACTTGAGTGCAATAACAAATGAGTTACTGCCATCCTTTGTTCATTTGTTATGAAGATTTGTTTTATGGTGCTTGATTTTCAGTGAAAAGGACAAGAAACAACATAGTAAAAAAATTCGTAATGACAGTTTAATAATTAATTTTCTTTTGTTGACTGGCATACCATTAATGTTGGGGTCTATATGATCCAAAGACGTGATTCATATTCAAGTATTGCATGTTAAGAAAGTGTACCGTTGTTGTTATTAGAAAAAGGAGTAAAATACAAGGGTAAGGTCTATTTTCCCCTGGAAGTTTTTGCTCAAGAGCTATTTTACTTTGGAAGTATTTTTTTGACCAATTTTGCCCTAGAAGTATTAAAAGGGAGGAGTATTGCCCTTTACCGTTAAAATATTAACTGTCAATGTCCACTTTTTAACAGTTAAAGTGAGTTTTTTTAATGGAATATAACAATATTACTACGTTTTGAACTTTCAGGGCAATTTTGAACCCAAATAGCTCATGAGGAAAACCTTATGAGGCAAAATAGACCCTTAACCCAAAATATAATATAAAAAAACCAAATTAAATAAAATGCTTGACCAATATTTTTATAGTGTCGATGGATGCGATACTTCCATCAAATGTGAAGTCTTCATCTTCTTCGCATGGTGGGTTCAGTTCTAGAAAATCTTCAACTTCACATTCTAGGCCCCCTAAAAAAAAACAAATTAATAAAGCAATGTGTTAGAGTAAGTGAAAAGCAAATTAAAGATGAAAAACAAAGGACAAAAAACATTGAAGAAAGGCACTTAAGGGCGAATAGTTCGAAACTAGCCTTCTTCCTCGTTAAGACATGGAGCACTTTTATATGCATCATCTTCAACATCAACGCCAGGGGTTGCTCTTTTGCACAGTTTACAGGTGGTGCTTTTTTACCTTCAGATTCTGAGCAAGTCAAATCAATGTTCAAGTCTATATCAATAGGCATGGGTGTTTGTTGTTGTTGTTGGTTGTCTTGTTTTTTTGGTGGAAAGGTGATAGATGATTGTTGCTTAAATTAGGATGAACGAGGGTATTTTTGAAAAGAAAGTTGCATTATTTTACATGTTTATTCTCTCTAACTAATTTTAACCAATTTCCAAACAACGTGATTGGGTTAATTGTCTTTTACAAAAGGAACGGATGGAGTATTGTTTTTCATGTAGTTTGGAGCTCTGTCGGTTGTTGTAAAATATTTTTTATTGAAAATTATTGATTATGCATGTATCACTCCTAAGTTTCCTTGTTTCATCAAAAATTAATACTTTAAAAATTAATTAATATACAGCTTTTTCCTTCTTATCACCATTTAAGCCGTAGTCTTGTAATTTTTGCACATGTCAAAATTAGAAAATGTGTCAGCAACATCAAAGCAGAAAAAAATGAAGGTTGTATGGGAAGGTATTAAAAGGACAATAGAGTACTATCTGGAAAAATGGACAGCATTTGCCCTGTTGATTGTACATGATACTGCAGACTGTTATCTTTACCTTGGTTCCTCCCTTTGTTTACATTGTTGTCATCACACCAATGGTGATATTATAATCTTTTATATTTCTTGTATGGTTAGGTTAGAATGATTATTCAGCTTGATTTGGCCCTGCCATTTCAATAAGTGATACACCCCTGAACAAATGTTTGTTTACTTATTCTCTTTATCCAATATTTGATCCAACAAGATTTTTTTTTTATTAACCTGTGTATTTACTTGAATTTCAGGTTTTTGTCAGTTAGTGAACAACCAATAGCTGCTGCATCTATTTCTCAAGTTCACTGTGCAGTGTTGAAAAGCGGCCATGAAGTAGCCATAAAGGTTTGTCAATGAGTTAATTTTTTGAATGTCTATCTGATGGCTGTAAATTGGGAAACACTTTTCTAAAACCTTACAAGTGTCCCTTGGCTAGGCTGTTGAGTTTATGTTCTTATATCCTGTGTCCATAAATGAGGATTTTCAGAGAGAAAACATGCTCTTATTGATAATTAGAATGATCAAAGAGGTTACAACTTATAGGAAAGAAGAGGGAGTAGAAAAGGAAATAAAAGGAATTACAATCAGCACATAATCAAGGCATTAAATGTCCAAGAATCTGATAGAACATAATTGGAAATAATAATCAAGACATAATTAGGAAATTATATCTTTGATTCTAACAATAAATGGCTGCATTAAGAACATTGTTACAAGTCTTCCTTAGTACCTCTCTATTATAACTCAAATTCAGGGTCTGCTATTAATTTGCTTTCCTGGGACTTAATTGTGATTTTCCTATATTTATTTCATAAATACTCGAAGAGAAAAAAGGTGAAGCTAAGATTGTGCATATCAGCTCCAGTAAGCATTATTGATATGATTATTGTCCTGTGGGAGTGTCAAGTATTTTTGATGTAATTATTGTCCTGCTGGAGTGTAAGTCTCACGGGATTAAGAGCCACAGCTCTGTGAAAGAAGAAGAAAAAAGTCAGTCACGCCAGATTCTTTGCAATTAGAGAGGCATAGACCCTCCTATCCAACTTACATGCCTTTGGTCCCTTACTACTATATTATTATAATCTCATTTTTCTATCTCCCTAATGCCAAGAGACCAGAGGTAACTATAATTTCCTGACTTGACTGCTGTGACTGGTACTCAATTTTGTGGATACCATTTGGATGGTGATGTTTCCTGTGGCCATTCTGTATGCAAGTGAAATGAATTTTATAAGACCTTGTTACTTAACTGATCATATTGGGGGTAATGGTATCATATCACAAGGACTAAAGTCACTAAACATTTTTTTTTTCAAATTAAAAAAAGTTAAAGCTTTAGTTTTGTCACAAAGGAGGGAAGGACAATGTCCCATGGCCAGCATGGAAAGGGAAAAAAGTAATGAAGTAGAGAAAATACATTTGATTGGAAGAGCTCTTGAATTCCTTTCTAAATTTAGTTTCGATACCCCAGTTAAAAGATCCGTAAAACCAAGCTTGAAAAGGTAACAAAGTTAATTGATGACAAACAATGGAAGAAATGTGGTTAAATACAATACACTTATGGCTCTATGTTATTCAGTACATTAAAGCAAGGCAGTCTAACTTTTCTGCTTCTTTGAACCCTTCAGTGTGATTTTTGTTGGTATCAATACTTTGAATTAATATGGGCTGTGATTGGAGAAAGACTTGTGTAACTTTAAATCGTTATTTTTATTGAAAACAAGGTACAATATCCTGATTTAGAGCAGCAGATGAATTTTGACACAAGAACAATGTCTTTCCTATCCAAAACTATTGCACAGGTATGTTCTGTCTCCCAATTACATGTGTTTGACATAAAACATTGGTGACATGATGCTTTCTTTACCTATTCTTGAGACATTTATGAGCATCTAATATTTTGAAGTGAATCACATTTTTCACATGTTAATCAATGTGCTGGTAACTAAAATGATGAGAAGATATATAGAATTGACCGCCAAATTGAAATTAAAGTGAATCAGTTTTTTTGGAAAAAAAAAAATACATAAGGCTATTTATGTATCTTCTTCTATTCCAAGAATACATGGCAAACGATTAGAGAGGCCTTTAACTCCGGTTTCTTCAAAATTCATTTGAGAAAATGAACTAGACATTAGAGCATACAAAAATAATAATGAAGTAATGCTACAAATATTTTCATAGTTTCATGTCTAATTGTTTGTTGAACCTGCATGCCCCCTCCCCAAAATAATTTACTATTCCAGTATTGTAGCTATTGTTGTTTGATTACTTCAAGACTGCTCTTTTTGGCCACAGTTTTTTCCTGAATACAGGTTTGAATGGTTGGCATCAGCATTTGCAAAGGCCATAGCATTAGAACTGGGTAAGTCAGAATGCCCAGTTTATCGCCTGAGCATCTCATTCTTGTTTGTTATCTTTATATTTCAAGCAGTACATATTAGATTGATGTCTTGATATTTTGTGAATTGTTTTTTCGACATAGGACAGAATAGATTGACTTCGAGTGTTATTCTTTTAGGGTATGTTTGGATTAGCGATTGGGAGAAAGACTTTTTCTCAATTTGACTTTTACTGAAGTAAAATTGAATATAAATCAGATTGTGTAATGGAATTCATGTTTGGATTGACAGTGATAGAAATGACTTTTTACAAACCAAAACTTATTTGGATTAGTGGTGGTAGAAGTAGCTTTTATATATATATATATATTATGACCATCTTAAGGAAAACATTAAAATTAAAATTATTGAAAAATATTTTATTATTAAAAAATTTAAAATGTTTTTCTGGTTTTATTCTCATAATAGGATTCCATACTGCTTGATCTACCTTCCTCACTAGCTCATCCAATAGCTTTCTTTGGAAGTGTCCAAACTGTCTCAAACAATTTTCGACCATTTTCTCACTGATAGGTGTCACTCCAACTTGTTCGCGTATGTAATCATTACGAATCTTATCTTTTCTTGTATGACCACACATCATCTGAATATCCTCATCTCAGCTACCCAGATTTTATGTTCATGTTATCCCTTTAGAGCCCAACATTCACTACCATATAGAACTGCTAGTCTTATAGTTGTGTAATAAAATTTTCTTTTTACCTTATGGGGTACTTTCCTGTCACAAAAAACTCCAGTGGCTTTTCTCCATTTATACCACCAAGCATGTATTCTATGATTGACATAACCATAAATCTCACTATTTTATTGTATAATTGACCCCAAGTATTTAAATTTTGTTACTTGAGGGATGGTTATTGATAGAGCACAATTGCGTCGTACGATTCATGTAGCCGACCCCACCTAGTAGGATAACGTTTCGTTGTTGTATTTATAAGTTACTTTCATCATGTAAAAACAATACAAGAAAATGATTCATCTAACATAATTATTTTTAGAGAAATATGTGACAAATATATATACAAACTATAATTAAATAATTTATTTAGTTTTTTAATCTCTCCAAATTAGTCAACTAGCTCTTATATTAAAGGCCAAATGTAATTTCTCTCTCTCCCCTCCATAGTCAAAACTCAAAAAATTAAAAGCCAAAAGCTACTTATTTTGGGTTATGGCTTAAAATAACATAAGTCAAATTGCACAAGAGCCTTCCCAAACATCACTCATTAGTTAAAAACAAGTTTTAAGAATTTTTACCCCCTCCAATCTTGCTTTTTTCCCTCCCAGTTGCCGTGCCAAAACACCTAGTAATTCATATAATTACATTTGTGGAAATACCATCAATCCTGCTTTAGGTGATATCAAATGATTTAGGGGATACTTGAGATATGCCCTCCTGAAGCATATAAATTTTTGGATGTAATCGATTTTGATTTCATTTATTATGAGGGGTCTCTTGTGGTTATATTACTATTTATCTTTCCTAAGGTATCATCCACCACCAATTTTAGCATTCTTGTCTTGTTGAATTGTTTCTCTATCTCAGCAAAGGAAGAATTTGTTATAAACCATGGGGTACTCTACCTTTGTTATAAACCATGGCTATTGAATAAAGGGAAAATTTATATTTATTTTGGGTAAGGGACTAAGAGTGTTGTTTATTATGATGAAGTGTATATCAATGACACCAAGCTGGCAAGATTATTGTTCCAAATGCAATGAACCATGTGAATGTTCAAATGTATGCTCTGGAAAGCATTATTATCAATGCTACACTATAAGCTGGATAAATTTTTGCCCAATTGTTCCCGTTATATTTATTAAATATTATTATTGTTTAAAACAAACTTAAGATGTGACTGATAATGGATATTTTATCTTATCATTATTTATCTATTAGAAATTCTATCTATCAGGTATGCTATCTTGTTTTAAATAATATTATCTTCTAGGGTTATCAGATAGATTTAACTTAAATTTATTAGAGCCAGATGGGCAGGCTTGTTGCCTCAAAAACTTTTTAATACCTCTAATTCTGAATAAAATAATACGAACTGAGAGAATAACTTTAAAGCTCAGTCGTTTTGATCTGTTGAATCTTAGTTTTAAGCATTGAGCATTGGTTCAATTGTTGACAGCTGTGTTCTGTTTATATAGTATTGAGATATGTCCCCGGTCACTTTCCTGTAGATTTTGTTCAGGAGGCAAGGAATTCTGAGAGAGTTTCCAGCAATTTCAAAAACAACAAATTCATCAGGGTTCCACATGTATTCTGGGTATGATGATTATGTTCTTTACTATTGCTGTAAATCTTCTATCTTACAAGCTTACCATTATATTTGCATACATGCAGGACTTGACAACAAGACAAGTATTGACCATGGAGTTTTGTACGGGACAGAAGGTATGATCTGTCTTGAATGTCCCTAAATAATTATAATTTAAAGGACCAAATTTTTGTTAAACTAAGGTCGTAAAGATATGACTTATGTTGTTATATCTTCAACTGCTCAGATATTCCTAGATCCCTTCATAATTTGATGAGCATGAAGCAATGAAGATCAATTTATCTTCCTTAGGCACTGTTATTTCAATTCATTGCACGTCATTTCTGCTGTCATCGTTTTGATCGGAAACATGATATTTCTCTCAAAAGTTTCATGGTCTTTATTCAAATCTTCTGTCTTCAACATAAGTAAGCGAAATGTTATGAGATCTGTCCAAAATTTGGGCTCATATTCTGCAAATATATATTCTGTATAGGGTTTAGGGTTTAATGAAATTTAGCACGGAGATTTTGCTTTCACTTATTTTTTTTTTCCAGTAATGCTATGTTTGCTTTGATATGCTTCATATTTCTGAATATGGCATTCTACTAATTAATTTTTTTTTTCCAGATTGATGATTTAGATTTTATGAAGCAGACTGGGGTTGATCCCGAGAAGGTTTATTTGAACAAGAATAATTGTGAACTTGATAAATTGTTCCATGTGCTTTATGGTGGATATCTCAGTCATTGATTGTGGTGCAACGTTGGCATCCGTTTGATGTTGATGACCGCAGCTCCGTTTTTCCTTCCAAACATTCTGAAGAATTGTTTAGTTTGTACCATATGTAGTACTGTATGTGCTATTTCCTTTTTGTATCTTAATTATTTTGAAATTGTTATTGTAGGTTGCAAGTGCATTGGTAGAAATTTTTGCTGAAATGATATTTGTGCATGGTTACATACATGGTGATCCACACCCTGGAAATATCTTAGTTTCCACTGATAGTTGTAGTGGCTTCACTTTGGGTATGTTCCTGTCTTGGATTTGAGATGAGTTTTTCTGTAGCTAGATTTACAAACTTTGTAGATTTAAAGAGTTGAACTTTGACCTTGTTCCTTTCTTGGGAACTATAATGCAGTTCTTCTAGACCATGGAATCTACTGGGACTTGGATGAAGAATTTAGGAAGGACTTTTGTCAGTTATGGGAGGCTTTGCTTCTGCAAGATTCGAAGAAAATAATGTGTCTTGGTGAGCGATTTGGCATCGGGAAGTATTCTAAATACCTGCCTATCATTTTCACTGGAAGAAATATTGAAAGGTCTTCATTGTTCTCCTCTTAGTTGTTGCATTTATAGAATTTTAGTTAATTTTATTTTTATGATAGTGATCCTTTTGTATGGTTTGCTTTTATTGGTGGATTTCATTTGTAAATCTCAAGCCATTGACATTGGTATTCATGGGTCTGAATGTACATTGCGCGGCTGCTATGTTCTTGTAACATATTGTCTCTGTGCTTAGCATATTTGAATGATATATTAATGATCAGTATCTCTAATTCCTGAATTAAGTTCTCCAACCCAATTCCATAGAAATTATTTTTTGAATAAAATTTTACCAAGTAGACATTGGAATATGTGCCGTACATCATAGAAAAACTGAGCATTGTTTTACCATGTATTGTGACTGTTGAATACTATTCAATTTATTAGTGCAAAAATAATATGCGTAAAATTTACAGCTTATATTCGGTGCCTTGAATTACACTGCTGTGGAAAAACCCCACATTGGAGCTCATTTATGAATCTATGTTGCACAGTGCCATGGTTTGTTAACTGTCCGTTAGAAGCCTTAGGCATGCACTTGTCAGCCAAAATACCACGAAGGAAAAAACAAAGTGAGGAACTCAAGTGCTCTCCGTGAAAATAAAAGCATGGCTTTGTGCTATTTATGGGCTTTGTGGTTGGAGTAGAATGAATGGTTGCACTATGAAGGAGCAAGCAATATTTCCATTTTTGTCTGTGGATAAGGATGTTCTTGGCTGGTCTGGTTTCTCTAGAGATGGTATTTTTTGTAGAAAAGTCATAATTGTTTAGGCCATTTTTTGGTGCTCATCGTATGCTCTACTTCATGGAGTCTACTTGATGGATATGCTGAGACTGGAAAACATGGGTTGACGAGTTTATTTTTTATTTTTTTAATATTCCTAGTGTCTAATTTTTATGCCTTTGTTGTGTGACAGTATCTTATCCTCTCCTTTTATGTAACATCTTTCCATTCAAATTCTATTATTCGAGGAGCAAAAAGATGGTGAAATTTTATCATGTGAGTTGCAGTAAATCTGGTCTCGGAAGTGGAATGTCAATGAAGGAGAAAGAAAATATGAAAAAGGAGCTGAAGTCTCTTTTATTTGAGGATTTATCTCCCTTCATGGAGTCTCTGCCACCAGAATTTCTCTCCATTATGCGTGTAGAGTAAGAAACAATTCAAATCTGCCTCATCTTATGCTTACAAATTCTTAACTGACGTGTTTAACCTTTTTTCTTTCTTTCTTTTTTCTAGTGGGCTTTTAAGGTCTATCATTAGAAAGTTAGGCGCCTCACGATGGATCAGGTGGCTGGCTTATGCCAAATATGCAGTGTACGGTATCTATCAAAAGTTGGATGCTGAATCAGGTAAATGCTTTGAAACTTGTGTGTTGGTCTTGTCATTTCTGGAGGTCTTTTTTTTTTTGGGGGTTACAATAAGGGGTTAGGCCCAAAGACTACAATCTAATTCTACGAGAGAAGCCCTGTCCCTCACTATCCTCCTTCAAAATGACTTCTAGAGACTCTGGAGGTTGAATCCATTCTCTCCTCTTCTCAGCTTGCTTCAAGCTTATCTGCGCCATTTTATCAGCACTCCTATTGCCTTCCCTATACTTGTGTTGCACAATCACTTGCCATTCTCTGCTTAGAAGCTCTTCTATTTCCTGGATTAAGTCTTGGCAGTTATAGATCAATTATTTCTGATTTATAGCTCCTGTGACTTGTTTGGCATCTGTCTCAACTATTACTTGCTTGAATCCAAGTTCCCATCATATTTTCAATCCTTCAATGATGGCTCTGATCTCCGTTGCTATTTGTACCTGACCTTTCAGCTTTATTGAGAATCCTCTTATCCACTCTCACGAATCCCCCCAAACAACTCCCCCACAACCTACGTTACCTTGTATCGTGAATCTCCCATCGACGTTGACCTTACACCATCCCTTGCTTGGCGGTTTCCACTCCACTATGATGATCTTCTCTTGTTCTGGTTGCATCTCGCTTCCTTGCCACTTTTGTCTATAGTTCGTGAGGTGGTTTCTGATTTGCTCTGTTGCCTTCTTTGGTACGATGAACTCTTCCTCATGTACTTGTAAGTTTCTCCACTTCCACATGAACCAACAACCAGTTGCTAATATTTCTGGCCAGTCTCGTTCATCAGAGAAGTTTTTGTAGGTTAGCGGGTTCTTTGCCATCCAGTCCGTATCCTTCTCATTGAAAAATCTTACCCAGTTCTTCCTTTGTACAAGCTATTTCTAGATGTTCTTGACACATGGGCTGTCTCGCAATGCATGAATTTGATCCTCAATTTCTAGTTGACAAACTCTGCATATGCCAACGCCCCCACTCCACTTACTCTAGTCTATTATGAGTTGCCATCCACATAAAGACTCTTATTCTCTCAGGAACTTGTAGTTTCCAAATGATTCTCCACGTTCTCTGTCTTCACCTCCCACCTGCTCCCATCCTTCTTTTGTAAGGACTTGCTGTTGTGAATTTGCCGTCCCCTGCTGGTTTCCATCTTGTTAGGTTGCTCCCTTCTTCTCTTCTTTCTCTCTGTACATTCTCCTGAAATGTCCCCCACATTTTTGTTATTTCTTTTCACAATTTGAGTTACTTCCCTTGGCCACTAGATTCCCATCCGCTTGCTCTTCCCTTTCGTATTTCCCTTTTAACACTTCTATCCATAGGCTATCCAGTTCTGTCTCCATTTTCCATATCAGTTTTAGTATGAAAGCATTATTCATATGCTGGAGGTTTTTGATCCCGATCCCACCTTCATCTTTTGGCCTGGTCAACTGATTCCATGCCAGAGCATGTCGTTTTCTTTCATTCCCTTTCTTTGTTCCTTTTCTATCTCCCTCACAATCCCATGAGGAACTCTATTACGTTGCATTGGATAGTATGACATAGGACTTGTGACTGATTTCACTAGTGTCATCCTTCCTGCAAGAGACAAACTTGTTGCTTCCCATCCATTGAGTCGTTTTTTAACCCTCTCTCTCAAGAATGGTCACATACTTATCTTTTTTTCTTTTTGGGTGGGCAATATTTGCGCCCAAATATTTTTCGAGCTCAGGGACTTACTTGAATTTACTCTTGCTGCATATTTCTTTTCTATTTGCCGATCGGACATTAGGTGAGAAGTAGATGAAAGTTTTCTCCTTGCTAATTTTATGTCCTGACATGTCACCAAAATCCTGCAAGTACCTTAGAATAGTATCAATTTGTTTTGAGTTAGCTTCTGCAAAAAGAACTAAATCGTCAGCAAACATCATATGTGATATATCTGGGCCTTTGCACCCGCTCTCATTCCTCTCCATTTTTCCTCTCTCACTCTGTTTAGGATCATATGTGTGAGTTTTTCGATTCTAAGCACAAATAAGTACGGTGAGATAGGATCACCTTGGCTTAAACCCCTTAAGGTTGCAAATTTCTCTAGTTTTTCACCATTCCAGATGATATTTGTTTTGTCTGTTTTGATGTAACCCATGATTCTTTCTACCATGTTTTGGGGGCAATTGAGCTCCCCAAGCACCTTTTCCATGTAGTTCGAGTTGAGTCGATCATAGGCTTTTTCCAAGTCCACCTTAATTGCCATAAATCCTTTCTTTCCTGTCTTCTTTCTCATTGAGTGAATCATCTCATTCAAAATAATGATATTATCATGAATACTCCTCCCTGGGACAAAGCTTACTTGGTAGGGGGACATCAACTTGGTTAGGAGGTTTTTAAGTCTCTTCACAATAATCTTTGGTATGCACTTGTAAATGACATTACATAGAGATGTTGGCCTGAGTTGGTTTACTTTCTCTGGGTTATCTGCCTTTGGAATTAGAGTGATCAAGGTTTGGTTGACTTCTTTGATTCTTGAAGGATCTCTCCACATATCCTGGATTGCCTATGTTATTTCCTTCGCCACAATTTCCTAGTTTTTTTGGAAGAAGATCGCGGGATACCCATCTCCTCATGGGGCTTTGAGTCCCCCTATTGAGAATATGGCATCTTTGATTTCATCATCTCAAAGCACGCTGCATGCTTCTCTCCATTCATCTCCTCCTACTATTGGCCACTTCTGCTTCGTATCCCACCACGGTGTTTGCTCCCTTTCTTCTTGGAATAGAGTTTTGAAAAAATTACAAACTAATTCTCCAACTGCTTCCTCTCCTTCTATCCACTCGTTATTGTCGTTCTTGAGGGAATTGACTCTATTCTTCCTTCTCCTCACTGCAGTTTTAACATGATTGTATCTTGTGTTTCTATCACCATCATTGAGCCATTTTGATCTTGATTTTTGGAACCACAAGATCTCTTCTTTGTCAAGAATTGTCGCCAGTTCTTCTCTTAATTGCTTCTCTAGATTCTCCAAGTAAGGATTGAACTTGTCTTGGCAAGCTCGTTGAATTCCATTAATTGTTTTTAGCAGCTCATTCTTTTTCTTCTTTATGTTTCATAAGACCTTACAGTTCCAGTCTTGGAGTTTGTACTCAAGCTTCTTCAGTCCCTCACTGATGCTTCCTGAACTTTCTTCTTTATGCCATTTTGAAGAAACTCAGAGAGAATTTGAGTGGGAAACTGAACACTTTTTTTTCCGTCTACCTCAGGTGAGGATTTATAGAGATACAAAGGAGAATTAGGGTTACAACAATTAGACCTATATTTAAGGTAACTAACAGATTTGCACCAGAGAAATTAGATCAGTCAACAAGTTACTGATATCTAGGAACAAACAGAATTTAAATTCAAATAATTAATCTGAATAACTAATCTGTTCCTATAGTTTAGGGATCTTAAATTATGGGATTCTAACACTCCCCCTCAAGTTGGACCATAGATATTAATCATGTCCAACTTGCCTACAAAGTATTCAAATTTTTTCTTGTCTAAACCCTTAGTCAACATGTCAGCCGTTTGTTCCCTAGAAGGAACATATACAAGTTTGATGATCCCGTTGTCTAATTTTTCTCTGATGAAGTGGCGATCTATCTCCACATGCTTGGTTCGGTCATGCTGGACAGGATTTTGAGAGATGCTAATAGCTGCCATACTGTCAGAGTATAGGTTCACTGGGAGATTTGTACTCATACCCAGCTCTTCAAGTACTCTTTTTAACCATATCCCTTCACAGATTCCAGATGCTATGGCTCTGAATTCTGCTTCTGCACTGCTTTTAGCAACCACTGTTTGTTTCTTACTCCTCCATGTTACAAGGTTTCCCCAAACAAATGTACAATAGCCTGAAGTAGACTTCCTATCTTCTTGATCACCCGCCCAATCAGCATCAGTAAACATCTCTATATTTCTTTGGTCTGATTTCTTGAAGAATAGGCCTCTCCCGGGTGAACCCTTCAAATATCTCAACAATCTATAAACTTCATTTAGATGCTTCTGTTTTGGATCATGAGAGTGCTGGCTGATTACACTCACAGCATATGCTATGTCAGGCCGGGTATTGGAGAGATATATCAACTTTCCCACCATACGCTGGTATCTTCCAATATCAACTGACTTTCCCAGATCTCCCTCATCACTGATTTTATCAACTCTTATGGGAGTATCACTTGGCCTACAACCCAACATTCCAGTCTCCTTCAAAAGATCTAAAACATATTTTCTTTGTGATATGGAAATGCCCTTTTTTGATCTAGCAATTTCCATCCCAAGAAAATACTTCATCTCCCCTAGGTCTTTGACGCTGAATTCACAATTTAGTGCTTGTTTGATACACTTAATTTCATCCTCATCATCTCCGGTTAAGACAATGTCATCCACATAAACTGCAAGTACAGCAATTTTGCCCTTCCGGTGCTTGAAGAACAAGGTATGGTCGCTTTGTCCTTGTGAATAGCCTTGTTGCTTCAAGACTCGTGTAAACCTTTCAAACCATGCTCGGGGAGACTGCTTTAAGCCATACAATGACTTCTTCAACTTGCATACTTGATTGGGTTTCTTGCTGGGAAAACCTGGGGGAGGTTTCATGTAGACCTCCTCTTTCAATTCTCCATTTAGGAATGCATTCTTCACATCAAGTTGGTGCAACTGCCAGTCTAAGTTTGCTGCCAACGACAACAATATCCTGATTGTGTTTAACTTTGCCACAGGGGCAAAAGTTTCATTATAGTCCATTCCATAAATCTGGGAGAAACCTTTCGCCACTAACCTTGCTTTATACTTCTCAAGACTGCCATCTGCTCTGTACTTTGGGGTAAAAACCCACTTACAACCCACTGCCTTTTTTCCTTTTGGTAGGTCTGTGAATTCCCAAGTATCATTATTTCTGAGTGCTTGCATCTCTTCCTGGACAGCTTGCTGCCACTCAGTACTAGCCATTGCCTCCTCAATATTTCTGGGAATTTTAACATCATCAAGTTGTGAAATAAACGCACTGTATTGTTTGGAAAGTGCATTGTAGGAGACAAATCTGTCAATCGGATGCTGAGTACATGATCTGGATTTTTTCCTTTTCGCAATAGGGAGATCAACATCATCTGGAACGTCTTCATTGCTTGCTGGTTTGGACTCCTCAGCAACAGCACCATCAGATTTTTCAGGATCCATCAACAGTTCAGACGTTTGACCCTTGCCTGGAACCTGAGAGGCTGATCCTATCTTGTTTTTTCTAACATAGAATTTTGAAAATCTTAAGGTGTCTCCCCCTGGATTAGACTCTTCTATATTATTAGGCACCTCTTCTGGTTCACTAAGGTCAAATTGGGCAGGTGTGAAGACAGGGATATCAATGGTAGTTTTAGAATATTGATCCAAGTGGTAAGTGTCTCTTAAGGGCCGCAATTCATCATTCCAATTCTCCCCCTGGATTGCAGCCGAGTAGAAAGGTAAATGTTCATGGAAGGTGACATCACAAGAGACAAAAATACGCTTAGTGACTGGATCATAACACTTGTAACCCTTTTTAGATCCTGAATAGCCTAAGAAAAGACAGCGAACAGCACGAGGATCAAGTTTTTGAGTATGATGAAGATGCACATAGACGGTGCAACCAAATACCTTTAATGGTAAGGTGTTCTCAAGATATGGTAGATTGTAGGAGTTATGAAGAACTTGTAAAGGTGTTTGGAAGGATAAAGGTTTACTAGGCATCCGATTTATGAGAAATACAGCTGTAAGAATCGCATCCCCCCAATGATATTTAGGAACATTTGAGTTAATCATAAGGGCTCTAGCAGTGTCAAGGATGTGACGGTTCTTCCGTTCAGCTATGCCATTCTGTTGAGGGGTATAAGAACATGAACTTTTATGAATGATGCCCTTTTCCTTCAGAAAGATGGATAAGTGATTATTAAAATATTCTGTACCATTGTCAGTATGGAGAATCTTTATGTGAGTTTGAAACTGAGTACAAATCATGTTATAAAATTCAATGAAAATCTGACAGGTTTCGGATTTTTCTTTTAGAAGGTAGACCCAACTAACGCGGGTATGATCATCAATGAATGTGACAAACCATCTAGAATTAGATCGATTGGTTGTACGGGATGGACCCCACACATCACTATGTATGGTTGTGAAAGGTTGGGATGCACGATAAGGAATGCTAGAAAAAGATGCTCTTTGATGTTTTGCAAGTTCACAAGCATCACAATAAAAATGAGATTGATCTTTATTTGAACAAAGAGAAGGAAACATCTTTGACATGTAATGAAAACTAGGGTGACCTAAACGTTTGTGCCATAACTCCAATTCACTAGTCCTAGGGAGAGACACTTTATTACAAGAACCAATAATTTCAAAAGAATTTGAGTCAAGATAGTAAAGCCCCTCATGTTCCTTAGCAGAGCCAATCGTCGTCCCCGTTAACAGGTCCTGGAAAACACAATGATGTGCAAAAAAGTCAGTATGACAGCGCTCATCTCGTGTTATTTTACTCACAGACAGCAGATTGCATTTTAATTTTGGAACATGTAGGACATTTCTAAGAGTAAGAGTTTTAGAGACTTTAACAACTCCAAAACCAGCAACAAATGAATGAGATGCATCAGCAATTTTTACACACAGAGGAGACTTAGCAGCGGAATATGATGAGAATAATGAGAGGTCATCGGTCATGTGATCCGATGCACCAGAATCAATAATCCATACATTACCATTAGTGCGATTCCTAATGGCAGCGAGAGCTTTGCGAAAATTACCTCGTTTCACCACTGATGCAGTAGGTTGGTTTGGAGACGGCTGAAGATTAGAAAGTAGCTCTAAAATCTTGTCAAACTTATCTGGTGGAGGAAGGGAAGAATCACCAGCAACTTCTTTTACTGTTTCTGCAATGTATCCACGGCCCTTGCCTTTGCGAGGTTTCCAATCTGCTGGTTTGCCATGTAGGTCCCAACATTTATCTTTAGTGTGGCCCAGCTTCTTGCAGTGATCACAAGTAGGACGAGGCTTCAAGCTATGTTGGTCTGAATAGCGTGCAGCAAGAGCAGAGACCTCAGAAACAGAAGGATGAGGGGCTGGTTCTTCCTTTAGCATGACTCGTTTTCTTGAGTCTTCACCACGGAGAATGGCAAAGGCTTCACGAACGGTGGGAAGAGGAGTTTGGCTAAGTATCCGACCTCGAACATCATCAAAGGAGGCGTTTAGTCCAGCAAGAAGTTCAAAAAGACGTTCCTTTTCAACCTTTTTCTGAAAGGCAGTGAGATGGGTGGCGCAACAAGGAGTATCTTGATTAACAAGATCAAGTTCCTGCCACAGTGTACTTTTGGCAAGATAGTAGTTGCCAAGAGATAGGGAACCTTGCTTTAAATCCCACACTTTGGCTTTCAAATCAAACAAATAAGAGACATTACCATCATCCCCATAAGCTTCCCGAACTGCTGCCCACATCTCTCTGGCAGATGTCATAAACATGAAATACTTCTTGACAGTTGGACCCATAGCATTAACCAGCCACGAACAGACCAAAGCATCATTGGCCTTCCATATTTTCATTGCCTTCATATCTGTAGCCGGGGGAGTAGTTTCACCAGTAACGTGACCTAGCTTCCCACGGCCCTCAAGGGCGAAGGTCATGGATTGGGACCATTCTCGGAAGTTATCTCCTAGAAGCCGTTCAGGAATAATAGACACAGCAGAACTGTCCAGGCCAGCCGCTGACGAACGGGTGGCGTTTGCTCCGAAGGAACCTTCTTGCATGGAAGTCGCATGAGACAAGGGACTTGATCCCTGTTCAGTTTCGGTGGACTCACTCATGTTTGTTTCTTCGGGTGCTCTGATACCATGAAGAAACTCAGAGAGAATTTGAGTGGGAAACTGAACACTTTTTTTTCCGTCTACCTCAGGTGAGGATTTATAGAGATACAAAGGAGAATTAGGGTTACAACAATTAGACCTATATTTAAGGTAACTAACAGATTTGCACCAGAGAAATTAGATCAGTCAACAAGTTACTGATATCTAGGAACAAACAGAATTTAAATTCAAATAATTAATCTGAATAACTAATCTGTTCCTATAGTTTAGGGATCTTAAATTATGGGATTCTAACACATTTGTTCCTTAAAAAACCCTTAAATTCCTGATGCTTTAACCATGCTGCTTCGAATCTAAAGGGCCTCCTTAAATGTTGCCCTCGGTCTGTGCTCAGAGTGATGATGAGCGGATGGTGATCTGATTGAAGTCACGGACCCACTTTTGTGAATGCCTCTCTAAGCTCTCTTCTCCACTCAGGATTACAAAGCCCACGATCTAATCTTTTGAACAATCTGTCTGCAAATTGAGTTATTGGCCCTTTCCATGTGAATCTTGGGCCTTCAGATCCTAGGTCCAATAAGTTGCATTTTGAGATATTGTCGTTGAATTTTTTGCATCTCCTTTCATTGACCATTGCTCCTCCTCTTTGTTCCTCAGCTGCTCTTATATCATTAAAATCCCCTGCCAGCATCCATGGCTCATAGGTTCTTTCAGCTATTTCCTTGATTACCTCCCATAAACTTGCTCTTTCCGCTTCACAGGGACTTCCATACACAGTAGTAAAGAACCGTGGTTTTCTTCCAATTCCACTAATGAGACAGTGAATAAATTGGTGGTGTTTGATTATGGCTTGAATCTTTATATCTTCATCATTCCAAAGGATCCATATGCCCCCTGACATGCCTCTAGCTTCCTCAATAATCTGAAACTTGAAACCCCATCTTTTAATTACACTGAGCATTTTGTCCTCTGCACCTCGTCTCTACTAAAACCACAATTTTTGGTTTAAATCTACTTCTTTCTTTTAGAGCAAGACTGAATGACTTTCCAGCTGCCCCTCTCACATTCCATACTACTATCATTGGAAACCTAAACTTTGTTTTGTGTTGCTGTCCACTTGGTTTTCACTCCTGGGATTCGTCTCCCACCAATACTGGTGTAATCTCCATGTTTGACTCCTCTTTGTCCTGATGCCTCATGAGTTTCTCTACTGCTGAAATGCCCATCACTTGGCTCAATGACTCTGGGTCTGGTGGCTTATCCTCTTCCATCATCATTTCTCCCCCTTGACTATTTTCTGACGAGAGGTCCATTTTCTTAGGAGGTCTATATGAAAGCTTTTCTCGATTGTCAATCACAAGTATTTGAATACATTTACCCTCACACTTCAAAGTATCTTGAATACCATGGTATAAGATATTTTGGTATTTGAATTGTCTGTGATTATTGTCACAGGAGAAATTTGTCATAAAATTCATGCATGTAGTTTATGAAATCTAGATTTGAGTATCGAACAAAGGAACTGTACATCCAAAATATGAAGGTCAAGACAATGATGTACCAAAAGTTCATTAGTATATGAGGGAAAGAACAAGAACTTGCCCTTGCAGAAAATTGCTAAGCAAGTATTTGCACTAAGGTCAAATTTTCAAATCTCACTGACAGCTTTTGTTACTCCTTTCAGTTCTTATTATAAAGCACCTAATAACAACATTTCATAGATTAATGAAGTTAGTCGAACTTAGTTCTTTTTTTGTAAAATATCAAAATTGTTCTCGATAAAAATCATCAATTAGTTGGAAATATTAGGTAAAAACAATTAATGCTTTAGGTATAAAAGTGTATTATTAGTGTAAAGTGTTGGGATCCTTAATAAGGAAACGGGGGAAGTATTAATTTGTGATCTGGGGGCATCTCACTTTAACTCGATCATTTCTACTGGTACAAGAATTGGCCTAAGTTTTCCCTTTTGTTTTTTCATGCTTTCCAGATTTTGTTGGGAAAGCTGTGTTCTTCAGATTCATATCAGAGTTAAAATATTATGAAATCTTAACAAAACTCTTTGTCGGTAAGACTGTTGTTTGTTTGTTAATAGATACTACCTCTAGTTTTTAATATAAGATTTTGTTTGCAGTGTTACACTGCAAACTAGATATTATATTATAGATCAGAGGTAGTATTATACTATTGTCGCTTAAGATTGAATTGGTTATTCACTTTCTCTTCAGGGGAGATTGAGGCTAAGTTTGTAGAGCCTCTGTTGCAGAAGATGAAGAATGCTTTACATTACTTAAAGAGCAAGATACATAGTGACTTTTGGGGCCTCCTGATGCATTCTTGGTTTCTTGTTTTTGTGATACGTCATGGTTCATTTGGTTAAATAGAGTTTTATATCATAGATTTTGGGGGTCCCACTTCATTCATGCTGCAGCTTGTGCAATGGCTAGTTACGGATCTTCCGTGCCCATAGTACTTGATCCCGGGTCTGACCGATTAAAACATAGGTTGAAACCCGTGGAAATATGACGCCACAATTGGGCTTGGGCCCAAAAAAGGCCCAACCATCCCCTATTTCTCTGTCTTTGGTTTTTTTTTTTTGGGGGGGGGGGGGGGGGAGAATTTAATTGAAGGTGGGGAAAAGGAATAGGAAGGTTATTAGCTGTGTGGTTGGAAAGGGGAGATGAGATCTTTCTTGGTTGGCTCAGAAGGGAGGGGAATGGAGTTAATTATAAGTTGACAAATATATTCTTATAACTATTTATATATAATAATTATGATCAATAATATTTTTTTGTCCAAGAATTATGAATACAATGTAACCAATGAATGAAAAAATCCATACTTTTCAATAAATTACTTTGGATAATTAATTATAGGTCCCGTGTAAGGAACTTAATTAAGATGAGGTCTCACGAAATTGTGTAATTAATTTCAGGTCCTTGACACAAAGTTGTTATCGCATGCTCATTAAGTTATTATCGTAGGCCAAATAGTTGTTATCGTCTGGTCAAAAGTTGTTACTGAATTCTCAGTCACTAATAACTGAATGAGTAGGCGATAACAACTTTTTGGCCTACGATAACAACTTAATGAGCATGTATAACAACTTGTGGCTAACTATAATAACTAAATGAGCATGTGTAACAACTCTTGTTCAGTAACAACTTTTGAGCTGCCGATAACAACTGAATAAGTAGGCGATAACAACTTTGTGGATCTGAGATTAATCATGTGATTTTGCGTGGGACTTAAAATTAATTACGTGTGAAATCTCATGATAATTAAGTTCCTTACAAGGAGTTGTAATTAATTTTCCCAATTACTTTTGCTCCCTAATGCCACTTTATCAAACTTGCACACATACACCCTGAACTAATGCTCCCCTACCTTGTCATTCATCAGACATCCCAAACTATTGCATCAAAAGATCAAACCCCCCAGGGGGTCCTTCAAATCTACTCCCGACCTCCTTCCATAGTTCATTCTTGTAGATCTCGGTTCATATTTCATGCGTCACTTCTTTCATGAGCAGATGATGATGAAGTGGCCGCAACTGTTGTATGAGCAGGCAGTGGTAGTTGGAGGAGGATGGGTGACCAAGTAAAGAACCGGCAGTGTGAGATGTGAAGAATTTTCTAAATGCGTAAAATTGGAATATCAATATAGGTCATATGGTCAGAATGCATTGATTTGTTCTTGTCCCTGCAAAAAAACCCTCACTTTGCGTCCCGGGGGAATGATGAAAAAGACAGAATCTCATGTCTTTACTCTCATTTTTTTTCCAACCAAATAGGTTTGGTATAAGGGGAGGGGAAGGAAAATGAATGAGTTCAATTTTAACAAAAAATTGGAGAATGGGATTAAAAACTTTTAACCACTTTTTTTCCTCTCTAATTTTGCAGATTTTCTCGTTTAAATTTTATATCCCAATCCTATATTCCTTATTCCTTTTAGATTGAACTTATGTGAACTTTTTATCACTTCCCTTCCATTTCTCATAAATAGATTCTTAATGCCATTTGCTAATGATCTTATTAAGTGCTTGTTTGAGTGAAATGAACAAAAGCGCTTTTAGAGGGTGAACTATGGTTTTCAAAAAACAATTACTAAAGCACCCATCAAAATAGACAAAAGAGCTAATTATAACAAAACCAAGGTTTTATGTAGGCAAAACCATGGTTTGGAAGGAGAATTTTTAATGGTGAGAGAGAGAGAGAGAGGGAGAATTTTTATGCTTTGGTGACATGTCACTGTTATATATGTTGTCATGATAAATAAAAATGCATATACCCTAACTCTTTCCCTAACTTGTTAACTTATGCCCTTCTCAATAATCTACACATGAAGGGCCAACATGCACAATCTTTTCATGATTTTCGACCCATCAGTTTATGTAATGTTTTATATAAGATAATTTCTAAAGTTATGTGTAATAGATTACAGCCAATTATGCAGCAGGTTATTTCTCCTTTTCAGAATGCTTTTATTAAAGGAAGACTCATTTCTGATAATATTATGGTGACCAGTGAATTAATGGCTAAATTGAGCTCTATCAGAAAACAAAAAAGAGGTTGGTGTGTAATGAAACTTGATATTGAAAAAGCTTATGATCGGATCTCTTGGAATTTTATTCATGCAGTTCTTGAGAAAATGGGATTTCCACAAACTTGGATTAATATGATTATGACTTGTGTTTCTTCTGCTTCTTATCAAGTCTTAATCAATGGTTCACCATCTTCTATTTTCTCTCCTCAGTGTGGGATTAGACAGGGTGATCCTTTATCACCTTATATTTATATTCTATGTGCTAATGTATTATCATCTTTTATTTTACAAGCTCAACAGTCTGGAGTGTGGAAAGGTCTTTCAATTGCCAGAGGTTCTCTGCCATTATCACACCTGTTGTATGATGATGATATTTTGTTAATTGTTCCAGCTGAGATAAATGCTTTTAAAGTGGTTAAGGAGTTGTTGCAACTGTATGGATCTCTAGCAGGCCAAGTTGTCAATGGATCAAAATCTTTGATGGTGTTTAGTCCCAATATCAACAATGCGGAAAAGATCCGGCTATCTTCGTTTATGGGTTTCAAATTTGCAAGTAAATTGGGCAAATATTTGGGTACTTATGTTGATTTGGGTAAAAAGCGATCACCTCTTTATAATGAAATCTTAGATAAGATTGATAAAAAGTTGCAAATGTGGAAATCAAAATTATTATCTCAGGCTGGGAGAATTACTCTGATTAAATCGGTAATCTCCTCAGTGTTGGTTTACCCCATGTCCTTTTTTAAATTACCTGATTATGTTGCTCACAAGATTGATATGAGGATTGTTGATTTCTTTTGGGGTTTTAAAAATGATGCCAAGAGAATGCATATGCTTGCTTGGAATAATGTCTGTCGCCCAAAAGATGATGGTGGTTTGGGTATTCGTAGAACTGATGCTTTTAATGATGCCCTACTAGCCAAAAATGTTTGGAGAATTTTCTCTGCTCCAGATGATTCATTAATTCAATTGGTTTTACGACCCAAATATCTTTCTCAACATGAAGATGGGGTTATTCTATCAAAATCAATTCAATCTTTATTATGGAAACAAAGTGTGGCAGTTCAGGGTTTGGTTACAGAACGTCTAGGGTGGCTACTTGGGAATGGCTTCAAAATTAACATTTTTAGCCGCTTATGGTGGCCATTACAGTGCAATCGCCCTTTGTCAATTGCTACAGTTGGTGATTTGTTACTGCATCACAAGGGAGGTTGGAATGTTTCTTTAGTGCAATCGTTATATTCTTCCCAGGTAGCGAAACAAATCATTTCTATGCCTTTTTCTGTGTTTCACTTTCAAGATTCTATCTGTTGGACAGGCAATTCTTTGGGTCGTTACTCAGTGGCTGATGGTTATAAAATCTTGATTCATTCTAATTGCAATAGCTTAGTGGATTTTTCTACTTTTTGGGAGCAGATGAAGATTTTGAAACTTGTTCCACGATTGGTTTTATTTCTTTGGCGATTCATTTGGGACTCATTACCTGTTCGTGCTAATCTTATTAGACATCATCTTCAGGTTAATTCTGATTGTTTATTTTGCCCATATGAGAATGAGACTATTGATCATCTTTTTTTCCAATGTCCTTGGGCTAGAGCTATCTGGTTTGGATTACCTTTTGGGTTATTATCTGATCAAATTCCTCACTTGCAGTCAGCAGAATGGTTGTTAAACACTTTGAAAAATAACTCGTTTATCATTGGACGCATGACTTCGTGGACTCTTTACCTTATTTGGTTCTTCAGAAATAAAAGATTAGCAGATAATGTTTCAGTTGATCCTTAGCGAGTGATTAATACAGTAATTTCACAAGTAAATTATTATAACCTAAATTTATCTCTTCCTAGTACAATGGCATCGGTGCCTTGGGAGAATAGGAACTCTACTCCGTATTCACAACCTAGGATGTTTCAGGGATGGGTAATTGGTATATCAAGACTTACCAAATCTAAACGCAGGGGAGTTACTTATTTTTGGGCCATTGTATATTTTCAGAAGGAGAGTTTTAAAGAATTTGCTTTTACCCAGGAAAAAGGACAGGACAAATGGACGTTTATCTTAGATAAATTGAGGCAGCTCCTCCTCTTCATATGTAATCAAGCTCGCATTTCCAATCCTTACAGCTATTCTGTTCATATTAATGCTTATGTTTCAAACTTACAGAAAGTTCTGAGAGGTGATATCTCATTAGGGTTAGGTTCTAAAATTTTATTACAAGACTGTTTTACTATTTTACATAGATTTTCTAGTTTTACCTTTTCTTAGGAATGTTATGTAGTAACTATCCTTTTTATGAATGTAATATTTTCATCAAAAAAAAATAATCTACACATGAAAAGGTCATTTCGTGACGATTGTTCAAGCACTCTCGATTTTTCAAAATAACTTATATCATACTCAATCTTTTCTCTACAATCTCTTTTATCACTAATTTTGAAAGTTATTTTCTAAAAGTTAATATAAACAAATGTTCAAGATCAAACAAAACTAATTGAATTTAACTAAATAAAACCACAAGATATCAACAGGAATTCACCACAAACTAAGTTTGGTTTGATTTTCATTATGTCAGAATTCATTGGTTTTGTTTGGTCTCTTTCTAATATTTACTTCATATCTCTCTCTCTCTCTTTCAAGAAAAGCACATTTATAATACACGAAAAAGATAGTCTAGTACATAATTAGTCGGGAAAATTTCAGTTTACCCCCATAATAAGGAATTAATCTCAGATTCCCCCCAAAACATTCTGAAATTTCACTACACCCCCAAGGGACTAAAGTGAAATTAAATGTTTCTACTAAAATACCAAAATGTCTTTATTGAATTTTGTACTGGATTTCCAAGACACATGAAGAATTTCTAAGACACATATGAAGAATTTTCAAGACATTTATGGGAAATTTTCAAGACGCATATGAGGGAACTTTTCTAAACATTTGTTCTTATTTTCACCATCAATGTGAGTATTTTCAAGTCTCAAAAATCATGGAATCCAACACTAAAATATCCAAAATTTCACAACTATATTTCCAAGACACATATGAAAAATTTCAAAGACACATGGAGAATTTTCAAGACACATATGAGAAATTTCCAAAACGTTGTACTTCTTTCAATAAGGACATTTTGGTCTTTTAGCTGAAACATTTAATTTCACTTTAATCCCTTGGGGGTGCAGTGAAATTTCAAAATGTTTTGGGTGGAATCTGATATTAATTCCTTATTATGGGGGTAAAATGAAATTTTCCCTAATTAGTCTGAACAAAAAATTACGACAAAACAAATACAAAAGAAACTAGAGAGCTTGTTGCAAACACAATCATCCTTGGTCAACTTCATCATATAAATCTTGCTTCAAAATTATTATGTGAAAAGCTAATGACGGTCTTCAAACCCAATCTATAGGGGATGACCCATCCAACAAAGCTTTAGTAATCCAATCAGTTGCGAGATTTACTTCCATATGGACCCAAATACAAGAATGATTCCTTATATTTTTTGGGACAATAATGCTTTCAAAGAGAGCCTGGCATCTCCAATCAAATGATGCCCCTTGTTTGTTAATGCACTTTAATTAAGATTTGATTATCGTATTCAAAGATAACATTATCTAAATGGTTAGCTAAAGCATACAAAATAACATTAAAAAGCATTCCTTCCGCAAAGAGAATAGAATCATTTTGACCTTTTGGAAGGTTCTGCAACTACCGTATAAAATCCTCCCATTCTCATCTCTCACAATAAAAGAGGCTACAGCTTTCTCACTTTCCAAATCACAGGCACAATCAGAATTTTACTTTAATAAGATTACCTAATGGTTTCCTCCACTTTTGCTTTTTCTTGGTAGACAGCATGTCCTTAATTGATGAAGAATTCTGATAAAACCACCCCTTAGCTTCCCAAAATATAGTCAACAAAGCAGCTACTTTAGAAATATCAAAGGAGGGGTCGCGAGGACAAGCATCATAGATAAAAGCATTTCTTCCTTTCCAAATAAACCATATCAAACAAACCAACATTGCTTTCAGCCAATATGACAACTTAATATCACACATGCAATATGCAAACCACTCATCGAATGACAGGTTCTCGAAATTCGGTCCATTTAAAGAAAACATGATTCCAAACCGCATAACTTTAACCCACTCACATTTGTGGGATACTGATTCACATTCCTTATTGCAAGTTAAACATAAATCAGTAGGAGAGCACTTCCTCATAACCAAAGTTTGATTGAATTGCATTAGAGAGATCTCTCCACAAGAATTTTTTTTAGCTTATTAGGCACACGAAATTTCCACACTTCTTTCCACATTTTTATATGTAAACGAGAAGAAGATTATGGAAAAGACATGATCTAGCAATCCTATAGCCATCTTTAACAGAATAAGAACAGCTTTTCCCCATCCAAACCTATTTATCCTTTCTCCCACTCTTAACAACAACTGCATCAAGAGTAGCCTCCCTCTCCTCTTCCGAAATCCACTCCCCAATTGGGCCCAAAAACCAACTATACCCATCGAGAAACCAAAGACCTTGAAGTCTAAGTCTAGTGGTGTGGCATCTTCCTCATAAGTAGGAAGTTATTGGTTGGATTTCTCTCATTTGTCCTTCTCTGTTTTTCTCTCTCATAATTTCTTATTGACCGTTAGATTAAAGTAATGAATGATTGAGATTTATAAAATGTTATAATAATGCTTTTATAATATATTAAATCTAAACCATCCATTTTTTAATCTAAGAGTAGAGATGAAATTTTGAGAAGAAAATGAGAAAAGAGAAAATGAGAATATTCTTTCCCATGAGGTTATGGGTTCGATCTTTATAACTTTAGGTCATTATTAGTGCCGCCCCTTAATTAAGAAGATAGCTTTTAGCTTTTTAAATATCATATTTTTTTAATATAGAATTAATAATATAAAATCGTTGAAATTTAAATAAAGATACAGGAAATATAACAACAACAACAAAGCCTTATCCCACTAAGTGGGGTCGGCTACATGGATTGTACGACGCCATTGTGCTCTATCGGTAACCAAATCTTTAGATATATTATTTATTAAAAGATCGCGCTCTACAACTTCATTAAGTGTAAGCCTCGGTCTCCCTCTTCCTCTCTTAATCGGACTCCAGACTATTTGATCTACCCTCCTCACTGGCGCATCTAATGGCTTCCTTTGTACATGTCCAAACCACCTCAAACGATTTTCTACCATTTTCTCACTGATAGATGCCACTCCAACTCGTTCACGTATATGATCATTCCGAATCTTATCCTTTCTTGTGTGACCACACATCCATCTCAACATCCTCATTTCAACTACCCACATCTTATGTTCATGCTGACCCTTCAAAGCCCAACATTCACTACCATATAATACTGCTGGTCTTATAGCAGTGCGATAAAACTTCCCTTTTACCTTATGGGGTACTTTTCTATCGCAGAGAACTCCAGTAGCTTTCCTCCATTTACACCACCCAGCTTGAATTCTATGATTGACATCGTCATCAATCTCACCATCTTGTCTTATAATTGATCCCAAATACCTAAACTTCGTTACTTGAGGGATTGTTTGCTCTACTAGTTTAACCTCCAAATCACCTCTAAGTTATCTATTTGCAAAATTGCAATGCATATATTCTGTCTTACTCCTACTTAAACGGAAACCCTTCGACTCCAGCGTGTTTCTCCATATTTCTAATTTATCATTAATCTCCTCTCTTGATTCGGCCAGAAGGACTGTATCATCAGCAAAAAGCATGCACTTAGGGACCGCTTCTTCTATAGGCTCAGTTAGAGCATCTACTACTAAATTAAACAAATATGGGCTCATGAACATGGATCAACGAAAAAATAAAGATACAGGAAATATTTCAAATAAATGTTTTATCATTTTTTTGAGAAAAAATGTTTTGTCATTTAAATCAACACTTTTTTACTTATTTTTAAAACCGTTTATTTACCTAATTTGTGTGTGAAAATTCGTGATTTTATTAAAGTTAGTTTTTTATTAGAAAAAAGAATATGAATTTGACTCTAACGTATTAAAATTTACCCTATTTTGTTAAAAAAATATTTTCGAATGATTCGACCTCTGCCAAAGTGTAGACTTCAAAATCAACGCAGACTACATTTTAGATTTAATACTTCAAATCTTTAATAGGCTAATCCAAATTTCTTAATGAATATTGTGACATTTAAATCAACACCTTTTCACTTGAAATAATGAATACCTGTAAAACCTGTTATTTACCTAATTTTTCTGTAAAAATTTGTGATTATATGAATGTTAGTTTTTTTATTATAAATATGAATTTGACTACTTTTTTTTTTTTTTGCAAACGACTCTAATGTATTAGAGTTTACCTATTTTTATTATGAAAGGTGAATATGAATTTGACTCTAATGTATTAGAATTTACCCTATTTTGTAAAAAATAATAATTTAGAATGATTCAATCTCTGCCAAACTGTAGATTTCAAAATACTCTTGTAAATTCCCGAGTTTTGTCAAATTTGATTAGTCTGTGGGTGGGTTTTATTTTTCTGATATGGTATGCTTATGGCATTGGGTGTAAAATGGTCATCATAAAACGTGCGATGCTAAAATATGTTTAAAGACACACTTTGTATAGTGGCCTTGGAATTGGGATTTTGACTATTAACGTCTGGCATTGGATAAAAGAAGAATCATGACTCATAATTCAAAGCTCCCAAAAACCACTTTAGGAACAATGGGAAGCACAATACTATGGGCAAAAGCATGAGTTAAAAACTAGCAAATCAACTACCATTGAGCACGAACCTCCTTGAATTGAGCACTTTCACTATCGAAAAACTGCTTTTAAAATTTTTAATCATCATTTCAAACAAACCTGAATTGATTAATCGAATTTTATATTTTGAGTTAAACTCCCTCTTATTCCTGTTATAAGAGGTAGTCAACCTTTTTACACATATCAATAAAAACATGTTTGAATCATTTATTATGGGTAAATTTTACATTTTTACCCTTACTCATTTATACACACACTTTTTCTCCCTTCCTTGCATTTATTAATATATAAGGGCAAAAATGGAAAATATACATTTATTACTTTGACTTTTGCATATTACCTCTTATATTTTTGACCAAAAAATTTTCAATGTTACCTCTTATATTTAGGACCAGAGGGAGTATTAATTAAATCTTGATTGAGTTAATGACCAGCTGCCCAAGTCGCTAGCATTTTGCCCTCATGTTACAAAGGTCTCAGAGTAAAACTAAATATTGACACTGTTGTAATTTATGTGGCTGTACTTACATTGTTTGTTACGAAAAAAATTACATATCAATTGAGGATTATTAATTATTATATGGAAAAATTATTGACAGATCTCTTAAAAAGAACTTAATTAAAATGAAGTCCCACAAAATCTCATAATTAAACTAAGGTCCCACGAAATTAATTAAACTGATGAGGTCCCTAATTCTGGTTAGAAAGTTGTCATCGTTTGCCCAAAAGTTATTATCATCTGATCAAAAGTTGTCAGTCACCAAAAGTTTAAAAAGTTGTTATTGATACTCATAATGTTGTTACAAAGACCCAGAAAGTTAGGGGATTCAAATTCATTTTTAATAGCTACGCACAATAAAAATTTCAACTAAATTCTTATTGTCTTGTGCTTTGTTTTTTATAAGAATAATAAAGAAAAAGAGAATGATACAATAGATATTGTACTTCCCACTTAATTCGTGTGTGCGAAAATTGGATATTTATCAATTTGTGTGTGATTTATGCTGTTACGTTACAAACAAAACAAAATAATATTAAATGGAGCAGTCGATATTGTAGATGCTATCATGCTATATATACTAAACATTTGGAAGATGCTCGTAAGACTTCAATCTCAAGAACTGAAAGTTAACCCCAAAAAAAAAGAAATCCCAAGAATTCTTCAAGAGAAATCCGATCTCCATATGTAAGTTAGAAGATTTTTAGGTCAAGAATCTTTCAAGAGAAATCTCGATCTCCATATACAACTTTAGCACCATCTGAGATCATGTCAAACTCAAATAAATTCCAATCCCTTAATTTTTTTTTTCTAAACTCTGATTGCTGGAGTGCAATACAAATATCATTCTAACTTGGTGAAATGTCATGGAGGAACATTACCGAAAAGTTATCTCGGTTACATCTTTGTACATTAGAAATATTTTTGTTTGGTGTACTAATTGATACTTCCTCCGTTCTTAAATATAAAATCTAGTTAACTTTTTTTTTGGAGAGATTAAGGAAATAAAACGATTCATTTAATCATAACGTGTTCTGTATGTTATTAGATTATATGTTGGTTTATGAGTCAAATAAACTAATTTAAAGAAAATATTTAGACAAGTCAATTTATAAGTAACTTATTTCACTTCTTAGGATTCTCCCAAAAAGTCAACTAAGTTATACATTTAGGAATAGAGGGAGTACTATATATTTCTCACATTTGCAGAAAGTAGTAAGTGTGGCACTTCAAAAAACGTTATGGGTTATGGGAGACGTTTTCTCACTTTGATGAAGTTGTTAGTGGTTTGTGTAAATTAAGCACATGTTTGTGCCGTGCCATATATGAAATATGTTAAAGTGGCAGCCGAGGGATTATTGGCCTGTTGGTTAGAAAATGGATGGTAAGGCACCTCTCTACCTTCTAAATCTTGGGTTCGATCCTTGGCATGCCCTTCGAGAGCAAACTCCAGATTAGTCAGTACTCAAAGGGTGCCGGATACCAGAGGCTATATGCAAAAAAAAAAAAAAAAAGGTGGCAAATGTTGTACCATGTTGGGGTTTAAATGTTGATATCATGTTATGGCTTTTTTAAAAAGAAAAAGGCTTTTGATGGCTAAAAAAGTCTGATGTATAGGCCTATTATTTACCAAACCTCCTGTTTGTATAAGCATTATTTGTACAAGCATATGTACTTAAACCACATTACAATTAGTGCAAGCTTTATATGCTGAAAAAGCTGAATTACATTTAATTATTTTTTGAATCGGCCCTATACAAAGCAGATGTTCAGGCCCTTATAGTATGAGTCTGGCAGTGCATGCATATATTGAAGGACATGGGCATAACTGTTATGGGAGCAGGCATATCTCGGATATGAAAGATCTTATGACAATCATTTAATATGAAGAGACAGAACAAAAACAAAAGATTTGTGGGTTTGTTGCTTTAATGCCTCTAATTGCTTAATTATAAGGTAATGCATTTCAGGAAAACACATATATAGTTCAGCTTATTAGAGCATTTCAAATCATTGAATGATTGTATGTAGCCCAAAGCTGCATGATTACGCTAGATTTACAAACTCCCCTTGCAATCAAAACTAATATTTTTATATTTTTAATGGATATAAAATATAAAATAAAAATAATCTCTTAGAGTTTAATGCGTTTTAAAAATTTATATAGAAAGCAAATGATTTTAAGAGGTATAGTTTTTTTATGCTCATCAAAAAGTGAGTAAGACAAACTAAATATATTTAAATTATTTGGATCTTATTTAGACGGTCTATATTCATTTTTTAAAAAATTTTATTAAAATCTTTTAATCTAAATTAAGTTTTTCAATAAAAAAGATTGAATAGTAAATGCTATATTTCATTTAATAAAAAAAAGTAGTATTTTTTTTAAAAAAATTAGTTTATGAATATACAAAATCTGAAATAAATATCCTCTTGTTGATTTCATTGTTTACAAAAATTTTATAGAAAGCTTTATACTCCCTGCGGTCCTATTTATAAAAGTCCGGCCGCCAAAATACGCTTCTTAAGAAAACATGTGAAAGTAATTAAATATGTTTGGAATATACATCATTTTCCAATATTACCCTTATTTATGAAGATCTATCAAAAGAGAGAAATATATGAGCATTTATAAATATGAAAGAGAATTTGGGGTAAGATAGGAAAAAATGCATTAAATGATGAGAGAATGCAAGATGAGCTCTTATATTTTGGACCAAACCAATTCAAATTTCGAGCTATTATAATAAGGACTGGAGGGAGTATTATAGAGCTTTAGATCCAGGCCCACCCAAAGTAACCTAATTTCACAAACAACTAAAAGTCAATGGTTTAGGGTTTAGATTTCATTGTTTACAAAAATTTATGTGGAAACCATTCATGCTCTTTGACTCATCTATGATTTTCCTTGATACTACTCTCTCCCTCCCAAAATATAAGCTTAACTTTGTTGAAAGTGTATGTCTCAAAATATAAGCTTCATTTTAGGTTTATCTAAGCATTAATTGCATTTTTTTCCAATTTTGCCCATTGTTTATCTTTTTCCCATTCATTCTCTTTCATCTTTATTACTCCCTCTGGTCCTATTTATAAGAGCCCAAAATTTGAATTGTTTTGGTCCAAATTATAAGAGCTCGCCTTAGAATCTGTCATCATTTAATGGCATTTTTCCTATTTTGCCCCTACTTATTAACACTCTCTTTCATAGTATTCATTAATACTCCTACTTACATTTCTCTCTCTAGTCTCATCATAAATAAGGGCAATATTGGAAAAACAGTTATTTTTCAGACATATTTATAACTCCCAACTAACTTTTACATGTTTTCTTAAGAAGCGTTTTTTGGCGGCTAAGCTCTTATAAATAGGATCAGAGGGATATATCTTATTTGCCACATTCTATCTTATTTTATTTTCCCCATGCATTCTCTTTCATATTTATTAAGAAGGGTATAATTAGAAAACAAATCATATTTCCAACATAATCATTACTTTTAACCAACTTTAATATTTTTCTTAACAAACGTAATTTAGTTATTTGAAACTTATATTTTGAGACAGAGGGAGTATCTATAATAGAGGAATTAATTAATTGCTTCTCGGTGAAAATTATGGATATTTTGAAGATTTATGTGCCAAAGAGTGACAGTGGTTGAGAAAGAAGAGCAAAACTGTAATGTACCAAGAGGTTTTTAGGATATTTAGTTCAAAGTATTTATGAAGGTGCCCCTTATTAATTGCTTTGTTTCTGTACTGATTTCTATCCTAAACCTTTGTATGAGGCCATTTTGTAATAATGCATTTAAACAAATCAAGAGTGGATACATAATTAAATTGCTCCCCACGCATCATGAGGAGTATGTGCTAGTTATATGTCTATTAATGATTGTTTATATTCTTTCATAAAAATAATTATTATTACATAAAATGAAAATGACTTTCTATTATAAATTTTTAGAAAGTCATTAAAGATAAAAATAATGAAAATACAAGCAGCAATCCTCACTACTACCTCTGATCCATAATATAAAAAGTAATTGAGGTTGTGTTTTGTCCTAAATATAATATCACAATTTACTTTGCCCTCCATATTTGTCATTTCTCTTTTAAATTATCAGTGTCAATTGCATATGTTCAGGGAATTTACATAAAGAAGTAGTTTCGTTGCAAATAATTAAGAGGACATTTAAAAAAATTAAGAGAAGTAACTAGTTTAACTAGTTTCATCAATCTACCTAAATTAGGTAATTAGATATCACATTAAAGATGGGATGTGGTATTGGTTTACACTGAATTATGTATAAGAAAAATGAAATAATCAAATGTCTAAAGACCCCAGTACCCTTGACTAAAAGTTGAAGCTTGTAGAAAGGGTGGAAGTAAATATGATCTTTCATCTCTTTTTAAGTTTTCATTTGGGAGTAAGCTCTAATGAACTCTCCAAATGGCCTTTTCTGAAGTTTCTCCGGAAAATCAAATTACTTGTTAGGCAATGAAGTTGATGAATAATGATATTCTGACTTCCAATATTTTGAATCTACATCATTTAAATTTACCTAATCTCTATGCTTTGGGTGTGATGAAGAAGCTATCTCTCTTATGTTTTTCTGGAATGTCTCTTTGCAAGATCCAATTGGTTTGGCTGCTCTTTGATTAGAATTCCCACACAAGACTTTTCTGAATTTAAAAGTTGGTTGAAAGTAGTGCTACGTTCCATTATACAATGATCAATGTTTTCATGCAGCAATTGAAATCATATGCTTGATCAACCTTATTTAAAGGAAAAGCAATTTGGCGATCCACCAAGATATGAAAATTTCACCAATAGCCATCTTTCATGAAGTGTAGCATTCAATCTCTTTCGTCAAATTGGGTTTCTCGACAATTTTTCATGATAAGCAAGTGACTTCTACTTCATGTATAAATTCCTTTTGCCCTAATGTGAGTGGATGGGATTTGATTTTCTATAAATCACTGCCATGGAATTTAATAACCATCATGGAACCACTCTAAAGGAATTGTTATGGAGAAATCAGAAAGTTCAAGGTAATGTTTTTCTTTGTCAAAGTGTTTTAGAGCATCCCTCACTCGTGTTGGGAATTCAAGACTGATTGAAGAAGGACCAAAACCATCGCTCTCTCTCTAGTCTTTACGATCTCAGCAAATGTTTCTCTCACATCCCTACTATTTCCTCTCAGAACACTAACATTGCTTTACAGGAAATTCTTTCACTTATATATGCTTTTAACTTTCTTTGTATTTAAACACTCATTTATTCAGGATTTCGCTCGTGTATTAAATTTTTCCTTAGGAACTCTCACTGTATGTAATCTATAGCATGTACATTATATTAAGCTTGGTATGAATGAATATAGTTTTGCCTTATTTGAAAAAAACCACTCCCGGTCTCTCCCACATTCTCTCTTGGTGCACTAAAGCACATCCACGTCTTATTGTTTGGGACTTATTCATATGACATATACCATAAAACCCGATTCTTACATGCAAATACTCACCTATTTAGATTTTATACTCTAGTTTATAGTTTAGTAATATGAAAGTTTCTTTTTTATAAGTGAGACGTTAATAATTCAATCTTTTTATAACTTTGTGGTGTTAGTGTTTGTTTGCTTAAATTTAAAAAAACTAGGGAAAATCTCATTCCGCTTTCATTTACAATGTAATATAGTTCCATTATTCCACTGGACTAACAATGGTCAACAGAATTGTCAACCAGAAAAGTAATGGTAGAAGGAATGACTTTCTCGCTAACCAATGTTGCAATCTCGTTTGGTTGTAAATAAGTCTGAGAAAAATTAATTAATAAGATTTTTTAAACTTGATTTGTTACAACAAAACCTTAACTTTTTGAGAAGTTATACTATTTTCTTATAATGGAAGACATCAAAATGACAAGATATTCAAAGAGGTCCCCATATTTAGCACATTTGCACATATTCAAACAAGTCACAAATATCAACAAGTGTGGGTACAAACTTTTGAGAAGTTATAGTATATACTTTTCTTATAACTCAAAAAAAAAAAAAAAAAAAAAAGCAAATGAGCACAACTCATTAATTTTACTTCCCTAATATATAATATTATTTTTATAAATTTTCCCTGTTGCGTTTATACTTTTTAACATAAATTCAATTAATATGATATTTTGTCTTTATTATTACAAACAATGCTGCATTCATTCAAAAAATAATTATAAGTAGAGTTCTCAGGAATTTTAAAAAGTGAAACAAGAAAAAATTTATGAAATTCTTAAAAAGTTGGTTTCCCCAAAAGTATAGTTAAAATTAATTTCTCAACAAATTTTAAAAATCAAACCAAGCAACCCATGTTTTACCCTTTTTAACTTTCCCTTCCAGCTATTCCATTCCACGAAACATTCTACTCCCTCTATTATAATTATAAGACACCAACTATCAATTCTCACAAATCAAGAAATGGTAGTTGGGTCCTTAAATCTAGGTTTCATTGACCATTTTTTTTCCAACTTCACCTCTCATTAAATGATACTCCTCTGGTCCTATTTATAGGTCAGAGAGAGAAGGTTTTATTTGGTCCTATATATAAGTCACTTAATTAAATATCGAGTATGAATATACAAGTTTACCCTTCATTTATTATGTGTTGACTTTATTTTCATGTGGTATAGTAGATATTTAATATGGGTAAAGCTGTAAATTTGTTGGATTTTAGTGGAAAGTTAATGAGTTTTAAAGCTTTCCTTAATCTGTATGAAATATGCTTTTAAACTATGAACATCCATTAATGACAAAGAAAAGTAGGGAAAATGCAATTTATGTGGCTGTTTGTGCCTTATATTTAGGACAAAAAATTTTATTAGTTAGTATCTTATAATAAGGACAAGAGGGAGTATAATATATTGTTTTTAATTGTACGAAGTCGTCAATTTTCAAATCAAACCATTTATACACCAATATATACTTTAATTAACGTTGAAGCCCTTACTGCTCCATTTAATATAAAATTCATATAGATGCTCTATTAATTTAAATATGATATCTGACTCAAGCCTTCGCATTCACACTGTCATTCAATGAGTATACTCCGACTCGTAGAGGAATAAATCGAGAGTCTGATTATTAATAATATTTTTACATCTACAAAGTGATCTAACGGTATAAGATCCTCTTAGATCTCTATGTGTTGAGAGGAAAAAGGCAGCCACTGATATTATAGTATTAAAAAATACAATATGTTTAGTATTTAATTATATTTTGACTTATATTAAGACAATTAAATTTATTTTATATTATAATAATTTTATAATTTTTCATTTTGTTTTTCTATTGTTATAATAACAATAAATATACATTTAACATTTTATATTTTTTAAAAAAAAATTAATGCACTCTATATATATATATATATATTACTCCCCACTACCAATTTTTCTTCCATCTACCTATTAACAAAACAATAAAAAATAATACATAATAATTTTTTTTTTTGAGCAAATAATACATAATAATTTTAACACGATAAATTACAATATATTCCTATAGGATGAGGATCGATCTACTTTACATTTGAAATTTTTTGATTTGATTTTTTTTGTTAGAGCTTGCTACACACATATCTAACTTTTTTTACCAAAAGAAGCCAGAAGCCAGAGAACCTGATTCAAAACCATATGCGGTAAGTGTAATTAAATGTCAACAAAAGATAACAATTCTAGAATATAGTACTACGTACTAGTTGTTAAGATTAATTTAATCAATAAGACTGTGAACTTCGCGTTAGGAAACAAATTATAAAAAGTTGAATAGTTCAATATTGATGATATACAGGACAAGTATATTTATTAATAAGCTTGAGTGGCATTAAAACTTTAAATCATACCTTTCCTTCGTCTTTCATTAAAACGTGATTAAATATTTTATGTTGTTTATAAAAAAATTGATAAGAATATGGAAAGTTTCCAATATTATAGGAAGCATGTTGTTTTTGGACATTGAAAATGGAAAAGTCTAAGTTTGAACTTTGAAGATTAATTAAAGAGATAAGATTGACAACGAGTGTTTCACATTATGGTGCATCGGGTTGCAAAGCTTGACCACATATCCCAATAATTTAAATTCGATTAAATATTTCGTTTATTTATATTAATTTGAATTATTAAAGGGGCTAACAACCAGAAGATTACAATAGTATATGCCGTAATAATGTGATAGTTTTGAAAAAAAATCTATTTTTCATCAGAGGAAAGTTTCATAAGGATGTTAAATAATAGTGATGTCTAATACACAAGATAATCAAATCCGGACCAGTCGCTGACTTGGTCGAGGTAGTGAGTCAAGAGTTAGTGGGTTAACCAGTAGTCCACTCGGAGAGCCAACCTGGTAATAAATGAAAAATAAAAAATATTTAAAATCCCATCACACATTCCAAAATTCTAAATAATAAATTTCATTTTATCACATTGAATCACTATAAAAAATCATTATAGTATCCTACATTCTTTACAGTTTGTTTAACAAATTGATATCATATCGTATTGACATTAAGTAATTTCTACCTTAAATATTAATTCAATATTTTAAATCACTAACAAAATAATCATTTGTTTATTTAAAATTCTTTACAATTTATTTGACATATCCACATTGCAGTAACAATCAACTATTCAATGACACCATAAAAAAATCATCGAATATTCTTCTTAGTAAAATATTAAAATAGATAGATGATAACAAAATATTCATATCTACAGTCATTTAGTCATTAAACTAATAGTTATTCGCACCAAAATAATCATTAACTTTGACCAATATTGCTTCCTACAATTCATATTCATAAAAAATTAAAATCTTAAAAAAAAAGGAAACCGGGGTCAACCCAACAACCCACTGGGATACCTGGGTTACTCCGGGTCACCCAAGGTTGCTAGACACCCGGGTTAGTAATCAATTCGGATCAGTCTTATGGCTAGGTCGGCGGGTTCCGGGCTGATCCGGGTTAAATAACCATGAGTTATACGTACTTAATAATTCTATATAGCATCAATTCCTATATAATATACATTCAGTCCTTTGGATGTTAATATAACATCCAGTTCACTGATTTATGGATATTAAAGAAATAATTGAGTAATCAATTTACCTTCTTTTTGTAGTATCACTTATATCCAGGGATATTAGAAACTGATGACTAACCCAGTTTGCAAGAATATAAACACACAATAAGTAAAACCTACATACCAAGGCGAAACAGTTAGTTAAGATAGACTAACCTATAATTAGTTAATCCAAGAGTTTAGTGGTATTTAATAATTTTCTTTATTTTCTTTAAAATTAGTCATCGTGTTCTTATACAAATGACTAGTATACTATATAATATCTAGTTTCAAAATCAAAATACACACTACACTTTCAATTTTTGTAATCCACTCCCTGTACAATTGAAATTGACCCTTTGAAAATTAATCCTATAGTTGTATGTTTATTCTGAGAACCCTTTCATTTTGTAATATTTTCCTATGTCCTCTATATTCCTTATGATGGGTTCAATTGCTTGGATATGCTTATTTAAGTGATTTTGAGCTAAAACTTATTTAATTATTAGATTTTTTTATCAATAATTAAATTCTTTCCTTTTTACCACATAGTGATTTTTCCTTTTCTTTTTCACATTCTGTGTCTTTAATATTTCGTTCATTTCTACCCAAGAAATCAATTTTGTACTAAAAATTACACCTAAAATCTCACGCTAGATGTCTCATTTTCCACAAACCAAACCACGGAATCCTTCATCTTGCTCTCGAAAGCGTTGACATAAATCCTTTGAAACTAATTTCATACAGTCTTATTTCTTTTCAAGCATTAATTATTCATTGATAATCTCATTAATCTTAACTTTGGGTTATTTTGAAAGGTTAAATTATTCATGATGATTATTTAATTATAATAATTGTTGATCATCTCGTTAGTTGATGACCATAAAATCTATATAAATAGAGTGTTGATTTATAGTTTAGTGTGAAGGGAGCTTATTGTAAAGTTTTAGTCCATACCATGTGATCATCTCAAGGAATTGCTGGAGTTTGGTTTGTTCATCATTCTCATAAGGATTGATTAGTTAGCATAATTGCTAGGTAAGCTTATTTATCTCTTCTAATTAATGAATACCACTCCGTTCTTTATTATAAGTCAATCCTAACTACTTTTCACATACCAAGGAGTGGAAGTTATAGCATTGAATATGACCTATTTTTTCAACTTTATCCTTATTTAAGAATAGGTATTAAAGTAATATTTATGCACTATAAGCCTTCTCTCTCATCTTCCCTATTTCCAATACAAGGGTAAAATAATCATTGTAGCATTAATTGACCCCAAAGTGGACTTATATTTATGAACAAAAAATTCACGGTAGTTGAACTTATAATAAGGAACGGAGTGGTACGTCAATTATTTTATTTTAGAGCATAGAGATATGAAAATTCTTGTAGAAGTGGAAGATTACTAGTCCGCACAACTTATAAAATAAAGTCATTAATATCTACCATTCTAATTTAAAATTCGAATGAATTAGATTTTTTTGTTATGCTGTTATTTTCTCCCTACAATATAGTAGTTAACATGTTGGAATAAGCTATTCCCTTCATAACCCCACAAATCAATTCAAAGCAGATGCAATAATGAAATAAAGTATATACTTTTTTCTTGCCAGAGAAATAAAGTATATATGATGGATCATTTAGTGGCAGGCAGCTTTTAACCAGAAATAGAAACATCAAGGTCATCAACTAACTAAAATGGTAAATTAAAGTTCTAGGGAAAAAATTAAATCGTATTAATTTCAAGAAAAGCAAGATGAAAAGGAAAAAAGTAGTCTGCCAGTGATCTTTCCCTCCAACAGAAATGAGTTTAAGTGCTCCCCAAGAAATCATATTATTATGGTCAGATCTGCACATTTCCAAAAGAATTTCAAACGTCTATATTTAAGATTTTTCAACTAATGATTTTTTAAAAAAAGTTACAGTTGATAGATAATATTTACTTCTCTGGTCCTATTTATAGAGCAGAGAGAGAAGGTTTTATTTGGTCCTACCACTCTGTTCCTTATTATAAGTCCACCTTAACTACTTCTTGCATACCAAGGAGTGGAAGTTATAGCGTTAAATATGTCCTATTTTTAAAAAAAATTTCCAACTTTACCCTCATTTAATAATAGGTGTTAAAATAATATTTTATGTATTATAAACATTCTCTCTCATATTCCCTATTTCCAATGTAGGGGTAAAATAGTCACAACAGTATTAATTGATCTCAAAGTGGACTTATATTTAAGAACAAAAAATTTGTGGTAGTTTGACTTATAATAAGGAACGGAGTGGTATATATAAGTCACCCATTAAATATTTAGTGTGAATGTACAAGTTTACCCTTCATTTATTATGTGTTGATTTTATTTTCATGTGGTATAGTGGATATTTAATATGGGTAAAGTTGTAAATTTGTTTGATTTTAGTGAAAAGTTAATGAGTTTTAAGGCTTTCCTTGGTCTGTGTGAAATATGCTGGAAGTGACTTATAAATAGGACCAGATGAGTATTTTATATTTTTATGTTTTTTGGGGGAAAAGCAAAAGAAAAATTATATGAACAATTCAAATTAAATATGAATGCTCTAAGCTCTATAATGGCAGTAAGTTTAAGTTTAAAAAGGAAAAGTAAAAACAGTTACATATTCACATTCATATTCACAATAACATTGTCACTAGCACCCTTTAGATAATTAGTTTTCTCAAAGCGAGTCCATGGTTGAAGTACTCCCTCTGGTCCTTATTATAAGGCACCAACTAACAAAATTTTTGGTCCTTATTATAAGGCACCAACCGCCACATTAATTATATTTTTCCTACTTTACCCTTGTCATTAATGAATGTTCATAGTTTAAAATGTTAAGTTGTATCATTTAATGAAGGGTGAAGTTGGAAAACATGGTCAATTAAGCCTAGATTTAAGGACCCAACTACCATTCCTTGATTTGTGAGAATTGGTAGTTGGTGCCTTATAATAAGGATCAGAGGGAGTATGTGCGTACATGTACGTGTTTAAAATATATTTAAAATAGCCGAGCGAACTCATGGCTTGATGGTAATGATTGGTGAAATTGTCTCGTAACAACCACAAAATATATTTAAAAAAGACAGCCATAATCCTTTCAAAATATTGAATAAGTATATGAATGAATGGGTTAGGATTTTCTCATTTTGTATTGTCTCTTTAACTTTTCAGAATCTTATCCGCACCTTTAGATTAAGAAATAGATATTCAGATTTTGTATATTTCATAAAAATATTATTATAATATTTTATTAATTAAAATCTATTTAACTTTTCTTTATTGCAATTATGAACCATGTAGATAAGATTTAAAGGGTTAAAATTTATTTATTTATATTATCATAATACTTTTATAAAATATTAAATTCAAACCATCCATTTTTTTTATCCAATAGTAGATAAGAGATTTCGGAAAGGAAATGAGAGCACTCCGCCCCCGGTCTAGCTCATTATATTTCTGATTATATATATACATATATTTTTTTTGAATCGTCTTGTACATTCGTCCCCACCAAATGCCACAATCATCTGCGGGATTTGATCATATCTCTTACGTTCACAATTTTAACAATTATTTCTCAGCAATTCTCTTTTTCCCCAAAGGCCCAAACCACCAAAAAAAAAATATATATATATATATATATTTATATATATGAACCCATGGTTTAAAGAATTGTTTTAAAATTTAATATAGACCTCAAACCGGTGGTTAAGAGGAACATATATGTTACTATGTTAGTACACTTACACACACAAAATATAATACTCCTTTTGTTGAAATTCAGATTTTGATGATAACCAAATATGACTTAGGTTATGAAAATTGTAGCATCTTAATTTAGAAAAATATTTTGAAACAAGTTTTTAGACTAAGTTAAGAAGCAATTGATAGCTCCCAGCGTAAATCAATTGACATCAAGTCTCTGCAATCAATGGCACATCGATTGCCTGTTCTCAATCGATAGACAGATGGTTCAATTGATTAATTGCTACATATATCGATTACATATCTTAAATCTTCAAAGTGATCAAAAAGGAGAGCAATCGATTGGAAAAAGAGCAATCGATTGGCAGCAACAATCGATATGCAATCGATTGATACTTGAGCTTAAAGTAAACTGAAAACAATCGATTGGCTGTTGAGCAGTTGATTGATGACAAGCAATCGATTGGGTATATGAGCAATCGATTGACATACTGTGATTTTATTCGATAACTAACATTTTCATCAAGTGTTGCAATTAACAATCTGAAGGCAATCGATTGACAAGCACAGTTAGCAACCAATTGGCACATTGAGCCATCGATTGCCAAGAAAGAATTTCAAAATTTATTACTCTTCTTATGTCTAACTAACTTTATATTTGGAAGAGTTTATATGTGTCATTTCAGGAAGTTTACGTTGGACACAGAAACCAACCTCAGCACACAGAAACAGAGAGCCGTTTGTACATCGCTGAACGATAACTTAACTTGGCAAGAGAGATGAAGTAACTCAACACTAAATCTATTCTAACACTACTCTGGAGCATTAATTGTTACTGATCAACACTTCATCAACCTCCAGAATTCATCTCTCACAACTGCCTTACAACGGCTATAATAGACTCAGACTCATAAACGGGCATATTTCTCAAAGGAAGTATAAAAGCGTTTGAAACCTAAACTTGGTTGGTAGAGAATTAAGTGCTATCCAACTATCAATTCCTATTGCAATCAATTCAAGTTTCTGAGTTCCCTCATCTGTTCTTCAAGCTGTAAATTTTATTAGCTCAAATGAATGAGCAAGCTTGTAATCTGTAATCATTTTCTTTAAGTGATTTCCCTATGATAGTGGTATCCTAGAGAAAAGGGTTGTAATCTTACAAAGTGTAACGGGGAGAGAATTTTGTGAGATAGTGAGATCTTACTGAGAAAATTCTCTGTGGTGTAAAAGTATTCAGGAACCTATTGCAACACTGATTCACTAGTGGAATCCAACTGAGGTTGGAGAACTAGATGTAGGTCAGAGTTAAGACCGAACCAGTATAAATCTCTTGTATTTGTTTTAGTTCTCTCAAATTTTTAAGATACACAATTCACCCCCTCTTATGTATTCCCAGCCACTTTCATCCTTCTGTATAAACATAATATATATATATATATCTAATTAGTTAATCTGATTAGATTAAAGATTCCCTCAAATTTTTCACCAAAAAAAAGGGAAAATGACATAAAAAGACCCTCGAATTAGCAAAAGGACACTTCAGTACAACGAATTTCGGAAATGACAAGTCAGTACAAATCCCGTACAGTGACTGAATTGTCCTTTTTCAAATTTAAAGGAAAAGTCCAAAATGCCCCTGGTTCAATTATTTTTTTTTATATTTGCCCACCAGCCACCGCCGGCGGGGGCCCGCCACATGCCACGTGGCAGCCCCACACCACGCCACGTGGCGCTGTGGGGCTGCCACGTGGCGTGTGTCCCTTGAAAAAAAGGGACACAAAATGTGAGGGGGTGGGAATCGAACCCACCCCCTCAGCTTGGTGGCCTACCACCAGGCCACCAAGCCCCCTCATGATATATATTACAAAAGTAATATATATACTATATTTCATTCTTTTTTAATATTTTCCCAGAAACGTTCAAGGGATTCCCAACTTCGCATAAGGGAATCCCAACTTCTGTTAAGGGATTCCCAACTTCTACATTACCATTTACCAACTTCCAAAATACTTCACCAAATCTTCCTACTTGTTACCAGAAACGTTTAAGGGATTCCCGATTTCGCATAAGGGAATCCCAACTTCTGTTAAGGGATTCCCAACTTCTATATTACCATTTACCAACTTCCAAAATACTTCACCAAATCTTCCTACTTGTTACCAGAAACGTTCAAGGGATTCCCAATTTCGCATAAGGGAATCTCAACTTCTGTTAAGGGATTCCCAATTTCTACATTACCATTTACCAACTTCCAAAATACTTCACCAAATCTTCCTACTTGTTACCAGAAACGTTCAAGGGATTCCCAACTTCGCATAAGGGAATCCCAACTTCTGTTAAGGGATTCCCAACTTCTACATTACCATTTACCAACTTCCAAAATACTTCACCAACTCTTCCTCCTTGTTACCAGAAACGTTCAAGGGATTCCCAATTTCACATAAGGGAATCCCAACTTCTGTTAAGGGATTCCCAACTTCTGTTAAGGGATTCCCAACTTCGCATAAGGTAATGTAGAAGTTGGGAATCCCTTAACAGAAGTTGGGATTCCCTTATGCGAAGTTGGGAATCCCTTGAACATTTCTGGCAACAAGTAGGAAGATTTGGTGAAGTATTTTGGAAGTTGGTAAATGGTAACGTAGAAGTTGGGAATCCCTTAACAGAAGTTGGGATTCCCTTATGCGAAGTTGGGAATCCCTTAAACGTTTCTGGGAAAATATTAAAAAAGAATGAAATATAGTATATATATTACTTTTGTAATATAAATCATGAGGGGGCTTGGTGGCCTGGTGGTAAGACCACCAAGCTGAGGGGGTGGGTTCGATTCCCACCCCCTCACATTTTGTGTCCCTTTTTTTTTAAGGGACACACGCCATGTGGCAGCCCCACAGCGCGTCACGTGGTGTGGTGTGGGGCTGCCACGTGGCATGTGGTGGGCCCCGCCGCCACGTGTGGGGTGGCCCCCGCCGGTGGTGGCCGGTGGGCAAATATAAAAAAAATTTGAACCAGGGGCATTTTGGACTTTTCCTTTAAATTTGAAAAAAGACAATTCAGTCACTGTACGGGATTTGTACTGACTTGTCATTTCTGAAATTCGTTGTACTGAAGTGTCCTTTTACTAATTCAATCCCTCTAATTATGAACATATGATTCAAAGAATTTTTTTAAATCTAATATAGACCCCGAAGCGGTGGTTAAGAGGAACATATATGTTAGTACATTTACACACAAAATATAATACTCACTCCGTGACTAAATATAATACATATTCACCTAATCTAGTTAGATCAAAGATGATAGTTAAGTTAGCCAAAATCATATGATATTACCAAAACATCCTAATCATCTACATTTATTCCCACATTCCATCTATTACTTGTTTATTATTTAGGAGCATCGAAATGGATAATTTAGGGCTAAATTCACATCCAAAATTAGGTATTATATTTAGGACCGAAGGGAATATAATCAGTACTCTAATTCCCATATACAACCCATCCCTCTTACATTTTAATTTCAAAATCTATATATAATGTTTATCACCTTAATAAACATATGTTTTTTGTGAGTTATGAATATAGTGCAATTATTTTCGGTTTTTTCTCTTGCTAATTTTTACAAACAAAGATAAAATATCCTTATTTATACACTTCCACCACGGTCTACTTAACATAATTCTTCTTGTTTTTTTTTACTGGTTTAGCTAGGGAGTTAACACAATTTTAATGTTTATTTTTTTAACAACCTTATATGTTACCATCTGACTAGAGAATATATAGATATTTCGTTGGGTCTTCATTAAATAATCGAGAAAAAAATATTCCTATAATCTAATTATAAAGCAACAAAAGATGTTATTTTATGTATTGTAACGTTATTAAATTTTTTATATGAAAAGATGAATTCTTGTATGAATATGGTGCGCCACATCATATATAATTATATAGTATGTCCAATTAGTTTATATTAAATCACATTATTTAATCCAGTTGAAAAATTTTTATGGCATTTAATAAATTAACTCCACCATTTTCTCTTCATAGAATTACTCTCTCTCTCTCTCTCTAGATGATCGATGTGCTTTAGTATAATCTAATTAGGCAGAACATAAATGACATGATGCTCAAGATTCATGTAAGAGTTTCTCCATATGAATATACAACTTTACCATATATTTATTGTTATGTACATTTTATTCTAATAGGTATATTGTGTATTAAATATCAGTAAAGTTAGAAAGTAGTTAAATTAAAAGATAGAACAAATGAGGTCTTAAAGTTTTTCTTATTGGAGTGAAACATGTTAGGGATGACTTATAAATAGGAAGTACATTTGGCTCTCTAAATCTGTATTAAATTTGAATTTAGTCATTTAAGTTTACAAAATGTATTTTTAGACTTTAATACTATCATTTGATTTCATAGTATTATTTAAATTTGATGAGTGATTTTTTGGTTAACAAAACTAATGGTGTTAAGTGTTAGCATTGAATTTAAGGTTAAAGGGCTATGGGTCAATTTTGTTCGAGAAGTTTTAGCTTGGGAGTAACTTTGCTCCGGCAGTATTTTTTGTCTAAATTTGCCTTGAAAATATCAAAATATAGAGCAATTTTACTCATTACCATTAAACTATTAACGGTCAACGTTAACTTTTTAACAATCAAAGAGAGTTTTTTAACATAATAGAGCGATATTATTATGTTTTGAAACTTCCAAAGTAATTTTAAGCCCAAGAAACTTTTGAGACAAAATTGGTCATGAGTGAAAACTTTCGGGGCAAAATTGACACTTAACCCTTGAATTTAAAATTTAAAATGTTTGCTACTCTGATTCTTTTTATAAGTCCATATTACATAATTCTCACATACTATTGTTCCTTATTATAAATCCAACTACCACAAATTTTTTGTTTCTAAATATAAGTCCAGTTTGGGATAATGTGACTATTTTACCCCTATATTAGAAATAGGAAAGATGAGAGAGAATGTTTATAATACATATAATACTATTTTAACACATATTTATAAATAAGGGCAAAGCTGGAAATTTATTTTAAAATATGATATATTTAATATTATAATTTCCACTCCTCTGTATTTGAGAATTAATTAAAATGGACTTATAATAAGGAATGTAATGGTGCTAAAGAAAGTTAGTTTAATCATTAAAAATGACCAAAATTAAAATTAATAAGTTTTTTCAATTTCACCCTCATTGATGAATGAATGTCCAAACGATAGAAGTATTTTATACATTGTGTTTCATATCTTTTCTCTCTCTACATTTATTAACAATGGCACCATTAATTGCTTTTAAAGGTGACTTATAATAAGGACCAAAATTTTTCCATAAAATAGACTTATAAAAAGGATCAGAATGATACTTTAATTTGATTAAATTTTCCCCCAACTACTTTAGTATTAAATAATATTATATTTCTTTTGTTTTTATACAGAATAATCTTATATTTCCATTGGGCCAAAAAAAAATAATCTTATCTCTCACCATTAATATCTTCTATTGATACTACGCGCAACGACCAAAATAAATTCCACATCGTCATATCGATTTGCCAACAATAAATCTTTTATGAAATTTAATGAGTGCTCCTTTGGTCTTATTTATTGGGTAAGAGAAAGTTTTATTTGGGAACAAGACAGAAAAAGCCTTTCAAATTAATAAAATGACAATTTGTTAGTACAACCAATTTAAGAAAGGACAAGTCAATACAAATGATTGAAATGTCCAAAACCAAATTAAAATGAAAATTCTAAAATGCCCTTGGTTTAAATTTTTATTCTTTTAAGAAAGGGCCCACCACTACCGGCTGGTGGGGCCCACATACCACATGGCAGGTGTTTGGGGGCAGGCCAAAAATAATTGATAAAGTGGAGGGGGTGGAAATCGAACCCACCCCCTCACCTTTGAGGCTTGGTGGCCTTATTATTATATATGTTATAAAAATAATATATATACTGTATTTCATTCTTTTTTAATATTTTCCCAAAGTTGTATAATGGAATATCAAAATTGAATAATGGTTTGTCAACGTTGAATAATACATTACCAATTTTGGATAATGATTTACAAATATTTGTCTATCATTTATTAACTTCCTAACTTTAACAACTATTTTTTGTTTGTTCTCAAAATTATATAAGGGATTATCAAATTCAAATAAGAATTACCAACTTTGGATAACGAATTACCAACATGTTTTTATCCAATTACCAACATCATAACCAACTTCTTTTTGTTTGTTCCCAGAATTGTATAAGGGATTACCAAATTCGACTAAGGGATTACCAACTATGGATAATGGATTACCAACATGTTTATGTCCAATTACCAACATTATTACCAACTTCTTTTTGTTTGTTCCCGGAATTGTATAAGAGTTTACCAAATTCGATAAAGGATTACCAATATGTTTATTGGATAAAAGCATGTTGATAATCCATGTTGGTAATTCGTTATCTGAATTTGGTAATCCCTTGTACAATTCTACGAACAAACAAAAAGAAGTTGGTAATGATGTTGGTAATTGGACAGAAACATGTTGGTAATTCATTATCCAAAGTTGGTAATCCCTTATTCGAATTTGATAATCCCTTATATAATTCTGGGAACAAACAAAAAGAAGTTGGTAATGATGTTGGTAATTGCTTAGAATCATGTTGGTAATCCATTATTCGAATTTGGTAATGCCTTATACAATTCTGGGAAACAAACAAAAAATAGTTGGTAAGTTAGGAAGTTATTAAATGGATAGATAAATATTTTTAAACCATTATTTAAAATTGGTAATCCATTATTCAACATTGGCAAACCATTATTCAATTCTGTCAATCCATTATACGAATTTAGGAAAATATTAAAAAAAATGAAATATAGTGTATATATATAATTTTTGTAACATATTTAATGAGAAGCTTTGGTGGCTTGGTGGCAAAGGCACCAAGCCTAAAAGGTGAGGAATGAGTTCAATTCCCACCCCCTTCACTTTGCCAATTCTTTTTGGCAAACCCTCTCCCCTAATCCCCCACTGCCATGTGGCATGTCGGGCCCCTGCCGGCCGAAGTTCCGGTGACTGACAGGGGCTGGTAGTGGTAGTGGTAGTGGTGGGCATTTTATTAAAAAAATAAAAAATTTAATTCAAGGGCATTTTAAGCTTTTCATTTTAATTTGGTTTTGGACAATTTAGTCAATTATACTTACTTGTCCTTTGTTAAATTTGTTGTAGCAAATTGTTCGTTTGTTAATTTGAGAGTCTTTTTCTGTATTGTTCCCTTTTATTTGGTTCTATTTATAAGACATCTCGTTAAACTTTTTAAGTGAATGTACAATTTTATCCTTCATTTATTCGGTGTTGAATTTATTTTCATATGGTGTGGTAGATATTAAATATGGGAAAAGTTGAAAAGTTGTCAAATTTTAAAGCATTATTAATGAGGTTTAAGGTTTTTCTATTGGTTGTATAAAATATATTGGAAGTACCTTATAAATAGGATTAGAAGAGTAGTAAATAGTAGGAAATATAAGGAAAATTTTCGGTGAAGTTTATTATATTAATTTTTGTCAAGTTTCATGGTCATTTGTCTTATTTTAAAAATTATTATTTAACTATAAATCGATGTAAAATAAAGAAACTGTACGAGTTATGACTATGTGTGATTGAACTTAATGTAAACATGATGCTAAATATAAAATCAATCAATTATATGGAGTTGATCTTTGAAAATTTATTAAAGTTTTCTACATGTTTTTTATTTTTAAAATACACATTTAAATGTAATTTTAAATAATTTAACCAAAACGAAATTCATATATAATATGTGAGTGGGTTAAAATAAAAAAATCTACAATAAAATTACTTTTATTAATAAAAATTAAAATTTAGATTAAAAACTCGTATTATTACAAAATATTTTTTTGGTTAACATTATTACAAAATATTTCAATGCATACATTTATATATATAGATCAATGTACATTTTTAGGCCTAAGAAATATATTGAGACGACAATACAAAGTAATCTCTCTGGAATGAAAAATCTCTCCCATAAATTGTTACTATCATATTATCCTAAATTTTCATTATAAATTACTTCTAACACGTTGTTTAAATTAACTTTGTGTAAAAGTTTAATAAATTGTCAATGTTATCTTACGTGCTTTTTTAACTTTAGCCATGAGTATTTGATAATACTAGCAATCGAGTAGTTTGATTCATAGGATTATATATCTACAATGGGGAGAACTCCGTTATATCCAAATAATTATCTTGATTGTATAAATAAGCTTGGAAAATGATCCCTCATATTAAGTTAAAAAATCCATATTCAATCGATTTAAATGTTTGCTGTAATATGTACTATACGCTTTAAAATTTACTAAATACCTGGCAAAAAGAATAAAAGTACTAAATACCCCCTCCGTTGCTATATGTAAGGTTATCTTCAACGAAGTGCCGTTTTATGAAAAATAGTTATAATTTATAAAAGCAATAAATGTGTAACGATTGTATTTTTTTAAAGTGTCATTGTTCATGAATGTATAAGCTAGAATGAGAGAGTCATAATAAAAAATGATAAAAAGAACGTAAGAAAGAAAGATGAATGTGTTATAAAAATAAGATAAATATAAGAATTGAGATGAAAAAGATGAAGAAAACAAGATAGAAAATTGGAGAGAAAGAGGGAGAAATTCTTATTCACTTGGATATCTTAATGCTTTGTACATAACCTCTATTTATAGGAAGACATGAAGACTAACCTAAAGAGTTACAAGTACATAAAGAAGATAATTAAACAATATACTGGTACATTGGAGGTTATAGAAAATATGCACTTAAGGCCCTTCAATTAGAGAGTTATATGATACTCTTCTGGTCCTATTTATAAAGCACTTCCAGCACATTTCACACAGACCAAGGAAAACATTAAAACTCATTAATTTTCCACTAAAATCTAACAAATTTACAACTTTACCCATATTTAATATTCACTATACCACATTAAAATAAAGTCAACACATAATAAATGAAGGGTAAACTTGTACATGCACACTAAATATTTAATGAGGTAACTTATATATATGACCAAATAAAACATTCTCTCTCTGCCCTATAAATAGGACCAGATGAGTATAATGTAATTAACTAGAAGATGGAATCCTAAGAGAGCATATGTTATGAACATCCATATTCCATATTATTTATAACACTCCCCTTGGATGTTCATAAACAAATATTGTGCCTCATTAAAACCTTCTAGGAAAAACCCAATGGGACAAAAACCTAATGAAGGAAAAATAGTATACAATACTTATTAAAGCTGCTTCGTTAAAAACTTTACCAGGAAAACCCAGTGGGACAAAACCTTGGTTAAGGGAAAAAGAGTACTGCATGACATTTTCTCCCTCTGAACAGAATCATTTTACTCCCCCTGGTGACTACATCACTTTTGTCATTTTGTCTCGATTGAGTATGCTGATTTTTCAAGCATATTCCGTTCAAAGCTTTTTGAGCAGATATTCATTTGGTCGAATTGCATTATCATCACATGTGCTGCTAAAATGCATTCCTCTAACAAATCTCCATAATATATCACGCATCCATGTATTTATTCAAATACACTATTCATTGTATACCTGCAAAAACTTAATTCTTTCACAAAATTTTAACATGTACTAAAAATAGCAAATATTTACATGAGACATTTATTCATGATTTGAAAATCATTGAGGAAGTTAATAACTTGATCTACTGGCCAAGTAAAGTGCAAATTTATATATTTTCTAAGTGAAAATAAATTTTGAATGATTTTCTTATATATACTTTTGGCATTTTGGATCCTTCAAGGATTCTCATATAAATTTCATCATGAAGTGGGATATTTACAATTATTGACTCATATTTTCTTTTCATATACTGCCAAATTACTAATATTTGTAGGATACTTGTGTCTACCACAAAATAATATGCCTTATAATAATTTTCACTGCCTTTGCGAAAAACTATATTTCACATAAATATTTATATCCCATAATAACTTTGTATTTCTGGATTTTGGACTTCAGGTCCATGATTTTCACATATTTTGAAACATAATCATATTTTCATTTCCTTTTATTTTCTTTTGGCCAATCATCTTTATGTCTACTTCTTATGACATATCTCCATGTAAGATCCTTATTCAACCACGTAATATCATTTTTAAAATTGTTGTCGACAACTTTATTCTTTTCGATTCCATTTTCCTTGTTGTAACATAACTTATTGAGATCTCTTTATTAATTTTCAGGTACCTGTACCTCCTTTGAGGTTGTTCAATTAGTTATGCTTTGGCACTCTTTTGGAGTACTTGCCTCCTCAATATGATTATCTTAATTATAAGCTCTTATTTATCCGAAGTATTTATATCTGGAATTGATTGATTTCTCATGCTTCAGGCATGTTGCATTTGTTGGAGCATTTTTAGCTGGAATATGAGATTCGATAATTCTTATTTAGGTTAGTAATTATATCTGGAAGATATTTTGCAAAATCTGATGAACTTCTAGTTCATATACTACTATACATGAGGATCTACATTTGATAATAATAGTACATTCAATACATTTTCTTTTCCATCTACTTGCTTTCTTCCCCTCATGTTTGGATAACCTTGTCGAATGACAATCAAATAATTATTCGGTATAAGTCTCCTATAGCCACTTGTTTCTTTTAGAAACATCATTTTGAAACAAACAAGGAGGTCTTTACCCAACATTTATCTCGACTTTCTTCAATATCCATCTATGCACATTGTGGTGGATTATTAGGCATATGCAATGCATACTTCAATATTTTTAAGATGAGAAATATCTAGCTCCTAACCAAAAGATAATTTTACTGGGAGAATCTTATTGGCTTTATGTACATCTGTGCTGCAACATGTAATATTATATATGCCAACATTGAAAAATATAGAAACTTTGTTCTCTAACTATTCATGGATGCTTTAGTAAATGATTTTTGGATCACATAATCTGGAAATTGTGCACTAAAGATAATTATTTATTCAAATAATCTTGCAAACTTCAGGTTGCAAATTCATAATAATGGTACATGTAACCATTTTATAGATGCATCTAATCAAATTTATTGTTACTTGTATGGTTTACATGCTTTTTGAATGGGCCAATGAGTTTGATATATTTCCAAATATATAGAGATCCATTTCAAATCACAACTAGTGATTTTTTTTCATTGTAAATTTTATTTGAGAACATGCAGCACATAACAGTTCATGAATTATGTTGGTTATTCAAGAAGAATCTTCTGGTTCTTCAATAGATGTCAATAAATAACTTGATATTTCATATATATGACTTGGATGATCAATCAAGTCATGCCAACAATAAATTTATTTGTATTGTAAACTTCTGGTTTATTGTATTATGTCTCTTAACCAACATTAAACTTTTCAATTTCCATATTTAATATCATAACATGACATCCATATTTGGGAGATACATTAGGCTATGTGAGGAAGAATATGAGTTGAATTTCATTTAACATTAACTTATACTTGTATTCCAACAATCTCCCCCTCAAGTGTGAGTCATACCAATAAATTTCCCCTATTTATGTAAAGACAATCATAGTACATTAATAACGTACATCTCTTTTGTTCAAATACTTCCTAGCTCACATATAATTATGGATTTGAATCCAATAGAGCTATTTTTTTTATACCCATTAATGAGCCGAAGTTCTAATATCAATCCATGGGGTCATAATTTTCATGATATGAATTCCTCTTTCACCCATAAAAAAATATTCATTAGTTCTCCAGGAACTCTATAAGTTTTTTTTTTCTTCAGGAACTAACATACAATATTGCATTTCTATATTCTATTTTATTTCATTACTCATAGTAATAATATACTCCAATTGCCTCCTTTGTCTGGAACATATGTATTTTATTTATGTTTTCTCACAATGCTATGTGATAACCCGTAAATTATAATTAAGTAAAATTGCTTTACTTTAACGAAAATTAATCAATTATCAAATCATTCACGCATAGAAATATAATTTTCATTCAAAATACAAAAATTTTCTCCATCCAAATGTAACATAAATATATAACCCTTTTTTATCAAAATGTCATAGCAATAATATGTTAATTTCAATCAATAAATATATATATTACCATGATTAATTTATAAGAAAATAATACAAATATTTAAATCATTCAAACCGAATTAAAACTCTTCACATAATATTTGCCATTACATTTGAGTTTCTCTCCACATTAATGTGGAGAGAAACTTATTACTAATCAAAGCACTCCTTTTTCACAAGGCAACCTCATATATATGTATGTATGTATGTATGTATGTATGTATGTATGTATGTATGTATGTATTTGCATTTAACTACCATTGGTGTCCTATCAAAATACTACTATTTATTATTGCCATTCTTAATGTGATAATCTTAGTAGATATAACATACATGATATAATATGAATGAGGAGGTTATGCACAATTAAAATCAATATATTTGTTAATCAAAGTAGATCCATAAAGTAGAAAATAAGTTAGTGATATAACTCAAATGGCCTTCTAAAATGAAATACATTATATTCATTCATCCATTTTATTGTTGAAATTAAACCAAGGTTCATATAGTTTAAGCATTTTTATACAAATAAAAATGGATATTGCTAACACATATAATGCAATTATGATATAATGACAATTATTTAATATTAATATGAATAAAGAAAAAAAACCAATAATGATAGCAAAACAGAAAATTAATATGGAAGGAACATACCTTTCATAAAGCAAAGCCTTTTTTCGTTTTGCCTTGAATATGGTAAACAGCGAGCTCACAAACTCTTAAATATCCATCTATTTAATTAAAAAATAATAATTTTATAATGATATATTTCAAAATCAAAATACATTTACCAGTTAGTGGTCCTTTATTGCCTCATTTCTCATGCGAATAATTCTACACATGCAATATAATTGTTAGAGAGAACTAAATTCACAATTAAGAGACATTTATCAAAACCATAATATTGTGTAATATTATAGATGTAACTTCTCCCTTAGGCTTAAACTTTATTAGGAGATTAATGCACATCATAATACTTTATAATAATTTATATCACACAAAATAACCACAATAACGATAATAAAAATTAAACATGAGATGGCCTCCTGGGTTTATGATCATATTTGATTGCTTTTGAGTAACATAATACCCTATAAAATATTTTTTTCGGGACAGTATATTCTTAAAATATTTTTAAAGCTATAAAGCTCCTTTTTATCATTTGATACATGACAATAAGCCTTCAGAACTTAAATATTTATAACAATTCAATTATCATATATAGTACCACAATTTCTTCTTCTTGTACAATTTATTACTGGAACTCATAATGTTCTTTTGAAATTATTAGTCTTCAGGACAATATTTAGTGATACTACTTTTTTTAAAAGTTACAAAAGCCTCAATTTGATATTTAAACCACAAAACCTTCAGGGCTTTAATATTTTGTAACAATCTGATCATCAAAGTTCCACAACTTTTTTTTGTGCCACTTGGTGGAACTCACAAAACTCTTTTACATAAGAACTATTATAGATGTAATATGATTTCTTGTCATTCAATCACAATTATAAAAGATATATTATAAAAAATGATATGTTTTCTGGTCATTTAATCACAAAATTATGAGTATTGTGGCTACAGGTCATTCAATAAAAATTTTAAAAAATACCATAACAAATGAAAGGCATAATATAAATATATATAATATGTGCGCGTGTGTGTATTATATATAATATGTATTATAATATGATATATATATATATATATATATATATTCTTAAAGTATCAAATTAAATATGTAAAGATGGTGTTTCGTAAGAACTAAAGGGCGTATGAACTAAAGGCGGTAGAACCTGCCAATCTAGTTCATTGTAATAGTTTCTCTAATTCTCTAAAAGAGGTAAGGATATGATGCAATATATGTGTATGTATATATATATAACAACAACACTAAAATATATAAGGAGTATACCTTAATATAAATGACAACATATATAAAATAGAAAAACATGAGACAATGATATTAAATTAGAATAACATAAATAAAATAACAACCTAAAATAAATAAGAAAAATTAATATATAGCAAACACACAACCGTTAATATATATATATAAGCACACATAGATATAAACACACACGCACAACAGTGACAACATTAACAAAACTAATAACATATCTAGTACTTGTGAACAAACAAAATGTCAAAATAAAGGAATATATAGCAACAAAAGAAATAGTAATAGTGAAAGTAAAATAGCATAATATATAAAGCAGCAAATAATGTAAAAATAAAAAAAAAGGCAAAATGCTCAAATCTTTAGAACAAACTCGTGCTGATAACGTGTTATAAAAATAAGAAAAATATAAGAATTGAGATGAGAAAGATGAAGAAAGCAAGAAAGGAAATTGGAGAGAAAGAGGGAGAAATTCTTATTCACTTGGATATCTTAATGCTTTGTACATAGCCTCTATTTATAGGCCTCCAAGACATGAAGACCAACCTAAAGAGTTACAAGTACATAAAGAAGATAATTAAGCAATATCATGGTACATTGGAGGTTATAGAGAATATGCACTTAAGGCCCTTCAATTAGAGAGTTATATGATATAATGTAATTAACTAGAAGATGGAATCCTAATAGAGCATAGGTTATGAACATCCATATTCCATATTATTTATAATAGAATGGACTAAATGGATAAAAATGCATTTATTATTAAGAGAAATTTAAAATAGTCTTGTAAAAAAAAGACAAACCTATTCTAAAAATAGAACGAAGTACATAGGAGTAGCATAACAAGTTAAATTGGATTAAGGTGCAATTTTGTTTTTGGAAGTTTTTGATAATGAGTTATTTTTTTTCTAGAAGTTTTTTTAAGTTTAAAATTGCTCCAGAAATTCAAAATGTAGTAATTTTACTATTTACCGTTAAAATATTAACGGTCAGTATCATTTTTTAATAGTCCCAACATTGATATTTTATTGGAATATGGCAAGATTAATACGTTTGAAACTTTCAGGACAATTTTTGAACCCCGAAAAAATTCCAAAATAAAATAGCTTTTGAGTAAAAATGTTTAGGATAAATTTGAACTTGCATTAAAGTTAATGACTATGTAAAAGTTGGAGTTGGTAATACGGGCCCGTAGAAAAACGGTTCGGGCCCAAACAAAACCCGTTTTAAATACAAGCTTGATTTTTAAGTTCGGACCATATTGTTCGGGTTTCGAGTCGGCCCATATTAAGCCCATTTTTTCAATTAAATTTACCATTTTTTTCTTTTTTTAATATAGCTGACCCCACCTAATGAGATAAACGCTTTTGTTGTTGACTTGTTGTTTTTTACAATATAATTATAATATAAGGATATAACAAAAGATTATAAATTCAAATTCAAGTGTTTAACACATTACAAATAACAAAAATGATAATATATAAAGTATATAATACAATATTCAACTTCAAATATTCCAAAATACAACAAATCCCGTAACTAAATCTAAAATCCAAAAAACCAAGATTCCAAATTTCTAATTTCCAGCTTCTAACTTCCAAGTCCAGTCAATCGATATTAATTAGGAATATGGTTTGTTTTTTGTTAAAAACAAAAGAAAGAAAAGGGGTTTTGGTTGGCCCACGGGTTGGCTCGTCACGGGCTTGGGTTTAACAGGTTTGGACCTAAAAGACCCATTTTAATATGAGTCCTATTTTTCTGTGTCCATAATCATATTTTTTATGGGTTTCGGGTTGGCCTACGAGCTTCGACTTGTATTACCGGCTCTAATAAGAGAAGAGTATTCAATATTAACTAGTGATATCCCGTGCGATGCACGAATCTTGTTATCTCAAAATTGAATTATCAAAAAAGAGAAATTGTTCATTGTTTGCGACGAACAAAACTATAATGCTATCAAAATAAATTTTCCTTCAGAATCCATTATATTTATTAAGTAAGAGAGACTGTAAAAGTTGTCAGAGTATGCAACAACAACTTAGTGTCAATTAGGAAAAAAAAAGTTATCATCAAGTAAATGCATGGGAAACACAAAAAATTATAAACAATAAAGACAAACTTACAAATTACTATCCCATCAACTGCAATAGATGCTTTGCTAATATGTTATGACAGTTTTTTTAGATAGTCAAATTTTCTAATGGGATTCCCTGTTAACAACAATAAATTCATTACTTATAATTTAAAAACAATCACAATTATTTTACGCAAAAAAAAAACATAAGTATATGCTTTGAATAAGCCATAAATATATATATATATAATTTAATAAAAAAAACTCATCGTAATATATTGTTGCTATAATTGTGGAATCAATCATTAAGAATTAAGAATTTATGAGCTAAATGTTATTATTTTTTTGAAAAAGAAAAATCATAGTTTGAGAAAGTATATTTTTATTTTTCCAATTGACGATGTAGTTGGAATTTCAATGGAAAACATTTTAAAATTCATCTGATTTGGTATATATTTGCGCCGGAAGACATTTTAAAATCCATCTAGTTTGGTAGATATTTGCGGAAAAGGTATATAATGTGGGTTGGAAAAAACTATAATCAATAAAGACAAACTTACAAATTACTATCCCTTTAATTGCAATAGATGCTTTGCTAATGTGTTGTGACAGTTTTTTTTCAGATAGTCAAATTTTCTAATGAGATTCCCTATTAACAACAATAAATTCATTACTAATAATTTAAAAACAGTCTCCACTATTTTATGAAAAAAAAACATAAGTATATGCTTTTGAATATGTCATAAATATATATATATATATATATAAAATTCAATAAAACAAAACTCATGGTAATATATTGTTACTATGATTGTGGAATCAATCATTAAGAATTAATGAAATTTCTTGATTATACATATAAATACCACAATTAATAATAATATACATAGGAATTAAAAATTAATATTTGTGGACCAATTGCAGAGTTTAGGGAAGATGACATCAGCGTACATGTGGACCAATGAGGTTGTTGCTATGAGTTTTCAAGAAGTATATAGATTACATGTATTGCATTGGGACCAAAAGATTTCTTTCTTTTTTAAATCATTTTAAATAATGAGACAAAAGTGAAACACATGGATACATAAAACGTATATCGATAGAAACACAGGAAAATGACAAAAAAAAAACCTTTGAATTTCAAAATTCCAATAACTTTTTAAATATAGGTATTAACAATTTCAGAATAGGCATTAACAACTATTAACAAATCTATTTGAAATTTTGAAATTTGGAAGTGATTTTTTTGTCATTTTCCCATAAAACACAACGTAAATCAAATGGTAACATAAAATATATACCAATAAAAACATAAAGTAAATTTTTTTATATAAAAAACATAAAGTAAATTAAATGGTTACAAAACGTGGCGAACCGTAAATTTAATTTTCAAATTTGGAATGATCAAGAATGAGATTCTTTGAACACCAAGCAGATCAAACCAACAAAACCAACGGTATTGTGAAGAACCGTTTCGACCAGTCAACCAAACCAGCCCATTGGACCGACTTCCTCAATCTAACATTCTAACTAACACTAGTGGACCCAGTCATGGAGTCAAAGTCGCTAACAAATACTACCTTCAGTTCTAATTATAAGAGTTAGTTAACTTTTTTTGGGGAGATTAAGGAAACAAATTAGACCCTTAAATATTAATATATGTGAAATTTAATTAGATTATATGATAGTTTATGAGTAAAATAATTTAGTTTTGAGGAAAAAAATATAAATATAAACAATTTAAAGTGATGTATTTTGCATTCTTAATTTTTTTCAAAAAAGTCAACTGACTCTTATAATTAGGACCGGAGGGAGTAATTTTTTTACTACTCCTGTCAGTTCCTAAATGTATGCTCCAGACTTAAATATAGGGCCCATATAAAGATATGTGTTTGATTCTAAATATAAGATATTTTTTTAATTGTACCCAACTTTTCCAGAAAGTATCTCTATCAATAATTAATCTTCAATAATAAGTAATAACAAGAGAGGGGGGCGGGGCGGTAGGGGATAATGGTAAATGGTTAGGGTTCTTGGTAATATCATGTGATCGGTTTTAACTAACTTAACTAACATTCTTAATCTAATCAAATTAGGTAAATAGATCATATATTTCTGATAGTAGGGAATACTTATTTGGGGGGGGGGGTGGTCTTTTCCTAAATAGAAGACCATTTTTTATTTTTTATCACATTTTTTTCTAAATTATCTCTGTTAATTATACTTATCAATAATAAACAAATAATAGATGGAGGGTATGAATAAAGGAATGTAATTAGAATATATTGATAATATAATGCGATTAACTAACTTAATTAACTTCATTAATATAATAAAATTATGTAAATATATCTTGTATTTAGGATGGAAAGACGGAGTACATTTTTCTTTTTGCATTAACAAAAACTTCATTTCTCAAAATTTCTTTTTTCTTCTTGCCAACTATTCCTCAAAATTTCAATCAACTTGCAATTACGTCTTATATTTTAATTGCTATCAATTCCATCTGCATAGTTCCAAAATATCAGCTAAGTCGTTCTCGTGCTTTAAATGCTCTATAGATATCAAATAAAGTAGTTTTATCCAAATATTAATGTTTGCCTTTTTGATACAAGAAATTTTGGCAAGTTGAGTTCTCCAAACTCCCAACATATCTTAAGACTTAAAAAATTACTTGAAAATTTATTTACAAATCGTCAGTTAATAAAGTTCTGATCACATTAATCGTAAGATTATTTCTTCTCATATTGATGACTATTGTAAACTATATTTTTTGAATTTTTTGAAACCAATTTATTTAACATTTATTTTACATATTCAAAGTATTAGTTTCGTAACTGGCAAAAAAATCGTATATTAGCCATGTGTATGTGAGTTCCTCAAAGTAATCGTGCATGCCTTGAATATACTTTTCTAATATACGGTCAAATATTGACAATTCAATGCCTAATTAATGTGTTTTGCACCATAAGGACAAGTTGATGCTCCAATTTGGCGACATTATATAACTTTCTTCATGACTACGATGTTAATGAGTCATGCCTCATGGAATATTCTTATGAAACTTTTGATTCAACTGATATTTTATTTTTTCAAGTTAATTCTTCATGACATTTTGTTTGGTGTGTTCCCCCACTTTAAGCTTCGATCAAAATATCATCAATTTTAATGTGACTACTAACTGAGACATTTAATTACTAGCCACGTGAATTTGATGCTCTATGATATTTTATTTTAAAATTTAAGTAATTATTTTCATGATTAATACGCGTTTTATTTTATTATGACAACTACAAATGCACGATTGGAATTTAATAAATTATTTTTAAAAGTATACCTACTTTTATAACGTGTGTGTGTGTATATATATGTGATATTATTGTCTTTATGTCAACTACAAATAATGAAATAATCGAATCATTTGATAACAAGCTAATATATTTAATTAGTCAATAATATTGTTGACAAGTGAATGATAATGGGAATGCACTTTAAAATATATTCTTGACCTCGTAATAAAAGGAAAATAAAAAGACCGAGCAAAATGAAAAAGGTAGACTACTATTTTTGACTCACACAACTTCCCCCTTCACATATCAAAGCAAGATTAGGGCAGGGGTCAAATTTTCTACCATAGGCCCTTCACATATCAAAGAAAGATGTAATTCTAGAAAATGTCGCCAGAATCACGAGCAAAAGCATAACTTCATATAAAAGGAACCACTTCATTAAAAATTTCTTGTAAATGTTCTCCCTCTAGTCTATAACATAAGAGATAATATGAGATTTATTTATCCACATTATAAGAGGTAATATGTGAAAGTTAAGATAATACTTGATTTCCATTTTTACCCTTATATATTAAACGTAAAAAAGGCAGAGAGAGTTGATATATAATAAATGATATAATGGTAAAATTGAGAAACTATATTAATTTTACCCATAATAAATGACTCAACTATGTTTCTTTGGTTTGTGTAAAATTGTTAGTAGCCTCTTATAATATGGATTGGAGGGAGTACAAGTTTTACTTTTCATTTAATATGTGTTTACTTTATTCTCATATCATATATATAGTGGATAATTTTTTGGATATATCAGCTGACAGTCAACGCCTTTTTAGGATCATATCACTAGGTATCATAGCAACAGACTACTCAAATTTCGGGGTTCATAACTTCCCCTCCAAATATAAGTAAGTACCTTATCTAGGACTCGAACTCGAGACCTCAAAGGATTTAACGGGGTCTTACACTGTTAGACCAAATATGTATTAGTTATTATTGTAATTGCATACTCATAGCTCGAACTTAAGACCTATGAGTAAAATTAAAAAGTCATTAAATTTTAAAACAAGTTAACAAGGTATAGGTTTTTTCTTAATCTATGTTTGAAGTGACTTAGAAACAGAGATGAGGAGTGGAGTAAATGCTATCTGAGGCAAGCTCATTGCGGCAAAAGAGACAGGATGGTATGATATGTAAATAAAGGTAAAAGCAAGTACAAATGTAGCTAAAGAAATATATATAATAATAGTAATAATAAATATAACCATGGAAATATTAAAAGCGACAATGAGATACCGTTGGCGAAGGGGAAGAAGAAATTTCTCTACGCGGATTGACGCTTTTATTTCCGGAATTAAAAAAAAAATTTAATTTTTTAATGAGTTTTGAAAAGTTCTTGATTCTCTGCTTCCCTTGATGCTTCTTCTCCTTCTCCTTCTCTTCTCTTCACTGACATTTCTCAGGGTCAAGCGTCTTCATACACTCCTTCCCCTATTTAATCCTCCCCATTCCTCACCTCCTTCTTCACACACTTTGATCCATTGATCTATAATTCCACACTCCATTTCTCTCTCTCTAATTCCACATTCTATTTCTCTCTCTCTCTCTCTTCGCCATGGTTCTCTCCAAAACCTCCTCTCAGACCGATGTGTCCGTACACTCCACCTTCGCTTCTCGCTATGTGCGCGCCTCTCTTCCCAGGTCTTTCTCTCTAATCTAATAGTATGAATCTGTTGTATTTGTGTGTTTGATTGATTTTTCGGCTGTGATTGATTTTATTGGGGAATTGCTTGCAGGTTCAAGATGCCAGACGAGTCGATTCCTAAGGAGGCGGCGTTTCAGATAATAAACGATGAGCTCATGCTTGACGGAAACCCTAGGCTCAATCTGGCCTCATTTGTTACCACATGGATGGAGCCTGAGTGCGATAAGCTCATCATGGCCTCCATTAACAAGAACTACGTTGACATGGATGAGTACCCTGTCACTACTGAACTCCAGGCACGTTTTCTCCTTGCTTTGATTTCTAGATCCTTCCATGTCTGATTTTTCTTTCAACAGTTTTCTTTAATAATCTGCCTTAGCTGTACCATTTTTTTTGAGAGATACCGACCAATTTAGTTTTTTTTTTTTTTTTTTAAAAAAAATAAACCAGAGAGATGGAGAAATTTTTGGATCAATCCAGTTTGTCAGCTCACTTTTCATCTAACCAATCAGTAACAAATGGTAGTATTTTAATCTTTTTTTAAATATACGCTATCGAGCATTTATTTTATTATAAAGTATGACATCATATTAAAATTCTCCTAATTTGAGGAAAAATATTTTAATGTGTTTGTTTGTGTTAGTTGGACAAATTCTTTCATCTTATATGTAAAAAGTTCAAGATCTCCCTTAAAGATCGGAATTAATTTTTTTTTAAAGACCAAAAAAGGAATATTCTGAGAAAATTCGGAAGTGAGCTCGAATTGCTAAACGCACCGTTGGCAAAAAAAAAAAAAAAAAAAAAGAATTGCTAAACGCACCATATGCTGATCCGTTGCCATGGAGCTGTTCCATTACGACTGCAAAACACACCAGTGGTGCTTTGTTGCGTGAAACAGTTTATCACATAGTCATGTTGCAGCCTCCGGGCCCACAAGTTTGACTTATTAAAAATAAATCAGAAAAACAAAGTTTAAGTACAAATTAAATCAACACATCTTTCACTTATATAATAGAAGTTGTATGAAGGTCGAAGGGTACTATGTGTGAATGTATTCAACAAATCTTTTTTTAAAAAGGTCATATGTTAAAAATGATGCTACTACATCTCTAGATTATTAGATAGAAATTAGGAGGAAGAGAAAAGGATGCAATTTTTTCTTACTCTTTTCTTTGGTCCTTTTTTATTTATGGAAGTTTAATTTACATAACTAAGGTAAATGGGTTACTTTAAAATGGTGTGGGAATAAAAATTATTGACTTATCCTGTTATTTGGATCTTCCTCTATATATTTTATTCAGAAATTTGCATAATACAAAATTGAAATTTGCTTTGATTCATGTTCTTGACCTTTGGTTTTTTTTATCCCAACTTGTTTTTTCTCCAAAATAATCATTCACTCCCTTGAAAAAGCGTGGATCCTAGTGTTTAGGACCTTCCGCACACTTTCAAATTTATATGACTCATTCTTCCTTTAACAAGTCTTCTTTTTCTTAAATAATGACCCTCGGAATCAAAGCTGATGGTGTATATGCTAAATGCTTTTGATTAATTGGATTGGGTGGATTAATGGGTTGGGAGGGTTGATTAAAATAGTACGCAGTCTACCTAATTATTCCTATCAATATCATGCGAATAAGGCATTTTGTTTAATATTATCTTTGTTCATATTGCTTTCCAAATTAAAGTTAGTCAATTTAATTTACGTAGTAAACCATTTATAAAAACCCGTTGATGATGGGCCTGCGAAATGCCCAGGTTATTTCCAGTCTAAGCCACACCTACACCAAACATTAGCTCAACTTCCTTTTTTGACCAAAAAGCTGATCTTCCTTTAGTTCATAATATTATGTAGGATATCATTTTCCATATCTGTGCGTGTGAATGAGACCTTGATTTCTTTTGTAAAAACGTTAAAATACAAGAAAACCCAATTTTCCAATACACTGAAAATATATAAAAGGCCAACCCACAGTTGATGTGAAATCAGGCCGAGCAATAATGTCACACACGTATCACTGGAGGTTAGGTCTAGTGAGAAAAACTAATAATCTCATAATGAATTCCTGATGCAAGCAAGGTGTCTTGACAGCATTAATTATCTTATTTTGTTTAGAACAAAATTATCGCTAATAAGAAGATATGTGTGCTGTCACAGTCACTTGTGACAATCATGGCTCACGGTACCAAGACACCTAAAACAACGTAACATGTGAAGCCGGGCATCTTGTCTATCCTAGGAATAAAAAACCATGAATCAAGTCCCCGTTCTCTTTGTTTTCATCTTTCTCCATATCTAAAATTCAGTACTCTTTGTTTCACTAAAAAAAAAAAACAGTACTCTTTGTGAGATCCTAGGCCACATACAACCTACCCAGTTACGCACTACTTAAGTCACATGGTCAACTCATAGAATTAGTCTACTAATATATATATATATATATATATATATATTCCCTTTATCTTGCATATTCTTCTTTTCTTTTATATAGCGGTGACTATTATTGGAATATTATTGTCAGGTTTAGTCGTGGGTTTATTACGCATATTCTTGTTTCTATGTTTTACTACTAATGAAGTTAATTACCAAATCAAAATGTGCTGAAGGGAAAATGAAAATTTATTATATTTTTTTGAAATAAGTAAACATATTTACCTCAATAGTTCTTAGACATGACATTCTTATGGTTGGCACCCTTAATTTAAATTCTTTTCGATAATTGTGAAAAAGTTGGAATTTGAAGTCCGTAAGATCCAAATATGTCATGAAATAATTGGAGTAATAATTCATTGTGTTTGTGTGGTCCTGATCTTTTAAGATGGCACCCTCACGCTTTAAAGATATTTTTGTAATTATATTGACGCATCATCCTGTTTAGGACTAAAGGAGAAAACTTCATAATGGAAATTTTGGCAAGTTAGTGGAAATTAACCTTAAAGCACATGCATATATCGTTTTCAAACATTGAAAATCATAATTTGGGTTAAGCATGTGTGGATGATACGACATGAAATAAAAACACTTTTGAAGATTGATTGAAATTTCCATGAAATGAATTTATCCTTAATTGTCTCCCATATTAGTGCATAGTGTAACCCCGAAAGTCCGGTCAGTGGGGCCCATTTTACAATTTTTTACCGATTACCATAGTAACACGTCGTTTTGACAAATTACGGCATTTGAAGTCTGGTGCTTTGACTGTAATTTGCACCGTCAATTTTTGTTCACCGAAAACTTCTGATATTGTCTTTTTGAATCCAAATTGCCGACACTAATTTAATCTCTATGGCACTATTTAAACCTTGTCGTGAAGTTGGTCAGCATCTTTTTTTTTTTTTCCTTATTTTATTTCGTTATTGATTTATTTATTATTACATTTCTCATGATTTTATTTAAATTATTCACTATTGAACCATTGTAATTAAAATTTTTAAGAAGACAGATATATGCTCAAGTATAATTTCAATATTTACTATAAGACTATAAGTTGTTCAAGAACAAATACAGGTGAATCATTTTTATATCCTTACACTAGCTATAAATATTTTTTTTTAAAAAAAATTATCATAATCACCATGCTTTCATTTCTTTAAAACAACGTAATGAAGAATTTTTTTTTTTTATCACAAAAAACTGATACAATCCCTTTTACTGCACTCAAATGACTTACTATTCAGACATGCACTTGAAAAATTTCATTTCGTTGCATGCATATGATTTGATCCTACTTTAGATTGAATTAGAGACGTGCATGTTGTGACATGGTATGTGAATGAATGCAGAATCGGTGCGTGAACATGATAGCTCACCTTTTCAATGCCCCACTCGGAGATTCAGAGGCGGCCGTCGGCGTCGGCACCGTCGGTTCATCAGAAGCTATAATGTTGGCCGGTTTAGCCTTCAAGAGAAAATGGCAGAACAAAAGAAAGGCCGAGGGAAAGCCTTACGACAAACCCAACATTGTCACTGGAGCCAATGTTCAGGTACACACATAAGAACTTTTTTATTTAGTTCCAATCTCAAAAAATATAGGAGCTAACTAAGTAATTTAATTAAATTAAGAAAATTTGTTAAGTAACTTATTATTTGTAACAAATATATATATATATATTTTAATAAAAGACCCTCCTTTATCAAATGTTTTGGAGGACTACCCCTGATAGAAATCTTCAATATGTACAATCATATAAGAATATTTGGGGCAAAATTATAAATTTAAGAGATAAATTAGATTGAAGTCTATATTTAAGACTAAAGAGAGTATAAACATGGTGTATACTCTTGTGAACCTATTTATAAGTTACTTCCAACATATATATTTCACATAGGCTAGAGAAAACGTTAAATATTATTAATTACACCTTAAAGTTTAACAATTAACTATTTTCCAAATTTATCCATATTTAAGATACTCTATATTATATAAGAACAGAGTCAACATATAATAAATGAAAGGATGATAAAAGTGTGTATTCTCATGAAACTTTAATGACATAACTATAAACCATTTCTCAGCCTTATATAGATTGGTGAGTGACTGATGATTGGATACATATTTATGTACAGGTTTGCTGGGAGAAGTTTGCAAGGTACTTTGAAGTGGAACTGAAGGAAGTGAAACTGAGGGAAGGATATTACGTAATGGACCCAGAAAAAGCAGTGGAGATGGTGGACGAGAACACAATCTGTGTCGCCGCCATCCTAGGCTCCACACTGAACGGAGAATTTGAAGATGTGAAGCAATTGAACGATCTGTTGGTAAAGAAGAACAGTGAAACAGGATGGGACACACCAATTCATGTGGATGCAGCAAGTGGAGGATTCATAGCTCCATTCATATACCCAGAACTTGAATGGGATTTCAGGTTGCCATTAGTGAAGAGTATCAATGTGAGTGGCCATAAATATGGTTTGGTCTATGCTGGCATTGGGTGGGTCATCTGGAGGAGCAAGGAGGACTTGCCGGAGGAACTCATTTTCCATATTAACTATCTTGGCGCCGATCAACCCACCTTCACCCTCAACTTCTCCAAAGGTACACACACGCACATCATTTATCAATTCCTTTTATGTATAGATCTAAATTACTCTTTTTTTTTTAAACATGTATCTAATTGATACTTGACCATATAATGCAGGTTCAAGTCAAGTTATTGCTCAGTACTACCAGCTCATTCGCTTGGGTTATGAGGTACCAAACCAACCCAACTCATATATGCATCACATCAATTTTCATGAGCCCTGCAATTTTGCCTGCTATATGTCCAAAAAAAAAAAAAAGTATCACACACACAATATAAATAGCTAAATACAGTGATAGACACAAACAAGTTATTGCATGCAATTTTTAATTATTTTTCTTACTCTGTTATGTCGTATCTTTCATTTATTAAAATTGTATAACTTCATTCATTTTTTTAAAAAAATTGAACTCATCAAAATTTCTTCCCCCTCATCCCAAGCAAACCCTTTGCAAGTTATTTTACAATTATGTCTAATCTATATAGATAAGTAATTTGTGGATATTAAAAAAATTCGTTTAATTAGCCATTATTTGTAACAATGTGCTTGTGTTGACTTCACTAAAACACTCTTTTAACATCTAGACCATCCAACCTAGATCATATAGGTGCATGTAAATGGTTCCACTACTATATAAACCTTTAACACGTGCAATCAATAGCAGTAATAATTACAAAATTAAAAATAAAATAAGTCTATGCTTTATATTTAACACCAAACCAAACCCTTCTCTAACTCTTATATTTAAAACTGGAGGGAGTACCTTATTATCTAATTCAATACCTATAAATGTGAAGCTAATATATGTGACATTTGTTGTGTATGAAATTATGCAGGGATACAGGAACGTAATGGAGAACTGCAGGGACAACATGCTGGTCCTTAAAGACGGACTTGAGAAGACAGGAAGGTTCAACATAGTATCAAAGGACGATGGTGTCCCCTTGGTGGCTTTCTCCCTCAAGGACAACCACCCCTTCAACGAGTTCCAAGTCTCCGACTTCCTCCGCCGTTTCGGGTGGATCGTTCCGGCCTACACCATGCCGCCGGACGCCCAGCACATCACCGTCCTCCGTGTCGTCATCCGTGAGGACTTCTCCCGCACCCTCGCCGAGCGCCTCGTTCTAGACATCCAAAAAGTCCTCCATGAGCTCGAGTTGCTTCCGCCCCGTACGGTGGTCACCGCCGCCGTGGGGCATGAGGAGGTCGTCGTGAACAATGGCGGCGTCGTGGTTGCTAAGAAGACTGAGCTTGAGACTCAGAGGGAGATCACTGATGTTTGGAAGAAGTTTGTGTTGATGAGGAAGAAGAACAGCAATGAAAAGATGAGTGGTGTTTGCTAAATAATAATTATTGTTTTGTTATGAAGCCATATTATTCATAAATTTCCCCTTATGTTGTCCTTCTTGTAAGTTGTTATTTATGTTTCCATACAAAGGTGAATTATATTGCTGAAGTCTCTATAGGGATTAGGGGACTTCCTTACAGCGGTTTTGTAATTTGGGGGGTTTTTTCAAGTAATTCCTTCATATATCGGATTTGTTTTCCCCTTTGTTTATTTATGTTTAAAAGCAATATAATGTCAGCTATTAGTTTAATACTATTCTATTTTCTTAGTTGTTGCTTGCAACTTTGTAAGTGAAGTCAACATACAGATGTCTTTCTTAGTCGTTGATTGTAGCTTTGTAAGCGAAGCCGATATGAAGATGTCTTATGTTCCATGGTTTCTAGAGCATACAAATGATGATCTTCTACGTATTTTATTTTTGGAGTAAATTATTGCTGTTATATTATTTCATAGAAAACCAAATCCCCCACCATCAAAGACATACCATATCTATCAATTTATTCCTCTCGATTCTTTTTTAAATTTCATCTTACTTGCGATGCTGAGAATATTGTATTTTTTAAAAAATAAAGCTCAGAAACTGAATTCGTTTCATAATCTTATAACTCTTTTTTTTTTTAAAAAAAAAATGTTAAAGATAATGGGTCAGCTATTAACAGAGTCAAGACTTGGGCCGATATGTATCAAACTTCATCATTCATTATCTAACACGTCAAGAAAAGGAAAACTATTTTTGTTTTTTGGACCAAGAGAACTTGGGAAAAATGACTCACTTATCATACTCAAAGGGTTTCAACTTTCAACTAACAACATCACACATCAGAAATATTTAAAGAAGTTTGGTATAATTGGGCTACAGAGCCCAATTAACCAAGTCCAAAGCTGTTATTCATAAATACTAATCAAATGAAAGTGGTCAACACGTGTGACGAACAGAGGCTGAGTCTAACAAAATGGCCTAGTGCATCATATTCGTAGCGGACCAAAGTTTGAAATCATGCTGATCGAAGGGTTTGAAACAGAATTATCACCGATGAAAGGAAACCCAGTGACTTTAAAAAATGGTGTGTCCATAATACGTTATGTTAATCGTTAGGTGACTGAGAATGGAATCATGATTCACCACCCACCTTCATGTTGCCAACTTCAACTTGTCATCATATATTCTCATTCATTAATCATTATAAGTGTCGTGAAAGATGCAAAAAGGGTTTCTTGGCCATCCGTTAAAGAAACAAAATGAATTAACCCCCCTGTCATTTTCACTCTCCTTCTCTGGAAATTAAGTAATCCCATTTATATAAATATATATACACATATGTTTGTGTGTGTGGTTTTATATACACATATGCTTGTGTGTGTGGTTTACTGCTATTCCACTTGTTCTTTTTTCCCAATGCCAAACATACTCTATTCTGCAGCTTTCACTTTCCTAGCTTTATGCTTCTTCAATGAGGCCATCCTGTGGCTCATTTGTGCTTGTGTCTAGAAAACACACACACACACACACACACACACACACACACACTCTCTCTCTCTCTCTATATATATATATGTATATATATTTGCGCAAAAAGCTTTCCATCTTTACTCACATAAACTCCACTAACCAATCCTCTTTTCTTTTTTGGTAATTCGTGATCGTAGCTTAGTGTGGTACGAGAGTTTCTCTGTATATGGGATGTGGCAAATTCATACATGATTGTAACAACATATTGGCAGTGCATGTCTATTGAGCATTGATATTATATCTTACTGGTTCAATTCTATCTCATATTTGTTTGTGATAAGTCACATTACTATGTTGTTTTCAACATGATTAATTTTCCTCTCCCGTGCATACTGAAATACTCTTTCAGTTTAAATAAAAAATAAAATTAGTAGAGGGAAAATATACAATTGATTTTCTTTAACTTATCCATATTATTTGTACTTATGACTGAGCTTTTTGTAAGAAAACATGAACAAGAGGAACCGGATGCATGGGAAAACATGTCTCTTTGAGGCCTAACAAACACACAACTGATTGCTAAACAACGGATTCAAAGGTGCTTGTACATACCATGTATGCTTCACAAGTTGGAGGCATTGCTAGATTTCAGCTAAATTTCAGTTTGGTAGCCCGTGTTGTATGTGGTGCAAGCAAGCCCACCACTCATCTTGACCTATGTTACTAACCAATAATAACATGTTATTATACATAGACTTATACAGAAGTTATACTTCTGTTTCCAACCAAAATAATACTTTGTTTCCTTTGACATACTCCCTCTGTCCCCTGTATATAAATGTCCAAAATTTAAGTTTGTTTGTCTCTTATTATAAGAGTTTGGTAAGATTTGTCAAAACATTTAATGAGTTTGTCCCACACTTTGCCTATCGTTATTCTCTCTGTTGGACTATTTGTCCGGGTCGCCCTTGAATGGGATCCAATTGAGCAAAATATATACCTGAGAAAGTTAATCAATATTAAACATTTTCATTTATATAAAGGATAATAATATATCTATCATATTTGTTGATTGTGGCAAATTAATTGGGGGCAATTAATATGGTAACATTTTCCATTCCAGCGTTCACTCTAATCATTGTAAATAGGAGTTGCCATCTTCACTTGTTTCTTACCATAGCTAAGACTTCTTTGGCTATCTCTCCCTATATTTCCTTGTTCTGGTGATCTGCTGGGCTATCATGTGTTGTTTGGAAGACTTGATTCGGCTTCGACTGGGTAAGTCTTCTACTTCGATAGTTAAATATTTTTTTCCCTCATATTTTCATACTATTTATTCACATTCTCTTTAATAAGTACTTATTTCAATCATTATTATTATATTTCTCTCTCTCTTATATACTCCATAATAAATAAGGGTAAACTTGAGAAAATAAAATTATTTTACACATATTTATCTTTTTCAACTACTTTCTTAATGTGCCTGATTTTGTTAGTTGAATTTTAATAAATATATATAGAGATGGAGGGAGTAGTACTAGCATCAAGACATATTTTGACAACAGTTTCTGTGAAGGGTACTTTCTTATATAAATGGCTATTAAAAAGAGTTTCTAACCAACACAAATTTCTTGTAAATAATTAAATTAATTTCCTTAATCTCTAAATGAATTATTTAATTCATGTACGTAGTGAGGAAGTATGTAAGTGGCCCCAGCAATCACGGGGGGATGAGAAGCGAGTAAAATATTGTCACGCTTGTCCAGAAGTGCTTCTGACAGATTACAAGAATACAAGGATAAGGCAAAAAATGCAATAGTCAAAACTGAGTGGTATTTTGTGTATGTTATGCTTTACACAAATAGTGCACTGTTACATCACATGATCACGTTTTGTGGTTGGGTTTAATTTCAAGACTCAATTGCAGCCTTACAGGTCAATTTGGTCATTACATGTAATATATAGGATTACGGTTTACTATTGTCCCTAAACTTTTTGTGGATCTGTATGGGTTTCCAAAGATGTTTTCTAGATTAATATCACTCTAAAAAAAGTTAAAATTAAGCAAAGTCTTCCTAACTATTAAAAGATTATCATTAATTGTTGAAAAATTGATATTGACTGTCAATGATTAGAGGTGTTATTGCTCGTTTTCAAATATCTGTGGGGTGATATTATTCAAAAATTGTATATTGATACTTATAATTTCTTATAATAAAATTTCCACAGCTAAATGAGATAACTCTATGACTTAAAAGTAAAATCTTGAGTACAGGATGAGAGAGGTTGCTTGATCGGTTTGGGGACTTAGAGGATCACAAGTGTTTTTTCTGGTCTAAATGTTAATGAGTGCGACCATGAAAACCTGCCAAGCACTCAATAAATAAATATAAATCATTTCATGTCTCACCTCCGCATGTATGTTCCTCGTACAGTCTAGATATGTTTGTTTCTCTATTTTCTCCTTTTGTTGTTATTCGAATTCTAATAAACAGTCTAAAATAAAAAATGAACAGAATTCTAATATAAATTTGTAATTTTAGAATTCATGAAATTTTAAAATTCAAATAAATAAAATGAGTTTAATTTATTAATTTAACTTAAAATTAAAAAATTAAAAAAATAAACAAATTAAAATAAAATTACAATATTAGTTTTAATTAATTAAATGGAAACGTTAACAGTTGATCGGGCAATTCAATCTTTGTAATTTTGATTTGATAGTTTTGTGTAACTCAAGTCCTATAATTTTTATTCATCTGGTTTAAAACATAGATATCTAACATTCAAAAAGTTAACTTTAGCTTTTATAGTTTTATTTTATGAAATGTGGGGATTGATATTTTAAATTATCAAAACTATAGAGACTAAGTTATATTGATTCAAAGTTTAAGGAATAAGATTTAATTAATTGAAAACTAAAAGGATTAAGTTATAATCATGCCAAACTTTATAGAGTAAATTTTAATTTAAAAAAGGACTAAATAATTATTTTTTCAATTTTAAATTAAAATGTTGGGAAGCTAAGATTTATTTATAAGGAAAAAATTGAGGTGTAAGTTGTAGAAAGTTTTCACTTTTACTCTTTGAGAATAAGAAACAACTCTAAATCCCTCTTTGTACTCTTCCTTCTCACCCTCTTGAAAGGACAAAAGCTTTTTGAACTTTGATGCATATAATTAAAATTTAAAATGCCCTAGCTAGGAATGGGTTTATATTATCACAAGTCCTTCAACCCACCGTATAAATTATTTAATTTCTTTTAACCGGGTTTATTCCAAAATATTAGTCTCATTTGATATTATTTGGAGCATTAAATTTTGTTCCTTTCTTATTTTATAAAATTAAATTTTATATGTAAGTAATACATTAATGTAGAATTCACCACTTTTGAAAAGCGTATATTTAAAAATTTTTATAAAATTTTTATATATTTAATAATATAACTACTTTTTAACGCAATTTCTAGAGCGCTCGTTAGAAATCAATATATAGACATAACATATAAAAATTAGTTACTTGAAGCTAACATAACAAATATAATTTAAAATACAAGTCTCAAATTCTTTCAATTTCACAACATAAATTATAATATAAAATAAATAGTAATTATATCACATTCATGTATGTGTTAGAACCTATTGCCACACCTAATAGTCATTGTGGTATTATTATAAAGTGGGAGCTTGAACATATGGATAAACTCTCTTCCACACGCATTCATGCTGCATACGATTCATGGTGAGGTTGAGGTTGGCTTCTTCAATTTTATCAATTTTATTAATGCACTTCCATTGGTCCTTAATATAAGACATATTTAAGGAGTTACTCTTAATCTTAAATATAAGATATATTTCTAATTTTTGTCAATTATTTTCTAAATTACCTTTATTAAGATTCCCTTTACAACAATCAATTAAGAAAGCAATAGGAAAAATTAATGAAAAGGAGTAGGTTTTTAAAAAATACATGTTACATTAATTGACTTAATTAACATCTTTACTATAATCAATTTAAGACTAGAATGAGTAGAAAGTAAAAAAAAATAAATACTCTATCTTCAATCCTAAATGTATGACCTATTTTCCAAACTTGATTAGATTAAAGAGATTAGTCAAAGTAATTATTATAGCACGTATGTTTTTTTTAAACACCCTAATAATTTTATTTAATTCCGTTTATACTTATCATACATGTTTATTGTAAAGGAAATATCAATAACTACAATTTGAAACAAAAGTGACATAAATTAAAAATAAATTCTATTCTTAGAATTAAAATGAACTCCTCATATAAATCATGCATAAAGGAGGAGAGGAGAAAGTATTAAATTTTTCTAAAACAAATAAAAATGAAACAGTAGTGTTTGTTTCTCTTGGAAGAAGGGCTCCGCATTATATGCAAAAAAGTCCTTGGACATTTGAACGTCCCAGTCCCATTTTGATGTCATCCCAACGAACAAAACGTAAGTACAATTATATTCACATGTTACGCCCAATTCTTGTTACACTCGAACAGAAAAAGAAAAATATACGTATGCATTCACATGACAAAAATTACTCGCTAGTTGCTTGAGTTAGAATAAACATAAATTGTTAGTTAAATTTGTCCATATTTCACCAAAATAAAGGCCTGCTTGGATTAGCTTTTGGAGAATGGTTTCTGAGAAAAAAAGTTGAAAAAGTGATTTTAGAGAATAGATTATGAGATTGTAGAAAAAAAAATAGCTTCTGACAAAACCTAGGTTTTTTGCCCCAAACTTAGGTTTTCAGGCAAAAAAGCTATTCTGTAAAAGCTGTGAGTATTTGTCTGCCTTAATTGAAACCTAAGTTTTGACAGTTTAAAGCTATTCTGAAAAAGCTGTAAGTGTTTGTCTGCCTGATTTTGAAACCTAGATTTGGGTTAAAAAAACACTTGTTTTCATCCACCCAAACAGGCACTAAGTCTATTATGGTGAAAGCGCCAATTAATAATAATAATAATAATAAGACCGGCCATACCTAAATTTTGAACAATTTGATGTAAGGGTGTTGTTGGAGAGAGGAGTTATAAATAATGACATATGTTTATTTTACTATTAAAAAATGTGTGAGTTACCTAAACAATACCATTAGATCGTAATTTGATTATAGTTGATGACATTATTAAATTAAGACTGAATTTGTGAGAGACAAATTGAAGAAACTTAAATCCAAGTGCAGACAGCCAAAATGGATGACAAAAGAGCATCATTATGGGTGTTTAATTATTGATCAAGTCATGGGTCACAATTGGCGTGTAATACTCAGTGGATATTGATATGACCTTCCTCTTTGTATCAGTATTGTGAACATAATCCAGAAGTTTTGTTGGGATGTAATCACAAGTCACTTAAATCTGAGATCTTTTTTATACTAAAAACTTTTTCAATTTAGGAGGCAATTGAGAATGGAAGTCAAGCACGTGGAAGATTAAGGCATACCCAAACAAAAAAGAGAGGAGGCGGTGGTGTTTGTCTCGATGCTCATCCGTGAACCTTCTTGTAACTGTGCAAGACTCCCTCCTGTCTAAAATATGGAGTTACTTGATGTGTCTATTTTGCTCTCAACTCTAGCATATAAATACTTAATTGCACTTTATTACTATCAAATTTATTGTTAGAAAGAATTAAGTCACCAAAATGTCTGAATGACAAGTTTATAATGCAAGACGATTACTTAGATCTTGAAGGTTACCATTTCAATTTCCAAATGGAATCAGCCTTTTCGCTTAGAAAGATAAGATTGCGTACGTCTATCTCTCTTCAAAACTATATGCGAGCCCTTTATAGGGAGTATTATAAGATTATTGTTTTCCCAACTTATCTTAATTTCCTTGCCTCCATTTTATTCACATTTTTCGGATTTTCCTCCACTTGCTTCCCCTCAATCTTTCACCAGATTTACTTTTCTCTCATTCTCCTCTGTCCTTTTCTCTCTCTTGTATATACCCCACTATACCCCTCTCCCCACTCACATGTCTTCCTCCTCTGTTTTCTCCCATTTCACTCACCTCCCTCCATTCTCTTCTCTCTTCTCTCTCTAATAACCAAAGTACTGTTCTTTTTTTTGCTTTTGTTATTGAGAAACCCAATTTCTTATGCAGTAGCAGATCATGTATCCAACCATTCACAACACTCACCAAAGGCCTCCACCTTCTTCAGGTAATTAATCACTTCCTATTCCTTTCAGTAATATTCAAAGTTCTTATTTTTATATTCACCAAACAAAGTTTCTTCTTCTTCTTGTTCTTGGCAGGCCCAATTGTGATTCCCATCATCACTTTTCTGTTATACGCCATTGTTGTTCCTTTTGCTGTGAGTGGTCTTAAAGAATGTACCAACACACCCACACAATCTCACACTGTGCGTGCACAGTTATCAAAATCCAAGAACCAGACATGGAAGGCTGAGATTATGTCTCATTATCATCTCACCCCAACAGATGACTCTGTTTGGGGAACTCTGTTTCCCAGAAAGTTTCTGAACCAACAAAAAGATGAGTATGATTGGGCAATGATCTACAAAATCATTAAGAATCAAGGCCAATTGAACTCATCATTATCATCATCACCATCACCTCCAGGTGGGATTCTCAAGGAAGTTTCATTGCAAGATGTGAGATTATTGAACCCAGAAGATTCAATCCATGCTAGAGCACAAGCAACAAATTTGAAGTATTTGTTAATGTTGGATGTTGATAACTTGCTCTGGAGTTTTAGGGATACAGCTGGTTTGCCCACTCCTGGCAAGCCTTATGGTGGTTGGGAAAGTCCTGAAATGGAGCTTCGAGGCCATTTTGTTGGTTAGTTGCTTTCTTTATTATTATTTATTTATTATTCATCCATCTTCTTAACCCCTTTTAATTAATTTTGTTTCATTGTTTCTACCTCTTGTCTTTTAATCATACCATGTTACCCATGTCCCCCATCATAAATGCTCACTTTGTTGGGGTGGTTAAAAAGTGACATTATGTGAAAACAAACCTCACGTTAGATAATTGCTCACTCATAGTCCACAATATAAATCATCTTATTAAAGGATTCTTTCTTTTGTAACACAAGTTACCTTCCATCTTTGTCAATTTAATTCATTCCAAATTTCAAAAATCTCAATAACTATTTGAGAATAGGTTTTAACAAGTTGAGTATAGGTATTAACAACTGCAAATCACCTACTTGGGATTTTGAAATTTAGAAAGTATTTTTTTGTCATTTTCCCTATTTTCTTTTTTGTTCAAAATCTTATGAATAGGGTTAAATCTCATTATTTGCTCGTTCTTAATTCCAATGAAGTGATTGAAAGAAACTTATATTTTGAATAGGTCGAAGTAATTAATAGAGATTAATTAAATTAGTTAAGTTAGTTATATGTACTTTTGTAGGAAACATGTTTTGTACTTTTTTTTTCTCTAAAGTTTACAATGTAATCATATGCAGAAACTTTACTAATTAATGAAAACCCCTTTAATATGTTCAATCAATAGGTCAGTAAAAAAAAAAAAACAATTAGGGAGATAAGGTGGGTGGATTTATGTCTTACATCTAGGAGTATAAAACCCTTTATATGCATTATTTTTCTTTGATAAGTAAAAACATGATGACCTATATATGCTTTCCCTTAATGATTAATCTATAATTTGTTGTTCTTAACATTGTGAAGGGCATTACTTGAGTGCATCTGCTAGAATGTGGGCTAGCACACATAATGATAATCTAAAAGAGAAAATGTCAGCTATTGTTACTGGCCTTGTAGCCTGCCAACAGAAACTTGGCACAGGATATCTCTCTGCATTTCCATCTGAATTCTTTGATCGCTTTGAAGCAGTTCAAAATGTGTGGGCTCCCTACTACACTATTCACAAGGTACATCAAATTTAATCACTTGTTTTTTACTATGTAATAATAACTAACTACACTCGTGAGTGAATAATGTGGGATTTAAGTAAGTGTATTAATTTGATATAGATTATGGCTGGGCTGTTAGATCAACATACTGTTGCTGGAGACACTCGAGCTCTAAAAATGGTGACATGGATGGCTGAGTATTTTTACAACCGTGTGCAGAATGTGATTGCAAAGTACACTATAAGCAGGCACTACCAATCATTGAATGAGGAAACTGGAGGAATGAATGATGTCCTTTATAATTTATATACCATCACGGTAGGATAACTAATCTATTTTCTTCTTTAATTTGCTTGTATGATAGTATTTTTCACTTCTATACTTGATATAATTTTGAGGAAATTTGAGAAAGGTCGCCTACTGTTGAAAATTTTATTGGTGTGAAGAACCTAAATTAGAGTACAAGAGTTTCATGTGTACGAAATTTGTTGAGTATCCGTTTTCACTAATTAAATTTTCAATGAACATAACTTTTTAAGTTGTTCGAATCAATTTTCATTCCAAATCATAACCAAAAAAAAAAAATAAAAAAAAAATCAAATAATTGGTCTTCCATCAAAGTTTGAGTGTGCTTGTCTTGTAATTTGTAAATTAACCTATGCAGGGAGATCCAAAGCATCTATTGTTGGCTCACCTATTTGACAAGCCATGCTTTTTAGGGTTACTTGCTGTGAAGGTAATTAATGATTATATGTTTTAATTTATTACTTCCTCGTTTCTAAATATAAGACTTATTTACCTAATTTGATTAGATTAAATATGCTAGTTAAGTTAGTTAAAATCACATGATATTAGCAAAACACTTTAACCAAATTCATTTATTTGTACCCTTCTTCTCTTGTTTGTTTATTATTGAGAAGAATGAATAAAAATAATTTATTAGGGAAAATGTGAGAAAAAATAGAAAAATGTCTTATATTTATAAACAAACTCACATTCTTAAATAAGTCATATATTTAAGAATGAAGGGGTATATTGTTTTTATCTGAAAGTTCACTATTTTTGTGGCCCCACATCACTGTAATTTATACACTAATGCTTCCATTGCAGTCCCTAATTGACATCCAATGCCTCAAATTTTCCTTTTGACTTTTGATCTCCAGCCGGAAAAAGTTGACGCTTGATAATTACTACTCCCACAACCCTCGTACTCTCATACCTCAGTGTTCTTTGTTCTAAATATATTATTTATTTCTAGTTTTATTAATGTTTTTTTTAAATTAATATATTTATACCCCTTCAACGACTATAAAGCAAAAGAGGGCGTAAAAATTAGGAAAACTGAGAAGAGTATTTTAGGGAAAAAAAAATATAAATAACAAGACATATCATATTAACCAATTTAATTTATATATTTAATCTAATCAAATTAGATAAATAATTATTTTTTTAAGTATAGATATTTTAATGTTGACATTTTGACCTTTTCATATTATTTCATCTTAAATTATTGAATTGCAATTAATTGCTACCAGTTGGTGAGTGCAAATTCAATGTATGCGTGTGTACCGTGTACGTACATAAATTACAATGTCAACTAACTTCCCCTGTAAGAGCTATTGTTGACTTGAATCAAATTTCTCTTCAAATGAAAAGCAGATTCCATAAAATGCGTTATAAATTGAAACACAAACCCCAAAAATATTAGCTTTAGTCGTACAATTTATGGTTTTTTAATTTAGCTTTTCTATATAATATTATATATAATGATTTTCTTACAAAAACCAAGAGATTTAAAATCCTCATTTTTTTCCCATGTAGGCTAATGACATTACAGATATGCATGCTAATACACATATACCAATTGTTGTTGGATCTCAAATGAGGTATGAGATTACTGGTGATCCACTTTACAAGGTAACATCTGCACACATATTTACTTTTATTTGCATTATTTAGAGTTTAATTTTGGTATCTTCTAAATTATCTGATATGATTATTTTGGTTCATGCCTTCTGAAACACTAACTTAAAGATAACAAATATTTAAAAACCCATTTAACTTTATGCATTGTACTTTACAAAGATTCAAATTTTCTAATAAGCTCCATTATTCATTCTTTTTTGCTATGTTAGGAAATTGGAACATTCTTTATGGATATTATTAACTCTTCTCATAGCTATGCAACTGGAGGGACATCAGTTGCTGAGTTTTGGTAATGTGACTTGATTAATTTATACATGTATATATTTGATATAAGGTCATAGAGTAAAAATTGTTCAATTCCTTCTTGTTGTAACAATTATTACTCATTGATTAATTTCTCTTTCTTAGGAGTAATCCAAAGAGAATGGCAAGTAATGTTTTGGGAACAACAGAAACTGAAGAATCATGCACAACTTATAACATGTTAAAGGTACAACCAATCATCTATCCTTTTATTCCCTAATTTTTTCTCCATTATATCAGCAATAAACAAAAAAATTAACCGGACTTCATTACTTAGGTTTCAAGGCACCTATTTAGATGGACCAAGGAAGTAACATATGCAGATTATTATGAACGTGCCTTAACAAATGGTGTTTTGGGTATTCAAAGAGGCACAGATCCTGGAATTATGATTTATATGCTCCCTCTTGGCCCTGGTGTTTCAAAGGCTAAAACTGGACATAGTTGGGGAACACAATTTGACTCTTTTTGGTGTTGCTATGGAACTGGTAATTCAGATATTTTGGTCATCAAATAAACTCAAGTTTTGTATCAACTTTCACAAAGATATATCTCTATTATGTTTTGTTTTTGTGTCATCTGTAGGTATTGAATCATTCTCAAAGTTGGGGGATTCTATCTATTTTGAAGAAGAAGGGAACCCAAGTATTTACATAATCCAATACATTTCAAGCTCTTTTAATTGGAAGTCTGGGGGTTTCATGCTCAATCAAATTGTAACTCCTACTAATTCATGGGATCCTTATCTGAGAGTCACCTTCACATTTTCTCCTGCTAAGGTATTTACAGAATTTAATGTTACATTTGATACTCCATTTTAGTAATAGAGATTGAACATCTCAAATGGTGATGTAGAGATCTATATATAACTGTTGCATGAAAGTCACTATCATACTAGAAGATTCAATGGGTTGAATTCATTCTAATCCCTTAGTGAATTAGCTAAATGATAATGGGTAGATTATAAGTCGAAATATTCACTTTTTCAGGGAACTGGTTCTTCCTCTACACTGAACTTCAGGATACCAACATGGACAATGTCAGACAATGCCAAGGCTGTATTAAATGATCAGACTTTGTCTCTACCATCTCCTGGTATTTTAGTCTTTTCCTATAGAAACTATAGACTTCACCTTATTATACTAATAATAATTTGGTCTCAGCCTTTAATTTTCACACATTTTAATCCCTCCATGGCCAAACATCACATGTTATTCTGGATGTTATTTCCATCTCAGAGAAAGCATAAGCAAAAAAGAAAAAAAAAAAAACAGACGAGAGTTTTCAATTTGAACCTGTATTCTAAGGGGGTAAGATGTTCTTATGAGCATATAACACAGAGAAATGGAAACTTTTTGCAGGAAACTTTTTGTCAATCACAAGAGAATGGAGTGCCAATGACAAGTTAACCCTTCAGCTTCCCCTTACAATAAGAACAGAGGCTATTAAAGGTATGTGAAAATTTATTTGTGCTATTCACTGCCATTAAGCATAAGGGAAAGAAAAATCTCATGATTGATATTTTGAGTTTTGCATTCAATTCAATTCAGATGACAGGTCAGAATATGCTAATCTTCAAGCAATTCTTTTTGGTCCATATCTTCTTGTTGGCCACACAACTGGTGATTGGGACATTAAAGTTGGGTCAGATCCATCTAATGCTGATTGGATCACTCCAATCCCATCTACTTACAATAGCCAACTAGCAACACTTTCTCAAGTCATTTCAGGCTCAACTTTTGCTTTAACAAACTCAAATCAATCTCTTACAATGCAACAATTCCCTGAATCTGGCACAGAGTCAGCTCCTCATGCTACCTTTAGACTTATTTCAAGTGAATCTAACTCCAAGTTTAAAACACAGAGAAATTCAACTGATACATCAGTGATGCTGGAACCATATGATCTTCCTGGAAAGCTCTTAATGCACCAAGGAGCAGAAAATGGTTTCGTTATTGCAGATTCTTCAGATGGTGATGAGGACTCAACTGTTTTCAATATGGTTTCAGGATTGGATGGGCAAAAAGGAACTATTTCCTTAGAGTCCAAAAGCAATCAAGGTTGCTTTGTGTGCAGTACTGGTTCTGGCTCAAGTGTGAAGCTTAGTTGTAAGTCTGGTTCTGATGATAATTTCAACCAAGCTGCAAGCTTTATAACAACAGAAGGAGTAAGCAAATATAATCCTATTAGTTTTGTGGCTAAAGGGGCAAGGAGGAAGTTTGTTTTGGAGCCATTATACTCATTCAGAGATGAAACTTATACTGCTTACTTCAACATTGAAGCTTGATACATAGATTTTTCTTTTTTCAAGTTTCTAGCCTCTTGAGAGATAGAGAAAACTATTGGAAACTGTATATGGTACATCATTGTAAGTTATCCTCTTTTCATTCAAATGATGATGAGGGAGGGTGTAATGAAATATCTCAAATGGTATGAATGATGATGATACAATGTACAGGGAATAAATCAATAGATATATATATATATGGGGAAAATTAATATTAGTTCCCTTATACAGTTTTTTTATCAGCTTTTCTACCGTTCTTGTTGTTTATGAATTTTAATCACATCCCTATGCGTGAAAACTTTACATTGTTAACTTAGACGATATTGATATCCCTGTTGGGGGATGCACAGGGCGAAAAATAATAGGAAAATAGATTATAGATTTTATGTTGTATGATTTCTATCTCATCATAAAGTGTAATTTTTGAATATTTTGTAATGAATTAAAAATTCAAAGATAAAACTATTATAAAAAGTATTTTTTACATTGAAGTCTAAAAGGAAATAACGTGGTATTTAACAGGAAATATTTTAGTCATTTTTATTTAAATATTAACTTGAAATATATTTAAATCATTTCAAAGGAAAAACTGAAAGTGAAGAGAAAATTGTTTTTAAAAGAGAAAGAATATGAATTGAGACCTACAGAACAGAATGACGGGAGATAAGAATTTACTGTTGCTGACAGTGACACTGTTCAATGCACTGTAGGATTAATGATATCATTTTTTTTTGTGTTTATATATAGGGAAAATGACAGAAAAAGACCCTCGAATTACACAAAGGACAGTTCAGTACAACGAATTTCGAAAATGACAGTTCAGTACAAATGACTGAACTGTCCAAACCCAAATTTAAAGGAAATGTCTAAAATGCCCTTACTACAACTAAGTTGGGAATCCCTTAAATGAAGTTGGGAATTCCTTAAGGGAAGTTGGGAATCCCTTAAGGGAAGTTGGGATTCCCAACTTCCCACAAGGGATTCCCAATTTCCCTTAAGGGATTCCCAACTTCGTATAAGCCTTCCCAACTTCCCTTAAGGGATTCCCAACTTTGCTTAAGGAATTCCCAACTTAGTTGTAGCAAAGGGCATTTTGGACATTTCCTTTAAATTTGGGGTTGGACAGTTCAGTCATTTGTACTGAACTGTCATTTTTGAAATTCGTTGTACTGAACTGTCCTTTGTGTAATTCGAGGGTCTTTTTCTGTCATTTTCCCTTATATATATACAAGGTAAGATCATTATGCTCTTATTAGTTATTACTCATAAATCCATCCTACACATACATACGTAGGTTAATATTATTAATAAGATCATGGTTAAAAAAGTAATTCTATGCGTGTCAACTGCCAAATGAATTGATTAATTGTTTTCCTAGTTATTTGCCATGTAAATATTTGGGCAAATTAAAAAATATCCCTAAAATTACCACGTCATTCGAAATATTGGGTCCATATCTCCCTAATGAAATCTGCCTTGATAAGGAGAGAAAGTTATGAAATTATTCGAGGAAATCAAATCATATCATTAATTTGTGCAAAATGTTGCTGGATTAAGGACATACATGCATGCGTGTGTCAATATATACATATTATGGAAAAACTATATTTGTTTGGGGCCAAAATGCTTAGATTCATCCATATATTTATATTGTACTCCCTCCTATCTTAAATAAAAGATATGCTTAGGGAGATGTGTTTATTCCTAAATATAAGATATATTTTTATTTTTATCATATTTTCCATAAAATATATATCCTTATTTATGCTCCTTAGTACTCAATACTCATTCAGTTCCTAAATATAAGACATATTATTTTAATTTGATTAGATTAAATATGCTAGTTAAATTAGTTAAAATCACATGATATTATCAAAATACTATAATCACATTCCTTTATTCTTGGCCTCCATTTCTTGTTTGTTTATTATTGAGGACCATTAACAAGGATAATTTAGGAAAAATGTGATAAAAGTATAAAGATATCCTATATTTAAGAACAACCTCGCCTCCCTAAATAGATCCCTAATTTAGGAATGGAGGGAGTAATAAACAAGCAAGATAGGGAGGATATGTATAAAAATAGGTGGTTAGTGTGTTTTTGTGATATCATGCAACTTTAACTAACTAAACTAACATATTTAATCGAATCAAATTAAGTAAATATGTTTTATATTTAGAAACGGAGGGAGTAGCTTATAATAATACTTTATTAGTATTGCCACACGGTTTTATACACATAAACCTTGTTTTTAGGAAAATTACAGAAAAATACATTTTCAATTTTAAAATCCCATATGAGAGATTTTAACTGGTTGAATAATAGTATCAACAAGTTGGGTATAGATATTAACGACTACAAATCATCTATCTAGGATTTTGAAATTTATAAGGTATGTTTTTATCATTTTCTTTTGTATTTATTCCTAGACATGCATGGCAGTTCAATATATTCCTCAAAATTATATTTGTCATCACAATGATCTTTTTTGCTTAAAATTAAGGGCAAATTAATTACTGGTTCCATGAAAGAAACTTAATTAAGATGAGGTCCCACAAAATTGCATTAATATGAGGTCCTGTCAAAAAGTTGTGAACGTCAGGCCAAAAGTTGTTACCGTGAGGCCAAGAAGTTGTTATATTTAAGTTAAATAAATCTTTTAACCATAACATATGTTATATATTATTAAATAATATGTTAGCTCTTAAGTTAAACAAACTAATTATAAGAAAAAATTTAAACATATTATTTTAGAAATAAATTATTTAACTTTTTTTTATTTTTTTAAAAATTAATTTGATCTTACATTGAAGAATGAGAAAATAATACCTTTTTTATGTATAGTCAATGGCACTATTTTATTTTGGCTAAAAGATAACAACTTTTTGCTTTATGATAATAATTTTTAGCCTGAGGATAACAATTTGTAGTATGATAATCACAACTTTTAAACTCCTGATCAGTAACAACTTTTGGCATGACGATGACAACTTTTGACCAGATGATGACAACTTTGTGGGATCTCAAACTAATTACGTAATTTAGTATGATCTCATCTTAATTAAGTTTCTTCCATAAGACACATAATTAATTTTCCCTAAAATGTTTTTTTTTGTTTAGATTCATTCTCCTCTCTCCATTATCCTTCACATTGTTCTACCTCCTTCTCTCACTATATATACCCCATTCTCTTTCACATCTTTACTTCTCTACTCTATTTTTTTTTATTTCTGTTAGGTGAGCTCTCTCTCGCCCTCCCCCTTTCTTTTGCTGGTTTCTATAGAAGGTATTAGTATTGAGAATTCAAGTTTTTATGTAGAAGATGTACCCAACTGGTAAGACCACTTACAGGCTTTCGCCTTCTTCAAGTAAGTCATCTTTCTTTCATAGTAAAATCAAGTGGACTTTTTTTTTTAAATTAAGGAAGCAAAATATATCACTAAATTTTAACATATTTTTATATATAATTAGATTATATGTTAGTTTATGAATTAAGTAATTTGGTTTTGAGAAAGAAATATATATGAATAATTTACAGTAATTTATTTTGTATGTTTAATTTATTTAAAATACCCAATCTTATATTTAGGACTGAATTTCTTCTTCTTCTTCTTCTTTTTTTTTTTTTTTTTTTACATTTGAGCAGAGCCTACTCTGTTTTCTTAGACAGTGGTCATATGAATGTCTATTCCACAAACATATAAAGAAAAGAAACCACCCATGATTAGTGCTGAAATGTGTGTTCTTTTTCAGGCCAATTTGATCTGTATGCCATCGCTGTTCTGGTGATTTTGAGTACCTTGGCTGTGAATGGTCTCAAAGAATGCAACATTGATGTTACCCAATCTCACACCATGCGTGAACAGTTATTTACATCTAAAAACCAGACATGGAAGGAAGAGATTATGCCTCATTATCATCCCACACCAACAGATGGCTCAGTTTGGCAAACTCCACTTCCAAGAAGGATACTGAAAGAAGAAAAAGATGAGCATGATTGGGCAATTATGTATAGAAACACTAAGAATCAGGGAAAATTGAAAGCACCACAAGGTCTTCTCAGAGAAGTTTCACTTCATGATGTGAGATTGCTTCCAGATTCAATCCATGCTAGAGCACAGCTCACAAATTTGGAGTATCTGTTAATGTTAGATGTTGATAGTATGCTGTGGAACTTTAGAAAAACGGCTGGTTTGGTTACTCCTGGTAAGCCTTATGGAGGTTGGGAAAGCCCTGAACAAGAGCTTAGAGGCCATTTTGTTGGTGAGTTTCTTTTTCAGTCTTCATCATATTAACTACTCCCTCCTGTCCTAAATATAAGACTACTTTGACTTTTTTTTTGGAAGTTAAGGAAGCAAATTAGACCACTAAATTATAATATATGTCACATAAAATTAGATTATAGGTTAGTTTATAAGTAAAATAAATTAGTTTTGAGGAAAAAAGATTTTTTTTGGACTGAAACTACTTTTCTTTTATTGAAAAAAAAGTTAAAAAAGTCAAAATGGTCTTATAATTAGGACCAGAGGGAGTATATTAAATGTGAGTTAATGGATTCTTTTAGGATGAAGAAGATACATATGAGTAAAAAGGCTCACCAAAAGTCGATATTTTCTGTCCAATTTAGTTATATACTCCCGCATGTTCATAATACAGGGCTCATTTATAGAAGACTTAGTCTAAAATATAAGTCACTTTCATTCAGGATTAATTAATGCTCATTTTTAGGTTTTGTCCTGTAATTAAAACTCATTTCCAATTTTCTTGTTTATTATATACTCTGTAATTAATCCACTTATTAATTCTTTAATAATGATAGAAGTGAAAAAATATTTCAACTACTGAGCCCGAAAGTATATCATATTAATTAATCCACTTATTAATTCTTCCAGGACATAATGAGTTGATTGTCACTTCTTGATTTCCGTGAATTAGTTAGGGTTAAATGTCATATTTGTCTTGTAAGTCTGCAAGTTGTATTATATCTACCCCGAAAGTATTTTTGGGTCCAAATTTGCCCTGAAAGTATGAAAATGGATGAATTTCGCCCTTTACCGTCAAAATATTAAAGGTCAACGTCCACTATTTAACAGTCAATGTGAGTGTTTTAACGGTAAAAGGTAAAATTGATCCATTTTCATATGTCTAGGGCAAATTGGACCAAAAGATACTTCTGGGGTAAATATGATACAACTTACACACTTCTGGGGTAAATATAACTTTTAACCCAATTGATTAAAGTGACCTATATTGTGGATCAGATGGATGGAGTATTTCTTAGAAAAAGCCAATGGAATAGAATGACTTGGAGGATTCTATCACAAACCAATTATGTTTCACTTGGTCGAGCTTTAGATGATATACCATCTAGCAAGTAGCCACAAGATTTAGCATTTACAATTTACTTTTCATGATTAATATCTGATTGCTTAATTTTTCACATCGTGAAGGGCATTACTTGAGTGCATCGGCTAGAATGTGGGCTAGCACACATAATGAAACTCTGAAGGAGAAAATGTCAGCTCTTGTTGCTGGTCTTTTAGCTTGTCAACAAAAACTTGGCACAGGATATCTTTCTGCATTTCCATCTGAATCCTTTGATCGCTTTGAAGCACTTAAACCTGTGTGGGCTCCTTATTACACCATTCACAAGGTACAACATTAACTGTTGAACTTTTCTGACGAAGTATAATTTACGTTCTATTGGGGCGAACATTATGTGGGGTTGATTGAATTGAGGATGTTCAATTTTGACAGATCATGGCTGGCTTGTTGGATCAACACACTTTAGCAGAAGACTCTCGAGCTCTAAAAATGGTGACAAGGATGGTTGATTACTTTTACAACCGTGTGCAGAATGTGATTACAAAGTTCACTATAGACAGACATTACCAATCAATAAATGAGGAAATTGGAGGAATGAACGATGTTCTTTACAATTTATATAGCATCACGGTAGGTTAACTTGTTTGATAGCTTAATTTCAATTGATTCTGATTTCCAATATGAATACTTGAAAGCGATTGGACAAGGTTTGACAAGCTTAGACAAGATCTGGGTAAGGTTTGACAAGCTTGTACAAGGTTCGAGAGTTGAGAAACTCAGAGATCACTCGTGTGATGTTTTTTCACTTGTGTACTTTTTTGATAAAATTTATTGGGTCGTCTCTTGGGTTTGATCATGCTATGGGTTCATTTTTCCAACCTAGGGCATTTTTTGGTTCTCTGGCCAAGCATTGTACCTTGGTGAAACCCGATAAATCATGATATCCAATCCTTGCTCTTAAATTTAAATTTGAAACTGTACCTTTCTTGTTATCCTATGTAGGGAGATCCAAAGCATCTATTGTTGGCTCATCTTTTTGACAAGCCATGCTTTCTAGGGTTGCTTGCTGTGCAGGTAATGGTTATATTTACTAAGCATTTATGCCAACTTAAAAATCATATTTTATGGACCTATACATTGTTTAATGGTAAAATCACACCATTGAGAAGTGAAAGTGGCACCATTAATAAGTTGTAAAACTTGTCAATGACATGTGAAAGTGACACAATTGAGAAGTGAAGGTGGCACGATAAGTTATGAAATTTTTCATACATTATTTTTCTATGAGACTTTGGTGTGATTTTCCCTTACTTAATTCACCTTGTTGCAAATTCAATTAAATTGTTTTGAAATCCTATGGTCCTATATTATATTGTTTCAAGACCTAAACATCCAATGCCTGATTTAATTTAATTTATTACAATGCCCAAGTGTTTTGAAATTCTAAATTTTTCCTCCATGTAGGCTGATGATATTGCCAACTTGCATGCTAATGGGCATATACCAATTGTCGTTGGATCTCAAAGGCGCTATGAGCTCACTGGTGATCCACTTTATATGGTAAATTTCTACTTGTATATATTATACTCTCATTGCTTCTAATTATAAGAATAAGTTGACATTTTTTTTTGAAGATTAAGAAAGTAAAATATACCACTAAATCTTAACAAATACTATATATAACTAGATCATACGTCAATTTATGAGTAAAATAAATTAGTTTTAAGAAAAATAAAAAAATAAAAAAATTTAAAGTAGTTTATTTTGTATCCTTAATTTCTCCAAAAAAGATAACTTGATCTTATATAATTAGGACCAGAGGGAGTATCATGTTTATATATACAATTTATAGTATTTATACTTTTCAAGTTGTCTTCTTTATTATCTAGTACGATTATTTTGGGTGACGCCTTATGAAACACCTTCAGACCAAACATGGAGATAACTCTATATAATTAGTTTCTAACTAGCTCTATTTATGGCTTTTGCTTTGAAAGGAAATTGGAACATTCTTTATGGACCTTATCAACTCTTCTCATAGCTATGCAACTGGAGGGACTTCAGTTTCAGAGTGGTGGTAATGTGACCTAATTAATTAACTTTAGTATATTTTTCCCGCATGAACTTAATAAGATGATCATTGAATAGCAATTATTCACTGATGTCTTTTTCATAGGCATGAACCAAGGAGAATAGCAGACAACATCCTGAAAACAGTAGATACAGAAGAATCATGCACAACTTATAATATGTTGAAGGTAAACCAAATCATCTATCATTTTCACAGCTTTTGATGGAATGCTTTAAGGGAGGAAAATATATTCAAAGAAAAACTTTAAAAATCTCATGTTATAGTTTTATTGTATCATCAATGAAAACAAGTTAACAAAGTTAGTGATTTCTTAGGTTTCAAGGCACCTATTTAGGTGGAGCAAGGAAGTAACATATGCAGATTATTATGAGCGTGCCTTAACAAATGGTGTATTGAGTATTCAAAGAGGAACAGATCCTGGAATTATGATTTATATGCTGCCACTAGGCCCTGGGGTTACAAAGGCTAAAACTGGACGTGGCTGGGGAACACAGTTTGATTCTTTTTGGTGTTGCTATGGAACTGGTAATTATATGCTTTCTACTTTTCTTCATCAAGTGATTCAAATTTTGTCGAGCCATATTATATGCGTATATTCTCTACAAATTTTATATCTCTGTGTCATCTTTAGGTATTGAATCATTCTCAAAGTTGGGGGATTCTATTTATTTTGAAGAAGAAGGGAACCCAACTCTTTACGTAATTCAGTACATTTCAAGCTCTTTCAATTGGAAGTCTAGAAATCTCATGCTTAATCAGACTGTGGCTCCTACAACTTCATGGGATCCTTACCTAAGAGTCAACTTCACATTTTCTCCTGATAAGGTACCTATTGCATTGTTCACTAAGTGGTTCAATCCTCAAAATGGGCCAATCGTCTATAAGTGGGAAGTTGTGGGTTTGATTCCACCTATAAAATTAGACTATCAATGTCTGCCCCTCTAATTAAAAAAAAAAAAAAGAACTCAATAAGAAGGTGCATCATTTTTAATCTCTCAACTTGAAACATTCACCTTTTCTTTTCAGGGAATGAGCTCTTCGTCTACATTGAACTTCAGAATACCAACATGGGCAAGTTTGGGCAGTGCCAAGGCTGTATTAAATGATCGGACTTTATCTTTACCATCTCCTGGTATTTTACTCTTTTCCTTTGGAAACTAGAGATTTCACCTTATTTATGTAATAGTGAACAGTTTGGTCTTGCTTTTTCTATTCACAATGACAAAATTTTATCCCTCTAGTCAAGCATTTTGTTGATGATGCTCTTTTATGATCACAAGATGTTCTGGGTTTAAAATATAGAACCCAAAAGGAAAAGTTGTTCAATTTGTGTTTAATGCAATTTTTTCTTGTATTCTTGGAGGATAAGAAGTTCTTCTGAATATATAATACAGCAAATTCAACTCCTTTTTCGTGGACATGTAGGGAAGTTTTTGTCAATCACGAGAAAATGGAATTCCAATGACAAGCTAACCCTTCAATTTCCTCTTACCATCAGAACAGAGGCTATTAAAGGTAGAAATCCATCTGTGTTTTTCACTTCCATTGCATATAAAGAGAAAAATTTTGTCATTACTGATATTGTATTTTGAATTGAATTCAATCAACCAGATGACAGATCAGAATATGCTTCAGTTCAAGCAGTTCTTTATGGTCCATATCTTCTTGCTGGTCATACCAATGGCGATTGGGATATTAAAACTGGGGCAAATGCGTCAATTGCTAATTGGATCACTCCAATCCCTGCTACTTACAACAGTCAATTAGCAACTCTTTCTCAAGTTATTTCAGGAAAAACTTTTGCTTTAACAAACACAAATCTAACTTTGATAATGCAAAATTTGCCTGCACCTGGCAATGAATCAGCTCCTAATGCAACCTTCAGACTTATTCCAAGTGAATCCACCTCACACTTTTCAACTGTGAGAGATTCTATTGGTAAATCAGTGATGTTGGAACCATATAATCTTCCTGGAAAGCTCTTAATTCACCAAGGAGCAGAAAATGGTCTTGTTATTGCAGATTCTTCTAATGGTGGGGTCTCTAGTGTGTTCAATGTGGTTGCTGGATTGGATAGGCAAAATGGAACTATTTCCTTAGAATCCAAAAGCAAGAAAGGTTGCTTTGTGTGCAGTACTGGTTCTGGTGCAATTGTGAAGCTTATTTGCAAGTCCGGTTCTGATGCTAATTTCAACCAAGCTGCAAGTTTTATAGCAACAAAGGGAATAAGCCAATATAATCCTATCAGTTTTGTGGCTAAAGGGGTAAGGAGGAATTTTGTTTTGGAGCCATTATACTCATTCAGAGATGAAACTTATACTGTTTACTTCGACATTCAAGCTTGATACAGGTTTCATTTCCTTCTCTCTTGTTTGGTACATCATTGAAGTTCTCTTGTATCTTAAGTTATGGCAAGAATGGTGATGATACGATGTAGAAAATCAAATGAATAAATAAAAAGATATGAAATTTTTTTTGTCATAATTAACACAGCCATTATACCTTATCTATATAGAGTTCGAACTCACAATCTCACACTTAAGAAAGCCTCAAGAAAAGTGTTTTTATTTTATATTGACTATTATGTGAGTCTTAATTTTCCAGTAATATTAATCCATCCCTATATTTGATAACATCTATGCAGTTAATCTTCATACTTAAGTTACTAACTAATCGATCTTTGGGAAAAGTCAAGAAATTTCAGGGCCCTAGGGGAAAATTGTTTCAGTCCTTGTGTATTGTGATTTTATTTTTTTTTATCATTTTTCTAAATTTTTAAGATGCAATATTTATCAAATTTAATAATGAAATAGTTTTAAGTTTCCTCCACCAATAAATAATATAGAAAATCCATCTAATCTTATATTATTGCAATGTTAATTTTAGATTGGATTTAAGAGTTTACATTTTCCTAAAATAAATTTTAACAAGAATAAGCACTAAAAATATTGTCAACAAAAATTTATAAGTAAAGCTTTGCTCAAAAAAATGTTTAAGTAAAACAAATACCTAAAATTGAATTTAATTTTTTATATAGTTTAATACTTTTAGAGTTTTATTTTTATTTGTTGATATTCCTCTTATTATCTAATTCTTAAAATATAATAATGACTATTAATTTCATCCTTGTCCAAAATTTCAGAATTTCTGGATTCAGGTAAAAAAAATTTTGTGATTCAAGTAAAAAAGAAAACCAACGTATATCCAAAATAATAAAGAATCAATACATTAATGAGATATGCTCCTTGCCCATTCCTTATAAGTTTATATAGTTATCAGAATAAATGCCAATATGGATAAGCTTATACATTTTAAGTAATTTTTGAGTTGTATCAAGTAAATGTGTGAGAATAGTTTTATGTCAGCCTATATTTATATGGGAGCAATGGTCTAATAAAGGCCCCTTGAACGTCTTCCACATGAATTATGTGGTCATGTGGGTTAAGAGTATTAACAAAAATATTCACATTGTTTGAAATATGGTTATGTGTTTTCCAAATGAAAAAGCTAATCTTTTCCACTTTAGTTGCCATGTAAACATTCCCATGAATTTTGATCTTATCAACAAACAAAACGTAAGCCCTCTCATTCATGCATGTGATTTATGTAAAATTGTTTTTACACTTGGGAGAAAATTAAAAAAAAGGGGAATCACCAAGCTCCCAAAGAAAAATGTATTCGTCAAAAAGTTTCACAACAAGTGAGCGTACAGATACAATGACAAATTTTGGTATAGGATATGACAAAAAGTAAATTTTACTTGCTATTAAGATTTTTGACTGATTACATTACTTTTACAAGACTACAATGATTCGGACAAGGTTAAATCGACGCAGAAAAACATTTTTAAGTGGTTAGTTGTTGAAATATAAATTAATTGTAGGGTTAATATAACTTTTGGTCTCTGAACTTTCGGCCAATATAATTTTGGTTTTGATCCCTGAACTTTACAATCGATGGTTTTGGTCCCTGAACTTTCGGTTAATTTTGGTCTTAGTCCCTGAACTTTCAAGCAATTTTGGTTTTGGTCCCTGAACTTTCAGTCAATTTTGGTTTTGGTCCCTCAAGCTCAGGGACCAAAACTAAAATTGACTGAAAGTTCAGAGATCAAAACTATCGATTTTAAAGTTTACGGACCAAAACCAAAATTGACCAAAAGTTCAAGGACCAAAAACAAAATTGACCGAAAGTTCAGGGACCAAAACTAAAATTGAGCGAAAGCTCAGAGACCAAAAGTTATATTAACCATTAATTGTATGTATTTGTTAGGTTTTGTCTTTCTATCACAAAAGTTTAAGCCAATGTAATGTGACTCAATCCAACATCATATACTATTAATTCACTTCTCACACTTTCGATGTGGCATAACCATTTGATCAATGGGATAAAAAAGAAAAAAAGAAAAAGATACTTGTAGACCTGAGGCCTGTGAGACTAAAAAGAAAAGAATAAGCCTAGACAAACAAAAAAAATGAAAGATAAGTAGGGAGAATATTAAGATAAGTCCCACATCGACTAATTGAAAAATGAAGGGTAAATATTAGAGAAAAACATAAAAAAAGTCCCACATCGAAAGTGTGAGAAGTGTATTAATGTTATATAATGTTGGGTTGAGTCTCATCATATTGGTTTAAACTTTTGTGATAGGAAGACAAACCTAACATATATATACAATTAGTTCATATTTTAACATGGTATAAGAGACATCCGATCAATGAGATAAAAAAAATATTTGTAGATTTGAGGCCTCTAAGACTAAAAGAAAAGTACAAGCCCGGGCAAACAAAAAACTGAAAGAGTATATAATGTTAAGGTGGGTCTCCTCACATTGGCTTAAACTTTTGTGATAGAAAGACAAACCTAATATATATATACACACACAATCGATTCATATTTCAACTCTATTATTGGCATAAAGTCATAGCTCAGTGATGCACTTATTTATTTATTTTTATAAATAAGTGATGCAATTATTTATTATGTTGCTAGCTACCATCTAAAGGAAATTAATTGCAAAAAATATATAATAAAATTTCTTAGCTAGGTGATGATTTTTTTTTTCTAATGAAATGGACTTTATTTATATAAATCGTGTGAAATAATCACAACGCCATTTACAATAAAGGGATATAGCTTTAACTACCTACTACTTGCAGAAATTTCATAAAAGGGAGAAACTGTTAATGGAATGATGAACTATAGCACGAATACTATGGGCTAAGTTCTGTACAATGTAGTTCCTATCAGAGAAGATCCTGTGGTTTCTTGCTTCCCAGAGCTTCCAGCATGTTATGAAGATGCCAATCTTCCAGGATGTGTGGAGGTTGGGGTGGATCAGACATGAGGTTATCCAGGGGATGAGGGGCCTTGTAAGTATATCTCGATATATATCATCAGGTAGGATTTTTCCCCACATAGAACAGGCAAGAGGGCACAGTTTGAAAACATGATCGATATCCTTCACCCCCCATTGCAGAGAGCACACCTGTCATCAGAAGCCATGTTTCTTCTACATCGTTCTGCGTTGGTCAACAGTTTTCCTTTGAGCATGAGCCAAGAGAAGGCATGGATCCTTTGGGCCATTGGGAGTTTTCATAGTGTAACCCATTTGCTGCTTGCTTCGTCCCAATTGACTGATTCCCAGTTTTCGTAAGTGGACTTTGTGGTGAAGTCCCCTTGTTTGGTCAAGTTCCAGGTGCACGGGGCTCCTGTCAATGGCTCAGAAAGCTTGATTTTTCCTATCCCTTGAAGGATGTTTGGTGGAAGAAGGTGATTTAATGACTGCCACTTTCATCCTCCATCTCTATTGACGAAATCAGAGATTAGTTTTTGCTGATCTTCCACACTGATATCCGCATAAGAGACATGTTTTAAGGGACCATAATCACCCACCCAGTAGTCAGTCCAAAATTTAATTGAGGAACCATCACCTGGTTTCATCTTGACATGAAAGGATGCATCCTGCCACACCCTTTTCATATTTTTCCAGAAAGAAGAGGAGCCTTTGGGAAACTTCGGCTTTTCCAAGAATCCATATTTACCCTTAAGGATACTAACCCAGAGCACTTCAGGCTGGGAGTGAATCTTGTATACTAGCTTTGAAAGAAGTGCCTTGTTCTATGATTTTAGTCTAAGTAAGCCACCACCCCCATTTGCTAGAGGTTGACAAAGATCATACCACTTAATCAGATTTATCCCACGAGAGCCCTCATTATGACCCTAAATAAATCTTCTAATGGCTCTGTCAACTTCGTTACAGCACTTGCCTGGGAGTAGGATACTTTGCATGGTGTAAAATGGGTTTGTTGTTAAAACAGATTTTGCAAGTGTTATACGTCCCGCCAAAGAGAGAGATTTGTCTTTCCAACCTGCTAGCTTGTTTTGGATTCTTTCTAGGATGTATCTGTAGTTTCTAGATGAGGTTTTTCCAGATAGAAGGGGCACCCCTAGATATCTTCCAAATGATTCGGCTTGCTCATATTTCATAAGGTTGCAAATTTTCCTTTTTTGAATAGTCGAGGTGTTTTTACAGAAGAAAATCTTAGTTTTTGTTTGGCTTACTTTGTGCCCTGATGCCTTGCAAAAATTCCTAAGAATGTGTCGGATTACAAGTGCTTGTGAAGTTAAAGCTTGCCCAAAGATAATGAGGTCATCAGCAAAAAATAGGTGGGAAAGTGGAACACCCCGGCGGCACATTTGGATAGCCTCCCAAGAACCTTTTCTCACTGCATCAGTAATTATATGGGAGAGACGCTCCATGCATAAAACAAAGATGTAGGGGGAGAGGGGGTCCCCTTGTCTGACTCCCCTTTGAGGAGCAAAGGTCTTAGTCGGTTCGCCATTCCACAGAACCTGCATTGATAAAGATGTTATGCATGACATAATAATTTGGATCATCTGTTGTGGTAGTCCACAACAAGGAGAGTATATTCAATAAATTCCCATTTCAGTCTGTCAAAAGCCTTCTCAAGATCTACTTTGATAGCCATCCAATCTCCTTTTCCTTGTTTTTTCCTCATTGAGTGCATAACTTCTTGGGAAATTATAATGTTGTCTATGATGCTCCGGCCTTGGATGAAGCCTGACTGGTAATGCCCAATAATTTTAGGGAAGATTCTCTTCAGCCGATTAGCTAGGACTTTTGTAGTTATTTTATAGATTACTGAGTACAAGCTTATCAGACGAAATTCACTAAGATGGCTTGGGTTTTGCACTTTGGGAATCAATGTATGAGGGTTTGGTTTAGGGCCGGGTCTATCTGATTAACCCTCCAAAGGTTCTGAATCATGGATGTTATGCTAGGACCCACTATGCTCCATTGGCTCTGATAAAACAGGGCATTTAGACCATCGTATCCTGGAGATTTTAGGGGCTTCATCTCAAATAAAGCCCTCTTGACCTCCTCACCAGAGATATCGTTGTTAAGGGCCAAGAACTCATCCTGTAGCAAGTAAGGGAATGCTCCTCTAATAGCCAAATGGGTGGCTGCCGGGCCATCAGTAGTATAGAGGTTCTGGAAGAAATTGGAGGCTATACGAGCAAGCTGATTCTCATAACTTATCCATTCACCTTCTTCGTGTTTCAAGGAAGAGATTCTATTTTTTTGCCTTCTTATTAAGGCTTTTGTGTGGTAGTAAGAAGTATTTCTATTCCTCAAACAGTTCCATTCAGATGAGGATTTTTGTATCCACATGAGTTCCTCTTGGAAGCAGGATTCCTCATATTCATCCCTCATAGATTGTTCTAGCTGCAATAAAAATTCAGAATCAGGCGTTTCTTCTAATTTCTTCTGTGTTCCTTGTAGCCTAGCCAGAGATCGCTTTCTTCTCCTACCAATATCACCGAAAATTTCCCGATTCCATTTGAGGGTAGCTACTTGGATGGCTTGGATGTTATCAAGCAAAGAGTTATCCTGCCTCCAGGTGTTGCGTACAAGAGAGTGGAATGTAGGATTCGTGAGCCAGGCCGCCATGAATTTAAAGTAGTTCCCAAGAGAGTTGGGTCTTGGGGACAAGCCCAACGAGATTTGAATGGGCCTATGATCGGAGAGGATTTTTGGAGGTGATTCACACTATTTTCGCTGAACTGTTGTAGCCAAGTTTGATTTGACAAGGCTCTATCCAACCTGACTAGAGTGGTGCCCTTCTCCAAGTAAATTTAGGTCCTATGAAGCCCAAGTCTAAGAGGCCTTGTTGATGGATGAAGGATTTGAATAAATCGCATCCATGGTTGGGACGAGCAGAGCCTCATTTTCTTTCTTCTATATTCGTTGCAGCATTGAAATCACCTGCTAGTAGCCAAGGTTAGTTCAAGTCAGGCGCTACTCAGGCAAGATCATTCCATAGTAGCTTGTGAAAGGATGCCTGTGGGCTTCCATAAACAGCAGTAAACAGAAAAATGAGAGCTTTCTTCAGTATAGTGAACTCTCATATGGACAAACTAGAAATGGTTGACAAGGATCTCAATCTCCACTCTATCTGACCAGAGAACCCAAATTCCTCCCAAGAATCCACTAGCTTCGATTCGGTGAGAGTTTTGGAATCTTAGATATTGATAACTTTGTCTGCCTTTTCTCTAGATATTCTAAGTTCAAGAACTACAAAAATTTCAGGCTTATAGTTAGCCACAAAGGATTTAAATATAGAAGGAAATCTTTTATCTGAAGCTCCTTGACAATTTCAAGTGATAATAGACATAATAAAATTTAATTAGAAGGGTTAGAGTCAAAGTCAACTCCCTCTATTAACATGTTGATTTCTTCTGAGGTTAATTCATGGTGTATCTCTCTGGCCAGAGATTTTAAAGCCTAACAGGTTAGCTTTCTCTTTGTTTGGGCCCAAGGTTGTGAATGACGAGTCCAGAGGAGATCTTCACCCCTCTGCTTGAGGATGCTGGATCAGGAGGTTTTTGCAAGCTTGGGTCATAGTCCTTTTTATTGTTTTGGGCCATGGATGATTATGGTAGGCTCAGGACCATCTCTTTGCCAGTACTTTCATACCTACCTTGGGGAACATGTGGGTCTTCTATCACAATGGCACGGTTATAATTATTGTCAAGGGAGGTGTCTTTTTGTAGGACCTTGTATCTCATGGAATGAAACAAGCTCTCTGCATTTTGTTTCGCCACTATTTTGTCCTTATGCTTGCTGATGTGCTCTACCTTTTTGGGGGGGTTTTGGCTCCTTGCTTTTCTTTTTCCAGGTGATTGTTTCATCGTTCAGGGAGGGTTTATCAAAGAAATGGGTTTCCTGTCATGGTTCTTCTCAAGAGGCTATATCTTTCAGAATATCAAAATGTGAGCCTGAAAGCGTCACTCTGGGACCATCTGCCCACCTGCCAGCTTTGTCAAATGTGCGCCTCCGAGGTTGTACCTGCATCCACTCCCCATAGTTTTTCCCTTCACGCTCGTCGCTAGAGTGCTGTGCAGGCTCCAATTGGTCACCGTCTGGCTCCTGAGAATTCCTAGCTGTGACTGGAGTTTTTTCTGGGAAATTCTCCTGAAGATCCATATCTTCCACAATGAAAGCAAATAGTGGGCAGGCCTTCATACTCAACATATATAATTTCACCATCCACTTGAATCTTGGAAGTAAGAGGCTGGGTAAGGTCGAGAATCATCGCCAGTCTAGTAAATTTCCCTCGATTTGCAGAATCAGTGTTATAGTCTCCCTTGATGACTTCACCAAACATGTAACATCCTAAGAAATTAATTGAGGATTAGTGGGGTAATTAGAAATTTTATTAATGAGAAATTTGGAAATTATGAGAATATTTGAGGAATTTTTAGGCACTTAGAGGATTAGTTTCTCCCTTATTTTAGGGACAATAAATTTGGAGAAGTTAATTTTTGGTTCAAAGGAGGTTATTATGGGAGAGAATAATTAAGGGATTTGATAGAAAAATTTTGGAAGTGAAATGAACTTTATACCTTGAAATAAATATCTTATATAAAAAATTTTAGAGTCCATAGTCTAAATCTTCCTTTTCTTTTCTTTTTTTAATTATTTTCTCTCACCTCACTAATCACTCCCTCCCCCTCTCATTTTCACGTGCAGAACCCCCTCCCCCAAATATTCAAACTCCCTCTTCCTCTCTCGTCACACTCTCACCCTCCCATCTCTCTCTTTTCTCTTCCTCGGTGACCACTGCTCAACGCTGCCTCCGTCGCCGCCAACGACGGCGTCCCCCTCTCCTCTCTTCCCCTTCTTCTCTCTCCCTTCCTTCCCTTAATCGCTGCCTCTCCCTCCTTCTAGCGGCACCATTCGAGCTAGCAAGGGGAGCAAGTTTTCCAGCGAAAACTCACCGGAAACCACCTTCCACCACCACCATTCTTCCTCTTTCACCTCCTACAACCTTTCCCTACTAATTTCTAGTCCGATTCGTGCCTTAGGAAGGAAATAGAAAAAGTTTGTGGTCTGACTTATCGGAGCTCGTCGGCACCGGAATATAGGGTTTTCCGGCCAACTAAGCACATTTTTGAAACCCTGTAAGTCCCTCTACATTCTTATGTTTTTAGTTTTTCGATTGGCTATGTTTGAAAAATTAGGCATTCTCTAAATTGGTATTTCTGGGAGTCTTAAACTTAATAAATTGAAACTTGGACCTTGATTATGAGTTCCTCTGAGTAGATTTTTCATTGTTAGAGATTTTCCTAATTATAGGGAATTTTTGGATTTTTGAATATTTTGGAAATTGGGGCTTTTGATGATCTGAGGTGCTTATGGTTAAATTGATAATTTTTAGATGTTTATTAAGGTCATATGAGGATATTTAATTGAATGGTTTGACTGGAATTTGGACCCAAGAAAATATTGGTGGATTAAAGTTTGGGATAAGTGGGATATTGTGTAGGTAATTGTGTAATTATGGATGTTGGATGTTGAATTATGAATTTAAGGAGATAGTTTCTGCCCAACAAAAATATTAATGAGGTTAATTAGGTTAGATTTGGTGTAGGCCTTGATTTGGGAAATGGGATATTTTAAGCTTGAAATTGCATTTTATTGAATTATCAATGTTTGGAAATAAATTGTGGATTAATGAATGGATTTTTGGGGGTGGAGAAAGAATTTGTGGATATTTGGAAAATAGTGGTTAGGCTTGAATTTTATAAATTGGCATTGGTGATAAATTATGGGGGATTATTGGATGTTAATGTTTAAAATAAATGGGTATTGGAGAGATTTAATATTTAGGCTGGGATATATGTATAAGTGGATTAGAGATGAATTTTGGGGATAAGGAAGGAGAATAAATGTTGAATAGAAATTAAATTAAGTAAGGGCAAGGAAAGGGTAATTAGTAATTTAATTCCTATGTATGAATTTGTTCTGGTAGACGATTAATTATAATTATATGTATGTTCTGAGTAGTGCTTGAACTGTCTTGAGTCTGTACGGGGGAGCTGCACTATTGTGAGATTGGTTCCAGCTATCAGGTAACCGCTTCTGCTTGTCTATGTGTGTGTGTAGTGTTAGTAAGTAAATTTTAAATATTATGAGTGATAATTATCAGGATGTATGAAAAGTGAATTTTGGAATCGTAAATTGTGGCATTATGACTTGTGGATTTCAATTATTGAGAAATCGAGTTTGAACTATTATTTTCATGATATAACTGTCTAGTGGGATATTATATTGAAATTGTCATAAGTTGTTATCTGATATATTTGGAAATGAGATATATATATGATTTTGAAATGAATTGCACATATATACATATATATTCTGGAATTACTGGAAGGCCAAGTGCCTGATTGATTATTGTTGCATACATGTGTTTGCTGTGGTGAATTGCATGTGTGCGTGTGACACCGGTGTATGTAGAGATAATGTCATCACTTGATGAGGTACCTTGTTGGCCAACAGGGACTAATTGATTGAGAGGAATAGCGCCCCTCTCGATTCAGGAAGAGTAGAGAGTCCCTTATGAATCATATAACGGCTTCATGGAGGGTAGAGAGTCCCTCATGACCCGTATCGTGGTTCCATGGACGGGTAGAGAGTGCCGGCTGGTCTCGCTTGTTCCCAGCGAGTCGTGAACGATCGCGTGGGGTTGATTGTGATGAGATATATGATTTTTTGAAAAGGATTTGAAAAGTATGATTTGGGGATTTAAAATATTATTCGGAGAAACGAAATAAATTTGTAAAGGATCTGGAAAGTATTGTTTTAGAACCAGCACATTTCTATTGAAACACATGAGTTGGAACCAATTTGGAGTTATACATTTTGCTGTTATGCATTTATCTGTTATCTAAGCATATTTTGAAACTTTATATATATATATGTATTATTCCACTGGACACCTTGCTAGCACACACCGCACGTAGATGAGTAGCTAGTGGTTGCGTTTGGGGCTAAGGGAAATTGTCTAAATTGTTTTTATTGTGTTGTATCCAAATTGCTTTAAATATCCATGTTAGGTGAATTCTTATCTAACATGGATAATTGTGTTTGAACATTGGTGATTTTAAATAGCCATATTAGTTTTACAATTTTACGAAATCCTTTTTCTAACATGGATTACTTTTATAAGAATATCCTCTGGATTAAGTCAACTCCTTTTCTAACTATGATAGGTCTTATTTGCGATTTAAACCTTATTTTTCCTATCATGGTTAGACTGTTGAATCTATAATATATCTATATAAGTATTATGGAAAACCTTTTTCTAACTATGTTAGCCATTTTTATATGTTATTTTCTTTTCTAACATAGTTAGTATTTAGTAAATGATTTGATTTGACTCTGAGGGATTTTAAAGTATATTTAGATAATAAATGTTATATGAAAGACGTTATTATCTATGTTAGGCTTTTGGTTTTACTGAAATTCTTTTTTAATATGGATTACATGTTTATAAGACTAAACTCTTTTCTAACTAAGATATGTTTTATTATTATTTTGGAAGGTTTTTTTCTATCGTAGTTAGACCGTAATAATTGTTTCTAATGGTAACCTTTATGGAAATTCTTTTTCTAACTATGTTAGTTATTTTACTAAGCAAGTTTCTTTTCTAACATAGTTAGCGTTTGTATTATGATTTAAGTTGAATTAAGCGTATTTAAAAAGTGTATTTAGGAAGTAAATGTTACAGTACACAATCCCGATAGATCGAACAACGTTTTTGTGGTAGTATTTCACCGGGAGCTTGGGAAGACGAACCCAGGCAACCATCTAGTTGATCCTATGTTCTTGTGGCTTGAAAGATGGAGTCCATGGCTACACCGAAAGGTAGTGCCCAAATATGACCCATAGGCCATTGATCAACGCATTCTGGAAGTCTAAATCATCTTTGAATTTTACTAGAAAGCAATTTTCTTCCAGGTCTGTAAGCTGAAAGCTTCCATTAGGGCGCCATATACTCTGGAGCCTGGTTCTTAGTTGTCTGTAACCTATTGAGCGTCCAAGCAGCTTAATGACCACAGCAAACCCTATTCTCCTATTGAGGGTCTCTAGGATATGAGAGGCGAAATCGACAGTGGGGATGTTTCCATTCATCCCAATGATTACAACTTCGCTTCTTAGGAATAACTCCTCTTCTTCAGCTTGAGGGCTAGCTTTGTCTGTGTTCAATAGCTTTTCCTTAAAAGAGGGAGCTGCTTTCCCACCTTGGGCAGAGTCAACATTCATGTTCTGACTTTCAGAAATTTGAGGAAGGTCCATTCCCTGAGTTTCAGGCACAAATTTCAGTGAAGATATCAGCGAGGGATGAGCTTCTTCCAGGGAAAGTGGCGTAGAACAGTCTGCCTCCATTGAATCTTTAGCCTCTGACGAGTCATGAAGCTTAGGTTTCTTGATTAAACGATCTCCTCCTGGGTGAGGGGGAGGTTCAGCTTTGGGGGCTCTTTCAAAGGACGAGGGGGAAGGCGGGGGTTGCATCATGGTTGCTGTTTGAAAAGCGAACCTAGAGAGAAGGGGGAGCTTCTCTCTCTAGGTTATTTGGCTATATTATCTGAGGACTCTCCATTTTTAATTAGATTTAATATATATTTTGGTTTATTTGGGGAGTCATTGTTGCAAAATTAAAGGGATTTGTTGAAGATTTTGACAAGATATTGATTTGGAGCTTTATTTGGGGGATTTTATTGTTAATATCTTAATTTTAAATAAAATAGATATAATTAAATTTTGGATTTAATAAAATAAAAAGAAACAAAAATATTTCAATGTCCTCTTGATCCTGTAGTTGCAGTTTTTGTTTTATTAATAGCTATATTATTATAATATTGATTTTACTTTTGTTTTATTTCTTTTAGTTTAATTGTTTAATGCTCACTTTTGTTACCCAGGGAATACGACACCGTTTGTTTTGAATTGAAATGGAAAGACCTAAAAGAAAGGATTAAAAACGCGTGAGAAAGGAAGGGCGGCTACTGTACACACATCATCTTCACCATCTTCATACTTTCTGGAGCAACGCGGCGAGAACCAGTGAGAGAGCGAGAGAGGGACCTTCTGGTTTGGTTCATATCTTCACGGGAGGACGGGAGGACCGTGGAGGCTATTGGATTGAGGACCTGAGGTGCCATCGAGCTTAAACGATTTTCATCTTCCCCTTGGTCTGGAACGGCATTGAATCATGGAGGAAGGGAAGAATGAAATTAAATCTTTTTGCCTCTTTTCTCTTTGCGTTAAACTCTAAATTTGTGATGTTGCTGTTGAGATGATTTTTGTGATTTTATTTGTAGTTATGGGTAGCTATAATTAATTTGTTCCAGATTTATTTTGAAGCTTGTATGGATTGATGTTTGAACCCCTTTTTTTCTTTTGATGATTAATGAATATGATGTTGTGGATTTAACTTGAGCTTTATTTTCTTCTTAAGTGGTGGCCAACACTTAGCTTGTTAGCATAATTAGTGGCTTGATAGAGCATTAATTAAGCATAGAACTATGTTGAATTCAAACTTGTCTTGAAAATTCCAAGTGGGGACTGAGAGTTTGTTAGTGAGATAGAGATATTAACTAATCAGGTTTTGTAAAATTGGAGTGGGTTGTTTATAAAGACTATTTAACATAATATGTAGTAAGAGATTATGTATATTAGTGTTAACTAAGGCTTGAGTAAGCTTGAGAGAGTTATTCAAATGGATATGACTTCAAACATCAACTTAATATTCATTAATTGTCATTAGAGGAGTGTTAGTCAAGCATCATGAAATACAAAGTGAATAAATAATTCTAGATTTTCCTTTGTTTTGAATTAAAGTTCAATTTAATTTTTGTCAAGTTATTTTCATTTTAGGTACATTTAAATTTCAAAATACAAAAACTTTCACTCAACCTAATTGATAATATATTTGCGATAATTAATCCACTTTTGCCTTAGTCTCTGTTGGAATGACAACCTTTTCTATACTATTTTTTACGACCCGTACACTTACAGATATGCCAAACCTGGAACATTATCCAAAGAGCACAATAGCTAGGTGATGATTGACAATACATGCATAACTTATTAAATGCGCTCGTGAAGTCACCTTCATCTCACAGTGACATTTTCCAGAATCAGGCACCATTAAGGAGGAGAATTATTTATTCGGAGAGGTTGAATATATGCTATAGGCATTCCATTTCAGTACTTTGGGTTACAACAAGGCTCTGAAGAAAGACTAAATAATAAACTAATTCTAGTAACTGGATTCAATAAATAGTTTTTTTTTTTTTTTTCCCATGACAATTAATACTCCCTCATTTACATTTATTTAGTTGATCAAGTTGACCTATTTGAGAAGATTAATGCAAGAAAAGGTAATTTACTTTAAAGAATTTATATTTATCCTTTTTTCTTGAATTAATTTACATGACTTATAAAGTCATATAAACAATCTAATACTCCCTCCGGTCCTAATTATAAGAGCCAGTTGACTTTTTTAAAAAAATTAAGGATACAAAATACACCACTTTAAATTGTTTATATTTATCTTTTTTCCTCAAAACTAAGTTATTTTACTTATAAACTATCATATAATCTAATTACATGTCACATATATTAAGATTTAAGAGTCTAATTTGCTTCCTTAATCTCTCCAAAAAAAGTCAACTGGCTCTTATAATTAGGACCGGAGGGAGTATTAGATTGTCGGAGATGCACACAACGAAGGAGAAGCTGACGGTTTGACGTGATGCAAAATATTTACAAAATATATTTTTTTTAAAAAAACCTCACTTGAAAAATTGGGGATGGCGTGGATGTCACTTAAGCATGCCACCTCCACATTTTTTTGGTTAACGTCATTGACTAGTAGAGGTTGTTAACAAAGGGGTTAAATTGTCTTGTTTTTATGAATTTTTGGGTGACATCACCCCATCGAAAACTTTTAAACACACAATGTCTTTATGTGTAAACTTTTGGGGCATTTAAATCATTATCCCAATAATATATAACATATATTATAGTTGAGTAGTTTGTTTAACTTCCTTGATCTCTCTAGATAAAATCAATTTGGTCTTATATATTAAGAACTAAAGGTAGTAATTTATTGCATATTGAACTATAAACCATATTTTCTACGGGACTGGCTTCTCTCCTGTATCCTTCCGGTCACTCCTATCCTTTACCCTGAAATTACATAGTTTTGGGGTTAAATTTTTGTGTTTTATTTCATCATTAAATTGTACATAAAATTAGTGACATTTTGATATCTTATAGACAAAAAATGGTTCAATTTTCAATTTTATATGCTTTTTTTAAAGATTTAATGCTTTAATTTAAAAAAATACAGAATTTTAAGAAATAAAACTTTGAAAAATTATATAAAATTACAAACTGAACCATTTTTTATCCATAAGATATCAAAATGTCCTTAATTTTATGTAGGATTTAATGATGAAATCAAACACAAAATGTTTGACCCCAAAACTATGTAATTTCAGGGTAAAAAACGGGAGCGACTGGATGGGTCAAGGAGAGAAGTCAAATCCATTTTTTTACTCAACCTTCTTCTTATGGAGGCATTTATATATCTATATGGTGTTCAATATTTCCCCAATTATTATCTTATTTGTTTAATTGGCCAGGCTTTTTGTTTGATTTAGTCTTAATCTCAAGCCATCACCATTCATCTTCATTTTTCTTTTCGCCTAACACGCACTCACGCACGCACTAACTTCTGCCCTTGATATAAGATTTTTTTCTTTTGGTAAAATTATGGGGCCTAAGCCCAATTTATTTATTCAGAATAGCTCGTGGGAAAGAAGCTCCGACACTAAATTCATTTACAAGTGTTTTCTGATATACTCAGTAGGTTCATCATCTAAACTCCCTTCTACAAAACTCAAATTCGCTAATGCATTTGCACAAGCATTTCTCTCTCTATGTACATGCTGTATTTTTACTCTATCTATACAAACTAAATTAGTTATTGCCATTTTCAGCAATCTTTACTCTAATTCTTCCCCATCCTTTAATTTTTTCTAGCATACTTACCAGAGTTTTGGAGTTACTTTCTACAATTAATTCCTGTATGTTAAGTTCTCTGGCCATTCTTAACCCCAAGACAAAATTTGGGTAAATTTTTTTTTTTTAAAAAAAGTAATGTGTAAAAAAATGTGTTTGTTTCCCTAAAAACCCCTATCAAATTATTTGCATTGAAAATATTCTTTGATGCTAACTCCTTTAACACATGCAATGAATAGGGATAATTTAGAGGAAAAAATAATTAATATAGGGAGAAAGAAATTTGAGGTTTTAAATTTATTATTTACTATAAAATCAAACCCTCCAAATAGTATTTATAGTAGAGCCGGTGATAATATATGCACATGGAGTTTCCCAATCGTACGACCATCAATAGACTCTAATATGATATAATGTTAACTTTTGCGTAAGCATTATTTTGGGGGAGACATATAAGGATAAGGCTAACCTCAAGTTAACACTAAACAAAACAATGCCTAAATTTTGATATCTCAGTTATAGAAAAGTGATTCCTTAGCTGGAGAAGAGTCAGCAATATCCAAAAATATGAGAGGTATTTGCATTTGTCTCATGTTTATTACCTAAACCTTTCTGTTTTATTCAAAAGTTATTCTTCTTATGTTCAGTTTCATTCTCCTCCCTCCATTTTACTTCACATTCTTCTCTGTCCTTTTCACACTTTATATTCCCCATTCTCACTTACGTCTTTCTTCACTTCTCTTCCATTCTTTCTCTTTTCTTTCTGAACAAAAACAAGTATTTGGTATTGGTATTGATATTTAGAAGGTGAATATTAATGCAGCATCAGATGTATCAATTTGCTAAGACTTATAACAGGCCTGCACCTTCTCCATGTAAGTGGCTTTGCTTTCATGTTCATTACTCTATTAGAATATAAAGTAAGTCCCACATTGATTGATTAAAAAGGAGATTAAAGTTATATAACGTTAAAAGGACAAGAGACTTCAATCAAATAACTACTTTAGCTATTTTGATAAAAAGACGTCAACATTTTCATTTTAGCAAGCTTTATATGTTTACTTCAAATTGTGATCAAATGTGTATTCTTTTCAGGCTCATTAGTTCCTGCCATGACTCTTCTGTGCGCCATTGTTGTGTTGGTGCTGAGTCCTTTGGTTGTCACTGGTTTTAAAGAATGCACCAACACTATCACCCAATGTCATACCTTTCGTTCACAGTTATTAACATCCAAAAACCAGACATGGAAGGAAGAGATTATGTCTCATTATCATCTCACACCAACAGATGACTCTGTTTGGGAAACTCTGCTTCCTAGAAAGTTACTGAAAGAAGAAAAAGATGAGCATGATTGGGCAGTGATGTACAGAAACATTAAGAATCAGGGCTTATTGAACTCATCATCATCACCTCAAGGTCTTCTCAGAGAGGTTTCACTTCATGATGTGAGATTGCTTCCAGATTCAATCCATGCTAGAGCACAGCTCACAAATTTGGAGTATTTGTTGATGTTAAATGTTGATAGTATGCTCTGGAACTTTAGAAAAACGGCTGGTTTGGCCACTCCTGGCACGCCTTATGGAGGTTGGGAATGCCCTTTCTCTGAGCTTCGAGGCCATTTTGTTGGTGAGTTTTTTCTTTCATTCATCATCTTAAACTCTTGCTTCACTACATCTGATAATTCTTGTCTTAATCATTTGATTTATGTTTAGATAGAGGGAAGAGTGAGAAGAAAAAGGGGATACTCAGAAGGCAAACTTTTTGAAATTGTATTAAAAACATTTACTATTTTTTTGGGAGTTTTTCCTCCTAGTATTCTTTCCTCCCTAATTTTCTTCCCATCCAAACATAAGGTTAATGTTACTCATGTGTTTGAGCCTTTGAGGTTTAGGCGTAAGTTAAATTAGTAACTATTAAGGTGAAGGAGATATGCATGTGCGTGTGAAATAACCCACCACATGATGTCTTAAGGTTTTTCAAGTCACAATGTGATGTTAATTTTACTTAAAAGATGTTCTATGAGAATCTAATGAAGTAGAATGGTTAGGGGGATCCATCACAGACCAATTATATTTCAATCTACTCATGCACTTAATTTATTTCATCAAACAACTAGCTCCATTGCAATTTACATTTCAAGAATAGTATATAATTACTTGATTTTTCACACTTTGAAGGGCACTACTTGAGTGCATCGGCTAAGATGTGGGCTAGCACACATAATGACACTCTGAAGGAGAAAATGTCAGCTCTTGTCGCCGGTCTTTCGGAGTGTCAGCAGAAAGTTGGCACAGGATATCTCTCTGCATTTCCATCTGAGTTCTTCGATCGCTTTGAAGCACTTCAGTTTGTGTGGGCTCCCTATTACACCATTCACAAGGTACAACATTAATTTTGAACATTTTGATTATGTAACTTGATACTTTTGGGTGAATATATTTGTGGGATTGAATCAAGTTGATCAATTTTTGACAGATCATGGCTGGACTGTTGGATCAACACACTATAGCCGGAGACCCTGAAGCTCTAAAAATGCTAAAATGGATGGTTGACTACTTTTACAGCCGTGTACAGAATGTGATCACAAAGTACACTATAAGTAGGCACTACGAATCATTGAATGAGGAAGTTGGAGGAATGAATGATGTCCTCTACAATTTATATATCATAACGGTAGAAGTTTTTTTGTAGCTTCATTAATTTGCTTGTTTGATGTATTCCCCTTACATACTTGGTCGGTTTAACTTAATTATTGGATCATCTTGGGTTTAGCCATGGCATGGGTTGACTTTTCCAACCTAGGGTGCTATCAAATTTTTTGGCAAAGCATTGTGCCAAAGTAAAACCTGATGAAATTCGATTCAAGAAAACCCCTATATATATAACTACAAGCACCATTAGATACACAAAGTTAAAGTTGTATTGTAACTCATAAGAACCAATGTTTGCTTTTACATTCAAATCTGAAACTGTACCTGTCTTATTTACCTATGTAGGGAGATCCGAAGCATCTATTGTTGGCTCACCTTTTTGACAAGCCATGCTTTCTAGGATTGCTTGCTGTGCAGGTAATGATTATGTTATTGTAAAGATTTCATGTGAATTTCAACTATATACATTGCCCTACATTATTTTAATTTTCAAACAAAGCCCAAGAGTTGGACATTTTTATTTTTCCCAATGTAGGCTGATGACATTACGGAGCTGCATGCTAATACACATATACCAATTGTTGTTGGATCTCAAATGCGGTATGAGGTCACTGGCGATCCACTTTATAAGGTAAATTTCTTCTTGTATATATAGTATATAATTGTATTTACTAATGTTGACCTAAACTTATATTTTTTTATACAATTTATAGTATTTAGTTTTCGAGTTTTATTCTCAATTATCTAGATCTATTATTGTGGTTGATGCCTTGTGAAATACCTCATGACCAAATTTGAAGATAACAAACATTGAAAAGTCAACAATTAGTCACTAACTAGCTCTGTTCATGCCTTTGGTTTTGATAGGAAATTGGAACATTTTTTATGGACCTTATCAACTCTTCTCATAGTTATGCAACTGGAGGGACTTCGGTTTCAGAGTGTTGGTAATATGACATAATTAATTAATTTTAGTACATTTTTCCTCATATAACTTTCAATGATTGTTGAATAGCAGTTGTTCTATTTCTTTTAATTGTAACAATTAATCATTACTGAGGTATTTGATTTGTTGTAGGAATGATCCAAAGAGAATAGCAGATGACATCTTAACAACAGCAGAAACTGAAGAATCATGCACAACTTATAACATGTTGAAGGTACAGCCAATCATATATCCTTTTCATAGCTCTAGATTAAATGCTTAGTTGGAGGAAAATATATTCAGAAAAGGCTTTAAAAGCTCATGTTATAAGTCTTTGTATAATAGTTCCATTGTATCATATCAACGAAAAAATAATAACAGAGTTAGTAATTTCTTAGGTTTCAAGGCATCTATTTAGATGGACCAAGGAAGTCAAATATGCAGATTATTATGAGCGTGCCTTAACAAATGGTGTTCTGAGTATTCAAAGAGGCACAGAACCTGGAATTATGATTTATATGCTACCACTAGGTCCTGGGGTTTCAAAGGCTAAAACAAAACTCAGTTGGGGAACAAAATTTGACTCTTTTTGGTGTTGCTATGGAACTGGTAGGTAATTCAGATATTCTGCTCATCAAATAAACTCTCAAGTTGTATCAAATTTCAAATCTTTTGTTTATATGCTACTATCTTTTGTTTTTGTGTTATCTTCAGGTATTGAATCATTCTCAAAATTGGGGGATTCTATTTATTTTGAAGAAGGGAACCCAACTATTTTCATAATACAGTACATTTCAAGCTCTTTTAAATGGAAGTCTGGGGCTATCATGATTAATCAGACTGTGACTCCGACTAATTCATGGGATCCTTACCTAAGAGTCAACTTCACATTCTCTCATACTATGGTATTTACTGCATTGACTGATACTTATCATTATAATGCTGAATTTTGTCCAAGTTTGGTCTCTTTCATCCTCATCAAAATTTTCACTAAGTGGTTCAATCACTAAAAACAAAAGGAAAAGGCGACAATTTTAATGTTTCAACTTGAACCAAAAAAGTTGTTTTGCAGGAAACGGCCTTTGCCTCTACATTGAACTTGAGGATTCCAACATGGGCACATTTAGACAGTGCCAAGGCTTTATTGAATGATCAGACTTTATCTCTACCACCTCCTGGTATTTTGCTCTTTTTTTAAATTCAACTATAATGCCATGTCAAGGCTAAAATTTGAAAGTACATTTTGTTTTGTGGACATGCAGGAAAATTTTTGTCAATCACAAGAAAATGGAGTGCCACTGACAAGCTAACCCTTCAATTTCCTCTGGTTATCAGAACAGAGGCTATAAAAGGTAGAAATCCATATCTGCTTTCTCTTTCAGTGCTTTCAAAAGAGGAAAAATACTTCTCATTTACTAATATTGTGTTTTGAATTGAATTCAATTGATCAGATGACAGACCAGAATATGCTTCAGTTCGAGCAATTCTTTATGGTCCTTATCTTCTTGTTGCTCATACCGATGGTGATTGGGACATTAAAACTGGGACAAGGGCATCTATTGCTAATAGCTGGATCACTCCAATCCCTCCTAATTACAATAGTCAACTAGTAACCCTTTCCCAAGTTATTTCAGGCTCAACTTTTGCTTTAACAAACTCAAATCAATCCTTGACAATGCAAACATTGCCTGCACCAGGCAATGAAACAGCACCTTATGCAACCTTCAGACTTGTTTCAAGCAAACCCAACTCACAGTTTTCATCTGTGAGAGATTCTATTGGTAAATCAGTGATGTTGGAACCATATGATCTTCCTGGGAAGCTCTTAATGCACCAAGGAGCAGAAAATGGTCTTGTCATTGCAGATTCTCCTAATGGTGGAATTTCTAGTGTGTTCAATGTGTTAGCTGGATTGGATGGGCAAAATGGAACTATATCCTTAGAATCAAAAAGCAATAAAGGTTGCTTTTTGTGCAATACTGGTTCCGGTGCAATTGTTAAGCTTAGTTGCAAGTCTGGTTCTGATACTAACTTCAATCAAGTTTCAAGCTTTAGAGTAACAGAAGGACTAAGCCAATATGATCCCATCAGTTTTGTGGCTAAAGGGGCAAGGAGGAATTTTGTTTTGGAGCCATTATACTCATTCAGAGATGAAACTTATTCAGTTTACTTCAACATTCAAGCTTGATATGGATTTCGTTTTTCTTTCTCTTGAGAGATTAAGCAGTTATGGTCATATCAAAATGTAAGGACTTGGTAACTTCCCTTGTTATTTTCTTTTTATTGAATGTTGAAATTTCTTCATCAGATTGAAGGATCCATAGTTAGAGTGGAAGCAATATTAACGTGTAAAAACTAAGACTATCTGGCATTATAAATATATAAATTAAAAATATTTACAGTACACAATACATTACACACACTCACATAAAGAAAACATTATTGATGAGACAAAATTAGTTACAGAAGGAGCAGAAAAATATATGATGATGTTTTTGAATATAAGTTTCAGCGGCTGCAAGTAGGAGATGAGCTTCCCTTGACGACAGTAACAGGGCAAGAAGCATTCCTCACCACATGATTGCTTACACTCCCCAGCAACACCCTGACTCATAATCATTATTTGCAATTAATTAATAATATAACATAAAAGAGCAAGAGAGAAATAAAATCTTGGTGGAAGAGGCTTCGATCACTTAAGCACAAGGCTTGGTTCGAGTCCTTGTGAATGCAAAAGATGTTTTTGGGAGAGCTACCTCCAATTAGACCCAACAATATTCAAATATGACCCAATCAGATAGACAAAAAAGTGCAAGAGAGACGAGTGTGTAGGTTACCTTTTAATGGGACCAAAACCCCTACTTCCAACAACCATAGAGTCAAGATGGAGATCATCAATAGCTTTGCACAGCTTCTCTTTTGGATCACCCCAATACACCTTTGCCTCTACCTTTGCCTGTTGCGCATTAATACACCACTAGTTTTATCGGCTTGTTTGGATTAACGTTGGCAAAGTTGTTTTAAAATCCAAATTTATTTTGCAAGCTGAGGTTGGATTAAATGTAAATTAATGAATCTATACAAAAGTGAATTAATGTAATATGATTTATGTTTGGATATGCTTTTATAAAAAAGAAAAAAGAAATCAGTTTGATTGAAATTTGGTTAGACAACACATTTAAAAAAGTCAGTTTCAAAAAATTTGAAGTGCTTAAAAAAGCTTTTAGAAAAGCTTTCTTGGACCAAAAAAAAAAAGCCAAAAGCTTAAAAAAAATCTAACCTCCAATCTAACTGACTTTTTAAAAGGAAAAACTCATTGGCACCCAATGCTAAACCAAATATGATTTTTGGGTCCAACTAGCTTGTAAGGATCAAAAGTCAATTGTGGGATCCCAAACAAGCACAAATAATTGTTCAAGTAGTATTAAGATAACCCTTAAATTCATAAGAGATAAATGAAATTGCCTTTAAAGCATAGCAAGAAATATCATTAAACAAGCATACAAAACCTATATACAACATATACCCCAGTGGTTTTAGCGCCAGCTTCAAGAATATCTATCAGTTCAGGGTCCTTAGGTATCCCATATTGCTTAGCGAAGTTCACCTCTCTCAGTTCTTCCAGAGGCACCAAAGCTGCAAAACCCACACACACACAAACACATAAAAATACAAAAACTAAAGTAACATATTTAATCTAATCAAATTATGTAAATATGTCCTACGTACGTACGTGAACCAGTGTGGTGGAAAAGCTGCTTCATGGAGTGATCAGAGTGGGAAGGCTGAACATTGATGAGGATGAGATGATCACTTCCACCTTTGTGGTTGAGATTATGGAGCGCCCATTTGAGGGCTGACTTGCTGGTTGGAGAGAAGTCCACTGCTACTCCAACGGTACTTGTCTTTTTTTCCATCACTTATCGTTCGTTGCTGATGATCAACAAGTACCCAGTTCTGCCTTCCTTTTATAACGGGGTTTCGTTCTTTTTGTTTATTCTGTGTTTAGTTGTTTGGTGACTCTAGCTGCTGGTTTTGGAATCCTCTCAGTAGTAGAGAAGAGTATATGCTCTCTTGTAACATGATTTTTTTTTTCCGCATGTTAAAGTCAAAATAATAAACATTTGTTTTGCATTTATTCCATTACATATCAAATGTAAATAGGGTGGAATTTGTATTATAATAAATGATATAAGGGTAAAATTAAAAAATTAAATTAATTTTACTGAAAATAATGACTCTACTATGTTTCCTTAGTTTGTGTAAAATAGTTGACCGTCTCTTATAATGTGTACCGGACAACAGAGGAGACTTAATTTTGGGGGCACGCAGTTTGGTATATTATATGTAGAGCCTACTTTATTCCTTGGAGATAATTAGACTTGGGTGTTAAAAAGGTGGTGAGAATAGAGGGAACTAAATTTGGGGGCACGCAGTTTGGTATATTATATGTCGAGCCTACTTTATTCCTTGGAGATAATTAGAGTTAGGTGTTAAAAAGGTGGTGAGAATAGAGGGAACTTATTTTGGGCACGCAGTTTGGCAACTTCGGCTTATGCCATATGGCTACGGCGACACACTGAATATCTGATTCTTTCCAAACGTAGGAATCCACACATAATAAACTGATTCTTGTAAGTTGTAGTACCTCTCAAGATATGCTCATCAAGGAGGAGGGATTCGAGTTTCTATACCCTACAAAAATAAAGTAATATATTACATTAATTACTTGGCACATAAGCCAAAGATGACATATTAATCTCAAACTAAAGAGGAAGACCCACTCAATTAAGACCCACTCAATTAAGTTTAGGGTGAAGGATCAAAAATGACCCTATACTTATGTCTAAGGTGCATCTGGCACCTTATACTTTTTTTTGGCTCAAAAATGTCCATCAACTTTCAAATTTGGGTCAATAATGACTCTTCCGTCAAACTGGCTCAACAGAAGTTTCCAATTTGGGCTAATAATGACTCCTCGGTTAAACTGGCCCATCAGATATTTTAAATTCGAGTCAATAATGACTTCTACGTCAAATTGACCTAACAAAAATTAGATTCCTGTGAAATTTCAGTGTGAGATCTACTCATAAAAAAGTAACAAAAATTGGGTCAGTTTGACAGAAGAACCATTATTGACCTGAATTTGAAACGTTTGTTGGGTAAGTTTGACAGATGAGTCATTATTGGCTCGAATTTGAAACGTCCGTTGGATCAGTTTGGTGGAAAAGTCATTATTGACCCGAATTTGAAAGTTGAAAGCCAATTTTAAGCCAAAAAAAAGTATAAGGTGCCAGATGCACATTGGACATAAGTACAAGGTCATTTTTGACCTTTACCCTTAAGTTTAATTGTATATGTCATATTTATAAAGCAGAGGAAAAAAGAATTTTGTTTATTATGGTAGGATTTCTTTAATATCCGGCTATTTGCAAATTAGTTATCTACCCTTTATATTAAGAAATGGATACAATATGTCATCCCAGGCTCTTGCATTAGATGGTAGCAGTAAGGACTCCAGACTACCTTGCAAGCTCTTTTTGGACAAGGTGAATATGTACCGGTCCATTATAAAGACGCATTCCCATGAAGTTCATTTTTGGATTCTTTTGTTACTTTTTGGCAAATTGTAGACTCCTTTCTTTTTACAGGTACATTTATTTAGTTTAATTTCAATTATGTAGATAAAAATAAAATCAACGCCCACCCAGGGAAAAAAAACTACATAGCAACCCTTCAATTATATAAATGACAGCAAATACTGGTGGAATCTGGTTTCCAGATTCACACTTTTCTCAGCTTCACTGAATGTCTGCTGTTTGGTGGCAGTTACAAAAAAAGCAGAAAAAATCTTTAATTGGGATTTCTTCTTTATGATTTCTATACTTATAATTTATTTTCAGAGATATATAATTATTTCTGACAGCTTCATGAAAGACATACTCCACAGTGGTATTTCATAGGGTAAAGGTCCAATTTCGCCTCGGAAGTAACCCAATAAGAGTATTCAGTGTCTGGAATTAACAAAAGAAGCAAATTTACCCTGTAAGTAGCAAAAAAGGCTCTTTTGGGCCCACAAAAGGAGCGTATTTACCCCGGAAATATGCCTGTTGTGGGCCAAAACGCGTCGCTTTTGCTACTTCCAGGGAAAATATACTCCATTTATTACTTCCGAACACTGAATGCTCCTATTGGATTATTTCACAACGAAATTTGACTTTTACCCTGTTTCATAAGTATTGCTTCCCTTCATGGCCTTCACATCAGTCCTTCGTAATGGAGTCCTATTTTTTTTTTTAAAAAAAAAAAAACCTTAAAGTACTTCATAATATAGACACCGGCGGAGAATATGATGCTTCATGGACCAAGTCCTGAGCTGCCAGAAACAGAAAAACACGTGATTTAGACAGAAACAAAGAAGTACTTCATTTGTATCTCAACAGTTACAAACTTACAATTACAATTTTTATCATTACTTCTTGGAAAAATTCCAAAAAAAAACCCTTAAAATAGCTATAGGACAGTTTGTTACACTGAAATTCGGAAAGGACAATTCAGTACAATTGATTGAATTGTCCAAACTAAATTTAGGTTAAATGTCTAAAATGCCCTTGGTTCAAATTATCATTACCAACTTCCTTTGTTCGCTCCCATAATTGTACAAGCGATTACCAAAACCGGATAGAGGATTACCAATACGTTTTTATCCAATTACAACATTATTACCAACTTCCTTTGTTCGTTCTTAGAATTGTATAGGGGATTACCAAAACCGGATAGGGGATTACTAACACGTTTCTATCCAATTACAACATCATTATCAACTTCATCTGTTCGTTCCCAGAATTGTATAGGGGATTACCAAAATCAGATAGGGGGATTACCAACTTGGGATAGGGGAATACCAACAACATCATTACCAACTTCCTTTGTTCGTTTCCAGAATTGTATAGGGGATTGCCAAAACCGGATAGGGGGATTACCAACTTAGGATAGGGGATTACCAACACGTTTGGGTAAAAAAAAAAAAAAAATTTGAACCAAAGACATTTTAGACATTTCACTTAAATTTGGTTTGGACAATTCAGTTAATTGTACTGAAATGTCCTTTTCAAATTTCAGTATAACAAACTGTCCTTTAACTATTTTGATGGTCTTTTTTTGGAATTTTTCCTTACTTCTTTCATGTTACATTTCAAAGTTTCATTCTGCATTTTATTTCACTGGACATGTTTAAATTAGATGCTAAATGATTCAGATTTTGTCTGCGAAAAACATAAACGCCTCATGATGAGTCATAAAATACTTCGACAGAACTCGTTCTACAAAGAAAATTAGAAGGGAAAAAAAGCATGTTTAGAACGAAGTTTCTGGCTCTATGGCTTTCATATAGGCAAGGCTGTAGTAAAAGTAATCATAGGGCGGCTGAAATATTTGCCAACATTAACTCACATTATTTTCTAATCATTAAAGAGGCAAAAGTAAAAGTGAAAGAAGGAATGAGAATGATAGTGCGGAAAGGCTTTTTCTCCCCAGAAACGCGATGGACTTATGGCTTATTGTTGTTGTTTTTTTTTTTTTTTCCCTCAATGTTTGGATAAGCTTTTTCTCAATCTTACTTATGGGTTAGAAGTTAAATTGGAGAAAAAGCTCATTTTTCTTGCTTCAGCAGTGGAGAAGCACGATTGGAAGGAAGAAAAGAAAGAGAAAAAGAAAGGAGAGGAAAAAAGAAAAAGGGGTAATTAATTACAGGTCCCATGTAAGGGATTTAATTAAGATGAGGTCCCATAAAATCACCTAATTAATTTGAGGTCCCTACCAGAAAGTTGTTATGGCAGGCCAAAAAATTGTTATTGCAGGCCGAAAAGTTGTTATTGCAGGTCAAAAAGTTGTTAGTGATTAAGCCTTCACTAACAACTTTTCGGCCTGCAATAACAACTTTTCGACCTGCAATAACAACTTTTTGGCCTGCTATAACAACTTGTGGCCTGAAAATCACTCTTAGTCTGTAATAACTTGTGACCTTGCGATAACAACTTTTTGACCTACAATAACAACTTCGTGGGACCTCATATTAATTAGATGATTTCGTGGGACCTCATCTTAATTAAGTCCCTTACAAGGGACCTGTAATTAATTACCCCAAAGAAAAAGAGAAGAAATAAAGTGGGTATGAAAATTAGACTGTTATGCCCCTAAAATCCTTAAATAATATATTTTATTTTAATCTAAAATTTCCTTTTTATATCTAAAAATTTATCATAATAATCTCTAACTATTTTCTCCCACAATATCCTCCTTTAAGCTAAAAATATAATTTTTTTTCAAATTATTTTCCTTAAAATAAGGGAGAAACTAAGCTTTTAAAATCCTTAAAAACCCCCAAATTTCACTTTTTCTTTCTAAACTATAAGAATATATGCATATTATATATGTATTATTTAATAACAATAATGTCTTTTTTAATAATTCTTCATCTAAACTTACTTTTCAAAATAATCATCCAAACATGTTTTAAAAGTCAGATTGAAAAAAAGTCATTTCTAACATTACTAATCCAAACATAAATCACTTCTTACAATCTGACTTTTTTCCAAAAGTCCTTCTGAAAAAAAGCCAATCCAAACACACCCTTATTTTGAGAATGACTTTTGGTCTAAAATGACTTCTGCAACGCCAAAAGTTAGAAGCAAAAAAAGTGGCTTTTGGCTTCTGACTTCTAACTTCTAGTGGGTCCCATGCCTTTTGTTATGTATTATTTAATAAAGTGGGTAGGAAAATTAGACTGTTAAACCCCTAAAATTCTCAAATAAGATAATTTATTTTAATATAAAATTTTCTTTTTATCTCCAAAAAAGTACCATAATAATTTATAACTACTTTCTCCCACAATATACTCCTTTGAGCTAAAAATATTATTTTTTAAAATTATTTTCCTGAAAATAAGGGAGAAACTAAGCCTTTAATAAGAATATATGCATATTATATATGTATTATTTAATAACAAGAAGATCCTTTTTAGTAATTTTTCATCTAAACTTACTTTTCAAAATAATCATCCAAACATGTTTTTAAAAGTCAGATTGAAAAAAAGTCACTTCTATCATCACAAATCCAAACATAAATCACTTCACCCAATCTGACTTTTATCCAATCTTGGGTGACTTTTATCCAATCTTGGGTGTGTTTGGATTGCCGTTGGAGAAGTGACTTTTTTTCAGAATGACTTTTTTAGAAGTGACTTTTGGATAAAAGTCAGATTGTGTGAAGTAATTTATTTTTGGATTTGTGATGATAGAAGTGACTTTTTTTCAATCTGACTTTTAGAAACATGTTTGGATGATTTTTTCGAAAAGCAATTTCAGATGAAAAATTACTAAAAATGGCATTATTTTTATTAAATAATACATATATAATATGCATATATTCTTATTAAAGACTTAGTTTCTCCCTTATTTTCAGGAAAATAATTTTAAAAAATAATATTTTTAGCTCAAAGGAGTATATTATGGGAGAAAGTAGTTATAAATTATTATGGTAAATTTTTGGAGACAAAAAGAAAATTTTATATTAAAAGAAAATATCTTATTTGAGAATTTTAGGGGTTTAATAATCTAATTTTCCTATCCGCTTTATTAAATAATACATAACAAAAGGCGTGGGACCCACCAGAAGCCACAAGTCAGAAGGCAAAAGTCACTTTTTTTTGTTTCTGACTTTTGACATTGCAAAAGTCATTTTGGACCATAAGTCATTCTGGAAATAAACCAATCCAAACATAATTTTTTTTTCAAAATGACTTTTGTCCTTTCAACGCACTTCTGGGGGAAAACGTGGGATCCAAACATGCTGCTTACTTCTAAAAAAGTCATTATTAAAAAAAATTACTTCTCAAAAAGCTCAATCCAAACATATGGAAATTCTTTCGGCTGAGTGAACATGATTCTTTGCTTCTCTATTCATTTATGTAGTGTCTATTAAAGTTTTAAATTGATGATTGATATTAATCCCTCACCTACTCGTTGCTTCAATTTGTCGTTTTCTTCAGAGTTAAGTTGATACCAAGAGTCTTCGTGCTAGCTCAAATTTAATCCTTAATAAACTGAGATATTTATTGTATGAGCTAGCTCAAGACAATGGTTTTTACTTTTCTCACTAGAGTAGCTGACTAGCTGCTAATTAAAAAAGAAAAACAAACAAAATAGTAACGGAAGCTCGAAGAAATCAAGGTGAGGTATGATGAGCTAGAAAAGCTAAAGTAATGGGTATCTTCTCCTTTTGTCCTTGTCTAGCTGAGAACAAGAGCATAAACATAAGTATCATAGAAAATGAAATATATCCCATAAGGAAAAGACGTTCATGCTTTGAATATATACCATTGAATAAAAATATATAAAGAAAAAGAAAAGCAGAAAGGGAAGCTTTAAACCTCATTTAAGTTTAGAATAGCCACGTACTGTCCATTTTCTTTAGTTGTTATAATTTAACATCATGTAACCAATTGTGAACAATAATTGCCTTCTGGCTTAAGCTTCTTTCTGGTTATATAAGGATAAAACGTCCCAAATGTTTTCTATCCATAAAATTATTAAAACTAAAAAGGAGGCAAAAAAATCAAAGATAATACAAAACCCCTGTCTTTCTTTCTGTAGCTTTCTCTTTCTCTCACTGTGGTCGAATGGACGCAGACAAAGAGACATGAGTCTCTCAGAGACCATCAGATCGAGTTATGCTTTAATCTAATCATTTCATTCTTGTCTTGTACTAGCATCCCTCTAGAAAATAATGCATGTTTTGAGAAGAATACAAAAAAGCCTATCTCCATCTCCCAAAAGAATAAAAGACCTCCTTCAATGCAGCTAGACCACAATTTAAATCAACTTCTATTCACATTGCATAATCAATATTCAAAACTTTAATTAATGTCTGTTAGGTAGGTAGATAATATCAGCATTTTATAAGGGTCCATTGCAGCAATATTCCTTAAGCCATAAAGTGAAACAGAAACAAAAATAGCTTTATAAGTGAGTGTTCAACCCTGCATACATAGAAGGCATTCCTTCTATGTCACAATTCTAACCCAACACAGCTTGTGTTCTCACTTCCTTGCCTCCATGGAATTGGAGATTGGAGTCACAAATTCAGATACATCTCTTGGTACATATGTTATAATTCAGTTTCCCTCTCACTTTGATTTATAGTTTTCTAGCTTTAACTTTGTTCACAAGAATGGCACTAATTGACACTTCACTGTTTTTACCAGCTCCTTATATTGTTGCTGAAGCAGAGTCTTCATTTTCATCTGATACATCTACTGGGTACCTTGAAGATGTTATAGCAGGATGGAGTGCTTGGTACAAGCAACAAAACTTGCCATTATACTCTCAGTCTCAGGATCAAAAGGTTAATTTATAATTATAGACAGGTTTCATGTTCCCTTCATCTAGTTGTCAAATTCTTGAATCTCTGACTGTGTTTTCATCTATGACAGGAAACCCATTTTCTGGAAGACCAGATAGATCTATTTCCACCGAGTTCTTCCACAAGAACCCAACGCCTGGGTGATGGTAAGCCTACATTTCTTTTTTCCTTCTTTGGCCAATGCATGCCCACCTTATTCAACTCCATTCTCAATGTCTATTATTCTACTCTAGTCCTCAATGTCTATTGATCTCAATTTCCCTTTTCCTTCCACCTCTCTATTCCTCTGTTTTAGAGGATGGGTAGAATTTTCTAGTCCGGAGAATCTGTAGCCATGCATTAAGGCCTATTAATTAGATAAAAGTCATATGCAACTTTTTGGCATTTGTCATCAAATCAAATTTTTAATAAAAGCAAGACAAATGAATTACTCCTTCCGGTCCTAATTATAACATTACTTTGACTTTTTTTGTGGAAGTTAAGAAAGCAAATTAGACATCTAAATTATAACATATGTCATATGAAATTAGATTATATATTAGTTTATAAGTAGAATAAATTAGTTTTGAGGAAAAAAGATTTTTTTTGGGACTGAAAGTACTTTATTTTTGGACTGGTAAAAAAAAGTCAAAAAAATCAAAGTGATCTTATATTTAGCTCCGGAGGGAGTATTTTATAGAGTTAATAGGAGGATGCTGATGTTGAGTAATAAAAAATCGTTCACCCGTTTTCCATACTGTATTAACAAAATCGTGGATAAATTTTAAAAAACCACCAAAAATACTTTAACAAAATTTGTCTTAGTCCCAGGATCTATTATTTTGAAGTAAATTGTCAACCTAGCTTTTGAATATACTACTCCCTCCTCGGTTCCTAATATGGGAGTCACTTTGTTTTTTTTTTTTTTTAATGAGATTAAGGGAGCGAAATGAGCCACTTATTCATAACGCATTTGGAGTATTATTATATCATAGGCTAAAGTATACATTTGGTCCTTTATCTTTGTATCAAATCTCTTTTTAGTTCCTTAACTTTGAAAAGTGCACTTTTGGTTCCTTTTTGCTAACGCTGTTAGTTTCATTTAATTGAAAAGGCTAACTCAGCAAATCTAAAAGGTAATTTTATAACTAAATATTAATAAAAATGGTCAAATTTTAAAATATAAGAATTATTTCCTTTAAATGAAACTAACGGCATTAGCAAAAAAGGACCAAAAGTGTACTTTTCAAAGTTAAAGGATCAAAAGAGGACTTGATGTAAAGATAAAGGACCAAAAGTATACTTTAACCTATATTATATGTTAACTTATGAGTCAAATAAACTAATTTAATTAAAAAAAATATTTAGACAAATCAATTTATAAATAACTTATTTAATTTTTTTAATATTTTTTTGTAATAATAGCCAATAGTCAACTCTATGAGTAATACTTGTTAGGGTAGAAAGCATAGTGACAGTACACTGCTCACAACTATTGCTTTCGGGATTATCCCAGTCAATAACTGATAATTACATACTTCAGTTCCATCTTCTGCAGCTTACACCATTCCAGACAGTGAAAATTTCGGCCCTGAGAGCCAATCATCAACACCAAAAGACACGCATGTAGCCTCAACACAGGAAGATAATTCCCAGAAGAGAAAGGCATCAAGGAAAACAGATGAAAACGATGCTTCAATTTCAAGTACTACACACTACACTCACACAAACATTTCTTCAAACACAAAAGGGAAATGACTGATTTAATCATTTTAGGGTTGTTTCGAAATTCAAAGTACAATTGGTTCATCATTTAAGGTTTGGTTTTGATGTGATCGATTATTGCAGAGAATCATCATCATCATTTGAAGAAGAAGCGAATCGCTTACCCATTCGAGATGGTGAAGGGAGGGAGGGCCGAAGGAGGAACAGTGCTTGAAGACATAAATAGGCAGATGCGAATGAGGCCAGTGAAGGCGATTCCGCATCCAGTGAGAGATGGAAAGGGAGTTACATGGACTTCTGATGGAGGTTTTGGGATTTCAGGGAAAGCAGTGGTGGCTCTTGCAAGGATTCACACACAGGGTGCAGGATCCATCACCATTGTTAGGACCAAGGGATAAAGCTTGAATGTTCATCTCACTTGGATTCAAATTTCAATTCCATAAAATATTTTCCATGTCAATGCTTGAAAGGAGTTAGTTCTAACTGAATCTTATAGAGTCTGTTTAGTTTTTTTTTGGGGGAGGGACTTTGGAGGGGAGGGGAGGGTTATAAGATAAAAAATTTGTTTGGATTTTGGATGGATAAAATGGAAGTGAGGGGAGGATTTTTGTCTTCTAGTGGCCCATTGTTCTCCCTATCCTCCCATCCAAAAATTGGGGTTTTTTTTTTTTTTTTTGGGGATGGGGATTTTGTCCACTATTGACTAAACTACCCATGTTATATTTTCAATATTCCAATGCTATCATTGTGCAACAAATGTGACGATGTTTTTTTGGGATGTGAACTTGAAATTTTTGGGCAAATTCTAGACTATTTTCGTCGCTCTTGAATAAACTATTTCTGGACTCTTGCCCCTCTAAACTCAGTTAAATGAACAAGGTGTTGGACATGTGGAGAGAATGGTGTCTCCGGTCGTTTTCTTCCAAGGGATTAAACCTGCGTGATTCGACGGACATCGTATAAGAAAGTTGAGTGTTGGGATTTCTGCATAATGCGAAGGGATTTTCAGAAGGAGCCTTCTTCTTGTTAAAATAATGAGATATTTGCTATCCTTTAATTTATTAGTTATGGCAGAAAGGTAGCTACAACCTTCAAGAGATGTTCATCTTATTATAATTTATGCTTTTTCCACAGAAGAAGCTTTTCATGTGGATATGGCTTTGAATTTTGCATTTGCTATCATGAAAAAAAGGTTCTCAGAGGTGTTGATATAACATTTACTTTCTAAATACACTTTATCAACTTAACTCATAATATAAACGCTAACTATGTTAGAAAAGAAATTTGCTTAGATAAAATAGTTAACATAGTTAGAAAAAAGAATTTCCATAACGGTTATCATTACAAACAATTACTACGGTCTAACTACGATAGAAAAGAACTTTCCAAAATAATTATAAAACCTATCGTAGTTAGAAAATAGTTTTATCTTATAAACAGGTAATCCATGTTAGAAAAGAATTTCAGTAAAACCAAGAGCCTAACATGGATAATAACGTCTTTCATATAACATTTATATTCTAAATATTCTTTAAAATCCCTCAGAGTCTAATCAAATCATTTGTTAAATACTAACTATGTTAGGAAAGGAAATCATATATAAAAATGAGTAACATAGTTAGAAAAGGGTTTTCCATAATATTTATATTTATATATTATAGATTTAACAGTCTAACCATAAGAGTTACCGGAATTTGACCGGATCCAGAAGAAATAATCAACAACCAAATAATCTCAAATTAATGCATAATAAATAAATTAAAATTCGAACTCAAATGACAGTCAAAATAAGTTTAATCATGCGGAAGCGTAAAATCCTGTATGAATCCTAAGTGGCAATACAATTCCGTCCTGCTGGTCCAGAATCCCTTACTAACTCAGTGAGAAGTTCCCGGATCCTTCCCTTGACTTTCTACTCACCTTCTAAGACCTGCAAAAAGTGAGATAAAAGGGGGGTAGCCCTAAAACGTAACCACTAACCACTTGTCTACGTGCGATGTGTGCTAGCAATGTGTCAATGTGGAAGTCTATATAATATATATTCAGTTTGAAACATGAGCACATACCAAATAGTCAATACCAGAAAACATTTTCGCAACATGTATATCGTCATTTATAAAAATGGTTTCCAAATACATTTTTCACAATCATCCATAACGTTCGCCCTGCGAAACGTTAGGTTGTCCCCTACTACTAGGTGGACCAGAGTAGAACTCGACGGGGATCTCAGCCCGTACCCAAAACCACAGAGATATGTGGAACTCGATAGGGATTTCAACCCATACCTAGAATCACAACGGGAGTAATCTTCGATGGGGGCTACCCATACCCAGCACACCGAACGGTAATACTCGATGGGGGCTACCCATACCCAATACAACGATAATATAATTAGTCTATGTGGGTCAACAGGGTACCTCATCACGTGATGGCAAAAGCGTCCAGTGCATCGATGCTAACTACCACAACATATGCATCACAACCAGAAATGCAATTTAACCAAAGCTAGGCACTTGGCCTTTTCCAATATTTCAAAAACCATTTAATGCAACAGTTCCAAATCAATATATATATGTTGTTTTCAAAAATGATCATCACAACACATGCCCCTTTTCAAAGTACGAATTCCACATGACATTTTTATATAACAATAACCAATGAAAATCATATCATACATATACCATCATAATCCAGGGTTGAAAGGGAGTTTGAAATCCCTTACCAACAACGCACCCACACATAGAACAAGTAGAAGTGGTTACCTGATAGCTGTCACCGATTTCACAATAGTGCAGCTCCCCCGTGCTGACTCCAGACAATTTAACACTACATCGAAACCTACAAAATTATAATTAACCAACTATCACACAATTCGCTCATAGAAAATTAAATCACTAACTACCCTTCCCTTTCTCTTTCTAAATTCCAATTCTAATATTAACCTTTCTTTCTCCTCCCTATATCCATCTTCATCTTTAATCCAACTTATACAATTTCAAGCCTACATATCCATTCTTACAATAACCATTCCTTTAAAACCTTAACACAGTCCTCCTTAAATTATTACTAATCCCAATTAACCAATTCAAGCCTAGGTAATAATCTCTCCAATAACCATTCATCTTAAACTTTAACATTCAATAATCCCCCATAATTCATCACAAATGTCATTTTATAAAATTCAAGACTAAACAAAATTTTTCAAACATCCTCTAATTATTTCTCAACCTCAAAAATCCCTTCATTTATCCACCATTTATTTCCAAACATTGATAGCTCAGTAAATTCAAGTTCAAGCCTAAAATATCCCCTTTCCCAAATCAAGGCCTACACCAAATCTAACATAATTAACCTCATTAATATTTTTTTGTTGGGCATAAACTAACTCCTTAAATTTATAATTCAACATCCAACATCCATAATCACAAAATTATCTACACAATATCCCACTTATCCCAAACTTTAACTCCTAATAATTCCTTAGGTGCAACCTCCAATCAAACCAATTAATTAAATCTCCTCACATGACCTTAATAAACATCTAAAAATCATCAATTTATCCATAATCACCTCAAATCATCAAAAGCCCCAATTTTTAAAATCTCCAAAAATCCAAAAATTCCCAATAATTAGAAAAACTTCCAACAATTAGTGATCTATCCAGAGGAACTTAATTTCATGGTCCAAGCTTCAGTTTATTAAGCTTAGGAGTCCCAGAAATATCAACTTAGACAAGGCCTAATTTTTCAAATATAGCCAAACGAAAAACTAAAGATATAGGGATGTAGAGGAGACTTACGGGATTCTAAAAATGTCCTTAGTTGGCCGGAAAACCCAATATTCCGGCAACAACGAGCTCCGATTGGTCTGACCACAAACTTTTCCTATCTCCTTCCTAAGGCACGGATCGGACCAGAAATTAGTAAGGGAAGGTTGTAGGAGGTGAGAGAAGGTGGTGGGAGGTGATTTCAGGTGAGATTTCGCCGAAAATCGCCGCCCCCATTTAATGCCGAACAATGGCCAATGGAAGTAGAAGAGAGAGGGAACGGTAGGGGAGGTGGGAAGAGAGGAGAGGAGAAGGGAAGGAGGCTGGATGGTCGCTCTTGCGACAGCGCAGCGACGGAGGAAGACGCGAGGGAGAGAAGAAGAGAGTGAGAGAATAGACGAGAGAGAGAAGGAACCGGGGGGAACCTGAACGAATGAGGAGAGGGGGAGTGATTAAATAAGGTGAGGAGAAAATAATAAAAAAAGAAAAGAAATATTTATACTACTAGGCCCTATAATTTTCATATAAGATATTTATTTTGAGCCACAAAATTCATTTAACTTCCAAAATTTCACCTACTAAACCCTTTAATTATTTTCTCCCATAATAACCTCCTTTGAACCTAAAAATAATTTCTCTAAATTTATTGTTCTTAAATAAGGGAGAAATTAAACCTTTAAAAATTCTCAAAAATACCTCTAATTTCCTCAAATATTTTCATAATTCATAATCTCCCATAAATCAATTCTTAATTAGCTCATCAATCTTCAATTAAATTTCTAGGATGTTACAGTTGAAGTCTCTTCTTGGGGCTTTGCTTCTTTGAAATTTCTATGTAAGAGTAAATGGCATAATTTTTAACTTATAATTTGTCCCCCTCTCCTTCCTTTGATATGAACCAAACAAGAAATCAAACCCCCTTCCTCTCCCCTCCAACCAAACAAAGTTTATAACCCACCCTCCCCTTCCCTAACTTTAATGAACCTCCCCTCCCATCCCCTCAGTTGAACCAAATATAACCTTAATGATGCTTTATTGGCAAAGAATATATGGAGAATTCTTTTAACTGAACATATTTCTTTGCTCCATTTGGTTTTACGGGCCAAATATGTTTCAACTCAGGTTGATGGTGTTCTTATCCCAAGGTCAATTCAATCTTCATTATGGAAGGATAGCTTTTGAGTTCAAGGTTTGGTTATAAATCAAATTGCCTAGTTAGTTAGGGACGATTATCGAATAAACCTCTTTAGCCACTTATGGTAGCTGTAACACCCCAAATTTTAGAAAATAGAAAATAAGGATTTATTTAAGGTTTTAAGAAGATTACCAAAATATTAAGAAGCATTGAAAATAAATTTATGATGTTTTAGGCATTTTAATCATTTTAAGGTTTATTTTCTTTAAGAAATAAAGAAAAATAATTAGAAGATAAAACTTAATTTGGAGAAAAGAGATAATAAGGGCTTATTTAAAGTCTTGGGATGGCATATAGAAATTAAATAGCCTTATAAATAAATTTATGAGGCCAGACGTATTTTTAATAATTTTTAAAGGTTTATTTTCTTTATTAGTTAAGGAAAAAATAGTTGAGATAAATTTAAATAAGGGAACATTTAGAACCGTGAGGTATTGTTTGACATTTAAAAAGTCTTATAAATAAATTTAGAAATTAAAGCATATATAAAGAAATTATTTCTAAATGATAATGATAAATAAAATTATGATTTAAGAGAAAAATAGAAAATGAAAAAGACAATATCTGCCCCTAGTTAAAAATATCTTTAGTTATTGTAAAGGGGCAAAATGGTAACTCAACCTATTAAAAATATCTTTCTACCCTTATCTCCTTCTCTATGCTCCACGTGTACCTTCTGATTTCTTATATTTCTTTTCATTTCTGCTGCCTTCCTCAAACCAAACTACTCCCTTATTCCCGTCTTCACCCCCTCTCGCTCTCATCTCTCTGTTCCTCATTACTTCACCATTTTCCTCTGCCTCTCCGAGCTTCAGCAGCGAAGGTGGCGACGATCGACGGTGGTGAATAGCTCGAGGGTGTGGGTTATGACGCTTTAAGCCTAGGTGAGCCTCTTTATCTTCGTTTTCTTCTTCTTTTCGTTTCGATTCGAGCAAGGTTGAGAGAAGGTCTGAGTTGGGGTTTGGGTGATTGAACTGATCAAGTCAAAGATTAAGTATAGATTTTTGTTTTTCCTAAAGAAATTCGTGTTTTCATTGAGTTGCTTGGTCGGATTCGAGTTTTTTGGCCGAGGTTACTGTTCATGCGAGTTTGTTCTTCTTGATTTCTGGGCAAAAGTTCAATTGAAGACTTAATAAAACATGATTAGGAGTAAGATTAAGCATGTTTGATTCTAAAGTCTAAGTTCTCTGGGATTTTGTTCTTCTTTTCTTATTTATTCGATTTCTGTTCTTCCTCATTATGCTCGGTTCAGTTATCCCTCCGTCTCCTCTGTTTTATGTCCGTTCGGGGATAAGGAAGAAAGAATAATGTTGATGAAGTTATGTGTGAATGTGAAATTTCTTCCCTTCTCTTGTGTGCTCTGGCCGTCGGTGTAGAGAACCGATGGTGATGAATTGATGGATATAAGATTAGGAAGGAGATAATATGATATTTGGTATGTTGGAAATTCTGTTCCCTCTGTCCAGTTCCTTATTTCCTTCGTTTCTGGTTCTGTTCTGGCTGAATTCTGGTGTGTCCAGATTCTGTATTTATATGGTTCTATGATTTTGACCCTTAATATGATAAAATGAATTTAAGGTCATGATTTTGGAACTTCTAATTTAGTCTTTCATTGTTCTGTTTCTACATAAATTTTAAGTGTTGTGAGTTTGATTTTATGGTCAGAAGTTTGCAATATCTGGAACTTCTGGTTATTAGTGAAATCTGAAGATGATGAGGTAATTAGATTGATTATGGCCTGATTCTTATCGATTTCATAATAGGATGAAACAGAGAAGTATAGGATTAATGCTAGAATCTGATTAGTGAAGAGGAGTTGAGGAGTTAGGATAATTAAGTGGTAAAGTAAGCTGTAATGGAAGATGTTTATGCAGGTATAAAGAAGTTAGGAATTTTAAAGCAATATGAAGGGTATATGTGTGGTTCAATAGTTTTAAATGATGTAAGAATTGAATTGGGCTTGTAAGATGAAGGATTGATGATTAATTATTCAGTTAGTCATGTAAGCCTTGTTTTCTCAATAATTTGATCCTAAATGGGATGAAAGAGTGGTGGAGTTGAGAGTAAAGTGGAATGAGATTGGTTGGGATTGAAGATTTGTTTGAATTATTGAGCCAATTGGGTTCGGTTCTAAATATTTTTAATTGTTTGAGGAGGGTGTGAAATGAAAAGGGGTGATTTGGAATGGAAGTGTGTTTATAATAAATTGAATTGTTAGTTGGTAGATTGTTGGAGAATATCATGGTTACCCGCTGGTGATTGTTTGATAAAGGATTAATCTACGAGGAATATTTGATAGTATATTGGGAAAGGATTAAATGGATGTGAGTTGAAGAATTTAGAATTAGGAGAGGGTTGGTTTTACTATTTCAATTTGACCTAAGTAATGAGTATGATTTCCAAGTGTTTTTAAGAGTTAAAGAAGGGTTAAGAAAGTTTACTTGATTAGATATTTGGTCTAGAATCTCAATGATTGCTCTAAAGGAACATGAATTCTGGTTACTTATATGCTAGATGCATTAAGAAATTTAATCTAGGAGGCTTGGTGATCAAATGTGAATTTTGTTAGTGGTGGGAGACAACAATATGAGGTAACAATGATTATTTTATGATTTAGGATGTTGACAAGGAGTTTATCCAAATATCTTGGATGATAAGTGGGTTAATTACTGCAATGGATTCCACCTAAAGTTTAGAGATTTATTTAATGATTAAGGATGAATTAATTGGTATGGTAGGCTTAAGGATTAAAGAAAGGTAAAGCTCTTTAAAAAGAACCATTTTTGAGTCAATTAATAGTCAAACATTGGAAATAGGAAATATTAATCGGAATAAAGTAATTAAAGGTGACCTCTTAATCTTAAACAGTCAGGCTAATTATGACAAATTAAGTTGTAGGTAATTATTATCAATGTAGAAGAAAAATATGATCATTGAAATTTATTTTAAATCTATTGAATTTAATTAGGAAAAATAAATTATATATGTTATTATATGATATAAATTTGATTTAAAGTAATTAAAGATATATTTATGCTTGCATTTGTATATACTTGTATTGTTTGATACCTAAGTATGTTCCGAAATGCTCTAGCTTCTATGTGTGCTTGTTATTAATTGATTTTGGACATCTGTACGTGTTTGTATCGATTGAACCCTTGATTTTCTTTATTAGTAACAAAAGAATTATATATAAGTTAGGTAGAGGAAAGTCATTCTAAATGCTGATGTTTAAATGTGTGATTATTGGGGAATGAAAGTAGCAAGTATTTAAAGTCAAGAAGGAATGGGTAGAAATAGATAATACTATAGGGACGTGAGAGACGCTGAATAATTATGCATAAGCTTAGGTGTTAATTTATTATTTATATATTACCTGTAAATAGGTATAGATAGTGACATAAGTTGAGGAGATCAGTAGAAAGAAAACGGAGCAAGCACAGGACTAAGGTCTAAAGGGAGCCAGGTAGCAGTTTATTTCATTACATTAAAAGAGTTGCATGTATTATTTTGTAATATCTGTCTCAAATTTACATTATGCATGAAGGTGATAAGCCTTGTTAATTCCTGCATAGTAATTTATGGAGTACTCCAGGCTTAGGTGGGTCGCTCCCCCTTTGCCAGTTCAGTTATGTTATAACGGGATAGTTATAACGAGAAATCCTGCAGGTGAGGCCTCCACTAGTTGACGAATATATTGTTAATAGTGGCTGGTAGAGCATTGAGCGCAGGAAGTATGTATAATTATTTTATTTGTTCAGGTTTATGAAATTAATACATGTCAATGCTAGCATGATAATATAAGTTAATGAAAGAAACTGCTATTGGGATTTCCAATCTCACCCCCTTCCCCAAACAGTTTTCATTTTAGCAGGTTGAAAGAAGCTAGCTGGGGAAGAAGAGTAGACGAAGAAATTAGGATTATAATTTGGAAAGCAAGAGGCAGTAAATATTTTAATAAGGTTATTGTATATGTTGTAAAATTAAATTATTAAGTTAACAGTAGAAAGTATAGAAAATAGAATTGTATAACTTTATTAAGAGATTAAATTTCCTAAGTATTATGAATTATGAATAGACTCCCTTAAGAGAGTTAGTGTACTTTTAATTGTTTTATTAACCACTTTATTTTATAAAAAGTTTTAAGTTATTTCAATTTGTCTGAAAAGCCCATTCCAACCAACAGAGGGTTGGTCTAATGTTTTAAAAGAAAAGTTTTAAATTTTTACGTATTTTTGGGCTTCTGACATTAAAAGAGTGGTTATAATTCAATTAAAATGTTATAGTATAGTAGTAAAATTCCAGACGTTACAGTAGCCTTTGTAGTGTAATGGTCCACTGTCAATTGCTACAATTGGACATTTGTTATTGCATCATAGAGGGTGTTGAAATGTTCCATTAGTTTGATTGCTTTATTTTCCCCAGGTGGAAGCAAATATCATATCTACACCTTTCTCCATTGGAATTTCAAAGGATTCTCTTTGTTGGACGGGAAATTGTACCATGTCCTGGGGCTAGGAATGTGTGGATTGCATTGCCAATTGGTTTATTGCCTAAGTTCCTCAATCTTAAATTTTTAATTGGCTATTGAATATTTTGGAAAATAATATCGAAAGTATTGCAGAGGTGGTTTCTTGAACATTGTACTTTATTTGGTTCTTCAGGAATAGGAGAGCAGCAGGAAATGAAGTTATTCAGCCTTAACAAGTTGTGAAGACAATTCTTTCTCAAATCAATCTTCATCGTTCAGTCATTGCTACTCCTTATTTAGTATTACCTAGTCCATCTTTCGAAGTAATTAATGATTATTACTTGCAATTTTAGTTGGTTTATGACTGGGTAATAGTGGTTCCCAAGTTTGTAAGATCTGCACAATTTGGTGATGGAATAATTCTTACAAGACTTTATTTTTAGAAGGAATGGATTACTGATTTTCCTGTTACCAAGAAGAGGCTTCAAGATAAATGAACTATTGTGATAACTCATTAGAGGAAAATATTGTTGTTCATCAGCAATCAACAAATCATTTCCAATCCATTTAGTTATGGTATTCTTATTCATGTTGTGAATCACAAATTGAAGCGGGTCTTACATAAACAAATTTCATTATCGGTGTCTACTCATAATTTTAGAGGATTGTTTTAGTATTCTACATAGGTTTCCTAGGTTTATGATACTTTAATCTTGTGAGATTATAAAGATGTTACTTATCTTTTTTATATATGTAAAATATTATATCAAAAAATAAAAAATGAAATTGCACTTTATTTTTTTTTTGGCAAGTATCCAATATTCGGGTGAAATAAAAACTAAACATAACTGAATGAGAAAATGACATAAAATAACCTAAGATTCTAAAATATCAAGTTAGGTACTTCTCATAAAAAGCAGTTATTTCTTTCAATTAAAGGTCATACACTAACGTCTAAGGTTACAAAATGGGATCAAATTGTAACCTCCCACTAATCAGGTCGATATCATATCATTATGTCACAAGGTCATCACTGCAATTGTTAATTGGAGTACCACTTATTAGATTAATCAATTCATTATTTAATATAGGAAACAACCTGATTTGAAATTTTACAATTTTCAGGTTCTTGTTTTTTTTGTTATTCTCCCTAATTAGTAATATAACACAATTATTTATTAAATTAGGCTATTTTTGTAAAATTTAAATGACTGGAAAATATTTTAAAAAAACTAGATGATGAGTAAAAGAATATAACTCTTAAACAAGTGAGGTATTATTATAATTATCCAGTAGTTATTTTACCATCGAAGTAATCCTTTAATAGTGGAACTGTGGAAGAGTGAAGAAAGTATAAGTTCAAAGAATGTGGCATCATAACAATCTTGCTACTTAAATTCATCCTTGTTCCACACTACTATTTAAATCAATATTTGTGAGATTTTACAACAATGTTAATTTGAAGTTTGGCAAAAATAGACATGTGATCCTAAATTTGAGATTAGTTACATTGTTTTTTTTTGGCCAACGGAGACTAGTTACATATAAATGCTTTTGACAATGACATTGAACTTCCTAGACATTATAATATTGTTTATATCAAGTTTGCTGTTGTTAAGTTGCTGGCTCCATTCAATCAATGAGGATGGTGTGACATATTACAATTACAATTAAAAAAGAATTGAAACTTCACATTTAAAAAGAATTTAATATGTACAATGTTAATAGTGTGAAATTGTACATATTATACACTGATTTTTTGAAACCCATATACAATGTTAATTAAGCTGTTTTTCACCTGTAAGGGAGAAAATTAACGGTAATGAATTAATCATAGTCCACGTGTGTTCATCAGTACCACCGTGAGAAATGAGCCCCCGATCACCTCCCTCTAACAGTCTTCTTTCCCGCCATAAATCGTTATACTCTCACTTAGAGCCGGTAATATGGGCTCAAGCCCGTGGGCCAACCCGAAACCCGTAAAAAAAATATGGTTATGGGTTTGAAAAAATAGGGCCCATATTAAAATGGGTATTTTGGGCCCGAACCCATCAAGCTCGAGCCCGTGACGGGCTAACCCGTTAAACCAGTGGGCTAACCCGAACCCATTTTCCTTTTTTCTTTCTTTTTTTTATTTTAAAACAAAATCAAATTAAACCCTAATAGTCTCTAATACATTTCCCTTCCTGACTTCCTCACTTACTGTCCTTCATCTTACTCTCACGAGCACGCCGCTGATCTCTCACTCACTGGCCAGTGAATCGGCATTTAGTATTGGTGCACGAGTTCTCACAAAATATAGGAGTTCTCTTCTTCCCGATAATGTTCAATCTCTTATTTGTACTCGTAATTGGATGCTTGGTATCCCTACAGAGGAGGATATCGATGGTAGACTATTTATATTTATTCATTTATCACATTCTATTTTATCATATGTTGTACTTATGAATATTGACGTGCCTCTATTTTGTTCCAACAATGGCAGATGTACCAGAGCAATGTGAGAATGCTCAGGCTCAAGATACTCTTGTCGCTTCAGACAATGCTTCAAGTTCAAATCTTATTAACATTGATTGATTGTTGATCATTGATGTTCAGGGATTTGCTGTATTTTGGAATATTTGAAGTTGAACAATATGTTCTATGTTTTACTATCACTTTTGTTATTTGTAACGTGTTAAAACCTTGAATTTGAATTTATAATCTTGTGTTGTATATTTGTATTATAATTATATTATAAAACATCGGTCCTCGGGGGGCTCATTCGAAGAAAGGAAAAAAAGTGATAAAAAAGGGGCTTAAAATGGGTTTTTTTGGGCCCGCCCAAAACCCGAACAATATGGTCCGGGCCTAAAAATCAATCCCATATTCAAAACGGGTTTTGTTAAGCCCGGCCCGTTTTTTTAGGGGTTTTTTTGGGCCCGGCCCGAATCCTACGGGCCCGCCCATATTACCAGCTCTACTCTCACTCTCACTTCTCTGCGCGTGGAGAAGAGAACTCTAGTAGAAGTGCTTGTTTGGCAAACTTAAAAAAAGTACATTTTTGGGTCAAACCTAGGTTTCAAAATCTGGGTAGACAAACACTCTCAGCTTTTTCAGAATAGCTTTTAACTCTCAAAACCATGGTTCGAAAACCCAGCCCGGACCGGCCGGTTGAACCTGAAATCCGGCGACCCGGAGGAGAGAACGGTCCGATTCGAGCATCACCCGTTGGAAGAATCAGCCCGGGAATATCCGGGTTGATTCGGCCGGTTGGATGCGACCTGGCGGTTTGCACTGACCGGCCGGGTTTTTTAAAAGCGTCTTTATGTCACTGAATCGGCGTTGCTTGGACAATAAAAATGAAGATGAACTGAGAGGAAGAAGAGAGGGAAGAAAGAGCAAGAAAAACTGAACATATATATGACTTACAGTGAAAAAGATCTCTTAAACATGATAATGATTGAAGTGATGAACTATTTTAAAGAAGAAACAAGAAAATATGGAAGGCCGAACTCTGAAAAGATGAGGCTGGGAGACCGTTGTTGAGGCTGCTAGACGGAGACGCACAGAGAGAGACTGGAAAAGTGGAAAAGAAAACGCACAGAAGGGCCAAGCTTTCAAACTTTTTTTTTGGACAGAAACAAGTCTTCAAACTTGGCTCAAAGAAAGAGAAAAAGCATAAAGTATGGTTGAGGCAGTCAATAACGTGTTGCAGTCTCCTGTAGCTGTGGCTATAGCATAGTAGCATGTCTCATCCATCACATATTTATTAATTTAATAGTATTATATAATATATATTTATATATTGCATAAATACTTAAATAGGAGTATAACAACCGTATGAATGAAAAGAGGTGCAGTGGGAAACCACTAATCCAGTTGTTTTAATATTTTATATATAAATTATTTTTATTGCTCCCTTCAGTCTTAATTATAAGATCATTTTTAATTTTTTTCAAGAAATTAAGGATGTAAAATTAATCACTTTGAAATGTATATAATTATTTTTTCCTCAAAAATAATTTACCTTACTTATAAACTATCATATAATACAAATACATGTAAAATATGTTAAAATTGAATGTTCTAATTGGCTTCTTTAATCTCCAAAAAAAATTCAAAATGATCTTATATTTAAGACTAGAGGTAGTATTTAACAAGATGTATTGTGTTTTTAAAATAGTTAGACTTTTGTTGGATTTTCTTATATTTTGACATTAATATTGGTGTATTGTTTTATTAACTATTAAATTATATTATTTTAATGTGGCCGGTTCAACCCCGAGTCAACCCTCGGTTGAACCCCTGACCCTTGACCCAGTGCCTCAACCGAGTTGATGCCCGGTCCGGGTTTTTGAACCTTGGTTAAAACAGACAAACACTTACAGCTTTTTCAAAATAACTTTTTTGCCTGAAAACCTAGGTTTGGGGTAGAAAAACTAGGTTTTGTTAGAAGCTATTTTTTTCTATAATCTTAGAAACTATTTTCCAGAATCTATTCTCTAAAAATATTTTTTCAACTTTTTTCTCAGAAATTATTATCCAAAAGCTAATCTAAACAGGCTTTGAATTTCCACTAGTGAAGCGTGCGGTGAACCTTTTTTTTTTTTGATATAGCGCGTGGTGAACTCGGAAAAACCACTAGTATTTTTTTTTTGTCGGAAAGTATATATTGTTTTTTTGAGTGAATGATAAAAGGGAAAATTTCATTTAAGGACCACTGTAGACAATTAATATAAAAGAAGGACCACAAAAATCTGAAATTTCACTGCAGGACCTAGGTCCTTAAATGAAAAAAAATTGTTGTGTGAAAAGACCTAAAAGCCGTTCTGAATTAATTTCACATAAGGACCTGTACAAAAAGTCTTCTGACGCTGACGCTAACACGCTGACGCTGAAGCTGACACAACGTACTTCCTCGTGCATATGGCGATTTCCTTGTGCATATGGCCATTTCCTTGTGCATATGGCCATTTCCTTGTGCGTGGCCAATTAATTTCAAATAAGGACCTATGCAAAAAGTCTTCTGACGCTGACGCTGACGCTGACAGGCTGACGCTGACGCTGACACAACGTACTTCCTTGGCTGACAACGTACTTCCTCGTGCATATGGCGATTTCCTTGTGCATATGGTCATTTCCTTGTGCATATGGTCATTTCCTTGTGCGTGGCCAATTAATTACTCCTTGTGCATATGGGCATTTCCTTGTGCGTGGCCTGGACATAACACATTATAAGGTATTTCTAGGCCACGCACAAGGAAATGGCTATATGCACAAGGAAATGCCCATATGCACAAGGAAATGGCCATATGCACAAGGAGTAATTAATTGGCCATATGCACAAGGAAATGGCCATATGCACAAGGAAATCGCCATATGCACAAGGAGCAATTAATTGGCGTTATAATGTGCTATGTCCAGACTACGCACAAGGAAATGGCCATATGCACAAGGAAATGGCCATATGCACAAGGAGTAATTAATTGGCCATATGCACAAGGAAATGGCCATATGCACAAGGAAATCGTCATATGCACAAGAAGCAATTAATTGGCCTTATAACGTGCTATATCCAGGCCACGCACAAGGAAATGACCATATGCACAAGGAGTAATTAATTGGCCATATGCACAAGAAAATGGCCATATGCACAAGGAAATCGCCATATGCACAAGGAAATGGACATATGCACAAGGAATAATTAATTGGCCTTATAATGTGCTATGTCCAGGCCACGCACAAGGAAATACCCATATGCACAAGGAAATCGCCATATGCACGAGGAAGTACGTTGTCAGCGTCAGCGCGTCAGTGTCAGCGTCAGATTTTTGTACAGGTCCCTATCTGAAATTAATTCACAAGGGCTTTTAGGTCTTTTCACACAACAATTTTTTTTCATTTAAGGACCTTGGTCCTGCAGTGAAATTTCAGATTTTTGTGGTCCTCATCTGACATTAAATTGCTACAGTGGTCCTATAATGAAATTTTCCCATGATAAAAATGTCTGAAATAATTTTTATTTTTAGAAGTTTTCCTTTATTTATGATGGGTATATAAGATAGAAATATGATAATAATGATAGAGATGAGAATGAAAAAGATAGAGAGAATAATAATGAATAAAATGGGGGAAAACTCATTAAATATTCTAACAAACCTAAACAAACTCTTATAAATATGAACAAATATATTCAAATTTTGGGCTTTTATGCATATAAATGGAGAGAGTATAATTGTGTTCTTTTGTGTTTGTAAATGGTGTATTAAATTTTAAAAGTGCAATTATGATCTTTATATTAATACGTTAGCTTCATTTACGTTTACATTTTATTTTGGGAAAATTTCACTGTAGGACCACTGTAGCCATTTAATGTCAGAGAAGGACCAAGGAAATCTGAAATGTCACTGCAGGGGTGGGGTCTTTAAATGAAATTAAGTGGCTGTGTTAAAATACCTAAAAGCCCTTGTGAAAGAGGAATTAATTTCCTTTAACACCCTTGAGCTGACATGACGTACAGACTAAAAGGAAAAGGGAAAGACAAACATTACACACAAAGCACATACCCCCACAGCCATGAACGAAATCTGAAATATGACGAGGAAGAGTGAATTCGGATTTGAAGAACCTTTGAAGAAGATCAAGCTGAATATCAATGGAGTTTCAAACCTATCTCTGCCCACGCACAAGCTAATTTCTATTGGGTATCTCTCTCTTCTTCTCTCCCTCCCTCTCGTTCTCGTTCTCATTCTCTCTTACTCGTTCTCTCTCTCTTTCTAATGCACAACGAAATAACTATAATGAAGCATTAAGGGACCCATTCATTGTCTCTCTCTGGAAGCTCATTTACACCTCATTTATTTCATTCATGGTTCATGTTACTAACGTGAAGGTATTTGTATTGCCCGCCAAAGTGGTGCTGATGTGGATGTGGTTTTTAAGGTTAATTTGTTTATGCACGTGCATATGACGATTTCCATGTGCATATTGAGTTTCCTTGTGCGTATGCCCATTTCCTTGTGCATGGAGTAGACATAAGGTCAATTTGTTTCTGCTCGTGCATATGACGATTTCCATGTGCATATTGAGATTTCCTTGTGCGTATGCTCATTTCCTTGTGCATGGAGTGGACATAAGGTCAATTTGTTTCTGCTCGTGCATATGACGATTTCCATGTGCATATTGAAATTTCCTTGTGCGTATGCCCATTTCCTTGTGCGTGGCCTGGACGTAAGGTCAATTTGTTTCTGCTCGTGCATATGAAGATTTCCATGTGCATATTGAGATTTCCTTGTGCGTATGCCCATTTCCTTGTGCATGGAGTGGACATAAGGCCAATTTGTTTCTGCTCGTGCATATGACGATTTCCATGTGCATATTGAGATTTCCTTGTGCGTATGCCCATTTCCTTGTGTGTGGCCTGGACATAAGGTCAATTTGTTTCTGCTCGTGCATATGACGATTTCCATGTGCATATTGAGATTTCCTTGTGCGTATGCCCATTTCCTTGTGCGTGGCCTGGACATAAGGCCAATTTGTTTCTGCTCGTGCATATGACGATTTCCATGTGCATATTGAGATTTCCTTGTGCGTATGCCCATTTCCTTGAGTGTGGCCTGGACCTAAGGTCAATTTGTTTCTGCTTGTGCATATGACGATTTCCATATGCATATTGAGATTTCCTTGTGCGTATGCCCATTTCCTTGTGTGTTGCCTGGACATAGCTTGTCTTTTTCAATTTACTACACCTTGTTCAAATGACAGAAACGTATGATTATTTGTAGGAGCATATGAGAAATGGCCAGCAGTTTGATCAAGAAATTATTTTGCATATTCCATATTGGAGGTGAATGTGTCAATAATTCAGACAGCGAAATGATGTATGAAGGTGGTATTATAAGCGGAAGATTAATTGAAAAAGGAATGACTTATGAAGAGCTACGAAGATTAGTAGCAGAAGAGTTGTGGCATCTTTTGGAATGGGTTGTATCTTTTGTAGTTGTCTTTTTGTAAAGCAATTGTCACTAGATGAACAATTTTAAGATGGTACTTGATGGCAAAATGTCTCGAGTACCAGGATGAAATTCATGATGTATGAAATGGTACAAGAATTAATGGCACCACTTTATGTTGTTTGCATATATATATATGAGCAGGCATATTTTGTACCACGTGTTATGTGCAGGCCACGCACAAGGAAATAGCCATATGCACAAGCAGTAAAAACTGACCTAATAAAATGCTATGTCCAGACCACGCACAAGGAAATGGCCGTATGCACAAGGAAATGGCCATATGCACAAGCAGTAAAAACTGACCTAATAAAATGCCATGTGCAGGCCACGCACAAGGAAATGGTCGTGTGCACAAGGAAATGGCAATATGCATAAGGAAATGGCTATATGCACAAGCAGTAAAAACTGACCTAATAAAATGCAATGTGCACGCCACGCACAAGGAAATGACTGTATGCACAAGGAAATGGCCATATGCACAAGGAATAAAAACTGACCTAATAAAATGTCATGTGCAGGCCACGCACAAAGAATTGGCCATATGCACGAGGAAATGGCCATATGCACGAGGAATTGGCCATATGCACAAGTACGAGGAAATAGCCATATGCACGAGGAAATGGCCATATGCACGAAGAATTGGCTATATGCACAAGCACAAAGAATTGGCCATATGCACAAGGACCAAAGTTATGGTGAGTTCGCCGTGTCTTCGCTGCAGCGAACCCACGGCGAACGGCTGGCCATTCTACCAATTCCTCGTGCTTGTACATATGGCCAATTCCTCGTGCTTGTGCATATGGCCAATTCGTCGTGCATATGGCCAATTCCTCGTGCATGTGGCCATTTCCACATGCGTATGGCCAATTCCTCATGTATATGGCTAATTCCTTGTGCATATGGCAATTTCCTTGTGCGTTGCCTAGACAACGCAAGTTATAAGGGACTTTATTACTACTTATGCATATGGCCATTTCTTTGTGCACATGGCCATTTCCTTGTGCATATGGCAATTTTCATGTTCGTGGCCTGAACAACACAAGTTATAAGGGACTTTATTATTGCTTATACATATGGCTATTTCCTTGTGCATATGGCAATTTCCATGTGCGTGGACTGGACAATGCAAATTATAAGGTACTTTATTAGTGCTTGTGCATATGGCCATTTCCTTGTGCATATGGTCATTTCCTTGTGCATATGGCAATTTCCATGTGCGTGGCCTAGACAACACAAGTTATAAGGGACTTTATTACTGCTTATGCATATTGAGATTTCCTATTGCTTATTGCCATTTCCTTCTTCTACTGACAATTGGATTACAAACAACATAACAAAAAAATCCCCTTTAATTGATGCTATATTTACATAATTACCACAATCTATACATCAGTGTCAATTAGAATACCAATAATGTCACTGATCCAACCTAAAACAAAAACATCTATTTAATACATTTTGCCCTAAGTCTTTGTGCCACCCTTTAATCGTTCCAATTCTTGTAAAATGTCCTTCTTTGCTTCATTCCTTCTCATGGTTAACAAGCCACCACACCAGATCCTGCCTCATCTCCTTCATCGATTTCTACACCACAACAAATCACATTTTTAGATGAAGCAAACTAATCAATCTTCTAGTCTACAATGATCAAACTTACATTTGTGTTTTCCGGGGAGTCCACTGTGGCCATTTCTTTAAATAATTGATCACATGTACCCCGCAATCATCCCTACGAAAATTGAAATGTAAAACAAGTAAATATTTATATTATTACAATAATGCATATGATATGTCTATACTCATCCACTACTTCATATCAAGGTTTATTTTATTATACACTATAATCTCAAAGGTTCAGTCCAAATCAAAGAATTTTTTAAATCCACAGAAAACCATATTACTAATTCTTGACGATGCAAGTGATTTAATTATGCAATGCACTGACAGTGATTTCAAGTAATAATGAATCAGGAATTATCAATATCTAACATAGCAACAAATACTCACATAGATGAACAACACAGAGAGGAACAAGTTCGACTGAACAGGGGAAAATGAAGAACAAATATCCAACAATTCCAAACTTCCTCAAATCAGCCATATAATACTCTCTCTTTGAACTTATACTACTCCTAATCATGTTTATTAACGATTTTGTTCGATTCTTGCCCAAAATCACAAGAACCAAATCGGGTGAACAGTACAAAGATTCGAATTCTTGGAGCAATCTGACTCAATCCGATTTCCCTCCCAAAATCGACACTCAAATCATCAACAACAAGGTCCAAGCATCATTTTTATGAATATAGAAGCTTCAAAAAGTTCCCCAAAATTCGAATCACTCTCCCTTTAGCTCACTCGAAATCGGCCAGTAGCGAAGAGAAAACGAAGAAAGAGCTTACCTAAAGTTGACCCAAAGTTCCTAAGTGTTCTCACCGCTAGTCGCCGCTAATTTTGGCCGGAATCGTTGCCGCACCGTCGAAGAAAACCGAGGACGGTGAGTGAGAAAAGGAGCTCCGATCTTTTGGGAGGGGAGAGGCAGAGAGTATTTTGATTTCAAACTTTGGGTGAATTCTTGGGATAAAGGGTGATTTGGGAGAAAGGGTATTTTGGTTATTTGCCCTTCCATTTTTATTTCACTTTGCCCCCACTGTCCCTAACTGAAATTTCAGATTCTATTGGTCCTTCTTTTCAATTAATTAGCTACAGTGGTCATTTACTGAAATTTTCCCTTTTATTTTTTCAGTATAATAATCTCTTATATGTTAATTTTTAAAAGTTAGTTATTTTTTATTTATTAAATGACATTAATATTGTCAGTAAAAACATGGGGTAATTAATTATAGGTCCCGTGTAAGAAATTTAATTAAGACGAAGTCCCACGAAATTATATAATTAATTTGAGGTCCTTATCAGGAAGTTGTTATTGCATGCTCATTAAGTTGTTATCGGTAGGCCAAACAATTGTTATCGCCAGGTAAGCCTGACGATTATAACTTTTAGCCAGAATATAACAGTTTAGGGTTTGACAATCACAACTTTTAAACACTTGTCCAGTAACAACTTAATAAGCAGGCAATAACAACTTCGTGAGACTTGAGATTAATTACGTGATTTCATGGGATCTCATCTTAATTAAGTTCCTTACACGGGACATATAATTAATTACCTCTAAAAATATTAAGATAAACATAAATTATAAAAGTATTCTTACCTTCATTTAATTTATTTATTTATTTGGACGAAAAAAGGCGCTTTTTGTCATGTTCCCTCCATCTTCGCTCAACTTCACTCTCTTCTTTCTCACTCTCTGCAACTATGGGCGACTCCGTCTTGTCTTTGCTTGGCGCCATTATCGTCCTCTTCCTCTTGAGCCTTTTCAAGCCCTACGCTTCTAACCATCGCTTCAAAAGAGGAGATTCCGTTCCTTTATTCGTCAACAAGTTGGCACCCTTTCATGATCACCGGTAACCTTCTTCCACCTCCCTAGCTCATTCATAATTTCATTCCTTCTTGCGACCAAATACCTTTCAATTTCACCCTAACTCCAAGGAAATCTTGGCTTTGCCATTATCCACATCCAAAGATTCAAGAATATGTTAGATTCCTTCCTATCGCTGTCCTCTGAAATTTGAGTAGTATCTTGTTGTTTTTCAGTTTTCGTAATGACTTAACTCCCATTTCGTGACCGGTAAGGTAGTTTAGGAGGAAGCAAACGGAATTTCGGAACTATGATTTCATATTTAGTAAATTGCAGACTTTGTATTCCACTGTGAAAACTGAATGTCACATCTGTGTTTTTCTTTGCTTTATTTTCCATTGCAATTTAAAAGTAGCAGGTTGTGTGAGCTTGGAATAGTTTTAAAGGATCAGTTCGTCTGACCTTTTGGATTCTGGATGATTTCTTTCTAAGTTGATTACAATTTTCTTGATGATCAAGTTATTTCCCAAGGCTGTATTTTCCCTCTCTTTTATATGAAGGCCAATTGTTTTTTTTTTTTTGGTGTTTTTTCTTTTGAGAATTTAAAACGAAATTAGATTATTATATGGATATCTATGTGTAAAAAAATGTGAAGTTAAACAATTCCCCTTCATGGGAACTCAAACATTTAGGAACAGGAAATCCAAGTCCTAGATGAACAGAATGGGTTCGATTATAGCACTTTGAGTCAACTTATTTGAACAAATCTGAGCAAACTTTGGTATCTTAATGATACTTATAGCATGTTCACGTAAGCCTCGATTTGATAATTGTTGTGCTCCCCCTTTTTTTCGCTGCAGTGTAACATACCGATACTATGACCTTGCTTTTTGTTCACCAGGTTAGTTTGTTGATATCATTCTTGTTCCCATTTCCCTGTTTTGATACTTTGTAATTGATTATTGTATGTTGCAGTTGGAGTGAAAGAAAATAAAGAGACACATGGTAGAGTTTTGAATGGAGATCGACTAGTAGCTGCTCCTTATAAAATTCACTTCTTAATTGATAGAGAACCTGAGATTGTCTGCACAAAGAGACTCAGAAGAGAAGCGGTTGCCCAATTCAAAACTGCTATTTTGAAGGATTTTGTTTTTCATATGTACTTGGATGACTTGCCCACTTTGGTCTTTGTTGGAAGATTTTACAACGAAGCCGATGATTATATAACTGGGCCTTCATTTCTCCTTTATAAGCATCTCCAGTTTGAGATCCTTTACAATGGAGATCGCATTATTGATTTTGCAGTCCAAAATGATCCAGATAAACTGGTGGACTTGACAGAGGATAAAGAAATAGATATAGACTTCTCATTCTCAGTTATATGGACTAAGACTGACATTCCATTTAAGAAGCGGTTGGAGAAAGACTCAGAGACATCCTTACTGCATCATCTCTTGGAAATCCCTTGGTTTAGAATAATCACTTCGTGTTTTTATATTTTCCTTGGGATTAAACTTCTTATTGCAGTCATCTCGAGATTTAGAGCTTTTGTGATGTAAGAATAATTTCCAATGACTAATATAATTGCAAGCCTTAAAACATTTGGATTATTCTTATACGTACAATTTCAAACATGACAGGTTTTTTGATGGTGAAAATGAATACAGTGGTTGGAGACACATTCGTGGTGATGTGTTCAGGTACCCAAGACACAAGTCGTTGTTTGCAGCAGCGGTCGGAACTGGCTTTCAGCTAGTAGCTCTGTTAGTATCCCTTTGAAGTAGCTTATCTTTAATTTAAAAGGCTTTTTTTTTTTTTTTATACTAGAGTTGTTCATTTCTTTTTATAACTATGAATCTTTGCTCCTGATTTCAGTGCACTCTTGGCCTATATCCTTGCGCTAGCCGGCATGTTCCATCCAGACAAAAGGGGCACTCTGCTTCCTGCAATTTTTACCATATATGCAGCATCGTCTGAGATTGCAGGCCACACTGCAGTTTCTTTCCATTATATGATTGAAGGGATCGACTGGGTACATTTCTGTTTCTTAGACAACATATTTTTGGTGCTCCAATCTAAGTTTCGTTACTAACTTTCAGTTGGTTCTCATTCATGCAAACTTAAGCAAGAATCACACTACTTACTGTGACTCAAATTTTCTTGATTCTAAATTTCACGCTAAAATCGCTCTCTAGTGGCATACTTTTTCCACCTGTTAACTCTGAACTTATTTAAAAGCAGGAAGGCTTGGTTGTAGAACACCTGAACATAAAAATTCCAGCATGCCAAGACATGATCTGGGGCTGAGAGGCTTGAGGCAGACATTATTCTCCGCGTGAAATAAATAACTTAAATATCTATATCCTGGATAATATAACTGTGGTTCTCTTTCTAGTCGTTTGTATCTTCATAGTAGGTAGAAACTTTTACCGAACAATATGTGGCTGTTGTTTCATTTTCTCCTCTCATGTGCCTCAGAGCAAAGAAATGAATTATACTACATAAAGCAATAACTGGAACGAAGTATTCTAATTGATGATGTGGTTTGCCAGGTGAAAACTTTGCTATTCACTGGATGCCTATTCTCTGGACCTTTGTTTCTGACGATCTGCTTCCTCTACATCGTTGCATTTGCCTATAACTCCACTGCACTACTGCCTTTTAAAGCAAGGGATGTTATATTGCTCACTCTTGCGACCTCACCTTTGTTAATAATGGGTGGGGTTGTTGGGAGGTATTACAGATTTAAGTTCGAAGCTCCTAGTCGCACCTCTAAGGTTTCGATGCAGATCCCTCGGCTACCTTGGTACCATAGAGCCCCTGTTCACATGGTTCTTGCTGGGTTATCTCCCTTCAAAGCTATCAGTCACAATATACTCGTCCACATATTCGCTAGCGTGTGGGATCACCAGATTCACACTGTATTTGACAATCTTTTTTATGTGCTCATGATTCTCTTCGTTTTCACTGCTTTCAGCACTGTGTTATTCACCTGCTTTCAGCTTGTTGTTGAGGACCATGAATGGTGGTGGAGGTACGCTTCCTTTCACATTATATACTCTCGCTCTTTCATCATTCATTACATCCAGGGAAGACATGGAGGCTAACTGTATTCAACTTAAAACTGTGCCATAAGTACTACCACTGAAAATTGAACGTTGAAACTTCTAGATTGAATAATGATACTGAAATGATCAAATTCTCAAGTTCTATGAAGTGCTAGCTGAAATTTGTGCTGAGATGCATATTCATAATGAAATAGAAATTCCCCTGGTATACAAAGTACAATTCATATGTTTTTAAATACAATTCTTACACTGGATGGTTGGTATTAGGGGCAAATATAGAGAATTCTTTAGATGTTTTAAGAGGTGAGTCCAGTAATAATCTCATTTTGGTTACCTTCTGCTGCTTCATAGCACAATGTAACATTTTGTTAAGTGAGTGACTTGAAAAAGTAACATTAAACTACTGTCTCTGGATGCACAATGCAAAATATACTACTATCTCTTAAGCTTCTATGAAGAAGCAACATTACTTTAAAATTATAAATTTTATGAAAGTAGATGATCATCCAAATTTAAAACGCAAAATCAATATACTATTCTATGATTGCCGCAACCATCCTAAACATAATATTGTTTATAGCTTAACATGGCATGCTATTTTTAAAAGATGATGGTCTTATTTCTTTAATTTCGATGGAGGGAGACTAACTACTGTGTATTTGACATAAATCTTAGGTCTTTCCTTAATGGTGGATCAGTCAGCTTCTTCATATATGGTTACAGCTTTTATTTCTATTTTGCGAGATCAGATATATCCGGCTTTATGCAAACATCCTTCTTCTTTGGCTACGTGGCTTGCATTTGCTATGGTTCATTCCTCATGCTTGGAGCAGTTGGTTTCACTGCTTCTTTCATCTTTGTGAAGAGCTTGTATCGAACAATTCATCAAGACTGAATAGTCGAAGGCTAATTGGAACTAATCAGAGAACCTTGCAGGAATCAAAGCGATCTTGAACATTGTTTTTTGGGAGGCTAGCACAAACTTTGTAGGAACCTAAAGTGCTTTTTTGTTTTTGTTATTCAAGAGGTCAATATGATCTTGGGTTGGAAATTCATAAAGTGAAGGAGCCAAATCCATGAAAGGAGGTTTCATTCCTCAACACATAAGGGTTCTGGTTCATAAATTGGCTATGGGATTTCAATCTCCTGTGTTGTAGTGTTTTTTTTTTTTTTTGGTCTTATTTAGGCTACGTTGTACCCAAAAAAAAAAATGTAAGAAAAGAGTCTATACAATAACAGATTATCAGTACAAAGAGATTAACTCGGGAATTTCTGTCTTTTCAGAAAATCTTTCCATGTTCTGATTATCTATAGGTCGAAAATCCTCATTTACTAAATTTGAAAATACTTAAATCCATTTGAAGTGGTTAAATTTAAATTTGGGTCAACACTTTCAACAAATCTCTAATCAGACCAATATGCCTTAGTTAGAATTGCGAATTCATTGATTTTATTTATGTCTTTTTGTTAAAACATGTTCAACAATATTGTCTAACTCTAATGGCTTTTAGATATTATGATATTTTCAAGGATCCACTATTATGAAAAACTATTTATTACTTCCTCTGTTCCTATCAGATATAGTTGACTTTTTTGGGAAATAATAAAAAAACGAAATAAATTCCTTATAAATTGATTTACCATTTTTTCTCTAAACTAACTTGTTTGACTTATAAGCTAACATATAATTTAATAATACACAAAATATCTTATGATTAAGTGGCTTGTTTTGCTTCCTTAAGCTCTTTAAAAAAGGTTAACTAGATTTTATATTTAGAAACATATGAAGTATTTAATTATTTACAAATTTTATGATGTTTTCCTATATGACATCCACATTAATCAGACTATTTTCAAAAGCCACTCAAATTATCTCCTTAAAATAATAAAGGATAGTATGCTTTTTTAAATAGATTATAATTATTTTCAAAAGTTAAAAAAATATGAGATAAAAAGAGAAAACCCATAGAAAATAAAAAGGGCATACACATAAATCACTAAATTCAAAAATTCTTAATAATTCCTCATAACCTAATTAGAAATTTATTAAAAGCTCAGATCCAAATATAGATTTGGTTATTTTAGATGAATTTAAATAGGATTTTTTTTTCTTATTTTAAAGTTAATAGGGGTTTTGTTTATTTTATCTTGAGTTTGTTAAACCCATCTCATATACCAGTTGATCTTATTAATATAATGTAGTTTATTTTCATCTCGAAAGGAGAAAATTGACGCCAATCAAAATCAACTAATCGTCGGCGTTCCTTTAAATTCAGAACTTACTTATTGAATTTCTATTAAGAAAACTAGGAAGATTCATTAAAAACTAGCCCCTAAACATAAGGGCATTGATTTCAGAAAATTTGTTGCCTCAAAGGCTTAGCCCAAAGATTTTTAAACGAAACAACATAACTTTTATATCAACCGTGTATTAGTAGTAGAAGTTTGTAGCCGTCGGATCACCACTGTTCCTCTCCCAACCTCCTTTCCCGCCAGAAAATCGTTACACTGAAATACCTCTCACTCTCACTCTCAACCTCTCTCTCTCTCTCTCTCTCTCTCTCTCTCTACCTCCGTCTGCAACTATGGTGAGTTCTTTTTTCGCCGCCATTTTCGCCCTCTACATCTTGAGCTTCTTCAAGCCCTACGCTTCTGATCATCGCTTCAAAAGAGGAGATCCTGTCCCTTTATTCGTGAACAAGTTAGGACCATTCCATGATGAAAGGTAACCTTCTTCATTCTTGCGAGAGGAAAAAAAAAACTTTCAATTTAATCCTATTTCCAACGGAATCTTGGCTTTCCCCAAGATTCATCAATGTGAGATTCTTTCCATTCGCTAGCCTTGGAATTTTGTGTATCTTCTTGTTTTTTTCAGTTCTTGTAATGTTTAACTCTTGTTTCACGTGATCTTGTGCTGAGATTGGATACTAGCCTTATGGTTTTTTTTCTTTTAGCTAATAGTTTCGATTTAAATCACCCGAAAGCTTTTAATAGATGTTTGACTGATGAATGGAGCGAATCAAGGAGAAAATAAGCGGAGTTTCGACGCTCTAATTTCATATTTTGGAAATCGCAAACTTTGTATTCAACTGCGAAAACTGAATGTGAACTAAAGGATCGGTGATGTTTAATCTGTGGGACATTTAGTCTCATCTTCTGGATTCTGAATGATTTCTTTCCAAGTGTAATTTCAATTTTCTTGATGATCAAGTTATTTTCCATATCCTCTGTGTTTTCCCTCTCTGTTATTGGAAGGCAGTTTTTTTTTTTTTTTGGTGCGTTTTCCTTTGAGAATTTGACTGCTGCTTATAGAATTTATAGCCAGATTATTATATGGATTTCTAGGTATAAAAAATTTGAAGTTAAACAATTCGCCTTCACGAGTAGTCAAATAATCAGGAACATGAAATCCAAGTCCTAGATAAATTTAATGGGTCCGATTGTAGCACTTGAGTCAACTTATTTGAATAAATCTGAGCAAACTTTAGTATCTTTTCTTAATGATATTTATATCATGTTCACATTAGTCTGGGTTTGATAATTGTTGCGCTTCCCTTTGTTTGTTTGTTTGTTCTGCAGTGAAACATACCCATACTATGACCTTCCGTTTTGTTCACCAGGTTAGTTTGTTAACATAATTCTTGTTTCCAGTTCTCTGTTTCGGTACTTCGTCATTGATCATTGTATGTTGCAGTTGGAGTGGAAGGAAAAAAAGAAACACCTGGTGAAGTTTTGGATGCAAATCGACTAGTTGTCGCTCCGTATAAAATTCACTTCTTAATTGATAGAGAACCTGAGATTGTCTGCACAAAGAGACTCGGAAGAGAAGCGGTTGCCCAATTCAGAAATGTTATTTTGAAGGATTTTGTTTTTCATATGTACTTGGATGACATACCCATTTTGCTCCATGTTGGTAGATTCCACTGGGAAGATGAAAATGATCCAACTCGGCCTGCATTTCTCCTTTATAAGCATCGCGAGTTTGAGATCCTTTACAATGAGGATCGTATTCTTGATTTTGCAGTCCACCATGATCGAGATACACTGGTGAACTTGACAGAGGATAAAGAAACAGATATATACTTCTCATACTCAGTCATATGGACTAAAGCTGACGTTCCATTTAAGAAGCGGTTGGAGAGAGACCCACAGTCATCCTTACTGCAACATCTCTGGGAAATTCCTACGTTTAGAGTCATCAATTTCTTTGTTTATAGTGCCCTCAGGATTAAACTTCTCCTTTTAGCGATTTTGAAATTTAGAGCTGTTGTGATGTAAGAATCATTTCCACTGACTAATATCCTTGCAAGCCTTAAAACTTTTGGTTATTGTTATACCTACAATTTCAAACATGACAGGTTTGCTGATAATCAACAACAATACCATGGTTGGAGACACATTCGTGGTGATGTGTTCAGGTACCCAAGACACAAGTCGTTGTTTGCAGCAGCGGTTGGAACTGGCTTTCAGCTAGTGGCTTTGTTAGTATCCCTCTGAACTAGCTTCATCTGAAAGGCGCCTTTTTTTTTTTTTTTTTGCCTAGAGTTGTTCGTTTCTTTTTATAACCATGAATATTTGCTCATGATTTCAGTGCATTCTTGGCCTATATCACAAAAATAGCCGACATGTTCCATCCAGACGAGAGTGGCTCTCTGTTTCTTGTAATTTGTTTCATCTACTCAGTATCGTCTTTGATTGCAGGCTGCGCAGCAGTTTCCTTCCATTTTATAATTGAAGGGACCGACTGGGTACACTTCTGTTCCATAGACAATGTGTTATTGGTGCTCCAATCTAAGTTTCGTTACGAACCTTAAATATCTATTTTCTGGATAGTACAGCTGTGTTTATGGTTCTAGTTATTTGCGTCTTCATAGTACATATAAAATGTCACCAACCAATACTTAGTTTGTTGTTTCAGTTTCTTCTTTCATCTGTCTCAGGGCAAAGAAATGATACTATACTGCATAAAAGCACGAACTGTAACGAAGTATTCTAATTAATGATGTGGTTTTGCCAGGTGAAAACTTCGGTATTGACTGGATGGCTATTCTCTGGACCTTTATATCAGACGTTCAGCTTCCTCAACTTTGTTGCACTTGCTCATAACTCCACTGCACTACTGCCATTTAGAGAATATCATGTTTTATTACTTACTGCTGCGACCTACCCTTGTTTAATAGCGGGTGGGTGGATTGCTGGGATGGACAACGGATTAGAGTTCCAAGCTCCTCGTCGCGCCTCTAGTGTTCCGAGGCAAATCCCTCGGCCACCTTGGTACCGTAGAGCCCCTTTTCAAATTGCTTTTGCTGCGTCTCTTCCCTTCAAAGCTATTTACAGTTGCTATAATATCGACTACATACTAGCTAGCGTGTGGGGTCACCAGATTCACACTGTGCATAACAATCTGTTTGATGTGCTCATGACTCTCTTCATTTGCACTGCTTTGAGTGCTGTACTATTCACATGCTTTCAGCTTCTTGACGAGGACCATGAATGGTGGTGGAGGTGAGTTTCCTGTTAATTACATTGAATAATATTCTCAATCTTCCATTTTTCATTAGAATTTAAGGAAGATATGGAGGTTAACTGTATTCAACTTAATATTGTACCATAAGCACTACCACTATAAGTTGAACTGCTAAAGTGAATAATCACAATGAAATAATTATAAAAGTCAAGTTCTATGAAGCGCTAGCCGACACTTGTGCTGAGTGGAATACTCATAATGAAATGGAAATTCCTCTAAACACCTTTTAAAAGTGAGACAGAAGTTTGATAGAATGATTTGAGTTCTGTACAAAGAGCGATTTACAATTTTTACACTGGATGGTGGGTATTAGGAGCTCGCCCATATTGAAAATTTGTTAAACGTTTAAAGAGGTGAGTCCAATAACTATCTCATTTTGGTTAATTTTTGTTGCTTCATGGCACTATGTAACAATTTGTCATGCGAGTGACTTGAAAAAGAAAAAAAAAAAAAACCATAAAACATGTTTGTATGGATGCACAATTATTATACAAAGTATACTATATCTTAAGCCTCTATGAAAAACATTATTCTATGATTATTGATTTTATGGAAGTATGTGATAGCCCAAATTTAAAAGGTAAACTTGTTATGATATACTATAATTGCCACAGCCCACAAATCACCATCATAAGCATAATTTTGTGTATATCTTACGATGACATGCAAAAGGAAAATAGAAATATGTGAAAGATGATGGTCTTATTTCTTCAATTTCGATGGAGGGAGACTAATTTCTTTGTATTTGACATGAACTCTAGGTCTTTCTTTTATGGTGGATCAGTCAGCTTCTTCATATTTGGTTACAGCTGTTATTTCTATTATGCAAGATCAGATATATCTGGCTTTTTACAAACATACTTCTTCTTTAGCTACATGGTCTGCATTTGCTATGGTTTATTCCTCATGCTTGGAGCTGTTGGTTTCACTGCTTCTTTCATTTTTATGAAGAACTTGTATCGACCAGTTCATCAGGACTGAATATTCTAAGGGTAATTGCAACTAATCAGAGCACCTTGCAGGACTTGATGGGTTCTTGAACACTTTTTTGGGGCACACAACTTCGTAGGAACCCAAGGTGCTTTTTTTCGTTTTTGTTACTCAAGAGGTCCATATGATCTTGGGTTGGAAATTCATAGTGGAGGAATCCAAATATATCAAAGCCTGTCCCATTCCTCTACACATTAGGCTCTAGTTCATATGGGAGACCAATTGCATTTAAATTTGCATTTAAATCCTAGGTGAGAGAATCAATATTAAATAAGTCCAAAAACTTGTTCATAATACATTTTTACTTGTTAGTAAAGACATTTTTACTTGTCATTAACAAGTTATGAACTTGTTTGATATTAATTCTGTTACTTTAAACTTGAATACAATTCTCACGATTGCTATGGGATTACAGTCCCACGTGTTCTAGTTTTCTTTCATTTTTTTACTTTTTAATAAGGCCACGGCCTTCGATTGTACCCAATAAAAAGTAAGAAGAAAGTAAAATAAGAGGACCCGATTGACCGTGCAAAAAAATTATCTTTCAATATTGGCAGGTTGAAAGTTCACATTTACTACTAGTCACTGCAAGATGCAAAGTGAAAACGACTGAAAAAAAAAAAAAAAAGATGATAGCTGGGGTACTTTAAATTTTTGCAGGCACCTTCGATTCAAATTTCGATTCCAGAAAAGATTTCATGTCAACGCTTGAAAGTAGTTAGCTGTAATTATCCTCTTTTTTTTCCTGCATTAAAATTGATTTTTTTGATTATACAATATTCAAGTGGAAAAAAATAAGCATAAAAGGTTGACAAAGTGACCCTTGAGGAGAATATAGATTCTGGTTGTGAAACCGAATGGTAAACTTGTAAGAGTTAACTTTTATTAATAAATGTAACCATAAAAAAATTATAATAATTTAACTTAAATATTAAATATGAATATCTGATATTAAGTAGAAACATTTTAAAATTTATTTAAAAGTCATTCAATATGGTCAAATAATAATTAAAGATAACATGAGATTTTGAACGGATTAACAACATCATTTTGTGATATAGAATCATACAAAAGGTAATTTTGATATGTAAGCTTGTGAGTTTAGTCAAATTTTTAATTTATACGAGTTTAAGCAACTCAGTTACTCATTTATGTTAAGTAGAAATATAAAAACTGTAAAATCATAAAGTTAATTCGTGAGTTTGACAATAATAAGAATAATTGACAATGAAAATGATAAAAGAAGGACTTAACAATTGTAAAATATCTTATAAAATCAGTTTTCACTTGCTTATTAAATTTAGTCAATTCATTATTTAGGAAATAACCTTATTTAGAATTTTACAATTTTTTAAAGTTTTTATGTTATTCTTTGTAACTAATATTCCTCTTGTCATAAATATTAGACCCATTTACTTGATTTGATTAGATTAAAGCTGTTAGTTAAGTTAGTTAAAATAATAAGATATCACCAAAGCACCCTAACTATCTATATTTATTCCTACCTTCCCTCTTTTGTTTGTTTATTATAGAGGAATATCAATAGGGATAATTTGAGAAAAAAATTGAGAAAAATTAGAAAAATGTCTTATATTTAGGATCAATCTCACTTCCCTGAACAAATCCTATATTTAGGACAGGAGGGAGCAGTATAATACAATTATCAACTAATTTGTGCTATTGTTATAAAAAATTAGATGAGCGGAAAATAATAAAAATAAATCTAGATGACGAGTGAGATGATATAAATCTTCAAGCGAAGCCGAATTTTAAGCTTAAACTTAATTCCATCCTCTCCCTATCGAGAGAGCTACCGTACCCTCTCGCTTTGCTCGAGGTACAAAAAACCTTCGCTTACATCAATTCTATTCAAAAGCTTAGGCTTGCTTTCTTACTCTCGCTTAGAAAGAGTGGTTTCATACCATAACTACTTCTATTTTTTTATCAGAGACTATCTCTGAACATCAGGTATTCTTCTATTCAAAAGAAGAGTGTAGGAACAGCTAAGCCTATCTTTCTTGTTTGGTTTGAAGACGCTTAGTGTACAACTTGTACTAAGCTCTGGCCTATACGGGATCAACTGGATAAGCTGCTATCCCATTGACACCCTCAATGAGAATTTTATTACTACTACTCATCCTCTTTAAAAAAGTTATTTGACTAATATGAGGAAATTGACAAAAGCAAAGAAATTACTTAATTATTGGATCACTACAAAAAAAGCGTGTATTAGTAGCGGTTCCAACCGCAACTAATACGTTACTCGCGGTTTTGAGTTCTGCTACTAAACCACCCGTGACGAACATTTACTGGCGGTTAATAGAACCGCTGGTAAAAAAGTCAAAGCCGCTACTAATTAGTAGCGGTTATAATAACCGCTACTAAATAATAAAAAACCGCTAGTAATATAAAAAATTAGAATAATGATAAAAAAAATTTCCATCTTCAGCTTAGTGGCGGTTTGACCAGCGGTTCAAACTGCCACTAATTGAAAAAGGAAAAATTTTAAAAAGAAATTTCGGCCAATTTTAAAAATTTCCCTTGTCAGGTTAGTGGCGGTTTGACTAGCTGTTTAAAACCGCCACTAATTAAAAAAATTTTAAAAAAATTAGGGCCAATTTATTAGTAGTGGTTTACCAAACCGCTACTAGTTGTTAAGGTTGAAAAAAATGTCCAGATATTCAAAAATTAATTATATATTATCAAATGTATTGAAAAAGTACTGATAATAAATTAGACTATTTCAAAAGATTTTTATTGTTAAAATAAAAAAAAATTCTCAACTATATTAACAATCGTCATATGTATAATAAAATCATATATCAAACAATAAAATAAGAATTAGTTAAAAATAAACAACTAATTAAGTTTGTTGTAACAATATTATGAATAATAAATTAAAATTTTTTGCACTAAAAATGCGAAATAATTCGATATTGTAACCTAAAAAAATAGATTAGCATACAAATAAATTCAGAATAGAAAATTAAACACTCAAAATAAAAAGAAATATAAGATAAATTATTTATAAAACAAAAAATAAGATATTGGCGGTCAGTCTGAGGACAAATTGAAAGGAGAGGGAGAAGGAATTGAATGAATGTGTGAAGATAAATGGGGGGAGGGGGTGGATATTTATAGTGCTCCGTGCGGGATTTAGTGGCGGTTTGGGCAGCGGTTATAAACTGCACATTCAGTAGCGGTTTTGGAACCGCCACTAAAAATTGTCCGTAGATTTAGTGGCGGTTCAGTAACCGCTACTAATTGTTATTCATCAAAAAAAAACTCAAGCTACATTTAAAAAAACATGATATATGAATGTTTGGTACACATTGTTATGAAAATTTTACAAAATGAAAAATAATTGTGGTTGGCTGCTTCAATCATCTTCTTCTTGCTCCCGCCTAAAAAGAAAATAAACAAATATATAAATTTTTATTGCTAATGGTGTTGAAATTTGTTTAAATTATTTGTAGTGAAAATCCTCACCTAACTACTGGTAAATGACCGTCTTCTTCAGAAATGAGTTTGTCGAAGTTTTCAGGTTCAAAATGCTGGCTGCCTAATTCCAGATCATCTTTGTCACCCATGTCATAGAGGTCACACGGCTTCATATGAATCACCATGTGCCAATCTTTGTGTGTCCGATCTTCCACATAGTATACCTGCTGCGCCTGTGAGGCAAGAATATACGGCTCATCATCTGCCACTTCCCCTGTGTGAATGAGTCTCGAGAAATTGACGGACGTGATGCCCAAGCTGTCCACGGTAATGCCTCGAGAAGTTCTGATGTCTGCCCACATGCAGTTGAAGAGAGGCACGGTGAAATGACCTTGATAGTTAAGCTCGTTGATGTCCACGAGCTTCCCATAGTATGATACGCCTCCAAATTGCATGTCTGTATCCCGTGAGCTGGCATAACTCCTTGTCCTGAATGTGCCAAAGACTCCGAAATTCTGGGTGAGAGAACCTTCATCCCTTGCAAAGGTGCAGAACTTGAAACCGTTGACATTGTATGCCGTATATCTCCTGACATGGTCGAGTGGACCGGTTGCTAGATTTATCATATCAGACGGTTGGGGATTATTGTCGTTGAGTATCCTCTGTGCAAACTAATCCGAAAACTCTCGATGGACCTTTTTATTAGAGGTGGGAAATCGGGCGGGCCGGGCTTAAACGGGCCAAGCCCGTTTAGGCCCGCGAACAAAAATACCCCCCTTTTTGTGAAGCTCGGCCCTTGAGTCGTCGGGCCTCGGGCCGGCCCGCGGGCTTCGACTTTTTTAAATGTTTTTTAATTAATTTTTAGTGTATTGCTAACGAAAATAATGTACCTATAATAAAAAATATAAATATATATGATCCAAATTATATTTAAATATAAACTTACCAAGCATTAATGTATTGCCATATACCAACTCAACAACTCATAAATTATATATTAAGTCTAGAACTAGAAGTCACACCACAATTATATAGAATATTCTTAGTAATAAGGAATAAAAGTATAAAAGTGGAATGTATGGGACTTAAATATAACCTAATAAGCATTTAAATTATTTTTATCTATATACATATGTACAAAAATAGCACACCCATTTAACCTTTTGAGTAAATGAAAATAAAAAAAAGTGTAAAAAAAGGGGAGGGGCAATAAACGGGCCGGCCCGCGGGCTAGCTCGTCAAAGCCCGCGGCCCGACGGGCCGGCCCGTTTAAGCCCGCTCCCCTTTTTTGCTCCAAAATCAAAGCCTGTCCCTCCTCGGGCTAGGGCCTAAACGGGCCGGCCCGAATTTCCGGCTTTACTTTTTATCCACCTCGACAGAGGACCTTGTGCTACTACGAAGCTGGCGTTTAACATAACGCCGGAAATCCCTTAAATTCAATGGAACATATGAGAGGGTTCTGTGGTTTAGAAAAAAAATAATATGATACGTGTATATAGTGTTAGAATTCTTACTGAATGTAGGGCTCCACTTGAGGGCAATTTGTCAAGACATGTCTGTGTGCTTGCAACCTCTCAGTGGGAGTGAGCCTGTAATACTGACTTCCTCCAACTGGCTTTCCGACTGGCGGGAATAATGTGTTGGAAGGTGATTGGACATTGGCGGGGCTGTCATCGACACAAGGAGGGCGGTTGAATGAAGTCTCGATGTCATCATCAAAATAGCCCGAACAATATGTTAACACCTCGTCACCAGAGTAACCCTCTGCTATAGAACCCTTTGGAGATGCTTTGTTCCTCACGTACGACTTCATTTCCCCAAGTATCTATAAGTAAAAAATCAATCAGGTAACTGAAACAAAATCATGAAATCACTGGAAAAATGAATCAGCTGACCTCTCTATGAGATACATCCAGCGGTATTGAACCGGGCTGCCCATCTTTGCGTCTTGAACAATGTGTACAGTGAGATGGGCCATGACCATGAAGAAAGACGGGGGAAATATCATCTCCATATGGCAGAGCGTTAGAACGATTTTCTCCTGTAAATGATCCAGCTCTGCTTTGTCCAAAACCTTTGCACACAACCGTCGGTAGAAAGAACTGAGCAGAACCAAAACATTAGACGCCTCCGGGGGCAGTGTACTTTTAATTGCTAAAGGTAGGAATTGCTAGAGCAAAACGTGGCAGGCATGGCTTTTTAACCCGGCAATCTTCTTGGCGTTCATGTCCACACATCTTGAGATGTTGCTTGAATAACCATCAGGGACTTTAATGTCCTTAAGTGTGGAGAGGAAGACTTCCTTGTTGGCTCTTGTCAGTGTGAATGAGGCTGGGGAAAACTTGTCATTCTCATCAGGCCATGCGTCTTTACGTATTCCCATCGCCATCAGATCTTTCCTTGCTTGGAGATGCTCCTTAGACTTTCCGGACTCGTTTAGTAAAGTGTACAAAACATTGTCACACACATTTTTTTCGATGTGCATGACATCAAGACAGTGGCGAAGTATATTAGATTTCCAGTAGGGGAACTCGAAGAAAATGCTCTTCTTTCGCCATTGCTGCAGGATTTCCCCCTAGGACTGGCCTCGTTCCCTTCTGCTCCCAGGTTGAACGTCAACTGTCTTCCCAAACTCTACGTGAACAGAACATCTGCGACAGACAAAAACACAGGAGGATCCCTGACTTCCTGTGATCCGTTAAATCTAATCTTCTGCAGCCGGAACCTATGACCTCCAGGAAGGAACCACCGATGACCCATGAAGCACCACTTGTGATTGTGAGAAAGGCGGACCGAGTCTTGGTCAAAGTTACAGTTGGGTAGAGCTGGAAATTCGGGCGGGCCGGGCTTAAACGGGCCAAGCCCGTGAAAAAAAATGCACCCTTTTATTGAAGCCCGGCCCTTAAGAGGTCGGGCTTGGGCCTGCCCGACGGGCTTTTACTATTTTTTTTTTAAAAAAGTGAAGGCTTTAACTTTCTTTGATCAATGAAATTGCATTGCGAAAAAAATTAAAGAAACAAAGATGGGTAATTGAATATAAATTGTGCAGCAAAGTCAAGTGACATAATTTGTCAAAAATGGTATATATAAAACTTAAAAGGGAAGAACATGCTAAATTTATGTGGTATTTTAATTAACAATAGCAAATTGGCAATGTTACACAAATAATTAATTAATTACTAGATAAAGACAACAAAAGCAAAGATACATCACAATTCAAAAAATGAGATTAAATAGAACAGAAAAAAAGTAGTGACATGAAACAATCATTCATTACTCCAAATATTAGACAATCAAAAAACAAGAGACCAAGCATAAATAAAAAACATAAATACGATTCATAAGTAGCAGGTCTATAATTAGAAGTCATACATCACAACTACATAGAATATTAGAATGTTCCATAAGGACACAATGTCCACATGACACAACACATTTAAAAAAACTAGTTCACAAACCACAAAATAAACTAATACATAATAACATAGTACAATTTGCCTTTTTAATTTTTATTTCCTAAAAAAAACTTCTTAGACGGGCTTAAACGGGCGGCCCGTCAAAGCCCGCGGCCCGACGGGCTAGCCCGTTCCCTTTTTTGCCCCCAAAATCAAAGCCCGGCCCTCCTCAGGCTCGGGCTTAAAAGGGCTGGCCCGAATTCCCGGCTCTACAGTTGGGGCAAGCTCTGCCTGTATGCACGTTCCAACCAGACAATGTTCCAAGTTCGGGAAAATTGCTCACTATCCACATCAACGACGCACGGAATGTGAAGAGCGTCTTACGGTAAGCGTCATACGTCTCAACTTCGTTGCTCCAAAGTTCCTTCAACTCCTGTATCAACAGTTGAAGGTAAACATCTATATCTTTTTCAGGAGCTTTCTTTCCTGGAATAATCATCGAAAGAATGAATGAGCTCTGCTTCATACACATCCAAGGGGGTAAGTTGTACAGTATCAATACCACAGGCCATATACTGTACGTAGTGCTAAGATTCCTGAACGGATTGAACCCATCTGATGCGAGAGCAAGGCGGACATTTCTCGGGTCACTGGCGAATTCCGGGAATTGAGCATCAAACGCTTTCCAAGCCTCAGCATCCCTAGGATGTCTCAACTTCCCATCTACGTTGGGCTCTGATGAATGCCACCGCATGTGCTCAGCCATTTTGGATGACATATACAACCTCTGAAGTCGTGGAGTGAGGGGGAAATATCTGAGAATCTTTGCAGGCTTCTTGGTTGCTATTCGACCCCTCTTTGCCTGTTTGTACCGAGATGCATTACACCGCTTACATCTGTCCAACTTGGCATCGTCTCCCCAATACAACATACAATCATTCGGACAGGCATGTATTTTAGTAGTGTAGTTCAATCCCAACTTGTTGATAGTCTTCTTTGCTTCGTAGAATGAAGGTGCGATTTCAGCATGAGAGAATGCATCTCCCAATAATTCTAACACCATCGACATCCCTTTATCGCTGAAGCCACACAAGCACTTGATATGATAGAGTTTGACAAGAAATGATAGTTTCGAATATTTACTGCACCCTGAATAAACATTATTCTTAGTCTAAAACGAACGTCTATGTGACAAAACTAAAAACGAAATGAGACATTTTTTAGTAGAACCTGAAAACAATGGCTTATCTGCTTCCATCATAAGGTCGAAAAACCTTATTCAACCCCATCCTGACTACCGGTGGTGTCACCTTGCACCCCGAAAGCATCACGCACAACATCGTTAAATGGATCAACATGATCGTCGTCATCGTCGATCTGCATTCCAACCTGAGATTAGAGATTGGAAAACGGGTCAGCTCACGGGTTGCGGGTTACATGGTTCGGGCCTGTGCGGCCCGAACCTTAATGGGTTGCAAAAACCCCAACCATAACCCAACTCAGCTGGGCCAACCCGCCACCTTTTTTTTATTTTTTTTTAAATTTTTTGTTTAAAAATATCAAAAGAGACTAAATAAAGTTCTTAATCAACAAAAAAAATCAACATTGCATCAACTAAAGTAGAATACCCCAAATACCGTAAAAGTATTAATTCCAAAATTACATATTTTTTGTATTGACATCTTACTACTTTTATTTTACCAACAATATTATTAACAAAGTTTAGATTCTATCATACAAATACTACAATTGGTTGTGTCAACCACAATTTATATATATGAAGTGTCTAAAAAATAACATAATGAATTAAAATGAGATTTTTCTTTTTTTAAAAAAAAATATATATATATATATGGCGGGCCAGCCCGTCAACCCGTGGGCTAGCCCGCCTCAACCCGCGGGCTGCACGGGTTGGGCCTGTGCAGCCCGCGATCAAATAGGTTGGGATTTTCAAAACCCTAACGCTTTAACCCGCAGGCTGGTGGGTTGAGCCCGCGGGTTGAACCCATTTTCCCGGCTCTACCTGAGATGTTCCAGCAACTGCTTCATCACCGCCATCATCATCGTTCTCGCCATGAATACCCCAGAATGTGTAATTGGATGGGAATTGTTTCACTATAAGATGCTCACGCACAACATTTCTGCGATGCCACTTCTTAAATTTACATTTCGGACAAGGACACAGTATTTGATTGTTAACACCGGTGCAGTTGAAAGCAAAATCTAAGAAGTAATCCACACCAACCATATAGCGAGGGAATGTTCATGGCAAATTTATCCAAGGTTTATCCATCATATGACTAAAGATATTATCAAAGAGGGAAGAGGTTAATAGGTTGAATGAAATGTGAAAATGAATTGGAAAGGATCAAGGGCTTATAAAATGAAATATAGACTTTAGTAGCGGTTCTGTAACCGCTACTAAAACCGCAACTAACTCAATCAGACTGTTGGAAAATGAATAGGTGGCAGCTGTCTGAGTATTACATTAGTGGCGGTTTCAAAACCGCCACTAACATTAAATTTTTTTATATATAGTAGTCTAGTGGCGGTTTGAAACCGCCACTAAAGTTAAATTTTTTAATATTTATTCACTTAGTGGCGATTTCAGTTAAATTTTTTTAATATTTATTCACTTAGTGGCGGTTTCAAACCACCACTAAATGTACTCTTTTTGTATTTTTAATGTTATTTATATCTTTTTTTTCAAATACTATATGAGAAAATAAACAAATAACAATATTTTTAATGTTATTTATCGCCATTTGTGAGGTAAAAATTAAATCAGAGCATAACAACTAACAAAATTATGCAATATTGAAAATATGAAATGTTTGAACAACAAATTAATATTCAAATTAACAAACATTTAAATATAAAAATGTTCAACTGAAATCCTGAAATTAAAAACATTCTAATAAAAAAAGACCCTAGAGCTACGCAGGAGGCTGATCATCGTCTTGATGCTCCGGAGAACGGTTGCGAGGCTGCTTCAGTGGACGTGGAGGTAGTGGTACTCGTAAAGGAGATCCATCCGGGTTGAACCTCCGCTGTATCCGTTCGAGCGTGCTATTGGCGGTTTGCACCCAGGAGTCCATTCGTTCGTACACCTGATCAGTCACCCGTTCCGTAATCTCATGAGTGAGCCTCTCCCTCATTTGAGCCTCATACTCTGCGTCTCTCCTAATCGGGCCACTGGTTGATGGTTGGCTCGAAGCTGCAGACTGGCAGCTGCCTGGGTCGCCTGACCTGCCGTACACCACCGTAGGTAGGCCCTAGGGCAGCCCTTAACGAAGCAGTGGGGTCTACATTGTCCCCCTGCGACTTAGCGATCTCTCTCTCCGCTTCTTCTATCCTAGCCTGCACACACAAACATATTTACAATTTTATTTTAATGTCGTTGTTATTAAAAATATAATAATATAAAAATAAATAAATAAAAATTTTACAATTTGCTCCTCAGCCTCCCTGGATGTTGGGCTCCTGTCAGCGTGTCTGTACTTTATTTGGTAGAAACGACAGTAGGTAGCCTTCTGCCCTTTCTTCGCAGCTTCTTCTGCCTGAAAATTAAGATACAAATAGTTATTAATATATAAAGATAAATTATTTTTAAATTAAACAACAAAGCTTCATTCCTTCATACCATCTCTTTGTAGCCAACCGAAAACGGCTTCGTCCCAGCCGTATGATGAACCTTCTGATACGACTTCGCAGCAATACCTTGTTGCGACCTCTTCTGTTAACGTAAAATAAAATTAAATAATCATCAGTAATTCAAAAATATTTCTTCTATATGATATTTCAATATCAATTCAATAATATTATTCATTATATCTTCCCTATGTCTCCCCTCCTCCAACCCACATATCTCTCCCACGCATCCGCATGGACGCCACCAGGGACATCATCGACCAACTCCTGAAACGGCCTACTCCCCATCCGATCTCTTACTTTGAACAGATCCAACCGCTTGTTTTTCCAATCGTCCCCCATCTTTGATTCTGTCTAATTCTTGCGGCTGTCCCTCACATCAAACTTCCTCTGTAAAATATTAAATTTGACTATGTTTAATTAGAAAATAATAAATAATAACAAATTCCAATAATAACATAAAAGAAATAAGAAATAATAAATACATTTCCTATAATATTTATTAAAATCAATTTCCAATAATAACAGAAAAGAAATAAGAAATAATAAATACATTTCCCATAATATTTATTAAAATCAATTTCAATTAATAACAGAAAAGAAATAAGAAATAATAAAAAATAAATAATAATAAGAATATTTCTTATAGTATTAATTAAAATCACATTCTAATAATAATAAATAATAAACAATAAATAAGCTCAAAGTTAGTTCAACCAACCTTAACAATTTCGTTCCACGTGAACTTTTTAAAGTTCTTATCAATCTTCCTCCAGTCCAAAGCATCAATCGGGAATCGCTAGTAATTCTGGCCTACACCCCCGACGAACCTCCCATACAGTTGCCCCCTTATCCTACCGGTTGTTTGGTCAAGTCGTCCCACTCGACTTTAACTCTGTGCCCGCTCGGAAGGTTCATCGCATCTTGCACCGTCAACCTCTTGTTGCTTATGCTACCAGAAGGGTCTGTAAAATTTAGGCAACAATTTTATGAGCGATAAAAAATTATAATTATCTGATAAAAACAATAAAAATTGAATTTCCTTACCCTAAACTTGTACTTCGTAACCGGTGGACCTTCCGGAGGATCGTTGAGGGCGCCCCGCATCTTGATCTCCCTCATCGTCCAACCAATGTGCCATCTCTTCAAAATATGTTCCTCTAGTCCCGTCCAAGTTTTCTTCCCCACTCTAGAATGCGTTGATTACATCTTATGGAATCAGCTGGTTCTGTATACGGATGCGCTCTTGTTCTATACAATCCCTCTCGGCCTGCTCAGCCAGTTCCTTACGAAGCCGCTCCTCAGCCTTCTCTTGTTCAGCAGTCATAGGCCTCTTATTGAGATCGCCCTTTTTCAGCATGATTTTGACGGAATATAGGACAAAACAAGCCTCTTGTTTCTCGTCGAAGTCACGTCACGTCGCTTTTTCCTAAATAACGGCTCGTGCCTTTTCAGAGAAAAGGCACGAGCCATTTTAAACTATTCAATTTAGTAGCGGTTATTACATAACCGCTACTAATAGTAGCGGTTTAAGGAAAAACCGCGGCTCAAACCGCTACTAATTCCACCTGTATTAAATGCAATTGCATTTATTTCGCTGAATTAGTGGCGGTTTTGGCCATAACCGCTACTAATGTATGAAAACAGCCACTAATTCAGCGGCCATTCATTTTCTCGCGGTTTTTCCTTCCAGAACTACGACTAAATTTACGCCACTACTCATCCCGCCAAAGGGCGCCAAATTTGTTGCGGTTCTTCCCCCAAACAGCTAATAATGTCCGCTACTAACTACTTTTATAGTCAAAACGTCGTATTTACTTGCGGTTTGTGCTTATAACTGCTACTAAAGCATAATTACTTGCGGTTTTAGCCTTCCGCGACTAATGTAACAGCTACTAAAACCCCATTTTTTGTAGTGGATGTGTAACTTATTTTTTTAAGAAAATTAAACGTAAACCATTGTTATTAGATTATATGGTCTACATATGTTATAAATCTCCATATCTATCCTTTTATGGGCCAAAGAATCGGGTTCCAACTTCGGACTTCCAGCCTTCTTGAGACTTTAATTTTTTTACATAAAGTCCTCTGGAGTTATATTTTCAAGTTATTGACAAAAAGTGTCAATTCAAACTAATGGGATGTCATGAGCAATGAAATAAAACCCGGACCGGACCGGCCGGTTCGACCGGTTCAACCGTGAACTGGCCATGGGTCCGGGCGAGCTGAAAAACCGGAGGGGGCAGTGAACCGGTCAGGGGGCGGGTTGACTCGGTCAACCCGGTTGAACCGGTAAAGACCGGTTAACCCGGGGGTTCAACCGGTTTGACCCTTTTTTTAAAAAAAAATTTTATTTTATTATAATTCACCTAATTACTAACTTTCATTTCACTCAATTTTAGAAATTAGGAAACTATAATACTTTAAATCATATTTTACTTGCATATACTTAATATTTTATTATTGTTACTCTTAATATTTGTATTTTAGTCTGTGGATTGTAGAATAATATTTATTTTCATGTGTAATCAACTAATATTTTCTCTTTTTTCCTTTATAGAAACATTAAAATATTCATATTTGATGAATCATGCATACCTATCTACATTTACATTTTGATATTAGTAATTATTAATGTTAATATCAATAAAATTTTATTATTTTAATATAATCCGGTTTGACCCGGTCCGACCCCGATCCGACCATTAACCCTTGAACCAGTGCCTCATCCGGTTCGATGCCCGGTCCGGTTTTTTGAACCTTGGTCATGAGTGACATCCTACAATTTAAAACAATTTTCATTTTTCTTGTAAAAAAAATTAAAAATTTTCAATTGTAAGAAAAGTTATATATTACTTTAGAGTTTATCAGATCAACCAATACATAGTTGTTCTAAATGTGTAAAACCTTGCTAGATCCTTAAGGTCTTGAGTTCAAGAGGAGACACCGCTTGTATTGGAAGGGGAAACTACAAACCCTAAAATTATAATAATCAATTGCTCGGTTACTAGGATCCAGATTATGCGTTAATTACCCGTTAATGTATATTAAAAAAGTTTATCACGGTTATATATACATTTTTTGGCCCTGTCTTTAAAAACGTAGAGAGAATATAGGGTTGAAACGATATTCTTTTCTCGCCATTAAACCCCCCTCTCTCTCTCTGTGAGTCTGCAACTACTATGGGGAAGTCAGCGATGTGTCTGCTTGCGACCATTGTGGTCCTTTGCTAGTTTGCTTCTTAAGCCTTGTGAATCCCTACATTTCTTCCCATCGCTACAAAAGAGGAGATTCCGTCCCTTTTTACGTCACCAAGGTATGGCCACGCCATAATCCCAGGTAATAGTAATGTTCTTCATTCTCCTTCCTTCTTGGGAGAAAAACCTTTCAAATCAGTCCTTATCCCAAGTAAAAATCTTGCCTTTGCGGCATAACCCATTCAAGATTCTTCAACAATGTTACATTCTTTCCATATCCAATATAGCTGCCCTCTCTGAAATCACAATTTTCTTTATGTTCAAGTTATTTTCCATATCGTCCGTGTTTACCCTATTTTTATATGAAGGCTAATTGTAAACACCCTATTTTGTCTGGGCCAATAAAATAATATCAAAATAATAAATAATTGATGATACAAGAAAATCTTAATTATTTTAGGATATGATTTGAAAATTGGCTGGAAGAAAAAGAAAAATTTGAAAAAGAAAAAAATGAGATATTTTAGGATGGATTAGAAAATTAAAATTAAATTTGAAAATTGGTTGGAAGATGAGAGATTTTTGGGTGGGATCAGAAAATAAAAAAATCTAAAAAAAATGAGAGATTATTTTAGGAAATTAAAGTTAAATCTGAAATTGGCTTAAAGATGAGAGATTTTAAGTGGGATTTAAAAATTAAAAAAAATAAAAGCTGAAAATTGGTCGGGAGAAGAAAGATTTCAGGTGAGATTTAAAAGTTTAAAAAGTGGTTAGGAAATGAGAGATTTTTGGTGAAAAAAATGAAAATATGATAAATGAGATATTTGAGGTGAGAAAACAACAACAACAAGGAATCAGATTTGTATCAGAAAAAGAAAAGATAATTCTAGAACATAAAAACTCTATAAAAAGAGTATGAGGTGAACCCTCAAAGGGGAGACGATTGATCTGAAAACCCTATAACTGAATCCTCTCAAAGCTCTTACTTTCGTCCTTTTATACTCTCCTTCTCATCCCTTTTCCATCCTAAACCACCACCTTCGTCACGTCACATACACCATATACTCTTCCTTCACATCCGGCGAACCCCACATCCAATTCATTCACCCATCCTTGCACCTGCACGCATACACCAACAATCACCCATTCATCCCTCCACAACAAGCCAAAGTCATCACCACAGATCGGTCCCACTCTCCAAGCACACCAATCAATTTCTTCCATTTATCCCCTCATCTCCATCTAATTACGTACATGTGAGTATAGTTGGGTTTGTGCATGGGATCAAATTTTTGGGTGCTTATATTGGATCATGAAAGGGTTGTTTTTATAGTCACCTTTCCCCTTTACTATTATAATTGCAAGTCGCTGTTTGTTTCACGACTACAAGCTTAGTAGGAAAAGGTATGTGCTTGTTATTTTCCATTCTTATTTGCTTGATTGTCATTTAAGAGAACCAAAATCTTTCTAAAATAAAAAGAAGAAAAGTGTAGTTTTCTTGAATTAAAAAAAAAATTGTTTTCTAAGAATTGTTTTCATGCCGTGTGAGGTTTTAAGAACATTCTCAAGCAAAAGAAAACTTATTTCATAAATAAAAAAAATACCAACCAATTTGAAAAATCATTTTCTTGAATAAATTAACCCTAGATTTTTATAAAAGATATGAAACCAAGTGACACGCCTTTCTACCACCGAATTACGTGGGCTTTGATCCCTCTAAAGGGTACGTAGGCTCTAGGGTTTTCATCCTAGATCAAGTCCGGCTTTTAAAAAATATATATTTTTGGTTTTGTTTATTTTCTTGTAAATAATAAATGTATTAGCATTTTTCCTTTTTCTTATTTTAGGATAATTAAAATATAATTTAAGGCCTTATTATTTTAAAATAATCAATTTAGGGTAATCGTTCTCTTGAACGGGTGTTGTGGGGTGCCTAACACCTTCCCTCATGCACAATCGACTCCTGAACTTTTTTTTGTTTTCAAAGATCAGTTATTTATATATTTTTTTACAAGAAAAAGGGTTTTCCAAAATTATCCCTATTTTTAAAATTTTGGTGGCGACTCCATGTTTTTTCTCCCTCGGGAGAGCGGATTTTCGGGCGCTACACTAATTGTTTTGGTTTTTTTTTTTCTTAGAATTTGAAATGCTTAATTTTGAATGAGACTGCTGGATAAAGAATTTTGAATTATACATTGTTATATGGATTTCTATGTATAAAAAATGTGAACTCAGACAATTCTCCTTCATGGAGACTAAAACTTCTCGGAACAAGATATCCAAGTCTTAGATGCATTGAATAAGTCAGAATATAGCACTTTTGGGACAGAGTAATGTGTAAGAAGAGAGAAAAGAGTAGTAAAACCAATAAATTTGTTTTCCACACCTTCAATATACCACATAGATATCTTTAATAACCACACTTTAGTTAACAGAAATGGTTACAATAAGTTAACTAATCTCTACAGCTGTAATATTCACACATACTATCTTTACAAGTCATTTACCCTTTTACCCCTGTACATATAAGCCACATAACAACTTCGGTCAACTACTACTTCGAATAATGCTGAGTGCTGAGCCAATTTTAGTATTCCTGCGATTTTCTTAAATAGTTTGTTCACATTAGTATGGTTTTGATAATTGTTGTGCTTCCCTTTGTTTTTTTGTGTTTCAGTTAAAAATACGGATACTATGGCCTTCCCTTTTGTTCACCAGGTCAGTGTTTTGATATAATTCTTGTTCCCAGTTCTCTGTTTTGGTACTCTGTGTATGTGTTAATTATCTTATACTGCAGTTGGACTGGAAGAAATTAAAGAAACACTTGGTGAATTTTTGAATGGAGATCACCTAGTTGCAGCTCCGTATAAAATGTATAAAATCTACTTCTCAGTTGATCAAGAACATGAAGTTATCTGCACAAAGAGGCTCAAAAGAGAAGATGTTGCCAAATTCAGAACTGCTGTTTTGAAGGAATATTTTTTTTCAAATATACTTGGATTACGATCTCATTTCAGGTTCCATTGGAAGATTTGACAACAAAGATGATTATGATGACGATGATGATCTAATGGAGCCTACTGTTCTACTTTACAAGCATCTCAAGTTTGAGATCCTTTACAATGAGGATCGCATTATAGATATTGACATGCAAACTGATCCAAATGCACTGGTGGAGTTAACTGAGGGTGAAGAAATAGATATAGACTTCTCATATTCTGTCGTGTGGATTGAATCTAACACCCCATTTGAGAAGCGGTTAAAGAGATACTCACAGACATCCTTACTGCAACATCTGTTGGACATCCCTTGGATTACAACTGTTGTATTGTACTTTAAAATTGTCTTCTGGGTTGGACTTGTTGCTGCAATTCTCTCGACACTTAAAACTTTTGTGATGTAAGAATCATTTCCACTAATTAATCTCCTTGCAAGCCTTAAAAGTTTAAGTAAATGCTATACCTAAAGTTTGAAACATCACAGGGTTATTGATGGTGAACAAGAACTCAGTGGTTGGTGGAGACACATTCGTGGTGATGTGTCCACGTACCCAAGATACTAGTCTTTGATTGCTGCAGCGGTTGGAACTGGCATTCAGCTAATAACTATGTTAGTATCCCTCTGAAGTAGCTTCTCTTTAGAAGCCTTTTTCTTTTTGTTTTTTTTTTCCCCGTTGTGGTTCATCTCTTTTTATAAACATGAATCATTGCTCCTTATTTCAGTGCACTCTTCGTTAGCAATTCCGGCATGTACTATCCAACAAGTAGGGGCATTCTGCTTCCTGCACGTATTACCATATTGGCACTATCGTCTGTGATTGCAGGCTACACTTCAGTTTTCTTCTACCATATGATTCAAGGAAGGAATTGGGTACATTTCTGCTCCTTAGACATGTTATTGGTGATCCAATCTAAGTTTTGTTTACCACTAACCCTCTTTTGGTTTTCATACTTTCAAAGATTAAAGTGCAATTTAGCCAACTGGCTGTTATCCAAAGTGTAAGTAACACAATTGACAATAAAAAGGGAGACCAATGGACTTTTAAACTTGGGCTGAATTAGACAACGTCGTTTACTCTGAACAAACGGCTGTGACTTGTGTCATAAAAAGTTGTGGGCCCCATTTAAAATAAATTAACGGACATTTAGTAAGATTTAATGGCATTGACCAATCCAACCTCAGTTTAAAGGTCCATTGGTCTCACTGCTCCTTTTAATTGTCAATTGTGTTCCATGCACCTTCGACAACAGCCAATTGGCCAAATTGCACTTTAACCTTTCTTTCAAAATTAAGCAAGAATCACACTTCTTACTGTGACTAAAATCTCCTCGGTGTGAAATTTCATGCTGAAATCGCTTTCTAGTGCCATAATTTTGCTATGGGAGGACTCTGAACTACTTTAAAAGCAGGAAGGCTTGGCTGTATAACCCTTGAACATAAGGATTCCAGCTTGCCACTAGAAAGCCTGATGCAGACATTATTCTCCGTGTGAAACAAATAGCTTAAATATCTATATTCTTCGATTTTTAAATATCTATATTCTGGATAATATAAATGTGTTTCTCATCATTCAAGTTGTTTGTGTGTTCATAGTATGCAGAAACTGTCTCCAAACAATATATGGTTGTTGTTTCAGTTTCATCTCTCATCTGTCTCAGAGCAAAGAAGTGAAACTTTACTACATGAAGTACGGAATGTAATGAAGTATGCTAATTGATGATGTGGTTTGCCAGGTGAAAACTATGCTATTGACTGGATGCCTATTCTCTGGTCCTTTGTTTCTGACGTCCTGCTTCCTCAACACTGTTGCACTTGCCTATAACTTTACTGCAGCACTGCCATTTACTCCAATTGATGATGTTATTTCCCTCACCCTTGTGACGTCACCTTTGTTAATATTGGGGGGTAGTGCTGGGAATTATTACAGATCAAAGTTCAAAGCTCGTAGTCGCACCTATAGGCTTCCAAAGAACATCCCTTGACTACCTTGGTATCATAAAGTCCCTACTCAAATGGCTCTTGCTGGGGTTCTCTCCTTTGGTGCTATTCACACTCACAATAAACTCGACCACATATATGCTAGCTTGTGGGTCCACCAACACATTTACACTGTATACAACAATATGTATGATGCTTTCACGATTCTCTTCATTTTCAGTACAATCTTTGCTGTGTTGATGACAGTCTTGCAGCTTACTGTTGAGAACCGTGAATGGTGGTGGAGGTATGTTTCCTGTCACATTGAGTTCTCTCGGTCCTTCATTGATTCATTCATCATAATTTGAGAAATTCTTAGGTGAACCCGGTTCGTCACGTCACTTGTGGTCTCCCCAATCAAAAGCACACACGTAGGATATGACATGGATATTATAATCTGTGTAGGCACCCTAAAAAATTACTTGTCAAATAAAAAAAATTATTTTGTATTTTCTTAACTTTACAAGTTAAAAAAAATAAAGTTATCTAACATATAATTGTTTTAGGGTGATTACACAGATTATAATATCCACGTCATTTCCTACGTGTTTGCTTATGATTGGGGGAGACCACAAATGACGTGGCGAACCGGGTTCACCTAAGAATTTCTCCCATAATTTAGGCCAGACATGGAGGCTAACTGTATTTAACTTAAAACTGTACCATTATGAATACCACTAAAAGCAGAACGCTGAACTGCTAAATTGAATAATCATATTGATATAACCATAAACTCAAGTTCTTTTAAGTGCTAATTGAAACTTGTGCTGAGATGGAATGATCATAATGAAATGGAAATTCCTCTAGACGCCTTTATTGAAAAGCGAGATAAAAGTTTTGATAATTGATTTAGTTATATGCATAGAACGTTCTATATTTGTTCGATATGATTCTTGCATTGGACTCTAAATGCTTTAAGTGGTGAGTACAATAACTATCTCAGTTTTGTTAAACTATGTCGCTTCATGGCACAGGATAACAGTTTTTCATAAGTGCCTTGAAAAGTAACATAAAAAATGTAGATGTATGATTATTATGCAAAATATTATCTCCTAAGCCTCAATGAAAAAGCAACATTATTCTGAAATTTAGAATTTTATGATCGTAGATGATTATTCAAAATTAAAATGTAAAATTAATGTACTACTCTATTCCCACATATCACCATCACAAGCAGAACATCATTTATATCCTAAGATGGCATGCCAAAGAATTATTCTCCTGAGCAACCAAAGGAAAATAATAATATTTGAAAGATGATGATCTTATTTATTCAATTTCGATGGATGGAGATTTACTACTGTGTACTTGACATGAACCTGGGGTCTTTCCTTTATGGTGGAGCAGTCAGCTTCTTCATACATGGTTGCAGCTTTTATTACTATTATGCAAAATCAGATAAATCCGGCTTCATGCAAGCATACTTTTTCTTTGGCTACATGGCTTGCATTTGCTATGTTTTATTCCTCATGCTTGGAGCTGCTGGTTTCACTGCTTCTCTCTTCTTTGTGACGAACATATATCAATTAATCCATCAGGACTGAATAGTCAAAGGCTAATTGCAACTAATTAGAGCACCTTGCAGGAACTAATGCGTTCTTGAACATTGTTTTTTGGGAGGCTAGCACACAACTTTGTGGAAATTTTAGGGCCTCAAGGTGCTTTTTTGTATTTGGTATTCAAGAGGTCCATTACTCATGATATTGGGCAGGAATAAATAAAGCGTAGGAACCCAAATTCCATCAAAGCAGGTTCCAATCGTCAACAGGGGGGTCTGGTTCATATGTTTACAATCCCTTGTAGAGTCTTTTTCCCCCTCAGGCTATGCCTTCGAATTTTTCGATTGTATAAAAGAAAAGAAGATAGTCTAATAATACAGGCCAGGTTTGTTAGTGCAATAGATCAACTCGAGAATTTTCAATTGTAACAAAAACAATAATATTGTTTCATAATCATATAGCCTACCCTATAATGAATCATATATTTTGTTACATAATGACCAAAGTTATCGGTGTAATAAATCAATTAGAACATAATGAAGCCATGTGATCCATATACCTAATGGGATAAAACCTTCTTGTTGAAAGAAAAATCTTGCAATCCACCATTAATCCAAGGGTGAAAAATTTACATTTATTACTAGTCTATGTATGATTCATAGTCAGACTATGAAAAAGGTGATAGCTCGAGCACTTCAAATTTTTGCAGGCATATTCAAACTCCTAAAAACATGGGCCCACAGACATGTCAGCATGAATTTTATTATATATTTCAAGAATATGTCGCCCATAATCCTTCAATAAATAAAGCAGAAGTCATAATTATTATTTTTGTTTTTCGTGTTTAACTCAGACAAGGCAGCTAAAAATGTACCCCGGCCCCAGGTAATATATGAAAGCACATGTTAGCTTCAGACTGAAAGCTTTTCTCTTGCAAAGCATAAAACAATGCGTGTCACAGAAATCTCTGCAATAAGATTCTAGTATTACATCATATCCCTGTAATATTGTAGATATAGATAACATCTGTCAATATATAAATTTTGTCAAGGCATGGAAACAGAAGAGAGTTTCAAACTGGGGTTCAGAGAAACCAGGTTATACCCAACAACATTCTAAATCATTCAATACTTCCAAGTAGAACCACCAAGTCTAATAACCTCTTCGCCATCGTTAACCCTCCTGGAATTTCTCTCCATGTTGGCATCTCCTCTACTATTGTTTACATCACCATAGATATCCTTAAGTTTGGCCAAATTACCTGATGTTGCTAGCTTCTCCTTGCTCCCAGATTCAAATTGAGGAGCATGAGTTTGCAAGCTTTGACTTCTGCTTCTACTTCGACTCCTACTCCTACTACGATAATTGCGGCTGTCAGCATGGCTGCTACCTCTCTCTGCATACTTGGACCTCCTATCGTAATCATAACTACGCTCTCTATCAATTTCCCTGTCCCTGTCCCTATCCCTTCTATCTCTTTCCCCATCCCTATTGCTTCTGTCCCTATCCCGATCCCTGTATGTGTCACGGTCTCTGCCCCTGCCCCTATAATGATCTTGGTCCCTGTCCCTGCCTCGGGACTGATCTCCAAGTGTTTCCCTTTCTCGGTCCCGATCCCTGTCAGAATATCCATGGCTCTGGCCGTGACTGCTTCTTCTGGGAGATTTCCGTGGATCGTCACCGCCATTTTTTTCATGGTGAGGTGCAGTGCGGCGAATTGGTGAAGAGTCCCTAGTTGAGGCTCGATGGGGAGCACGCTGGCCAAATGAGACCGAAAGGGATGCTTTCACAGAAGGTGGTCGGCGGGCAGTATCATCAGAACCATGACGGGTGGATTCCCCTGTTGAACCAGAATGTTTAGTGGGAAGCTTCAGCTTCTCAAGATTAGCCACAACTTGCCTCAATACAGGAACAGGGATACGAGGAAGCAGGGTGTCAAAGTAATACTGCAACACAAAAGAACATATTCATCAATGCATTTCCTCGGGGGTCAAAATAATATGGTATTGAAGCATGGTCCCAAAAAAATTTGTTACGATAGTCAACAAGATAAAATGGGGGCATACTAAATGACAAGCAAACAGAAAAGCCCAAAACCATGAAAAATCAAAATCAAGCATCTATAAGAATGAAAACCAACTAAAAGGAGATATCAAGCATTTAACATTTTTAACAAATAAAAAGAGTTAACCGTACAAGTAGTCTTAGTTCAGGGAGCATCAACTCAAGCAAAACAAGAACATAGATTTAGTTGTTCATATAAATCTTGGGGTACTGTATGAACTTCATATTGTGTTTAAATACAGGTATCTAAACTGTGCCAGACACGACATGCCCCTTTTTCATGAAGTTCCTAGCTTCCTCAGCAACTAATGAAAATGGGATGAACAGGACAGTATGGGACAAATAAAAGAACATTGCCGCACCATAATTACACATCATAACCAAAAACAAGCACTGAATACAAATATCCCATGTCAAAATGGCATTAATGGCGGTAATCAGAGACTGCAACATACTAGAAGCATTTGAACTCTCTTAAGAATCCATAACTGCATTAAAACCAGTTTTTATTTTATGAGTAAATAACCAGGTTCTCATATGGGTTCTTTATTAAGACAACTCTAGAGGAGTAGATCCGTAGACATCAGCTGTCAATAAATTATATTCCCATTTGTAAGCATCAAAGATACTGAAAGCACCTCACAGGACTGTAACTCCATATATGTGATGATAAGAAACGGTTCTCCATTTTTAATGCTGTGATGCATCTGATACTGGAAGTAGAGTTCTGAAGACAAATCTCAGTTTAACTAGTTAGCAGTTGAGTCACGTGAAATTTTACCCTGCCACTGTGTGACACTACAATGAACAATAAGTGGTCAGGGGCATGCTTGGAAAATATCATTTGACTCTTTGATTCTACAAGCAAGAAGAAAGCATGCACCAGAACAGGCAAAATAGGAAACGTGCCCAGGTAAAATAGTGTGATAGATTTAGTAACTGACCTGTCCAAGAAGTAAATCACGGACATATACACCCATTGTGGTCATTCGTCCATTGGATCCAGGAGAAAATTCCTGAAATATAGTGTCAAACTTGATATGAACAATGGTATGCACATGACATTAAGAAGTAATTTTACCACTTATTCTCCAAAACGAGATAACATAATAGATACCAAAAAATGCATTATTTAATTTGAATCAAAGCAGTAAAGTACAAAAATAGAAGTATGACAAGGGCACACAAAGGAATCATCACAACATAGCCACAACATATTTTACACTTAGAGGCAAAGACATACAGAATGTAGAACTATAGCATAAAGTACCACATTCAAAATGCCACATAATGCCGCTTTACCTGACAATTCATATCAAAACAACCTTCTACCAAACTGAACTGTAGGGCCACAAACCCCAGCAAAAGCACAAGACAGAACTCTTCCAACCCTGCTGGACAATCAGAAACGGAAAATTATTGATTAATGGAAGCCTTCAATGCAAACTAGGCATCCATCCTCCTATTCTATCGAGTACCTGGAAATCATCCTGAGGCACAGACCAGTAGCAGAACTAAAATTCTGATTGGAGATGTCAGTAATTCAGATATTTCATTATCACAATATATCTGATCTCCCTTCTCTTAATTTTTCCATATTGCCAGCTCTTGTTCCACATCATTCTAGTTATAACCACGTGAGTGACATGTTTAGACTTTAGACAATATTTTTATGTGTGCACGATTAATATTATGCATTCTCTCCCATGAGAAATCAAGCATAAAAGTATGCATATTATCCAATTACTTCTTTAGGGCTTACTACTTAATATGACATCAACTCTGACTACCCACTCCTTGATGTCCCTCCCGATGCTTTTCTTTGAATAGAATCAATCAAAAATAGTAAGCTTGGTAAAGGTAATCCTAGGCCTTCAACCTCCGATCATCAAAGAGTGATAAATGCCTATTATATGCCCATTCTTTAAGGAATACAGAGCAACACAAAACTCAATCCAAGACAAGCATCAAACATCACATCTCCAGCTTTATGAAAAAAAGAAGTAACATTTACATGATAATCAAAAGGCAAACTGATTAGTGCTGCTTATTTTGAAACATAATATCCTTCAATTTCAAGATCAACGACTTCTGAAATCTCTACATACATACTTACTCAGTACAGATATACACAGAAATACTGCACCTTTGCTGATGAAACTGTCCCGAAAAAACTAGCTATTCATACAAGAAAGGTACAAGTAAATTTAGTTGTCTTGAGGCATACACATAAACCATCCTAGGTGACCCAAACACAAAGCAAAAATGAACAAAATACACACGGAACTTCAGGAAACCAGACAAAATCACATCCTCTGCCCCCACCACCATTGCTATAGGTTGAACATCATCATATAATCAGAGAGAGAAGCCAATAAGATACAAAATTTTAAAAAAAATAACTTTTACAGAAGGAGCACATATGAACACCAAGTATACAAGAAAAACTAGTCTAAATAGACTTTCCACAAAACAATCATACAAAAGCTTAAAAAAATCACTGCAGTAGAGATTCCCAGATCTATAAGAAATCAAAGATCACAAGTGTGTCTACTCATACCTCGTCATCTTTGACATATGGCTCAAACCAGTTCCACAATGTCTTAGGATCAGCAAAATATCTCAAGTATAGAAATCCAACCTGCAAATATAGTCAGAATTAAACAACATAAACACCCCAGCTCAGAATGAAACATTGAATGCACCATGAAGATGATTTTCAAACCCGCAGTTACAGAATATATATATATATATATATGAAAGCCAATCATATATAGGCAACAGAACATAGCTTCATCAATTTGATTTTAAGCGAACTTGGGATCCAAAGAAAGGGTATATAAGATGCATTTCAACTTCGACTGACAATATCAAGTAGAGGCAGTGACCAAATTTAACTGTTTGAGAAAATTATCTCTAGACATAATGAAAATATGAAATCACAAACTTCAGTCTTTTTGTTTCAAAAACTGCACGAACTCCTGTCTACTAATCACAAGATTGACAGTACCAACTCTACACTTAAATTTACCGTTTTAGCATGATATATTCAAGAAATTACTTCAAGATAAATGCATGCCCGCCATTGTCTACCCACCATCCCAGTATTATATATTCCAATTGCTTGCTCATAAGGGGCATCTTTGGATACAAAATTATGAAACATATTATGTTAGCATCTACACATGTTTTGACAAACTTAACAGATGGGAGGTGACTAATTTCAAGCAGCAATTTAACAAAGGCAAGAATCTCCTTAGACTAAAATATTGGCCTCGGAATGTTATTTCACCACAAACATAAACACTGATAGAAAGAGAACGAGAGAAAATGATCTTAACTATTAAAAAGTACACATTTCAATCATGGGATAGACATCAAACATAAAAAAGTTCCAACTATTGCAAACAAAAATCTATATAGAATCTAAATCTAAAGTTATAAAGTAAAGCATCCAATCTATAGATATGCAAAGCATAAACTTCAATGCACCAGTTCTTTATAGAAAATAACCAAGGGTTAAGTAGCAAATCTGCCAGGAACTATACCCCCAATCTCAATTTCGCCCTGGAAGTTTTCTCAGTCTCAATGTCACCCTAAAAGTTTAAATTTGTAGCAATGTCACCCTTTTTTAACCACAAGTTACTTTGACTGTCAATTTTGACTATCATTGCTTACATGGCAGCTGCTTATCTTCCCTTCGCCACAACCAATATGATTGTGGCTTCTTCCACTATGGGACCATCTTCACTCAGGTTCACGCTTTGTCCGGTACGCCTCTGTCATAGTGCAAACCCATAATTCCACGACTGCTTCAAGATAGCTTTTAATTTGTATATGTTTATTGGTTATTTCATTGTTGCTATTAGATAGATTTCTGGGTTTGGCATGACTTTCAAAGTATAACATGAAGTTCTTGGTTTCTTTGATTGAGAGGATAGGTAGAGGGTATAAGAAGGATGACGTGGTGTGCCACTAAGGATCCCATGTAATATATCAGTCAAACATCTAAATTCAACAGTCAAATTAACTTTGTTAACGGACCGGGCCAACATTGCTATGTTTTATTACTTCCAGGGTGACATTGAGACTAAAAAAAATTCCGGGATGAAATTGAGACGGGGAGTATACTTCCGGGGCGGATTAGCTACTTAACCCAATAAACAATAGTAATCACAGATCATCTTTTATTTGTTCCTTGTATAATCATAAATTCCCTCTTCTGCAACCTCAAACATGCATTATAAGCAAGGTAATCAACTTTACAATTTGTGTTATTTCATCAGGATGCATGAAGAAATATGAGCTGTAGCCACTGAAACAGATAAATCACAAGCATGCACCTCAAATATGACCACATAAAATTTCAATATGTTTAATAAAATACACCAAAGCCAATATAAACCTTTAAGAACCTCCACATACCGCTCTTATGTAAGGAGAATCAGTGTGTTTCAGTAGTCCATGCATTTGTTTGACAGTGAGCTTCATCGTAAAACACTTGTAAAGAAGACAGAAGCAAGAAGAAGGACCACGACAATTCCCTGTCATCCATGGCTCCACATGATCAACATGATTGTAAATCTCATCAATGACTTCATGGTAAGTTTTAAATTGGTAGAGCTTCTTGAAATAATCAGAGGACAGAATATTCATGCAAAGAACTTTCTCTATCAAAGAATCAATTGGCTTGCCACAATTCTGTATCTCCATAATGAATCATGAAAGATGATGTGCACCTACAATTAAATTGAATAATATCAGCTCACAGCTAAGATATGAAGTGAGTGTCAGAGTCCCATTGCTACAGAAAATAACAAATAAACAGAAATTTTGAACATGAATGAAGTTTAAAGGAGAGACCGCAGAGTTGACCAAACCGAAAGAGTAACCAAATGAAAAATGAAAAAAATTCATCTATAAGCAAGTACCCAATAGGGGGAATACAACTGATTTTAAATCAGAAGAATTATGGGCATCAAAATCTCAATCCCCTTGCCCATAGAAACAATCTAGCGATAATAATAAACAAAGAAATAAATAAGCATATACATTAAATTGGATGTCGGGGAACGGCGGTTAATCTGGAAATAAACCACATTACTTAGAGTCATAATCCCAAAGAAAAGAAAAAAACTAAGAAAGAGACCAAATGGAAGTTAGGAAGTCAGATATTTGTGAAGAACCCTAGTGTTTTAAAAAGAATTTAAATTTATAGACCAAATACAAAAAAACACTCAATGAAAAATTGCGATTGGCTCCAAAATTGAGACTAGGGTTTGAAAATCAACAAACGGAAAGCGTAGATTACGGTAAAAAGCACGCAAAAAGGTGTCTACAAGGAAGCAGAAAATTGACAAGGATCGAAATACCCACCAGCGAGAGGAAATGGATAGGAGGAGGGGGCTGAAACACGACAACAGAAGCCTGATGATGATGAAAGCTTAGATAAGGAAAACAAACACAGTACGATGGGCAAATAGGGCTCAGTAGAATTCTAGATGCAAAAGGCAACCGGTTACATTCAAACCGGACCGGCCCAGTTTTTTTTTTTTTTTTTTAAAAAAAAAAATCTGACCGGTCCAACCTATGGTACTGTTACTATCTCTGTCTCAATGTTACATTAGACCCCGGTTGAAAATGCATTCTAAATTGCCGTCGCTTTTTAAATATAAGATTCAGTTGACTTTTTTAAAAATTTTAAGAAAGTTAAATAAGTTATTTATAAATTGATTTGCCTATATTTTTTCTCTAAGCTAATTTATTTAACTTATAAGCTAATATATAATCTAATAATACACAAAATAAGTTATGATTAAGTGGCTCATTTAGTTTCCTTAATTTCTCAAAAAAAAAGTCAATTGAGTCGTTTGTTTAGGAATGGAGGAAGTATTTCTTATTATTTATTTAAACATTTAAATTAAGCAAAATTTAGATTAGCTTTTTGTATGAACGTAATCTCTTCAAATATAATAGCCCATGTTCGTTACTTGATGTAAGAGTTAGTTGACATTTTTTAGAGATATTATAGAAAGTAAATAAATCACTCAATCATAACATTTGTTTTGTATTATTAGATTGAATGTTACTTTATAAGTCAAATATTATATGAGCCTTCCTACTTCAAATGATTTCGACATCATTTCCTTGGAACTACTCCCTCTGAGGCTTATTATAAAGTGCCTAATAATAACCGAATCACTTTTCTTAAAAAAAACTGTTAAAAGTATTTAATTATAAATATGTTTGAAATAATTATTTTTGTAAAATAGTACCCTTATTTATGATGGAACTTTTAAGATAGAAAAATATGAATATTAATGAGCATGAAAGATAGTGTAAGGAGAGAGAATAAATATAAGCACAAATCCACCATTTATTTAATATAATACTTCAAATTAGTTAATGACAGATTAGAAAAAAAAATCATTAAATAATGAGACAGCCCAAAACATGCTTTTATATCTTAGATCAAACAAATTCAAAATTCGGGTTCTTATAATAACGAATACAAGGGGTAATATTTTTGGTTGAAGCCGTCTAAAATTTTCAAGAACTGGTATTTTTGTCCTTAATATAGCGTCTATTTATCTAAAGTGAGTCAATTTAAAAAAATTAAATAAATTTTTTAGTTATAACATATGATATCTCTAAATGTTTATTTGTAATATAATATATTAATTAGACGAATTAGCTAATAAAAATGATAAATATGTATAATGAAATGAGCTAATAAAAATGATAAATATGTATAATAAAATGAAATATGTGTTACGTTTAAATTCAAACTATACTCTCAGACTTGGTGCTTGAACAGATTGAACATAATTTGTAGAGGAAGTAGAAATTAAGAATTGTTGGGAAATATTTAAAAAAAAATTATCTAGAAAATTGCCGGAGGAATATGAACCACAAAAACCTTATAGATAGTGCTTGATTTTACATACTTATTTTAATTAAATTAAGGTGTGTATTCTTTCTCTAGGCGCGGGTATTCTCTTGTTAGATGCCATTTGTTCAACTTCAAAGCAATGTTTGAGCGCCTCTCCCAGTGCTGATTCAAACTTTAATTTGTCGTATGGTAAGAAGCTGGCCCATTCCGCTCAATCCTACCCCTCCGTAATTTTCCGGTCCTAAATATAGGACCTATTTAAGAAGAAAGGTTGTTCATAAATATAAGATCTCTTTCTAATTACTCCCTCCGGTCCTAATTATAGGAGCCAGTTGACTTTTTTGGAAAAATTAAGGATACAAAATACACTATTTTAAATTGTTTATATTTGTCTTTTTTCCTCAAAACTAAGTTATTTTACTTATAAACTATCATATAATCTAATTACATGTTACATATATCAAGATTTAAGGGTCTAATTTACTTCCTTAATCTCCCAAAAAAAAATCAACTGGCTCTTATAATTAGGACCGGAGGTAGTATCTCCAACTTTTTCCCAAACTATCTTATGAATACTTCTCAATAATAAACAAGCAAAAGAGGGAGTGTAGGGGTAAAGGTAGATGGTCAGGGTGTATTGGTAATATCATGTGATTTTAACTAATTTAACTAATAGATTTAATCTAATCAAATTAGGTAAATAGATCTTATATTCAGGATCCGATGGAGTATATTTAAACACATAATTTACTCTAACTATTTTTTTCTGTTATAAACACTATTTTTTGTACAAAAAAAATTAAATCTTCACTTATAAATTAAATAGAAACAAGTAATTGTTTCTGCTTGTTTAATCATAAAATGGCAGTGTGATATTCAACCCATTAAAATTTTGGGAAAGGAACCTCTCCACTTAATTTTCCTTCCATTTACATTCACTTAATTAAAACTACGTCGTTTCATTAAATGAACAATGATCCAACAAATTTTCCAAAAATTGTGGTTTATGTTTTAAATTCAAAACGACGTAGTTTCAACTAAATAAAGGTAAGTGGAGTAAAAAGTAAGTGGAGAGGTTCCGCACCCTAAAATTTTATGCTTGTTTACCTAACTTCTTTTTTTCTTATTACAACAACATTTTGTTATTAAAATTACACTTTAACCCTAAAAATAATCATTTAAAATTAACTATGCAGGCCCACACAAAAAAAATAATAGCGTTCTAACTTTGTTGATCTAGTTAAATGCCATTAAACATGCATCATTTTGAAAAGTTTGTTTATTTAAGCACCATCTAAATCTTATTTGTGTCTGACGCTCTTGGCGCAACATTTTATTAGTAAAATCAAACCTAGAGCTAGGAATTCGAGCCGAGTTGATCAGTTTAGACCCGCGAACAAAAAACCCCATTTTTGCAAAGTCCGGCCCTTGAGGCGATGAGCCTCTAGCCAGCCCACAGGCCTCATTTCTCCCAAACATTTTTCCACTTCCACATATGCCGTTACTAATTAAGACAATGAAATATCTTATAAAAAATATAGATATGATCCAAATTATGTTTAAATAATTCAACAATTCAATATTTAATACACATACAAAGACAATTAGACAAACACCAAGTCATAAATAGTTAAATACTAAGTCTAGAAATCCATTGTCCACACACCACAATTAAATAAACTGAGACATAAAATCCACATAAACTGAGACATAAAATCCACACACTACAATTAAATAACCTATTACATAAAGTGCACATACCACAATTAAATAAAAAAGTAAAAAAAAACTATATAAAGACATAAAGTCGTAGACAAGAAAAGTGAAATCTATAAACCACACTAAACATTAAGAATCAGCGTCATTGTCATTTTTCTGGCTATCATCACTGTCATCAACATCAAAAATATTTGATTGTGTTTCATTATAAGTAGGCTCCTCTTCTTATGTAACAAAAATATCAAATCTTTTTCCTACTTTTTGTTATTTTTATAAACATTAAGTAATAATATAAATATACAAGGACAAAAAATAGGCCCGTTAAGCCCGTGACCCGATAGGCTGACCCGTTTAAGCCCACTTCCTTTTAAAGACTTCAAAATCAAAGCTCAGCCTTCTACATACTCAGGCCTAATAGGGCTGGCCCGAATACCCGGTTTTAATTAAACTTTTATCATATTTTCTATCTTAAAGCATTAGTAGAAATAATATCCAGAAAAAACTTTTCTTGTCCAAAATATTGGGAAAATCCAAGTGGATTGCAATACAAGTGAACCTTCATGGTTCAAGCCCCAAGGAATTGAAGATACCCCTATGCAACAAACAATTCTTCAAGTCCTCTATGCATGCCTCGAAACATCAAAACTTTAATGATTTGATACCTTGAAACACCCTATTCATGCGCAATAGCTCCAGAAGCCATCAACATGTTTACCCATCATTTCTGTATAAATCATTCAGTTAATACAATCTTCGGTGCTCAAGTTTACATTTATTTTAGTTTTGATCCCTCAAGATTTCAAAGTGGAGGTTTTAGTCCCTCATGTTTTATTTCATTTACAACATTGGTCCCTATAATTTTATTAAAACCTGGACATTTTGCCATGTAAAGACTAGAACCTTATGCTTGAAACTTGAGAGGCCAAACCCAAAACAAACACTAACTGGAGGGACCAAATTCTATATTAACCCAAAGTCTTAACTCACAAGTATGAATGTCAAACAATCAAGTAACCATTAAGTAACAAGTTGTCAGCGCCGGAGAAAAAAATGTTGTAACCGTTTAAGCATAAATAATAATAAGAGAACTCTCATGCCTTGAATCAGCAGGGGGAAGGGAAATTAAGACATGATAGCTGCTAACTCCATGAATGAATAACTTTTGTGCTAAAAAAAAATCACTCTTCTTTTCTTTCGTATCATACAAATACTGTAGCTTAGCTCTAACCTCTCTTAAGATTTTTTGGTTATTATTGAAACCACAGTCCTAAAATTGATATGATAAAAAACATGACGAGAAAGGCAACCTTAATTTAATCGTTACAAGTGTGCTAAGCATCGTTAGACCTTTGAACTTGAGGGGCCACTATAATTTCATGCAACAATTCCTTGAGTTGCTCTTTTCTTTCTTATGCCAGCTATGAGTTGCTCTTATTCTTCAGACATCTTGAAGAAAGTATAGGATAATATGATGTTATTGATACCATCCATTCTAGGATCTGACTCAAACTCCGGGTCGATATAAAAGAATACCTATGATAAAATCAGCATGATATCAAAAAGCATGACCAACATTTTAACACCAAATTTCAGTCTGGCAACACTTACAGGCATGTCAATCTGCTCGCCTGGAAGAAGTCGCTGCTCCTCAAAGCAAAAACATTGAATTTTATTGAAATAAACTGCAGCCTGGATGAAAAAATACACGATTTCTTATTTTTCTTCCATGATAATTTTGGGGAAGTGTGGAAGAAGAGAATATAGAAGAAAATCAAACCAATTATTCAAAGATTAGATTCACCATTAGTTTGGAAAAATAAGAACACCCAAAGAGAAGAAATCACAGAAGACATCTAACCAGGCTTGAAAACTATAAGGCTCTTAAACCAAGTCTGATTGAGCAAATATCATCAAGAAAAATAAAATAAGGCTATTAAAGTAATGGAGGCCTAGCCCAAGAACACATTCCACAAAAACAGCCTAATCTAATGTATGAATTGCACTTCTCAAGTCAGGATTCACCTGGAGACCCAGGATCCAACCCCTCCCCCAACCAAAAAAAAAAACACAGAAAAAAAAATAAGCATGAGGCAAAGGAAGAAGAGAAAAAAGAAAGAACAAAAAACAAAGCGGAAGTCATGCATGCCACCAAGAAATTCAAGCACGCAGAACATTCAAGTCAGAGATGCAGATTTAAGCACACGAATTTTGTCTTCATAGAATAAAGATTGCATACATGAATACCTTCATAGGAGTAACATTATATGTAGAAACACCAACAATTGGAGACGAGCTTTTGTTTTCAGCAGTATAAAATGCAAGGGCACTTTCTCCAGGCTTGACCCTAACCTGAGAGAATAAATGATTTAATTATGACAAATAAGCATTTTCTATAAAATCTCAGACGTTCCCTTAGACAATTAGTTATTCCCCTTATTGGGCTGCCAGCGGTAATTCTTCAAAGACTAGTAGAAATTAATTCAAGAATTCTAGTTATATCAGAAAATTTTAAAGACTAATATCATATTCTAATTTGTATTGGATAAGCATACATCAGTTAGAAGTTCCAGGATGTTAATTAAAGAAAAACCTCTCTCTGAGTAGGAGTAAACTTCCACGGCATACCATCAGCAACATCAGCATTGAACTGCACCACAATTTCCCTGGACGATATAAAATGCAACTCATCAAACCACTAACACTTGAAAAGAGTCAGATATCATAATACTAAATTCTAATTCAGGTATGTTGAATAATATATTGTAAGAAGACCTCATATGGATAGTTAAATATTAATAAAAGCAAAAGGAATAACCATCCTAGATAGTTGACACTAGATCATCACTTATTACACCTCGGACGTGTCAATTGTAACAAACCATAGTAGACCTGAAAGAGCAATGTAATTCCAGTTTTAAAAGAGGCTAATTCCTTGCGTAAAGTTCCCCTCAAGTAAAGATTAAAGGTAAATAGTATAATGGTAGTCAAACCATTCTTTGCCTTCATTTTTATCGAGAGATTAGAGAATACTACAACAATTTCCCAACATAAAGGAAGAAATGAGGAGAAGCATAAAGAAATAGAATCAGGACTTGATTATATGAGCAAGTACACAATATCGTGCCAAAACAATAAAAATTGTTTAAACTTTAGCAACAAACTCAAATGCATAATTCAACCAACAGAGGAACAAGAAAAACCACATTTAGAAGTCAAGATAATACCTTGTAGCGACGGTATTATCTCTATCATGTCGTGCAATTTTCTCTTCAACAGTCTGAATAAAATTATATAGTAGTCAGCAGACAGAAGTAAAAATAACGCACATTTTGAAAAGAAGCTTAGTCAAACCTCACGCCGCTGAATAGTGCCTCCATAGCCAGTTGCTTGACAAAATCTCCTGTATAAGGGGACTGCAGCATAACTACCTCCAACCATTGCAACAACCAGAGCACTTAGGTATATGAACATCTTTCGTGATTTCTGTTCTCTAGACACATGAGAGGACGAAGAAAACTGCCGAAAACCAGGCATAGCACATGACCTGCCACCATTCTTTCCAGCAAAAGCTGAACAGTGACTCTGATATAGAGACTTCGTACTAAATTGCCTCTGAAAATTTGAGAGCCATATATTACAAGATAAATTCCACCGGAATCCATTAATAGAATTCGTGAATGTCTTGCTTGACCCTTCTGTAACATTAAAAAGGCACCTGAATCATAAAGAAGGTTAACAAAAGAAATCACATCAAAATGAAGAAAACTCTTTGCACTTGTTTGGTCAAAAGAAAAAGAGAGAGAATAGGAAAAATATAATAGAAAGAAGTTATATATAATTTTCTAGTGATTAATAAATAAAGCTCAGGCACAGCAGAAATTTATGCATCTGGTAGAGAGGCACAAGGGCATCTCTTCATTTGCAAAATTTAGCGCATGGGATAGAACATGTGCCTGAGTTTTAATTACAAAAAAGCTTTAGAACCCTTAAATTTTTGTATGCAATCAAGGAATGAAATGAAAGTTTATAAAATCTCTCACTGAATACAGAACCTTATTACCTGGATTCAGGGGACAATTGCTGCAAATTCTTAAGATACAGTGAGAGATGGGATCCCTTAATTAGCCTTGAACACGACATTTTTGCCAGGACTCACTTTCCAGCAATTAAAGGACATTCAGCACTATTAGGAAGAAGACAAAGTGAGGGTGAGAAATGATAGTTGGACTTTATTAATACTTGCAAAAATTGATCAATCTAAATTGTCCAAAATAAAGGGAATACACAAAAGACAAATAGAATGAAAATTCCAATTGGATGTAAACTGATTCAATATATCAAATTCAGCCAATAAGAGAACTCCGAGGCTTGCACAAATTCCAGATCAGTATGCATGATTATCCTGATGATATAAACTTATTTACTTCCAGAAAAGGGGGACTTTTCAAATTCAGACAGGCAATGCTCAAAACTGATCTCAAGTGGCTAACTGCACTATATAACAGCATACAACAATGAACTTAACTCAGCTTGTTCTCAGACTTCCGGGAGGATTTCAGTCAGGTTAATAAGTTTCAAAGCTACAGGTATAATTCTTCATGTAATTATAGCATATTTTTTCAAAATGCAACAGAGATCAACAACTTATTCCAGAAAACCTAATATCAGAGAAGGATGCAAAGGCTTGGAACAACGGATTCAGAAAAATTCCAGAATTGGGAACAAATTCAAGTCACTTCACCAAATATCTAACCTAATTCCACAAAGTTCCGTTTGATGGTCACAGCAAAATCAGCTAGCTATGAATTTTACCAGCAAGCCAACTGGGTTCAGCAAAACCAGCACAAATAGAGACAGAAAATAAGTACCAGACGAAACCCAATGAATATCTCCAACGCTTTCATTGAAACATCAAAGGAAATAAGAAAAACGGAGAATGCAATTACATATTTGCTCGCTAGGGCAAGAACCAACAATATATCGTCGTCTTAGCAAAATAACCAAAAATGACAAAATAGGCAGGAAAAAAATCCAAAACAGATAAAGTGATTGAATGCCTCAATCATTTAATTTAACCCCAAAAATATGATTGTAATCAAGTGCTTTGAAATATCCTAGTTAGGTTCATCGAAGCAGCGGAGATGAAGATGGAGTTTATACCAATTGACCGGAGAAGCAAAAACTTCACAGATCAAAGAAGACGAATTAGAAATTGCGAACCTGGAGATTTGGAGGTTATCAAATCTCTCAAAGCCTAATTAACACGTCAAAATCTATGGCACAAACCCAGAAATCCTCGGAAACTTCTAGAATGGCAGTGTTGGCCACAATGAAGCTGAATGGGTGATTGCGAAATGGCCGTCCGAGAGGCAATGTATGATGTTTGAAGTCCTAAGAGAGTAGTTATTTGGAGCAAATTAAAGAGGTAAGTGACGGTGGGAACTGCCTCGACAGAGAAAGAGAAAAGAGGAGCAGAAAATTAAACTTTAGGCTTGGACTGTACAAAACAAAGATTCAATAATATACATTAGTAAAATATAAATTTTATCGATATTAATTAGGAAAATATGAACATGAGCTAACCTCAATAAGTTGATCCCAAACTTGATCTTCGGCCTCCCAAAGTTGTGTTGATGGGTTCCAAGCAAACCCACCCAATCCATTTTTAAAAATATCAAAAAACTTCCCCAAAATTTTTCTTTAATGTTTTCCATCTATTCTTTATCCTTTCTTTGTCAATATCAACATCAAGCAAAGCACTCATTTCCTTCACAATATTCTTATAAGCAAAGGGAGTGAAGGTCCCTTTCACTTTATTGCCACGATTATATTGTTCATAAAAGCATCCACTAAATAATCATCCATGGCCCTTGACCAAACCAAAGTTTGCTTTTCTTTATTTAGGTCCCTTGGCGGCATGCTAATAGAAAAGATATGAGTCCAAACATTTAAAAAAATATATTAGATCAATCCCACACCTAACATAATACATTTAAAGTTGTTGGAAAATAAGAAAACACATCCATGTCTAATCATGAAGTTTATTACAAAACAAAGCATGCTTGAAAACATACAATAGTAAAACTAGAAAGTAAGAAAACACATCCATACCTAATAATGAAGTTTAATAAAATACAAAGCACACTTGAAAACATTAAACAACAAATGCAATCACGAAGCAACCTATTTTGATAATCTAACCACATCTCATTTGCTATTGAATCTCTAATAAGTTGTCCCCTTGCAGCCTCCTCATTGTCACCATGTCGGTCATGATTATTATCAAGTAACTCAAATTCAGTTGCTAGTTCTTGATCAACTTGTTCTATGAGATTTTCATCAGGGTCTATGGTCATTAAGTAGTTATGAAGAATGAAACATGCTCCAATGATAAGAATTTGAACTTCTACTCCATAAGTAGGCTCTGATGAGTTGGCTAAAATGTTAAATCTCTTTTTCAAAACACCAAAAGTTTTTTTCAATTGCATTACGCAGTGATGCATGACGCAAATTGAACAATTCTTTATAATTCTGAGGAGGATTTCTTTCTAAATACTCTTTCAAATGATAACGTACTCCTCTATATGGTGTAATGAGTCCACCCGTTAGCATGAAGCCAACATCCACGAGATAGTATTTATCTTCAGGAATTTTGAGCTTGTCTTCTCGTGTTAATGCATTTTCAATAATTCTAGAGTCTAATGTGGTTCCTTCCCATCTAGTGAGCACATAAGTGAATTTTAAATCAAACGTGCAAGCTGCTAACACATTTTGTGTCGGGAATTCTTTTCTACCACGATAATGAGGAGCATCTATAGCGGATACTTTCACACGAATATGTGTTCCATCTATAGCACCAACACAATCCTTAAAAAAATGGGTAGAACCTTCTATGGCCATGGATTTCATGAGGGATTGTTGTTCCATCAGGTTGTACAATGAATTTATCTCCTATCACAATGACGGCTCGCAAAACATTATGGAGATGGCGACTAATGGTCTCACCAGATCGTCTAAAGAAAAAATTTCCAACACGATTTTTATCTTTATGACCTAGTATGTAAAGAGTTTTTGCCACTTGTTCTTCCACAGTTGCCTATCTTGTGGGTCTTAATCCCCCTTCTCTTTCCAACAAATCACATAATAACAAGAAAGCTTGAGGAGCCATTCGAATGATACTGCGATTTTTTTCAGAACTACTTAGTTGACTCATCATTTCTTCTCGCACCCTTTCCCTTTCAGAGTTCATACTATAACTTATTTTTCTTTTACGGGAGTTCCGAATATAACAGTAGACAAAGATACATGTGAGTAATGCAACAGCTTTTCGGTGCAAATTGAACCATTGGAGCAGGGCTAAATTGTTTTAAAATCCAACTTCATCTAACAAACCAAGTCAACATACATTCAATAAATACAAGACCACTTCATAAAAAATAATAAAATAAAAGCAAATTATAACTATGGGAAGCAAGAAACCACACTATTTTTAAAGAAGTGGCTGCAGCATATATGACCAAGAGTGAATAATGCAAGAACGCAGGTACTAACATAATTAGCATCACAAGAACCAAGCAACCATTTAAAGCGGCAATTAAAGGCCTCAATCATTTTGATATTCCCCAACCAACCCCACCTCCTGAAAAAAAAAGTTTCCATTATGAAATAAAACAGACGTACATTCAAGACACTACAAGCAAATACGAATCTGTATCAGACTATTAGTCCAGATTTCAAAAGCAGACAGGATTTTCAATGTCCTCCCTTACCATTAAACCATCGACAAAATTCGCAGCAGCATCTGAGGTGAAGAAAATGAACAAGCTTTTTGCAAAGCAAACAATGAACAAGCTTTCAAGTTCAAACAAAAACTAAGCAGAGAAGCCAACAGCATGAGTCAAGAAATCAACGGACATAAATCCAGTACTGAGTTTAGAGAGTCATGAGTTCAGATAAGTAAACTAAATGGATCAAATAAAAACAAAAACTAAGCAGAGAACGGCGAGGACAAACCTGACGGCGCAGAAAAACCAGCGGCAAAATCGAACGGCTGACGAGCTTCACCGCGAACGAACGGCAAACGATCGGCGACACGAAGCACCAGCGAGAAAGCTCGATGAGCGGATATGTCGAGGCTGAGCGCTGAAGGTGAGGGCTTGAGAAATGATGAAATCGGGTTTTGAGGGACAAGGTAGGTTTGGAATATTGCAAATATTACATGGGTAATTTAGGCAGGAATGGACATAAATTTTGTCACCCCTCCAAAAAAACCTCACTTTTAGAGGTGAGGAGAGAGAGAGAGAGTAGAAGACAGAAATTTTCCCCTCCCCTCCCCTCCATTTTTCCCCAACCAAACAAGGTTTTCTACCATCTACACCTCCCTTCCAAAAACCCCCAACCAAACAGACCCTTTGGCTTTGACGTGGAGGAGCCATGTGAGTTTGTTTTTAAAAAAATAGTTTTAGTAAAGAAATGATGTGGAATAAAAAAGGTGAGGTGGATGCTACATGTACACGCCATTTATGCATAATTGGGTTAACAAAACTTTGACTGTTAGTTGTGTTAAAGAAGGGGTAACATTGCCCTTCTTTTTTCACTTCAGCGGCAATATTGCTCTTTCAAAAACTTTCAGACAGCTGTAACTCTTTTAAGAAAACTTTTGGGATAAAAGTGCCCTTTAACCCTTTTAATAAAAAGGAAAGAAAACAATATGACATAAAATTCAGGAAATATCATTCAAAATTTCATAGGGTTGATGTTGATATTCATATTGTTGAAATATGAATATAAATTAATTATATGTGTGTGTGTGAGTAATTAGGTATATGTATATTAGATTTATCTTTCCATCACCTAAAATTAAACAAATGTGGGAGGGATCACCTCAATATTATATACCATTAATTCATCCATCAATCTTGATATAGGGCATGTTTGGATCCCACGTTGGGAGAGCCCAACGTGGATCCAAGATCCATAAGTCATTCTGGAAAAAAAATTTATGTTTGGTTTGCCTTATTTTCAGAATGACTTTTGGTTTAAAATGACTTCTGCAACGTGAAAAGTCAGAAGCAAAAAAAAGTTACTTCTGGCTTCTGACTTCTGACTTCTGGTGGATCCCACACCTTTTGTTATGTGTTATTTAATAAAGTGGGTAGGAAAATTAGACTGTTAGACCCCTAAAATTTTCAAATAAGATAATTTCTTTTAATCTAAAATTTTTCTTTTTATCTCCAAAAATTTGCCATAACAATTTATAACTACTTTCTCCCACAATATACTCCATTGAGCGAAAAATATTATTTTTTAAAATTATTTTCCTGAAAATAAGGGAGAAACTAAGCCTTTAATAAGAATATATGCATATTATATATGTATTATTTAATGAAAATAATGCCCTTTTTGATAATTTTCCATCTAAAAGTGCTTTTCAATATTATCATCCAAACATGTTTCTAAAAGTCATATTGAAAAAAAGTCACTTCTATCATCACAAATCCAAACATAAATCACTTCATACAAATGACTTTTATCCAAAAGTCATTTCTGAAAAAGTCATTCTGAAAAAAGTCACTTCTCCAACGGCAATCCAAACACACCCATAGACTTATTATAATGCACATGAATAAGCAAATAAGCATATTGACAAATAACAAGGAAGGTAAGAAATAGAATTTCGAAAGTGTTCGTGTTTTAACCAAAAAAATCCCTTGCTTTTAAAAATAAAACAAAGAAAAAGTCACTTGTTGCTTGTTTGGTATAAAGGATTTGGAGGGAGGGGAGGGGAAATTTTGGAAAGTTAGATGTAAAAAATTTGAACGAGTGCTGTTATAAAGTTTTAAGAAAGTTAAAATGTAAGATAAAAGAATAACAAAAATTAATTTAAAACTTTTTAACCATATTTCTTTAATTCTTTTAAATTAAGGGAAAAAGACAAAAAAATTCCTTCCAATTTGCAAAATCCCAAATAAGGAATTTTGAGTTGTTAATGGTTGTTAATACCTATCATGAAGTTGTTATTGGGATTTTGCAAATTAGAAGGGATTTTTTTGTCTTTTTCCCTTAAATTAATCTCAAAAAGAATTTTTAGTCCCCACACTTCTCCTCCCCTTCCTTTGTATTGATCAAGCCCTAAAGGAAGGAGAGAAAGAGAAGGGAATCGTTGGATTAACGAAGTTACTTGCGTAATCAACAGCAGAACTGACAACTACTCCCTCCATCCCAAAATATAAGCTTCACTTTGGTGAAAGTGTGTGTCCCAAAATATAAACTTCATTTTAGGTTTGTCTAAGCATTAATTGTATTTTTTTTCCCAATTTTACCCATTGTTTATCTTTTCCCCATACATTCTCCTTCATCTTTATTATATCTTATTTGTCACTTTCTCTCTCATTTTCTTTTCCCCATGCATTCTCTTTCATATTTATTAAGAAGGGTATAATTGGAAAACAAATCATATTTCTAACATAATTATTGCTTTTAACCAACTTTAGTAGTTTTCTTTATAAACGTAAATTAGTTATTTGAAGCTTATATTTTGGGACAGAGGGAGTAATAGCTAATATAATAAAGGGAAAATTGCACTATGGTCTCAATTAACCAAGTATACTACTCCAAGGTCCCTCAAAATGTCTATATTATCAGTAAGTCCCAAGGGACTGTGGTTCAATATATCCCATATGTTAAAATACACTTTATCCCCTACTAAAACTCATTCATTTGACGGTATATCAGAGAGAAGGTAAGGTAAAGACGAGGTGGGAGGGGAGAAAAGAAGCACTAGTTCTCGTGCACGATAGAGAGAGAGCCGAAGAAGGAGCATCGGTTTTTGCGTGAAGAACGTCACCGGCTAATAGAGGAAGGGGAGGTTGGGAGAAGCTAAGCTGCAAAATAAATGAAGAGTAGAAGAAAGTAAGGAGCCAAAATTGTTGCAAGAGAGGGAGTGAAGGAGGAGAAGGAGCATCGAAGCTCTTACGTGAAAAACGATCGCCGATGAGCGGAGGAAGGTGAGGCTAGAGGTGTCATACAATTTTTTGATTTCGACTTAGGCAAGTCTTATTTATCTTCTCCTATCCTTAGTTTCTCTTATTGGGTAGTTTAAGATTTGAGACGTTCGAGTAAGTTGGGCCTTATGGGAGAAATCACCAATTAAAAGAAAGAACAAGTAAAGATTATAGATTTGATGAAGATAATTGGAGTTGCATATGATTATTTGGCTGTGAATATATACTTTCGTGTGAGTACCGATTAATTTGGCTCAAAACAGTGTACTATAAATTTGTTTAGGTTGTTGCTTTTACAGGTTGTTAAACTTTGATTATTGAGAAATATATAAGGTTCTGAAGTACCCCATACATAATGACAAATTTGTTGGAATAACTTGTTGATGGCTAAGAGTATTAGAGTCTGCACTTTAACTTTGAGTATGTGTTGCACCCTCCTTTAAAACTAGTTCTTGAAATTGGTTCTGATCATTAATTACAATTCTTCATGTTGGTAAATTAATCTGAAATTTGGGAATTGTGTTGTGACTTGGCTGCTGTCAATTGTTGAGTGGTGCATATTTGTGTTATGCAACCTCCTTTGTTCAAGTTTGGTGTTGTTTGTAAGTACATTTGCTATATGTGTTGTAATTGAGCTATTCCAATGTAGATGGTGATATTTTGCTATAGATGTATTTTATTTACAAACATATTTTTCTCTTATGGAATATTTTTATCTTGCATAATATTATGAACAAAAAATGCTCGAGTAAGATTCAATTGTTGAGCAACATGTTACAAGTCCAGTGCTTAAGTAGGGGTTAGGGATCACGTAATTGATTTCAACTACCAGTAAAATCCTTATAATAGTTCAGCCAACTATAACTTTATGCTCCATATGCAAATTTTCTTGAATGGGTTTAGGATTGTATTGGAAAATTTTCATGAGAAACGTAACATTCCCATAAAGGAATTTTGCAGCAATGTCTACAAAATTCTTGCCATTGCAAATTAAACAATGCATTTAGCTTATTCATGTGGGGTGCCATTTAGCATATATGCAATGTGGCTTGGAAATTCAGTTGCTTCGTATTTACTCAAAAGTTGTAGTATTTAATATTAGTGTTTTTTGTATCATAAGTATTAAAGCTTAGTACTGATTATTACTCTGTAGGCTACAATATCCGTGGTTTATTATGTTGTTCCAATGTAAAGCGTACCCCTATGAAAATTTCATAAACATGTGTTGATAAAGTAGTTATTTTTTGCAGATTAAGAAAATGGTCAACAGCATGAAAAGTTAGGGGAAATTATCGTTAAGTCCAACTATAAAAAATAGTAGAACAGTGAGAGGGGGCAAACACCGTAGTAAGCTAAGACCTTAAGTGGGTTGAGGAAATGGAGCAAATATGTTGTTCCCTTCCACACACATTGTGCACCTAAACAATTTCTCAATCCTTGCAATATTTTAAAGCATAGAGAATATAAAATAAAGAGGTTAAAGAACATTAGGTTTGATAAATTGGTGAAGATATGTTGCCCACAAATTAATCAGGATTTAGTTCGTGAATTCATTCGTGCTTTTGACGCTTCAACAAATAAGGTTTGTATCGGGGGAAACCATTAATGTTGGGGCCAAATGATGTTAAGACAATTATGGGACTGTCATGCAGTAAAGATGAGATTAAAATAAATATTAAGGATGAAGATAAAGAGTTCCAGGATTTAACGGGTGTATGGGAAAATTGCATATAAGGAAATAGCAAAGTGATTGATTTATGAAGTAGATGACGAAAATTTTGAGTTCCTTTTCATCATGTATGCATTTGTAACACTCTTGTGTTCTACTGCTAGTGGTTGTGTGACTAATAAAGTATTGAAGGTGATGTTGGCCATGAATGATGTGCTCGGCGATTGTAATTGGTACTCATTTATTTTCAACGAACTTTCTATATCTATTAGACAGTTCAAGAAAGCTTTGAGAAAAGGGTGAGACTTTGGGAGGCATACTGTACGAGGTTGCATTTACTTTCCGATGATAAGTGTGGTTGTCTTTAATGTTTTTTATGCTAGATATATTGTTATTTTGACTTAAAATATTATGAATTAATGTTGAAAATATTGTAATTATGCTTATGAAAAATTCTCAATGACTTAACCTGTAGATATATTGCTTGCAACATTTTCTGTTGGGAAAAGAGAAAGCATCTAAGATTGAGAATGCGATTGAATATTATGATGAGAAAAAGGCAAGGGAAAGAATAAAGATGGAGAATAACAACAATGATGGGTTGCTCTTTGGTGTGAGTAAATGCAGTTGGACCTTCATATGGCAAATTCAATCTATATTTCTTAAATCACCCAGTACGTTTGATAACTAGCACATAGTCCCCCTGCGCATCAATTTATTTAAGCTTGCACTCTTTATTTTTTTATTTGCATTATTACAAAATGGCCTCATATATACGTTTGAAATAGAAATTAGTACATACACAAAGGAATTAATGATGTACTTGTTCATAAATGGGAGTGCGGTATTTTAAACCAATTACCTTAAAAACCTCCATGTAGATTACATTTTTGCTTTTCTTCCTTAACCATCACCACTCTTTGGTACATAAATCTTCAAACCATCCATACTCTTCAACTTGAAGCAATTAATTAATTGCTCTATTAGATATAGTATCAAAGGAAATTAGAGATGAGTCGAAGGGCATGGATGATTCCCATATAAATTTTGTTACACATTAAAATCTAAACCCTAATAAACCATTAACTATTGAGAAATAGTGGTATGTGTAATTAAGTAACTTGGAGTGGCCCAATTGTGAGATTTAAAGCTCTATGCAATTAATCTTCAAATAATCCATGCTCTTCACCCTAGAAGCAATTAATTATTTCACACATTATGTTATATATATATAGCTTTCTATAAAATTTTCGTAACCAACGAAATCAAAAAGATGATTTTAATTTCAGTTTTTTGTATTCACAAACTAATTTTTGTAAAAAAATAATTACTTTTTTTTAAAATGAAATATAGCCTTTATTACTCAATGTTATTATTATTATTAAAAAAGTTTAATTTAGATCAAAATATTTTAATGAAATTTTTGAAAAATAAATAAATATAGACCATCTAAATGAGAACCAAATAATTCAATTATATTTAGCTTGTCCTACTCTTTTTTTTATGAGTAGAGAAAACTATACCCTTTGAAATAGTTCATTGTCTATATAATTTTTTTAAAACGATGAAATCTAAGATATTATTTTTATTTTAGATTTTGAAGATGAGCAAAATGTAGATGAGTCTATTGAATAAGTCACATTTTTAATAAACTGAAGTTAAAAGACCATAGGGCAAGAGTATATGAGTCATAATAAACATGTGAACTTGACTTTAGGTTTGATTCTATCGAATTAGAAAACTTTAAATATAAAGCATTGTAGAGACATATGTTGAGGAAAATGTAAATAAAAATGGAACTGTGAGAGACAAAGTGCATGTTGTAAGGTTGACTATGTGGAAGGTTTATCAAAATTGCAATTAGTTGCAACCTAAGAATATGATTTTGTTGCATATAGGATAAGAAAACGAATCACTATAAGAATCTAACTAGATTATCTTAATTAACACAATACTTGATTATGATGAAAATTCCTTTTAACATAACTGCTTCTGATGCATTGCCTTGATTTATGGACATGAATAGCTAATGGATGGGACAATTTTCATTAACAAAATATGCTTACTACTGATTCCCAAAGACTTATTAGCCAAAGATATTAAGGCTATAGCAGAAGCCATGGACTAATGACCAATGTACAGAGATAGTGTGCATAAAAGCTAAGGCACAAAAACAATTTTGAAACATGTTAGACACATAGATGTTTAGTTGATAGAAGAGGTATGAATCACTGAGTTTGTTTTTCATATCAAATTATAGCGTGATTCTTGATACAAAGGAGTTATAGTAATGAGTTGTTTAGCGTGACACATAAGTTAAGGCAGTAAAGCAATTTTCATACACCTTTTGCCTGTAAATGGTACAATGATATGAATTATTTAACTAATATAAACTTGATATACAGTTTGTCATTAAGATGCAAGACAGAAAATGTATTAAAATGGGTCCATTTGGAAGGAATGGGCAATATATATGGGGAAAATATTAACTGGCATTGAGACAACCAAAACAAGTAAGACATCAGCATAACAATCTTCAACCAAGTTAGTACACAGAAGTTTAGCATCAATAAAGGGCATGTGGGAAATGTGTGAGTGAATAGGATTTCATAGATATTGGTTGATTTAGAAGGATTGGGGAAATATATTAGACAGACCCTAACCGAATGATCATGTACACAAAGAGAGGTAGAAAACGGAGTAATGAATTAGCTTACACATTGGCTATTTTTTCAAAATAATTGCACTCTTACCAAATTGGCAGCTTACGTTAGAAATAGAGTGGACACACACTGACAAAGCACTTATCCAATGTAATATCAAAGCCGCCATTGATATATGACTCACACCTGACTAATAATATGTATGCTCAAGTACAAGTGACCATACTATTGGATACAAAATTGATTAAAATTAAGTGGCGTGGCTGAAGATGTATTGGGTTATGAAAAGTGTTAACCACTAAAGCAATTAACGATAGTATTAGGTGGTAGCAAAAACGTGAATGAACCCTGTGCGTCAAACAACATGGTAGCAGATCTTTTATTAGGCATGGACTTCTCCAGGTTGCCAGTGATTCCATAGGATTTTGGGTGCATGTTTATCGATACAAAAGGCTATAAAAAGTGTCTGCAAAGCTTAGTGGTCAAATTAATGAGCATGGTGTTAATTTATTGTACAAGAAATTGCAGCAAGTACCTTCAACGAAAGGTACAACCATTGTGTGCTTAGATGTCCATCCAACATCACGTGAAGTTGGGCGTAATGAACAAAGCTGATCTAAGTTAGTTTATTATTATATTGCTTTAAGGAACCCTGACGTACAATTAGGACTCGACAACTACTTGGCCAAATACAGCGCGCACACATACATATAACCTATCTCCCCTGTATATTTTCATTTTATTAAATATATAATGTCTTTATTGTGCCTAGGAACTTCACAATAGAAGATGAATTGAAGCCCAAAATAGGAAGGGAGTTTGGAAGCTGGGAAAAAGCACGGAGTTTTTGGAAAGATTATGCTAAAAGGATTGGTTTTGGGGCCAGAAAATATAATGGTACAAAAATTAGAAAAAATGGTTCACTTATTACATATAGATATGTATGTTCTAAGGAGGGTGTTCGAACAGAAGGTGAACAACCGACATATTCTTCCAAGTTTTGGGTAATTATAAGGACCAAGTATCCAGTAAGAATGGTGGTATCTCTTATTGATTAAAAGCTTAAAATCACTAGATTTGATGAAGAGCACAACCATCCTCTTCACACACAAGAGACAATACACTTGCTATCATCTTAAAGAAATCTATCCGAGTTGATGCCTATGGAACTTGGCAAGAAATTCTGGACTCCAACAAAAGGCTACCTATGATTTAATGAGTACATATGTTGGAGGTAAAGCAAATCTAGGATATGCTCAAATATATATGCAAAACTATTTGCAATCTAAAAGTAAAAAAGCATGAAGTATGGAGAAGTGAGATGTATGGTTGAATATTTCCAAAAGCAAATCATAGCGAATCCTGCATTCTTCCATAAATATCATATGGATGAAGAAGAACATATTACTAATATGTTTTGGGCGGATGCTGGAATGTTGATAGACTACGCACTTTTTGGTGATGTTGTATCTCTTGACACGACATATTGTACAAATCGTGATCATCGACCTCTTGCAATCTTTTCTAGCTTTAATCATCATAGAAGTGCGGTCATTTTTAGAGCAGCTTTATTGTATGATGAGACCATTGTATCCTTCAAGTGGCTTTTAGAAAGTTTCTTGGAAGCTCACATGCAAAAGAACCTGATTTGACCTTTGTCGGAATGGTGCACTTCGGGGTCAAATGCAAGAAAATATGTGAAACCAAGGCTTGAGCAAAGTGGCTCAACCTCGGGTTGTCTCTCAAAGGATTCAACTTATTTTGATGCCTAGACTAACCTAAATGCATTGAAAAGCAAATAAACTGGGGGTTTAGTCATTAAAAAGTCTTTTTGGTATTTTTTTTCAATTATAGAGATGTAAAGGGACTTGTTTTTGGCTTTTTGGATTTAGTAAAGCAAATAAAAGTGGTTTGAAAACTCTTTAATGGAATGGGTTCTTGGTGAAAACTTTGCAATCTTCATAGCTTCTCAAATGAATTAGGAGTTCAAAATCCAAGACCGAATGTTAAAAACCAAAGGCAATCGCCTAAGTCCAATTGACCTAGTTACTAATGCATAATTAGTCAACTAGCCAATTGTTAGAAAATCACTTGGTAGTGGAAACCCTTGACAACGCACAATGAGTCTCCTCTTGAAGGTATAATTTGGCCCTTCAAGAATGGACCTAGTGTCTATGCTAAATGCAAGAAGCAAATGCATTAATCCAATCTAGCAATCCAAAGTAAATAATCAATGTTACCATGTCAAATTGCATTAAGCCAAATGATTAACACTAAGGTTTATGCACATAAAAAAAATCGCCAAATTACATACATAACCCAAAAGAAATCTACCTTTAGGAATAGAAATCATAGCACCTCTTGTTCTAAAATTACATATCAAGTAGAAACAAATAGGAATCTCTATTAAATACATAATCTAGACAAGAAGAAGCTAGATAACTCCCCTAATAAAACATTGAAGCTCAAATTGCATTATAGCCACCAAGAACACCCAAGAATCAGCCTCTCATCACGTTGCACAGCATCTCAACAAGCTCACAGCACAATGGGACCATCGAAGAAAGAGGGAATGGAGGATGGATGGAAGAAGAACAAATGGAGTGTGTGATTTGGAGATGGAAGGGCCGAATATGTGAATGGGAGAGTGAAGAATTGGCTTGAAGAAGGAGCTGGGTGGCATGGCTAAAGGTGATGGTATGGAGGAATGGATTGGGCGTGTGAATGGGTTGGAGGAAATGGTGAGGAATGAATGAAAAATGGAGATGAGAGGGGTGAATGTGTGAATGCCGAGATGATTAGATGAATCAATGGAGGTGTGTGCTTGCTTAAAAATGACGTGAAGATGGATGAGGTAGGTGGAAACTGCCGGCCTAGTGGAGGAAATGGAGATGGAAGATGGTGATGGGGCCGACGGTGATGATGGGTGATGATGGAAGAGAGGAATGCGATGGTGATGAAGCTTTGGTGTGTCAATGGTGGCTATGATGGTGTATGCCTCCTTCTTGTGTCTGGGCACTCTTTTAGGGATTAAAGGAGGTAAGGGGCTGTTTGGTTTGTGAAATTCAAGCCCTATATCCAAAGATCTCGGCTAAATTCCCAAATATGCTTCCAAACGGGACCCTTACTCATTTAATCTCTATTTAGAAAAATATAAAAATGAACCCAGCAATTTTTATTCCATCTTTGCCCTCATTTAATCTCCCATATTACCCAACTTGTCCTTGCCCATTTGAGATACGCAGTGCAACAAGACTTATTTGTAATTTCTGAAATTCGAGCACTAAACCGTAATTTCAGGAATTTGGACACATCTTCATCAAGACTTCCTACAATGACAAATTTAAGCATGAGTTTAAACCTTAAAATGCTCAATTTAGCACCAAAATGTAATTAACTCAATGCATTTGAATTCTAAATGTAAAAGTGCCTAAATTGCCATGTATTAGCCTAGGACAAGTGTTAATTTCCCAAAATTAGTGGTTAGAAACATAAAATAATCAGGTATAATCAGAAGCCTAAAACCGTGTTTACATATCAAGATCAAGCCATGGCAAGAGCTTTAAGTGAAGTTCTTCTTGATACAAAGTATTGCTTATGCACTTGGCATTTAAAGCAAAATGGCATTAAGCCTTGGAAACTTGATGAAAAATGGCTCACATTTTTTGACTGACTTGTCTAAGTGCATGTCTAAAATTTCAGAGGAAGAAAAATTTGAAGAAGCATGGACCAAATTAATCTCTTCTTATAATGTCGAGGAAAACCCATGGTTGACATCCATGTACAATATTAAGGAGAAATGGGCTTGGTGTTATGTAAAGAATGCTTGCACACTAGGTACGAGAAGTACATAATTTAGTGAAAGTGTAAATGCTTATGTGAAAAAATGCACAAATTTAAATTTAGACATCAATGAATTTTTTACCACTTTTGACAAAGTTATTTCAGAGAAGCGAGACAAGGAATTGAAACTTGAGTTTGATTCTCGACAAAAAGTTCCTAGGATGGTCAATCAAAGTACGCCTATATTGCGCCAACTTGTGCTTACTTATACCCCTAAAGCATTTGACATGTTTCAAGTACAATGGGACATCCAATTTGCTGTGACGTTAACTCAAGAAGATGAGAAAAGGCCTTGATATATTTGCATTGCTCAAAAAATTGATGAAGAAGGGGAATGGAGGGTTAAGTTTAAGCCTGACACTCATGAAATATCTTGCACCTGTGGAATGTTTGAGACCATTGGGATATTGTGTTATCATGCATTGAAAGTGTATGAGTCAAAATGTGTGAGAATTATGCCTGAGCAATACATAATCAAGCAATGGACAATAAAAGCAAGGAGTGATGCTGTGTATGATGTTGGGGGGAGTGAGATACAAGTGGATCCTAAACAAGAAATCACCCGGAGATATAGACACTTGTTGCAAAAGGTGATAAAATTGGCAACAAAAGCATCTAAGGTTCAAAAATTTTTTGAATGTGTTGACAAAATAATCACTAAGTTGGACAATAAAGTTCCAGACGACAATGAAGATGTTCCTAATCCAAGCGGAGGACCAGTCATAAGTCCACAAAATATTCCCAAGGGATTGAAGAAAAGAGAAGGAAAAAAAAGAAATTGACGGATCAAACCTTGAGAGGAAAAAAATTTAATGATAAGAAGACAGCTTACAAGAGAGCAAGAGGTATTGAGTTTTATTCTATTTACATTTGTATATAGGAAAAACTATTACTAATTCAATATTTATCATCTGTAGGGCATTCAAAAAGCTTCATCATCTAGGAAAGGAAGAAAAGATTCAACAAATACAGATGCACAGACACATGAGGCTTTGCTATATCAAGTCGTGAACATTTCAACTGAACCTGCACAAACTCACTATTCAACATCTTCAAACTTAACACCTCAAATGCAATATGTTTTCCCATCATCTACAGCCCAAACATCATTTACAAACTTGTTGATGGTAAGAATCAATACATAAGTTACTTCTAATAGTTAGATATAGTTATTATATTATTACTCACAACCACTTTAATTTGAAAATCTAGGCAGCTCAAGAAAGAGAAATACCATCACTTGGAACCATAGACATTGCTACAAACTATTCGCAAGGTAATCAATAGAAGAATAATTTTGTTTATTCATTTCAATATCTTTGTATACAATTTACATCAATAAATACTTGTACAATTGTTTTCTTCATACAGGATAGATTTTGCTGGCTACTTTTTTTGGATGCACCAGCATGACATAACTTATTGGACTTTTTGTACACTGCTTATAGGAGATAGCTTTTGCTGCCTATTTTAAAATGGATGCACCAGCATTGCACAGCTTTATGGACTTCTTTTTTGTATGATGTCCATCTCCTCTCTTGGTGATTAGGATGGAAATTTGTGGGATGGCACTTGCTTTGCTTTATTGGACAACAATCATATACCCCTGCAATCATTAAAGAGCAAATCAATCTCCATCATTCATTGGACAATTCTCATTGTTTTTGGTTGTCTTTTGTCAATATATAGATGTATTGTGTATGTCCATTTTACAGCAGTGAGAATGTACAAATTGCTTACTTATAATTTACATGCTAATTTAACTTTTTGAAGAAAATGTCATGGAATATGTTGTCTCTACCCATACAAGTCTACGCAGCAGTACATTGAAAAAATTAAGGCAGAAACTAGGAAAAGCAGAACATTGAAAGATTAATAATAGTCCAAGATTGGCATTTTAAATTCTAACAGCATTATATTTCTCGCTGATTTGGTATCACAATATTTTGATAATTGTTCATTTTCCTTGCAGCAAATCAAATCCCATATTCCAAAGCAACAATTTTAATGCCTCTTGTGCTCATTCATACTCTTTGCACTCATAGCCAACAAACTTAACAAAACTGAATTACCTGAAATTATAAAGAGTTAAAAGTTGAGTAATTTCTTTGAACAAGTCTTCATTAATTGTTGAAAAAACTTTTAGATCCTTTACCAAAATTTCAACAGCCCTAGCTTTGTCATGCCTGAGCAGAAAAAATAAAACTGAAAAGAAGAAATGAAGGGCAAGTTAAGATACTATGTACAAATAAGAATCATAAATAATTAATTAGCATATAAAGAGCAACCCAAAAAAATAGAATTGAAAGTGCATAAGCAGTCAACAAAAATTCAAAATACCTGTCTAGAGCCTTAAGATACTTCTGCTTTCTAATTTCAAAAAATATTTTCTGGTTTTATCACAGCACGAGCTTCCATAGGCAGACAAATTGAACGGTACCACCAATTTGAGAGAAATCTTCCTTAAAATTTTATAGAAACAGGAAGGTAATAGAGACCAACAAAGTATAAGCAACAATCTAATGCAATAAAAAGGCAAAGGGAGACATAAACTAAAGCTAACTTTGAAACAAAGGGTTGTTTAATTTGTTGCAGATGAGGGATGTTTGGATGCATGGATAGAGTACACTGGGACCAGAATAGGAAACCCACAGGCTGGACAAGTGTTCCCAACCATTTACCATTCCCAATTTCCCACCTTCTTGGTAATACTGTCTTCCCAAGATTATTGTAGCTGATTGGCCTAGCAAGATGCATACCACATATACATATATACTTTATTCAAACCAAGTGGTGTTAATTGAGATGCTGGCCGTGATTTGTTTTTCACTATGACTAAGATTTTAGGATCAATAAAGCTATATTACATCTAGGTTTGAATACAATATATTAAAAGCTTATAGGCAACACTTCTAGAACATTACATATCCACTATACTTTTTCATTCGTTAAATAAGAAAATAACCTCAAACAATATTTACAACTTTAGTTAAAGTTAGGTAAATTGATCATACTATTGAAATTAATTTTTAATGAACAAGTAATTAGCACAAAAGCACTAAGTAGTTAAGAATCCTTAAGAGTAGAAACCAGAAGGTAATAGAGACCAACTCTAGTTGTTTCTACACTACTTCTCCTCCAATTAGAGAAAAATTGTTCAGAATCATTACCTTATAATTTCTTCTTCCCCGTCGATTACAATGTCTAAGGAGTATTTTCTGTTGCCGCCGTAGCTAGTGAGCATGCGAAGGATGCGAGAGAGGATCTGAGAGGCGGAGATGACAGTGTTGTCGTCGGAGTTCTAGATGCAGCCGCAGCGTCTCTCAATGCAAAACGAGTTCCAGAGAAGGGTGCGCTCAAGCGGGGGAGAGAGGATCTGAGAGGGAGATGGGATACTAAACCAAACGATGCATTCAAGCAAAGGAGACAGTGTTCGCCCTGCGCCACAAGTGCACGGGTCGCGCCAAGTAATAAAGTGATGAGAAAAGTATCGTTCCCACGAGGATTTGTCCAAAACCCGGTCAAACAATGATTGTCACACTCTCGCCCAATTTGAGTGACACAAATGTTGAGATTTAAAATTAACTAAGAAAATTAAATGAAAATAAACTATAAACAAGTGATTCTCCAACTTCAAGGATAAAATGGGTCCTAAGATTATCTCTCCCCCTTGTACTTCTTAAAACTCAATTAACCTCCCCTCAAAGAAGCTCTCAACGAAACCACATGCTAATCTAGGGTTTATAGAGTACTTGTAACGCTCTCTCGAGTCAAAAACAAGTGTTTAGTCTTATTAATTGCACAATCTCTTGCTACAATTTAATAAAACCCAATTTTAACACTCCAACCCTAATGTGATTATGCAAGGCTAGCAAGTATATCTCTATCTTACCAACAAAACCATCCATTCGTCATGCAAACTTCCGGTTCTTGCACTATTTTACCCAAGTTCTACACTCAACCTAGCTCTCTCGAGTCATAAATCAAGCGAACCCAACATCTAAATGGTGATCAAATACTTAGAAGCATTAAGAACGGAGTAAAATAAGCATATAGATATCATTAATCACAAATTAAGAGGAGGAATCAAGAATCAATACATACAAGGGTTCAAAATAATCCTAGAATCAAAGTATTTAGCTACTAATGTTCTACAACTCCAATGGAGCATATATATACAACATTACAACAAAACAAGAGAAGAGAATGAAGAAGGAAGAGATAAACCAAGAGAGGAAGCCCAAATCTCTCTGAAGCTCCAGGCCCAAGCCAAATCCCCACCAAGCTCCAAGCCCTAGCAGAGCAAAACACTCCCAAAATATGCCCAAAAGTCGAAGAATGTGGGCTCACAACGAAGCCCTAGCATTTATATCAGTTAAAACGCGCCCCTGTTCTGTCCAAAACGCGCAGAAACAAGCAGTTCGCCATGGGTTTCGCCGCGGCGAGCCCACGGCGAAGTCCACAAAAATGACAGAAACAATTGTCGCTCGCCGTGGCTTTCGCCGCGGCGAGCTGACGGCGAGCTATCCAAAATGGCAGAATGAAATGTACTTCGCCGCGGCGATCGGCGAAGTCCTTTCTTCTCTGTTTTCTTGCCTTTTTTCTTTATTCCTTGAGCTGCTCTGGTTTCTTCTTATTTTTATTCACTTGGGAGCTTGGTGGATGGGCTAAAATCTCTTGTTTATTGCATCAAATTATTCCTACAAAAATTACATAAAACAAAATAAGAAGCTAACTATAAAAACAATCAAAATCTACATAACTAAACAATAATGTGCAACTGAAAATCAAATGAGCATTTTCCCTCTTGAGTATCCAAAATGTATAAATAATAGACAAAAACTCAAGAAAAATATACTCAAATAAATAATCATGAATTTCTAGGAGTTATCAGACAGCCTCATTAATTGAAACGCTACCGTTTTGGTGATGAGAAAATGGGTGTTGAGCCTCTAATGGGGACCCTGAGTCTATTCCTTACACTGTTACACAAGTGAATATGTGTATAGCTATAATTATGTAATTAATTTTGACACAACTACCCACCTTTTAACTTTTATTTACCGTACGTGAGACATGTGTGCGTACGTTATATCTATCAAGACTTTCCCATGCCATTTTGTCCTTTTGTGTGTATGTATATATGTATGTATTTATATTTTTTCATGAACCCACTGTTCCATCATTTTGGCCCTTTTAAGTTATTACCATTGTGTTTTTATTTCTTGTCGCCGATGTACCCATAGCCCATGAACTTTTGAAGAATGTAAGAGAAGGGGTGAAGCCTTTTTGTCCGAGGTATATTGAAAACCCATTTGCATATTTTGTGCCCTTAAAGAAAAATACCCACATGTATATGACTTTCTAGATTTGTCATACTTTCCTCATTACCATCTTACATATGTGCCACAACCTCTTTTCTCTAATTTTCTACTCAGTAAAATATTTTATTTTGAACATGATACATATCCACCATTTCTCCATCCTTTTCCATCTTACCCAGTTTTTATTTTTATTATTGTTTTAACTCAAGTGCATTTCAGTTGTGTCAGATCTCGGCTATTTTGATTTTCAAAACAAAAATATAAAATAATGCTTCATTCAATCCATACAAATTTTATCTCTTTCTTTTATATACATACATAACAATTCTCTTGCCCCCTTCCCTGCCTTACTTTGTAGACCACACACACATACACGTTTACACACACATGCACGCAAATTCATAGGTGAATTTTATCCGAGGGTAACTTTCATACCTATAAAAGTTATAGAGTTATTTTTATACTAATAATGATTTATATGTTAATAGATATTTGTGTTAGTTTGTCACTTTGAAGACTCTCATTGAGGGCTATGGAGTAGTTTTCTTATTATTATCTATAAGCCATGGAGTAACAGTTAACTCTAGAAATTTTTTTTCGTATGCTTGTAAATTGTGTATGATTATAATTTGGATGATTATCACTCAATTTAAAAGAAATGTATGCCAAATGTATACAATATATTTATATTCTAGATCCTTTATAAAGCTAATGTTTATATGATTTGAGTATTAGTTCAATCTTTTCAAGCTTGCTTGTTACGGTATATTTTAATATGTATATGTACCCTATAAATTGTTAATTAGTTTGTTCATTTCAAGCATGCTTGTTGCCATATATTCTATTACATAATATGTGAATTGATAAGTGGTTTGTTTCTTTTCAAGCATGCTTGCTTATGTAATGATATATTGTTTTAGAATTTGTTTACGGCATTTTGAATCAATATGATATTTTGATTGCTACTAATGGCACGTATCTGTCATGACATGTGCATTTGTGATGGGATAGGGATTGACGGATGAGTCGTTATTGGCCCGAATTTGAAACGTTTGTTGGGCCAGTTTGACGGAGGAGTCATTATTGGCCCGAATTTGAAACGTTCGTTGGGCCAGTTTGACGGAAAAGGCAATATTGACTCTAATTTGAAAGTTGATAGACAATTTCGAGAAAAAAAAGGTATAAGGTGTCAGATGCACTTTGACATAAATATAGGGTTATTTTTGACCCTTTACCCTTTTTCTAATAATAGACATGGTATAATTACTTTCTATGTTTGTTTTTTTCCATAAAATTCGTGGAAAGTGGACTTCTCACGTCTGTTTTTAAATAGATGTGGAAATCTTGTCTTTCTTCATCACTCATGCATGTCCCCCTAAAACGGACTTGAAAAACCCTTAGTAACTGAGGTGAAAAGTGTCTTTTGTAGTACTTAAAACAAATTGGCGAGTTTAAACAGGCAAGCCTGCAGCCATACTCGGCCAATTCGTTTAAGCTAGCAACCTTACAAAATTAGCCCTTTTAGGTCCGACTTCTTTTGAAGCCTACAAACCGTTAGTCTAGTCTTCCACTTTAATGGACCTAAAGAGGTCCAGCCATTTTTCCCGCCTCTAACTACGTTGTTAGCTATGGAATAATCGTTCTCTCCATCTTCAACATTTTGAGAGCCCTGTCCATTTCAAACTCTTTTAATAGTTGGAGGAGTCCTTATTTTTGTGTCATTCTTTCATTGAGATGTGTGGTTTTTTTCTTCGAAGTCACTACTTAGTTTCTAGTCTACAAAAGAAGGAACAACGAGAAGATTTATGATGAAGGCAACGTCATCATTTCGTGCTAAAGGATCATACATAGTTGTGTAAAGCATGTTTTTTGTTCCAAATGATATTATAGTGCAGTTGGTTTATAGCTTCTGCAAATGATGTTCTCAAATTTCATATTTATATCACCATAAATTATATACTTGTCACTCTTTCTCAATTTTCTTTTCTCGATTTTGTTTGTCTTCCTTTACATATATCTAAATATATATATACGCGCCAAAATTCATATTTCATTATATTTCTATAACAAATTAAGCATGCCAATATATATATTCACGCATTGTATTTAAGGCAAGACATTATAATCATTCGTTGAGCAAAAGAATACTTTCAGGTCATGAATATTCACACGTTAGAAATGTAATAAGTCTGAGTGATTATATATCTATCGGACTTATAAGTATTAGGTAATGTAGTTTTATAAAACTCTAATGCATCTGTCTTTAATTTAAATGCTCTTTAGTCTTCTTTGTAATACTCTAGTTTCTCAAATGTTTTTTATTTTTATCTTTTGATTATTAGATTCTAAGTAAAATTAGTGATATTTTCCTATCTCATGACTAAATACAGTGCAATTTTTACAATTTTTTAAAAATAATCAAAAATTAAAATACACATTTTTATATCATTTTTTCTATTAAAAGTCATAAAAAGTTCAAAACCACTCTATTTATGTCCATAAGATATCATAATATTATTATTCATTTTAGGTAGAATCTAACAATCAAAATAAAAATAAACTGCATTAAACTCCCTTTTTCTATTCAAAATCACAAAAAACCTCTCTTTTATTCTTAAAACCTATATGGATTTTTCTTAAATTGAAAATATATATTGTATACATAAACCTCCATTTTAGATTTCATTTTCAACTTTCACCCACCAAACTGTTAACTAACTATTAAATCAAAACATAAGCCCATCATTTTCACCAGAATGCCCCAACTTTATATAAATGTTATTTAATAATCATTTAATCATGAGTATTTATTCAAAATTTATAAAATTTATATCCTATGCAAGTAAACTAATGTGTTAGGGTTTCTAATGTGTTTCACTCTAATGTTTAATGCCTTTTGTAATAGGGAAAATTCCATATAAATACCCTTTGAATATCAAAATGATAGAAAGATACCTTCAATATACAAAAGAACACAAGAGGGATTGTTCCCAAATTGGGATAAACAAGTTTGGGATAGAAAGACCAAACAGCCCCTCCTTCACAATCCCATTTGAAAAAAAAAATAGACGAAGGAAGCCCTGCAACCTAGAAATCGTCATTCAACGATCGCGAACCCTGTTGGTGGTTGAAGTTCGGTATCTCCATCGTGGTTGAAATCACTGGCGTCTCCAATCGAAGTAGAAATCGGCAGGTATTGCTCCTCAAAATAGTTAGGGCTTGTTGACCAAAAGGTAGCTATGGCTTGAAATCAGCGGTGTTGGTCGGAAAATTGCTCGAAATCGGTGGTGTTGGCCTGAAGTTGTTTGAAATTGACGGTGGTTGTCTCTTTGGTAAGTACTTTTTTGTTCTCACATTTTCTTTGTCTCCATCCTGAACCACTCTAACAAATGCTCGAAAATTGTTAGTTTTGCTTTCCCATGTCTCAGTCACTGTTGCTTCACAATCACAATTGCTGCCGCTATATTTGGTTTCCCTCTTCTCCTATGGTTTTCTACATACAGTGTCGTTTGCGTCTGTGTTTAGAATGAATTTTTTCTAAGGGAAATGTTGAGGAATTAATTTGAATTTTTCACTTTATATTTGTTCATTTTCACTATTGTAAATTTTGTTGTCTAGTAAAATAATGAATGACACTTTCCACAATCTTGGATTGCTCTATTCTAGTCCCTGTTTGTGTGTAAAAAAGATTTTGGCCAAAAACTTTGTGAATTTGTGCTCAGTTGTTACAAGTACCCTTTGTATTTATTTGGTTAGATTTGAAAGATGCAGACTATGGAACAATATAGATGCTGACCAGGTTTTATCTTAGGAGTAGATAGATGTTATCCCTTGCAAGGTTTTATGTTCCGAATAGTTCTATACCTTTGGCAAAAAAAAAAAAAAAAAGAAAGGAAAAGGATTGTCAATACAGTTTCTAAATTCATAAAATTCTTTCAAGACGTTCCTACTTGAGTACAAGAAAGTCATCGTTCAAATGTGTTGAGATGACCAGACTTTCCCTCAAGCAAATTATGCCCACAAGGTCATTTGGTAAAGAATGATTGTTATAATTGTACCCTTTTTTACACTCGCCTAAGCGTATTTGTAAAGGTTTCATGTTTCAATTTATAAAACATTTTGAAAAATATTAAAAGTCATTTAAATAATTATCATAATTATACTACAATGTTTATTCCAAAAGCATTACACCCTCCACCATGTCTGTGTTAAGGGATTTTTTATCTTGAAAATAGAAGTGATAAATTGATGGGTTTGAATTTTGAAATTGGAAGAGGAATATTTGTTATTGACATGGTTGTGAGTTTTAAGTTCTAAATAGTGAATTTGTGTAGCCGCAAGAAAATGTCAATGGACCCAGTTTTGTTTGCCACTATTATCTTTGTCATGGTTAATGGTTATAGACTTTTTTCTAGGATATTCTATTTTTGTAATGGTTTTTACTAGAGATATGTATGTTATGCATATGGAATAAATTGTAGTGTTGGAATGAATTCTTGCTAGCCACTTGATCTAACATATGAAAGCCACAATATTTACCACTAATTTATAGTATCTATTTACATAATCGTTTAGCTGAAGCTTATGTTCAAGAGCTTGTTTCATTGTTTCATCGAATATGAGAAAGATATAGTTGATTTTACTACTGCGATTGGTGATTAAGTTTGAAACTGAAACTCTAGTGTTTTTACATTTGAAATCTGAGTGGCATTTAACATGTTGTTAGGACAAGGTCCGTTATGCATTGATCTGTTAGTTTTGCTTGAGACTGACAAATAGTAGGGTGATGATGGATTTTTTGGCGACTGGGTCATTTTCATTTCTGAAATGCAGGATCAAATTATTGTGAAGTGTGAATTTTTTTATGTATCATGCATGTCCCTTTGCTGTTTCAAAATTTTGGTGCAAAGTTCTGATTTTTAACCATATTTGAAACTGAAATTGTGTGGTTCTTTAACGATATTTGTATTAAGTTTAGGTATGTTTTGCTAGTGAATTTTAGCTTTCAAGAAATCTGAAATGTGCTTTGTTTTAGCTATTGAATGACTTAGTCTTACTTTGTTGAAGTAGTAGGAACATATATTGTAGGTGGCTGTAACTATGTATTATATTTTGAATAAATGTATTATAAAAAAAACATTAAAATGGTGGGTGTAATTATCTGTTTTGTTTAGGTCAGACACTTGAAAATGATTTTGGAAATATGCTTGGGTGTGAAATGTTGTTAAGACATTTTGCTTTAAGAGAATGTTTATATTTGCTACAATATTTGTGAAAATGGTTGGAGAAACTAAATGGAAGAAGTTGTTTTGTAGGTTTGAAATATGGATTACAAACAGGAGGGAGTAAGCAATCAAAGGGAAAAGAGGTTCACATGGATGCAGAAGAGGTAGAAAATGAAGACATATAAGAGGCAAAAAACAAGAAATTGATTAAAATCATGTGATATGATTTTTTTATTTCACTTCTGTTAAGTGTTTGAAATTTTGTCTTGTGTAAACCAATATTGGCAAAATATTGTGGAATGCGCTATTACTATTCATTTGTACACAGATAAAGATTATTTTTCAGTTTATATGGAAACCAATGTTGGCAAAATATTGTGGAATGTGCCATTAACTACTCGAGTATAGCCATATACCACTTCGTTGATTCATTACTTGGGTTTAATTTCACTAACTATTGTGAAAGTTGTGAACCACTCGAGTATAACCATTAACTACTCTAGTATCACCATTAATCACTTTGCTGATTCATTATTTGGGCTCATTTCGCTGATTATCGTGAAAATCATTAACTACTCGAGTATAGCTATTAACCACTTCGTTGATTCATTACTTGGCTCAATTTCACCAACTATCCTGAAAGTTGTTAACCACATGAATGATGCTATTAACCACTCTAATATAGCCATTAGCCATATTGCTGATTCATTACTTAGGCTCAATTTCGCTGACTATCATGAAAGTCGTTAACCACTCGAGTATAGACATTAGCCACTATAGTATAGCCATTAATTACTCGAATATAACAATTAATCACTTTCCTGATTCATTATTTGGGCTCAATTTCACTTACTATAATGAAAGTTGTTAACCACTCAAGTATAGTTATTAACCACTCTAGTAAAGCCATTAACCATTGGAGTATAGCCGTTAACCACTTCGATATGGCCATTAACTATTCCAGTATGGGGATTAACTACTTCAGTATGGTCAATCCCCATACTGGAGTAGTTAATAGCCATACTAAAGTGGTTAATCCTTATACTCGAGTGGTTAACCACTTCCTTAAGAAGAAGCGTTTTAAGTGCAAGTGAAAAATACGCGTCGTGGTTAATTGCCATACTCGACTAGTTAAACTCCATAATGGAGTGGTTAATACCCATACTCAAGTGGTTAACCACTTTCTCAAGAAGAAGCGTTTTAAATGCAAGTGAATAATACGCGAAGTGGTTAATCCCCATACTCGAGTAGTTAATGCCCATACTCGAGTGGTTAACCACTTTCTCAAGAAGAAGAGTTTTAAGTGCAAGTGAAAAATACGTGAAGTGGTTAATCCCCATACTTAAGTGGTTAATACCCATACTCGAGTGGTTAATCCCCATACTGGAGTAGTTAATGGCCATACTGAAGTGGTTAATCCTCATACTTGAGTGGTTAATAACTTTCTCAAGAAGAAGAGTTTTAAGTACAAGTGAAAAATACGCGAAGTGGTTAATCCCCATACTTGAGTGGTTAATACCCATACTCGAGTGGTTAATCCCCATACTGGAGTAGTTACTGGCCATACTGAAGTGGTTAATCCTCATACTCGAGTGGTTAATAACTTTCTCAAGAAGAAGCGTTTTAAGTGCAAGTGAAAAATACGTGAAGTGGTTAATCCCCATACTAGAGTAGTTAATGGCCATACTGAAGTGGTTAATCCCCATACTCAAGTGGTTAACCACTTTCTCAAGAAGAAGCATTTTAAGTGCAAGTGAAAAATACGCGAAGTGGTTAATTGCCATACTCAATTGGTTCATCCCTATACTCGAGTGGTTAATGCCCATACTCGAGTGGTTAATCGCTTTCATCAAGAAGAAGCGTTTTAAGCGCAAGTGAAAAATACGCGAAGTGGTTAATTGCCATACTCAACTGGTTAATCCCATACTAGAGTGGTTAATGCCCATACTCGAGTGGTTAACCACTTTCTCAAGAAGAAGCGTTTTAAGTGCAAGTGAAAAATACGTAAAGTGTTAACCCCCATACTTGAGTAGTAAATGGCCATGCTGAAGTGGTTACTCCCCACACTTGAGTGGTTAACCACTTTCTCAAGAAGAAGCGTTTTAAATGCAAGTAAAAAATATGTGTAGTGGTTAATCCCCATACTGGAGTAGTTAATGGCTATATTGAAGTGATTAATACCTATACTCGAGTGGTTAACCACTTTCTCAAGAACCTGCGTTTTAAGCCTATGTAAAAAATATGTGAAGTGGTTAATGGTCATACTGGACTGGTTAATCCTCATACTCAAGTGGTTAATCCTCATACTCGAGGGGTTAACTAGTTCCCTGATTCATTACTTGGGCTAAAAAACGTTTGTTCTCCTGAAAATTGTTCACCACTCAAGTGCGGCAATTAACCACTCCAGTATGGCGATTAACTACTCCAGTATGGGCATTAACCACTTCGCTGCTTCATTAATCAGACCTCACCAACAATGTGTGTCACAGTTCCTGTTGACATTTGCTGCTGAAATTTAACATAAAGAGTTCTATATGTAAAACAATGTAAACAACAAACACATGAAATAGTAACTATCTTCATTAACTATTTTAGTAATAATATTCACCATTTCCTACTAAAGCCCTCAATTCTTCAATTGTCATCCCTTCTTGTATTGTTTTCAGCCTAGTATTCCCACCATAATATTTCTCTTCACCTTTAACATCATTTCCAAAGTTTCCCCCACATGAAAATAATACACAATAGTAATTTCGTTGACCGAATTTTTGATATCATCCTGCATGTTAACTTGCACCAAAATAATAAAAAATTTAATTAAAATGATAGTTGCTAAATAATGATCTTTCATCACTTTACAACATGCCCCCAACAAACTCAAATGTCCAGTTAACTACTCAAGTATAGACGTTAACCATTTCAGAATAGCTGTTAACCGTTTTAGTATAGCAGATCCCCGTTAACTACTCAAGTATAGCCGTTAACTACTTTAGTATACATATTAACTACATATTTCACCTTCACATACAGAAACACTATTTCAGCGAGAACTTCACTTGTTAACTGACGCAGAGCAACCTCATTCTTCATCATTCCCATATATCTTCACCCAGTATTACTTCATCTAAGACCCTATCATATATATTATTGTTTTACTCTTCTCACAATCCAAACTTAAAGGAGTTTACAATAATACCCAACCTTAGACAACATCTAAGCTTTTTCTTCTCTATCATTAAGCTAAATCAACTAACTTAGCTCATCATTAATCTTCAAACCCATTTACTCATATTGAAGACCCAGGAAAATAATTAACCACAATATCATCTTTTACCTCATACTAGAAAGAAAAGACTATTTTCATCCAAATATTATTCAAAGTTCTTACCTTTTCCTCCTTTTCAAGCTTCCAAGTTGGCTATAATGGCTTCCCGTCGTCCTCTTCGCGCCAGTCTCACCTTCTGTGTATTTCATTTTGTTTCAAATTGTATTTAATGAAGGGAGAAGAGTGAGGGGTTCTTTAGTCTTTTTGCTTTAAACTTGGTTATCTCAAATTGGGAACAATACCCATTTTGTCCTTTTGATAATTAGAGATCCCTTTTTGTCCTTTTGATATTGAAGGGGTATTTATTTGGAATTTTCCCTTTGTAATATTCAAACTTCTAAAATTTTTTATTTTCCTTTTTATAAGTAGATTTTATGCAACTTTAATAATGTTTTGATACCTCATGAGTGAAAAAGGTGCAATTTAGAATTTTTTTTATAATCAAGACTACACATTTTTAGATATTTTTCTCTGAAACATAATAAAAAGTTTCAATCTCTTCTATTTCATTTCCATAAGATATTAAATATTACTTATTATTTTAGTTAGAATCTAGTTATCAAAAGAAAAAAAATAAAAAGATTATCATATATTAACCTCCCTTTTACCTCCTATTTTGCAACATTAAATAGACACTGCTTAAAATCAAAATTATATGTTGCATAAACCCCTTTTAGAGAATAACTTTAACTCCAAAACCATAATTTTGAACCCAAACTAAATCAAAACCTTAATTTGGAAGGTTTTGCAATTAACTGGGAAGAAAAGCTTTTAATCCTAAAACTTTGATTTTATTCAGAATTACTCTCTTTGGTTCTCAATACAAGACATATTTATCTAATTTGATTAAATTAGGAATGTTAATAAAATTAAAATCATATTATATTACGAAAGCACCTTAAACATCTACCTTTATTCCACCATTCTTTTGCTTGTTTACTATTGAGGGACATCAATAAGGATAATTTGAAGAAATATTTAAAGAAATTAGAAAGAAATCTTCTATTTGGGACCAAATTCACCTTTCCAGAAAAATCATGTACTTAGGATTGGAGGGAGTAATATATTATTCACTACTGCAGAAAAGAGTTTCCACGTCACTTATTTTGGGTCTTCACGTCACTTTTTTAGGGGACGTTAATACATGTGACGTGGAAAAGAGACTTTTAACGTCCCCAAAATATGTGACGTGGAATGTCAAAGTTTCCACGTCACAAATTATACAAAAGAAAGACGTCAAAAATCTCACAAAGGCCCTCTCTTAAAGTCTGTCATTGAACTTTTCACGTCACATATTAGATAATAAGGGACATGGAAAGTCTAGGCCAGACTTTCCACGTCCCTTAGACTTTCCTCGTCCCTTATTATCTAATAAGGGACACAGAAAGTCTAGGCCAGACTTTTCACGTTACTTATTATCTAATATGTGACGTGGAAAGTCCAGGCTCATGTCACTTATTATCTAATATATGACGTGAAAAGTCCGGCCTGGACTTTTCATGTCCCTTATTAGGCAATAAGGGACGTGGAAAGTCCAATTTTTTGAAAAAAAAAGGGGACATTTTTTGTATTGGAATCATTTACAATCTAAAAAATACCCCCTACATGAACATTTGAATTATAAAACATGCAATGTTTTGGATTGGAGTCACCCACAATCCAAAAAATGCCCCTACATGAATATTTATAGCCAATAAAAGCCACTCTTTAACATATAACCAATCAAAGGGGGAACATTTATTTGTCTAATGCCACTGATAGTATTGCAGTTCTCCGCATCCAATCATTACATAACTCAATGTTAAAGAGTACTAGACCAATGGGCTATATAAAAGCATAATCAAGATATATAACATAAGCTTTAGTCTTTAGATGCTACTAACAATAACATACTAGGTTAATAATCAAATAGCCTTTCCTACTTACAATAACAGACTAGGTAGTAATCAAATATTCTAGCAAGATACTCCATAGACTCCAACCAAACAATGAACCAAAGCATCTAAGGAATTAGCTCAAACACCTTTTCAAACTCTACATATGTATCTACGGGAATAATAAACATCATTGTGGAAAGTGAGGAAATTGCTGCCTATTGTTCTAGTAAGTTATCACTCTTCAGACCATCTCATCCCAGTAAGAACTGCAAGAGAAAAATCACTTAGTAACATAAAATTTATCTTTTAAAACAGGTTTTCAATTTTATCATTGTAGTACGATAGTTACCTTGCAAATATTCACCTCATTCGACAGATGGAATGAAAGGAACTTGAGGATTTGAAGAAGTATTAGTGTCGCTACACATATATGAAAATCCAAAGCCTTAAGAAATTTAAAGATATGAATATATGAAAACATTTCTACACGGGAAAATCCAAAACATTTTAAAACATGAAAATAGAAGAAAATTTTGTGGATAGAAGGAACCCAAAGCTTTGTTCAGACTCAAAAGCAAAATGTTAAATTTATACTATGAAGAAGCAATAATATGAGCATACTAGAATTTGTATTTGTCCCAAAGAACCCATAATGGAGACAGTACAAATTATAAATGAGCAATAACACTCATTTAGTTTTTTTTCAAATAAAATAACAATTGCTTAATTAATATAACATGCCAATACACGGAGCTAGTATACTGCTCTGTTCAATCAGGGTCACCTGTAACAGCAATTTGGCATTGAAGTTGGCCAATGTTTTGCAAGTTAAAGTAGGAAAAAAATAAATATATATATATATAAAAAAGAATTTAAGTCTCAACCTAAGGTTGACGTATAAAAAAATTATGGCAACTAAATATAACAAACTAGTCAAATTCCACTAAATGAAGGGATTAAGAAAGTTCAAAGAACCATAGGTAGAATTAAATGGGGGAATAATAAGAAAAAAAATTACTTTTCCTATGTAGCCAGCTTTCTATGTGGCAACTTTCAACAATTCTAGTCCTTCCTTGTTCTCCTGAACACTCAAAAGACGTGCTATTGTCAGTAAGCTAAAAGAAACATGTAGTTAGAGGAAAGCTAGTGAATTACAATGAGTAGCTTTCAACATGCATGTCACAAACACTTTATGTTTATCATTAAACCTCTTCAAATTGCAGTAATGATGACATTGTCAGGGTATATTGTAGTGACAAACTTCAACATGGGGCTGGTCAATCTTGTTTTGATGAGTGAACAACAGCCAAGATTAAGCGTAAAATTCAAAGATGAGTCAACAACTGCCAAGATTAACCAAGTGCTATCTACACAAGTCAATACATGCATTTCCTAATTCATCTCCACATACATATACAACAACTTAATTTACTTTAGCAAGTTACAAAACTTTGCCATAAGCATAACTGCATTATTCTTTTTCCAAAAGAATCCTGACATTAGTGTAGGTTAACTCAACTTCAATATGCTACCCCAAATTACTCCAAACAAATCAGCTAAAAGAAAAAAAAAGTAAACCAGGTAAATGAGCCCCTCAAGCAAAGGATCAACTTCAAAATAGAAGAACATAAGATTAGCACGAAGAACCAGTTGTAACAACTCACGAGCCATAAGAAGCATCTAGTAGCAGCAGCATAAAACCTTGCTTCAGTGTAACGTTGCCTTTGACTGAAATCAATGAACCGAGTAAATGTAGTGAAGTTAACTTACCGTAGGCCATCTTTGAACTATATGCAACCACAATCCTCTCAGTTTCTCCTTCAACCATGTCAGAGTTGTAAGAGATTGCCCTGATGTAGAAGAGGGAAATTCACTCACATAAGAAGTTTGAAATTCACTACCCCTAACGGTACCATTGTCGCCATAGATGCCAGCAGATTTTGAATCTGCAAGTGCAATTCCTCAGGAAGCAATTCTAGAACTGTACAATCAACAACGGAGCCATCATTAAATGTGAAAAGATATACATATTACTGCTCATGCTAACAAGAAATGGCAAGACATATTAAATTTGACATTTGAGGAATATATAATAAAAGAATTAGGCTGCAAACAACCTTATTTGTTCCGCAATATATGGAATAGTTGTCTGATATACAATGAAAAGGGCACGCCTTGCAGGAGTAGGAGGAAGTCCATAAGGTCCTCCAAACTAAAAACAAATCAGAACAAAACCTCAAGCCTCCAATACAAGAAACGGAAATGCTATAGTCTTTGACTAAACATGACTTCAATGATCTCATTTATAGATAAATAATAAAGTCACTTGAAGACGCTACATAGTGTTAGAATCTTAAGTTTTGATGAAGACTGACCCATAGAAAACATAAGCATAAGTTACCTCTGATTTAATCGTGTAAAAACTGATAGGTAACAGATTCTCTATCGCAAGAATCAAGATCCATCACTAATGAAAAATGGTAACTTAGCAGAACAATAAGAATGAATATCTCTATCGCTAAGTGAATCTCTATAGCTAATAGATAGAAAGGAATAGCAAGTGAAGACTTAGAAATAACAAAGTTGATATCTATCGCTAAGTCATTCACTATCGTTAAAGAAAGAATCTATCGCTAGAAGCTCATTAATAACTCAGCTAGCAGAAAAATAAACTAAGTCCTTGAACTAATGAAATGAGCTAGCGATAACAGGTTAAGCTATCGATAGCAAAAGTGCTTCAGATAATAATCATTCAGATAGCTAGTGCTTGAGAGCAAGAGTCAAATGAGCTAACATTGTTGCTAGCGCTAAGAAGTTTAGCTATCGATAATAGGATACCTTGAAATACCTCTGAATACTTGTATCTGTATCCTTAAAGCTAATAAGCAATCCAGTAACTAGCGATAATTGGATTAGCTATCGATAGTAAAACATTTGTTGGTATGATATTGCTAGAACTCTTAAGCATTGATCTCAAGGGATGTATTAGCGATAATGCTCTTGTCTATCGATAGAGAATGCTTTCAATATAACATATATTAATTGTCTCTATCTCATTGAGCTAACAGACTAAAGTTGCGATAGCATCTTCTGTGAAATAAATGATTATTTGTTCAGCTAACAGCTTAAGTGCAGATCTCACACAATGAAGTTAGCGATAGCAGATCAAGCTAGCGCTACTGAAAAAGCTGCCAGAACGTACAATTCGTACAGATGCACAAAACGCTGTGTCTATCTCTCTCCTAGCTCACCCTACGCAAGAAGTATTAAAGCTAGAGCAGATAGTTAAGCCCCGATGAAGAAGCTGCATTAAATGCCAACGACTATGAGCTCCCAACTACTAAATTCAAATGGCTTCTTGAAGATTGAATGTTAGGGCAAAATCTGAGAAGAGATATAAATACAGAACTCAAGCATTTATTGAGTAGCGACGAAAAACGAGAATATTCACAAACTCATTCATTGCTCTGTATTTATTGTTTTAGATATTCTATTTGTACTTCAGTGTTTATCAAAATCAGTTCATTAAGTGAACATATTTATTGAAATCCTCTTCTGTTTGAGGTTGTTCTGAAAGCTTGGTGCTTTAAAACAGGGATATAGCCTTACAGGTAGTAAGGGGGAGTGTTTAGAAAGATTCTAAAACTCTGTAAAGGTTGATAGGTGATCCTGTGCTCGTAAAACCTGTGGTTAGTGGAACCCAACTGAGTGTTGGAGAACTGGACGTAGGCAGTGTTGGCCGAACCAGTATAAAGACTGTGTTGTTTTAATTATTCCTAGATTTTAAATAGCACAATTCACCCCCCCTCTTGTGCGATTGCCACTTTCACATAGTTTATAAAAGAACACTGAACTGTCCAAGGTTCAAGTTTAAAAAAACTGTTCTCTAGAATGAACAATGGAGCCGTAACCATTATATTACTATGCACTTTAATAATTGATCATAACTACTAAAATAATAAAAGAAATTCATAGTCATTTAGATACCAAATGTCGGTCGTCACTGACTTGAGGAACCGACTCTTCTTCTTTCCTTGAAGTGCACTACAAAAAACAAACATCCAGATCAATTAGGCCCTCAAGAGCAAGATCCTCTAATATTAATGCTACACATATTTCCCCCAATTCCCAGAATACAGAGATGATTAATAAAGCATGCAAAAGAGAATGAGAGTGTGAAAAGAGAAAGAAAGAATCCACCCGAGGAATGTGGCTGTATAATGCAGGACTTTCATTGACGAAAATGACGAAAAGAATCTACTGGGAGATATATTCAAAAAAAAAAGACAAGCAATCAACCGATGAAGATAAATGGGAAGGCTAAGGAAATTAGAATTCTAGTTCACTTGAAAGGTCTTGATTGATAATGATAGGGCTTAACGATCATTACTGTCATCATCATCACTCTAATATTCTTCTTTTCCTTCTTGCCACCACTAGCAACTTCTTCTTTATCAAATTTATCTTTCTCTCTCTTCTGCAGGAAATCTGTGACTCCCAAATAGATCACCTGCAAAAGAAAAGGCCATCGCAGAATGATGAGAAAAGAGGGAATTTCAAGGAGAAGAGAATAAAGTGTTTTTACCCCGATTGTGAGAATGGAGAGACCAATGAAGGCAACGAAGAGAAGAGCGGAGATGACATAGGAGACGCCGTCACCAGAATCGACGGCGGAGACAATGTCCTGAGCCGTTTCAATGACGGTGGATTTAGAAGATGGTGCGGCGGATCGTTTCAACGACTCGGTACTCCAGAGCGTAAGGCTTGTATCCTTAATCCAAATGAATGGAGATTGCAGCCGTCGAAGGTCTCGTCGAAAGGTTCAGCACCAAACATGAAGGGATGGCAATGGGATCGAGTCTTGGGGAAAGAGTAGAGTACTTGTGCAGAGGGAGACGAAGGGAATTAGGGTTTGAAAGTCTCCAATAAATTACAAAAATGCCATCGCTTCTATTTTCAACGTCAGTTTTGTTTTAAATGCAACGCAAAAAGTCTCACAAAAATTGCAAAAATGCCACCGCTTATATTTTTAACGTCTGTTTTGTTTTAAATGAGACGTGTAAAGTCTCACAAAAATTGCAAAAATGCCATAGACTCTTTTTAATGTCTATTATTATCTACAACGGATGTTAAAAGCCACCCAAAAAATTACAAAAATGCCATCACCTATTTTTTACATTAGTTTTTTCAGAAACGGACTTGGATAAGTGACATTAATGTCATTATTTGTAGTAGTGATTCAAGAGCTATCATTTTCCACACCAATGGGGTAAGAATTTGTTGGATTTTGGTCTCCCTTCCTTTGCAGAGAAAGGCCTGATATTTGAAGTCCATTTGTGTCTCACTTATTTAAGTGGAGAGCGAAGGTGATTAAGAGTAAAAACGATTTCACAGCGTCAAAAGATACTCTCAATGAATCGTCTTTTGTGTGCTCATTAACCGTTGAATTGTACTAAAATTTGGTTAGCAGGTTGACAACTCCCAATGCCTCATTTTGAATTGTTGCATCATTTATTGGTGACCCGGTGTGAGAGATATGGAATTTGTTCTAAGCTATATTTTTTTTGGGTGTTTTCATCTTTTTTTACTTTCTATTGTATTCTTGTATCTTTAATTAGTTATTTGGCTGAGTGTTTACACATGTTTATGCATTTGATTGAGACTCTCTTGTACCTTATTTTGATCATAGTGGATCTGATTTTCATTGGTCCAGACAACCCGATATTGTTACAATGTTTTCCATGTTAATAATCATGGTGTCTTTTAGGTTGTTTAAGTTTTGCCATTATATATATATATATATATATATATATTTCTTGGAGACTCTTGCACGTGATAGGACGATTTGAAATCCATTTCACTCTCCCTAACAAAATCATAACGAGAATTAAACATTAATAATTATGGTTTCTTTTAGGTTGTTTAGTTTTCGCCATATATATCAATATATGTATTAGAGACTCTTGCAAGTGATAGGATGATTTCAAATCTGTTGCACTCTCCCTAACAAAATTCATAATGGGAATCAAATTCCAAATGCTTCAAATTATAAGTGAAAAGTCGAGATGTTTCATCCCACTTATAAATTTAGCTTGTGGCAAGTGGAAGTTCGAGGTTTTGATCCCCTTCTAAGTTATATATGGGGGACATCATGCACAGTGTACAAAGCTCAGAAAAGAAAAGGAAAGAAATATTGATGAATGGGAGAGGGACTGGACATAGTATAATTCCTCGTGAACCAAACCCTACTTACTCATATATAAGCTTTTTTCGAGTGAGTACTCATATATAAGCTTTCATATATACTCAGGACCATCCTTTCCAGTCGTACACCCTAGCCACAAGAGCCATTGAAGCATATACATGAAAAAGCTGAGTCAAATAATAATAATACACCCTATGCCTTATTCCATTCTCTTCTGTTTATTATATATGCATAGCACCCTTGACCACACATACACATGGTAGAAATAATTGTTCGTTGTTGACATTAATAAATTTCCCAACAACCTGAAGAGTCAGTCCTTCAACTAAGCATGTAGGTATTCAGAGATATACCCCTAGTTGGTATTATACCAAGGACTTGTGTGTGTGTGTGTGTATCCCAACCATATTTTGAGATGGATGACCCTGCAAAATAGAAAAGTTATAAGAGACTGACAATAGGTGAGTTTTGGTGTGGCATGAGACACTTATGGGAACCTTCTAAGTCCAGTTATTTTTTTTGGTTGGGTCTGGTCCAGCAAAATAGGCTTGGACCACTCCTCCCACATATATCTGTTTCTATTAACTCCTTGCTTGGTCCCCCATTTACATATCTTAAAGGTTTCGTGTAAGATCAAGAAGACAAGTAAAAACCATATCTCTTCTTTTTCAGCCTTTTCTGGGTTGTAAAAGTCAATACTACTGGTAAAGGACCACATATATATACCACAAGGTCCGTCCCACCACGTAGTACTTTAAACTCATATATTAGCTTAAGAGTAGCTTCCCTGAAGGATTATTTTGTTGTATCAAATATCCATCAAAGCAAAGTGGTTTGTATGCACGCCAATTCACCTTATACTTGGAGATCAAACCCTAAACTTCAATAATAATATATGTAGTGTACTACCTCTATCCCACCACTATGATGAAATTTCCCACAACAACAATAATAAAATTTTATCCTACTAAGTGGGGTTGATTGAAATTTCCCACAATAAATATAAATTTTATTTTATTTTATTTTCCTCTTCTGACACATAAACTGGAAGCCCAAAAGAAGAAGGAACTTGTGTATATATCAGCCTGGTTATATGTAGAGCAGGCAATCATTAGCAAGTCAAATCTATGTTGAGAAAACTCATGTGTCTGTGTTAATTAGAGAATCATCAAATCTCAGTCGCCATAATAATAAAGAAAACCAAAATTAGCCCTTGAGAGTTCTGCAGCCCCTTTTTTGTTTCCAAGATTAGCTATAAATAAACCTGTCTGGGCTAAATCTAGCCTCTTCCTCTGATTTCTTGCGATGTGATATATGACTGTGGAACACCAACCCAAAAAACAAAACAAAACAAAACAAAACTTGGGTCTCTTTAAACGGGAAGCAAGATGATACTTCCTCTTGTCCTTGAAATAAAACTTATTTAGATAGTTGATCTTAATTTTAAATATATATTTTTAATATTTGATAATATTTTTTTAAATTATTTTTATTCATACTCTTTCAATGATAACAAAATAAGAGAGATGGGTTAAATTAAAGAAAATGGTCAGTATATTTTGAAAAATATGTTATATTAATTAATTTAATTAATATATTTAATATATAATATTAAAAAAATTAGAATAGCAGTGTGTGTATATATATATATATAAAATGGAAATGGGTATAGGGTGGAAAGAAAGAAAGTGGGTTGGACAAGAGAGAAAGAGAGCGCGCTTTAAATGCGGGGCTGACGATAGAGTCAGCGACTTTCGTGAAGGACAATGTCAGCCTCGCTTCTCAGGGCCCTTAACAAGACTTTGATGTGAAACCTCAGTCTCTCATCCCACTCCTTCCCTACCCCACACACGCATGCACACTCACTTACGCCCACCCTCCACTTAAATTATTACTATAACATACATATATACATACCCTTCTCTCTTCCTCCCTCTAAAGTTTTTTTTTTTTTTATTTGATTGAAAGTATAACCCAAGTTACTTTGAACTTAGAACTAATCCCCTTTTGAAGTTAGAAGGCAACGCATTCTCGGAGCCGCCAGTGCATTTCCCGTGAAATTTGTGTTATATTCTTTAGGTGGTGATGAGACTGTGTGCTTATTATTTCAACTAACAACTTATTATTCAACGTAGAGTTCTTCTTAATTCAAAGAAGGATATCTCCTCAAACCATTTTAGATTTAAAACTAATCATTTTTTGGCTTAAAAAATAGACGGTTTCTTTCTGTCTCTTCCAATAAGTACGCTTAATGCCTTTATGTGGGTGATTCCCCTTAGGGCCTGTTTGGATTAAGTTTTCTAGAATAGCTTCTAGAAAAAAAAAGCTGAAAAATAGCTTTTTGATAATAGCTTTTGAGTAGAATAGTTTTTTTTTAAAAAATGGCTTTTGATAAAATGAGAGTGTTTAGATAGTTGTTATCAGAATAGCTTTTTTTATATAAAGTACCAAAAAGGACATTTGCTAATGTGGTATTTACATTTAAAGGAAAAAATTTATTTCAAACATTTAAAACATCAAATCATATAATGAATAACATAATTTCAAAAATTACAGTAACAAAATAAAATGATAACATTAATTATTTTGTAATATGATTAAAAAACTAATAATATATGTATTAAAAATTACTGTAGAGACATAATTCATTTTTAGATATTAATTATGTTTAACAAAATTCTATATTTTAAAATATGTAACTCAAACGATAGTTAAATATTTAATGGGTAAAAATGGAACCTGAAAAAAATAAAAGTGGTGTTTTGTAATGTGGTATTTACATTTAAAAAGGAAAAAAATATTTCAATGATTTAAATGTTAAAATTATATAATAAATAATAAAATTTTAAAAAAATTACTGCACATTAAAGAGAGGAATGAAGGTGAGTGAGAGTTACTGCACATTAAAAAAAACGGGGACACTAGGAGGAAAAATGAGAGTGAACGGGTGAAAGAAGAAAGAGGAAACAAAGGGCATTTTTGGGTGGAGAATTTATGACAAGTAATAATGACCCAACTAAACCCCAAAAAGCAGTAAAAAATAGCTTTTCTACAAACCTAGATTTTGGCACCCCGAACCAAGGTTTTGTTCTGAAAATAGCTTTTCTCATTTTTTTTTGTTTGACTAGGAAAAGTTGAAACCTAAGTTTGGGTGAAAAAAACACTTTTTTTCATCCACCCAAACAGACTCTTAATGGATTATTCTAGCTAGTGTCATCTGACACACTCCAAGATTATCTCTTGTCTTTATTATTAAAAAATGTCTTTATATGAATGAGATGGTTTACCATTTTAACCATTAGCTTATTATTTACTATAAATCTCTTTTTTATTTAAATAAGAATATTCTTAAACTACTTTAGATTTGAAACTAAAATCCTGACTGAGACTCAAATGATTGTGCTTTCAACAAATACACTTACTGTTTTGATGTAGGTGAAATTGCTTACCAACTCAACTAGAAGCTTATTGTATTTTCAAAATAGAGTTCTTTGAGTGAAAATTTTGAAGGAATCATGTAATTAAAAGGGCAACCAATCTGTCCTATGCAAAGCAGGGTACCAAAGGTACTGGATTAATCAAAACAACCAAGCCGTCTCTATAAACTTCTAATTAATATATAGTTGCCTTCTCTGTTCAATTGTCTTGACATGTCAGAGTTGAAAAAGTGAAAGTTAAAAAATATGCAGCTTTAGATCGAGAAAAAAGAGGGCTTTTTTTCTCCTCTCTCTCTCTCTCTCTCTCTCTCTCTCTCTCTCTCTCTCTCTCAATTGAATACTTTTTCAATGTTCATCAATCATAAAGCAATCGATTACAAAATCATTTCCTCACCTCTCAAATCAGGACCCTCTTTTCTGTTCTGCCAAAAAGTACTGTATCCTTCTGCCCCCCTTTGCATTTATTATTCTCTTTTCGAGGAATGGGCCATAATAAGGTTATCATACCTCACATCTCTCTCTCTCTCTCTCTCTCTCTCTCTCTCTCTCAACCATTCCCACCACCACCCACCACTTCTTCCTCTGCTGCTCAACCATCTCTCTCTCTCTCTCTGCCTGCTCTCGCATTCACATGTCAACTTCAAAGCGTACAACTTTGTTCCATGTGTCAATTGTAATAATGCATGATAGCTTATGACTTTCACTTACCCATTCGTTGATTTAGCCAACACATTCGGATCATCTCTAGGTCTCTTCCTTCAGAAAACCGCGCGTGCATTACATTCTCCAGGCCAATTCCTTCTGAACAACTTTCATATGAACATGACAATCCCCCCCCCCCCCCCCATTTTCTTCTCGTTTGATTTTTTTTTTTGTTGAAACTTTATGTTACTAGCTAAATATTCAGAATTATATATATATATATAGAAAAGGACAACTATAAATATCATTGGAAATAATGGGTTTTTTTTATAGACATCCATTATTAAAAGTATGCACAAAGAGCAAAGAGGCTGTCAATTCAAATAATTTCTTTTTTGATTGATGGGAGTGTGGGGGTGGTTGAGTTTTTTGGGCATGTAGGTGGTGGAAACTGCACGGTACATTCTTTAGTAGAGAAGGAAGAGAGGGAGGGGATGGTGGTCTTTCACCTTCAATATATTCGCTTGTCAAAGGGGGATGACAATTTTGGACCCCACTAATCTCCTTTTCTTCAATTCCTCTCCCATCCATCACACAACAAAAGTAAACTTTGACATGTCTTTCTCACACTTTTTCTTCTCTTTTCCCCTCTCCTCTTTAATTTCCTTCTTCAAAGTTTGATTAATTATTGAAACTATATGCCTTTATATATATATGCACATATAGCACACCTAGCTAGCTATTCTCCTACCTATATAGTGTGGGATTTAGATATAGCATTCTTCTTAGTAAAATAAGAATAAATCTAAAGGATATTAGAATTCAGAGAGGAATCTCCTGACTTATATTCTAGCTGCTTCCCGTTTAGCTCAGTGGTACAAACTCTACACTTTGTATAAGTGACAAAAACACGGGTGTTACTCATGACTTATATTCAAGCTCTAGAAGAATATGAGCATAAAAAAGAATATGAAGTTTATGGAAGTACTATATGTGTATATGTAGTTTAAGTTTTGATAGATATGAGGCTTAATAAATCCATTGGGTTCCCTAGAGGATAAAGACGTCTGATTAGTTTATTACAAATACTATGCAAAAAAAATTGATGGATGTGAGATATGGATAGAAAAGCTAGCTATTACGGGGGAAAATTGCTTTTTCTTCAGCCAAACCCATTAATAGTGGAGCTTTTGCTAGAGTGGAAACTTTCTGAGGACATGTTATTCCCATGGATAGATAATGAATGGTAGTTTAGCCCCCTAATATAGGTTGCAACTAATACAAATTGAATTAAAGACTATATCTTAACTGGAGCAAGTAACACTTGACAAATTTAAGCATGGTCAGATGATAAAAAAATTTAGCATGTTAAATGGTCTGAAATGTTATTTTACAAGTAATTTGTGTTTATCTTTATCAGGAGGGTAAGAAATCCTGTTCTCTTTTAAAGAAGTTACGTATGCTAGTAGAAGGACCACACAAATTTATTATTATATTCATGATTTGATCTTCAATTACACGTTAATTAGCCACAAATAATTTTACTACTATCAAGGAGTTTGACTTTGCAAATCACGTTTTGCACGGCAATGATAATTAAGGTCCCTGTTAACTTTGTCTCCCTCTTATGGCATTAATCAAACTATATAACATTTAATTAATCTAAATTTCAAGCCCTAATAATTGAAGTCTTCAACCATTTTTTTGGTAAGATCAACCTTTTTAATTTTGATAACATTGAAGTCTTCGACCTTGACATTTGTGGTTTTGTCTAAACCAAAGAGATGATTTCAAGTAAAACCCAGAGAATATTGGAAATTGTCTATTTAATTATTATAGTAGCTTGGTACTAGCTAGTGAGTATTATTGTAAGAAAAAAGAAAAAAATATTGCCACGTGAAAACATTAACAGTGTCACAGGTTTTACAGACATCCCTGCCCCCTTACGTTACTTTAAATTTTCTAAGATATTCTTTGAAATGTGTCCCAAGTGACTTAAATTCCCCCATATATAGTCTAGTGGACTTGGTATCCAGCAGTACAATCAGGTGCGAGTGGAAGAGAATTGATGCCTACACCAATCAATGCATTAATTAAAAGTTGTCATTTATTTACGAAGAAATCATGTGGTAGCAAGAGAGAGTATCTAGCTTTTTGAATTCCAAAACTCCATGCCTCAATTATTTATTTGAAGAGATTATGTTATATGTTAGAATAATCTCAGGTTGTATTCAGTGAGAATTTGGAACTACGCACCACTTGTATTATAGTAATATTTAGATCACGCTCTTTAATATATCAGACTGATTTTAGGTTTTGGGTTTGATGACATCTGGCTATAACACAACTATATATACACATAAATACACATATACATATATATAGTACAAAAAGAACGCTTTGGCCAGTTTTGGTTTTGCAAATAAAAAAATTAAGACCAGTAACATCCAAGACTATGATTGGATGTATTTATTCTTTTTCATAGTGGATTTATAATATAGAATATATGGAGAGCTGAGATTAGTTTGATATCTTATTTCTAAGTTTTACTGAGATTATTCTGTGCATTTTAGCCAAGAAGAATTTATATTTGCTGCAATATAATTGTGATATTTGCCAAGGTAGACAAAGTTCAAGTGGACATTTGTTTTTTGTTGGTTATCATTCATACATGCCAGTATAATATATTGTCCTTGCAAAAGGTACATTCTGAAATCGACCAGATCCACGAGCTTGCATTTACTACATTTAAATTCTACATCTATATCAGAAGGAATTCAAGTACATTTTGCTTAACAGATCCAGCAAATTCGTTGAGCTTAGTCTTTATGATCTCTTCTATTCTTTTTATTTTTAATGTTGTAGACTCATGGATTAGAGGTTACCTATTTTTCTAGATTTTGGGCAACTAAAACGTACACTAGTTTGATTATCAACACATAGTTGGTTGGCAGTGTTAAGGCCTGGCTAGATCCCTCAGTTGGATCTCAAATTCAAGTCTCAAAGGAAAGTTATGGCCCTGAAATTAAAGTAATCAGTTGTTTGAATACGTAATATTATAATCTAGAAAAGGCACCGATTATGCTTGATAAAATTAAAAAATCACTAGTTTGATTATTCTTTAAACCCCCTCCCAAGAAATCACCGAGATGCTCTCCTTAAGGTTAGGAAAATCATCATCTTCAAAGTCCTAAACATAGGTCTCCCAACCCTGCAATCGAAGTCTATTATTTTAAAATGAAGGAATCACAGCTTCAAGTGTGTATATGTGTGTGTGTGTGTCTCAATATAGTCTCATATAATAAAATAACTATATTGGTAAAGTCAATTTCAATTTTCAATTATAACGTCACGTGATCCAGTCAATATAATGATGTTTTTATATCTCCACAATAGGTGCTGCTGAAACCAACATTTCAGCTGAGACCAAATTTATCTTTGTATATAATAGTAGTTAATTGACATATTAATCTCTCTTTTTCAAACGATAGGGAAATATTACTACATACAATGAATTTAACCTAAACCATAAAAGAAGCCATAAGATTATTGATAAACCAGATCGTTGCTTTAGCTTCCACCTGAGTTATATAATTTTAGTTATATGAGACCCTAGAAACACAAAGAGGCGTGTATGAGGGTGAAAAGAGAAGTATGAAATGAAATATATGGGGAAATGCTTCCAGATATAGGAAAAGGACAATTTCAAATAATTAGATGTAGGTCTTGTGCATTTCACAAATATCAATGAAAAAATAATTAGCCCAATTTGTGAGCATTGTGCGTGGCAGCTTATTATAGAATTGTTATCATATATTGATTGGAAGATTGAGATAACTTTTTGAAAGAAGGTGCATGGAAGATTGGGAGTCCCAAGTTTACCCAAATCTAGTACTTATGAGGATACAAGTGGCTTTATTACATGGAGATGTTATTTTCTACAAAATAAAAAGACACAGACTGATATATTCCTCCATGCAAAAGGCCGGCGGGGTGTGCGGATGTATGTAATGGTACACTCCCTCCAATCCTTAATTAATATGAGACGTATTTTGAGAGTTGATGTTGGGTAACTTAGCCTAATTCTAATTTTTATCATCTTTTCCACAATTATCTATATTGATACTCTTTCTGCAGTAATCAAGTAAATCAGTGAGTACGGGAATTAAGGAAAAAGATTAGGATTTTGTTTAAAAAAAAAATCATGTTATTTCAACTAATTTAATTAACATATTTAATTTAATTAAATTAGATAAAATATATATGTCATATATTTGGGACCAAAGCGGGTATAACTTTAAGGAAAGGAAAGAATGGTTGGGTGGGGGTGAGGTAGCTTTGGTGAAGATGAAAAGCATTTTATATATGTGAGAGAGCAGGCACAGAGGGGGGAAGAAAGAGCAAGGACCTTACCATGATGCTCTCTTTGGTTTTGGGAATCACGAAAGCTATTTTTCTCACCTTTCTTTTATCCCTCTCTCTCTCAACTACTCTCTCCCCTATGAGTCACAGAGAGAGAGAGAGAGAGAGAGAGAGAGAGAGAGAGAGAGAGAGAGAGAGAGAGAGAGAGAGAGAGAGAGAGAGAGAGAGAGAGAGAGAGAGAGAGAGAGAGAGAGAGAGTAGCGCAAAGTCTATATTTTTTCCAAAGTGCTATTAGGAAACGAAACAGAAGTGGGGCCAAAACGAAAAGGCAATATAAATCACGTAGAGATGAGGGTTGGGACAGCTGTTGGAGACCATACTCATGTGTTGTAGCTTTGAATCCACAAAGAATGTTGAAATTGAACTCTATAATGTAATACTCATCCCACTTCATGCACAAGAAGTTCAAAAACAAAATATACTATGCAGAATTGGATTGAATATCTCTCTCTCCCCACACAAAAAATAATATCTGTTTTGGAATTTGGAGGAGTCAAAAGGTAGGGTCTGGCAGAATCATCGGAGACTTTCATTCCCCAATATTCTCTCTCTCTCTCTCTCTCTCTCTCTCTCTCTCTCTCTCTCTCTCTCTCTCTCTCTCTCTCTCTCTCTCTCTCTCTAGAGTTTGATGCTTTGAGAAGGTACCAACACACACAAATCAACACTAAGATGAGTATAAAGCACAATTGGAATTATTAATTACTTCTGTATTAATCATCAAACAAATTTTACACATAAACTAACATTTTCTCGTCCATACATATATCTTGTTTATGATTGTTAACACCACGACATCTTTATTTCTTTCCCTTTCTCCTTTCCATTTACATATGACTTCCGGGAATCTAGCTAGCTTCCTAATATAAAAGTGTCGCTCTAATCCTTATACTCCTCTGCTACTATGCTCCAATTTATAGAGTAAAGACAGAAGACTTCATTTGGTCATATTTACAAATTAAAACATCTCATTATTTTTCCATGTAAATGTACAATTTTATTCTTCATTTACTAGGTGTTGACTTAATTTTCATATGGTGAAGTGGATATTAAATATGAGTCCAGTTAAAAAGTTATCAAATTTTAAAGCATTAATAATGAGGTTGGTTTAAGGTTTCCTTTAACCTGTGTGAAACATATTGAAGTGCTTTATAAATATGACTAAAGGAGTACATAACAACTCTGTGTTGACAAAATTTCACGTAGTTAGAAATCAAAGTTAGGAGACATTTAAAATGTCTTAATTTGATAGTTTGATTTGATTTTTTCAAATTTATCCTTATTTAATGAATATTAAATCTCAGAGTTAACTTATATTTAGGACAAAAAGTTTGATAAAATGGAGACTTATAATAAGGATAAGAATGGTAGTTATTATCAATCCCCCTATTAATTATTTTGAAAAATAGAATTCATAGAACAGAAAAGCGATATCTACAACTATAATGTATTCCTTTTCTTTTTAACCCCAAATTCCTTTTTCCCCCAACAAGTTTGATTTGCATCGTTCTTTTGACTCTTATTTGCCATCATCACTCAATTATTGCTGTAAAGTTCAGAATACCCTCTTATAAGGGGGATGTTCACTTTCACTCAAGCCAACATCTCTCTCTCTCTCTCTCTCTCTTTCAAATACAGAGTCAGCGAGCATTCATGTTCTCTTTATTTCTGCTATGCTTTGCTTTTATTCTGTTCTGTACTCTTGTTTCCTTTTGCATAATGTTTCCACAAGCGCTTTTTTAGGCCAGTTAATTTTCACCTGTGGCTTCATATGGTTGATGGTAAAAGGGAAAAAAAAAATAATTAAAGCCATCCTTTTGATTTATTTGGACTATTGTGTTTGTCATATATATATATATATATATATATATAATATCTCCTTTAATTCACCCACACATACCAATATATGCGGGGACCAACCATTGGTTTGCTTTTAATTTTATATCTGGTACACATCTTCATCAGAATGTGTTCCTGTGACTCCCTAAAGTCAATCCCTTATGCCATCAACATGTGTGGTTTCATTATATCAACAGCTGCTTTCATCAGGACCTTACGCATATATGTGTTTGTGGGTATTTATACAGTGCTTTTAGAAGGATATGGGGTTTTTCTCAAATTAAATATCCCTACCCCTTAGCTTGGTTTCTCTCTACCACATTGACAAATAGGTATTGAGATAGTACCTATTATTAGTGTAAATAAGATTTAAAGTGCAATTCTAATAATAGACAATCGTTGAAGGTGCGTCTAGCATAAATAATAATTGGAATATGCAATTATACCAATGAACTTTTAAAATTGGTGCTGATTAGGCAATACCATCAATTTTGTGAATATTGACCGTTAAAAGTCAACATTCCGTGTCACCAAAAGTTTAACTGTCAACGTCCACACAATTGATGTTGTTAGCCAATCCGCATCCATTTTAAAAGTTCATCGGTATAATTGCATACTCCAATTGTTATTTATGTTGGACGCATCTTCAACAATTATCGATTGATAGAATTGCACTTTAACCCATACTCCTACTGTTGCTGTTGCTATTACGCTTCTTTATGTATTCCCTTTGGTCTTAATTATAATACATATTATTTGATTTGATTATATTAAGGATGTTAGTTGATTTAGTTAATATGACATGTTTTTCATAAAACATATTAATTATTTTACATCATTCCCTTCCTCCCTTATTTGATAATTGTTGAAAAGGCATGAATGAGGGTAATGTGAAAAAAGTTGACAAAAAGTAGAAATATATCTTATATTTATCAAGACAACTCCCCAAAAATGTGTTATATTAAGGACCGGGGTGAGTATGACCTAATTGAAGAGTTAGTCTTGACTTTAATGTAGAACCTATCTCTCATATTTATCATTTCCCCTTCAAAACTATCCGCCCTTATACTCTCTCAATGAGGTGGTGAGTTTTCGTTTTCAGCATTGGTTAAATCCAAAGACCGTCTTGTATAAGGGTATCAGAAAAAGAATGTCATTTATTATAAGTAACTAACTTTCTTTGTCTAATCAATCAAGTTAGTTAAATATGTCATATTAAGAACCACAAGAGTGTTACTATTTTTTTTTTCTGCAATGACTACCACATTTATTGGCCTTACTGTTAGGTGTGCAGTGTTTACCATAGGATGCTCTTGCTACAAAAAGTAACGTTTTTCTATATGTAAAGTACAGAGATAGATAGTAACATAAAGTAATTCTGTATATTATTTAAGTGTATTAAGTTTCGGTGTTGTTTTTTAAATATAGGAAAGTTTAGGAGTCGAGTTTAAGTTTGACTATTAGATTAGGACAACAATCATGATTCAAAGAATTATGTACCAATCATAACCAGGGTTATTACGCATAAGCAATGATGAGATTTTTTTTAACCCCATTCTAGTGGTTATTATAAAAATATTCAAATTCACCGGCTGTTATACAATAAAAAATTACTTAACTGTTAAAAGTTCAATCCTAGAATTATGATTAATAATTCTCCCAAGGCATATTGCATCTTGAAGGATTTTCTGTTTCTTTTCACAAAATATTGAGTTGTTAAAAAAAAAATGATTGCCTTGGTCGTCTGTGTAATAGGATTAAATATGACTTGTGATGATTAGTACTAGTAGATGGTATAATCATAGTGCAAAAATGAGCCTTTGTGTGAGGAAAGAGTCGTCATGAACCATGAAAGCTAGCCTCCTAACTCTCCAAGTACACTACAAAAAAAAGCGGGCTTTACTAGCGGTTATAAAAGTTGATTAGTAGCGGTTCTAACCGCCACTAACATGTTACTAACGGTTTTCATTTCCGCCACTAAATCACCCTTGACATTTCCGCCACTAAATCACCTTTGACAAACATTTACTGGCGGTTATTACAACTGCGGGTAAAAAGGTCAATGACGCCACTAATTTAGTAGCGGTTACTAAAACCGCTACTAAATATTAAAAAACAGCAACTAAATAAAAAATTCAAAAGTTTCTCATTCTCACATTAGTGGCAGTTTGAACCGCTAATCAAACCGCCACTAATGAAAACGAAAAAAAATTAAAAAAAATTGCCCCAAAATTTTATTAGTGGGTGTTTGAATCGCTGTTCAAACTGCCTGTACTAGTAGTGGTTATCTAAACCACTACTAATTTATTAAAAATAATTGAAGAAATTCTGGAATTAGTTGTGGTTCTTAACCGCTACTAGATGATGAAAGGTGAAAAAAAAACAAACACGTTTAGATATTCAAGAATTAATTTTACTTGATCAAATGTATTGAAAAAATAATGATAATAAATTTGACTAATTCCAAATTTTATTATTGTTAAAATAAAAAAATTTCTCAACTATATTAACAATCACCATATGTATAAGAAAACCATATATCAAACAATAAAATAAGTATTGGTTAAAAATAAACAATAAATTAAGTATGTTGTAACAACATTATGAATAATAAATCAAAAATTTTTATCAGTAAGAATGACAAAAAATTCATTATTGTAACCTAAAAAAAATATTAGCAAACAAATGAGTTCAGAGTATAAAATCAAACACTCAAAATAAAAAAGAAGATTTGAGTTAAATTGTTGAGAAAACAAAAAATAAAACATTGCTGATCAGTTTGGAGACAAATTGGAAGGAGAGGAAGAAGGAATTGTATGAATGTGTGAAGAAAAATGAAGTGAGGGGGTGGATATTTATAGTGCTCTGAGCGTGATGTAGTGGCGGTTTGGGCAGCGGTTAGAAACCGCCACAAAATGCATCCGCAGCATCAGTAGCGGTTTTTGTGAACCGCCACTAAATTTTCTTCACAGATTTAGTAGCGGTTCTATAATCGGTACTAAGTTTTATTAATTTTTAAAAAAATATACTTAAGATACATTAAAAAAAACATGATATATGAATGTTTGATACACATTGTTATGAAAAATTTACAACATGAAAAATAATTGTGGCTGGCTGCTTCAATCATCTTCTTCTTGCTCCCGCCTAAAAAGAAAATAAACAAATATATAAATTTTTATTGCTAATGGTGTTGAAATTTGTTTAAATTATTTGTAGTGAAAATCCTCACCTAACTACTGGTAAATGACCGTCTTCTTCTGAAATGAGGTTCTCGAAGTTGTCAGGTTCAAAATGCTAGCTACCTAGTTCCAGATCATTTTCGTCACCCATATCGTAGAGGTCACGCGGCTTCATATGAATCACCATGTGCCAATCTTTGTGTTTCTGATCTTCCACACAGTAAACCTGCTGCACCTGTGAGGCAAGAATATACGACTCGTCATCTGCCACTTCTCATGTGTGAATGAGCCTTAAGAAATTGACGGACGTGATGCCCAAGCTGTCCACGGTAATGCCTCGAGAAGTTCTGGTGTCTGCCCACATGCAGTTGAAGAGAGGCACGGTGAAATGACCTTGATAGTTAAGCTCGATGATGTCCACGAGCTTCCTATAGTATGATACGCCTCCAAATTGCATGTCTGTATCCCGTGAGCTGGCATAACTCCTTGTCCCGAATGTGTCAAAGACTCCGGAATTCTGGGTGAGAGAACCTTCATCCTTTGCAACGGTGCAGAACTTGAAACCATTGACGTTGTATGCCGTATATCTCCTGACATGGTTGAGTGGACCGGTTGCTAGATTTATCATATCAGGCGGATGGGGATTGTTGTCATTGAGTATCCTCCATGCAAACCAATCCAGAAACCCTTCGATGGACCTTTTTATCCACCTCGGCAGAGGACCTTATGCGGCTTCGTAGTTGGCGTTTAACATAACGGCGGAAATCCTTAAAATTCAGGGGAACATATCAGAGGGTTCTGCGGTTTGGAAATAAAAAAAATAACATGATACATGTATATAGTGTTAGAATTCTTACTGAATGTAGGGCTCCACTTAAGGGCAATTTGTCAAGACATGTATGTGTGCTTGCAACCTCTCAATGGGAGTGAGCCTATAATACTGACTTCCTCCAACTGGCTTTCTGACTGGAGGGAATAATGTGTTGGAAGGTGACTAGAAATTGGCGGGGTTGTCATCGACACGAGGAGGGCGGTTGAATGAAGTCTCGATGTCATCATCAAAATAGCGCGAACAATATGTTAACACCTCGTCACCAGAGTAGCCCTCTGCTATAGAACCCTCTGGAGATGCTTTGTTCCTCACATATGACTTCAATTTCCCCAAGTATCTGTAATTACAATTTTAATCAGGTAACTGAAACAAAATCATGAAACCACTGGAAAAATGAATCAGCTTACCTCTTAATGGGATACATCCAGCAGTATTGAACCGGGCCGCCCATCTTTGCGTCTTGAACGAGTTGTACAGTGAGATGGACCATGACCGTGAACAAAGACGGGGGAAATATCATCTCCATATGACAGAGCGTTAGAACGATTTTTTCCTACAATTGATCCAGCTCTGCTTTGTCCAAAACCTTTGCACACAACCGTCGGTAGAAAGAACTAAGTTGAACCAAAACATTAGACACCTCCGGGGGCAGTGTACTTTTAATTGCCAGAGGTAGGAGTTGCTGGAGTAAAACGTTGCAATCATGGCTTTTTAACCCGGCAATATTCTTAGAGTGCATGTCCACACATCTTGAGATGTTGTTTGAATAACCATCAGGGACCTTCTTAAGTGTGGAGATGAAGACTTCCTTGTTGGCTCTTGTCAGTGTGAATGAGGCTGGGGCAAACTTGTCATTCTCGTCCGGCCATGCGTCTTCATGTATTCCCATCACCATAAGATCTTTCCTTGCTTGGAGATGGTCCTTGGACTTTCTGGATTCGTTCAGTAACGTGTACAAAACATTGTCACACACATTTTTTTCAATGTGCATGACATCAAGACAGTGGCAAAGCAGATTAGATTTCCAGTAAGGGAGCTCGAAGAAAATGCTCTTCTTACGCCATTGCTGCATGTTTTCCCCTGGGACTGGCCGCATCCCCTTCTGCCCCCAGGTTGAACGCCGTCTGTCTTCCCGAACTCTACGTGAACATCTTCAAGCTGTTGAAGAACATCTATGCCAGACAAAAACACAGGAGGATCCCTCATTTCCTGTGATTCGTTAAATCTAATCTTCTGCAGCCAAAACCTATGACCTCCAGGAAGGAACCGCCGATAACCCATGAAGCACCACTTGCAACTGTGAGGAAGGCGGACTGAGTCTTGGTCAAATGATTCCACATGATCGTCGTAATCGTCGTCACCTTGCACCCCAAAAGCATCACGCACAACATCGTTAAATGGATCCACATGATCGTCATCATCATCAATCTGCATTCCAACCTGAGATGTTCCAGCAACTGCTTCACCGCCATCATCATCGTTCTCGCCATGAATACCCCAGAATATGTAATTGGATGGGAATTGTTTCACTATAAGATGCTCACGCATAACTTTTTTGGGGTGCCACTTCTTAAATTTACATTTCGAACAAGGACACAGTATCTGATTGTTAACACCCGTGCGGTTGAAAGCAAAATCTAAGAAGTGGTTCACACCAACCATATAGCTGGGGGACGTCCGTGGCAAATTTATCCATAATATGACTGAAGATATTATCAAAGAAGGAAATAGCTTAATAGGTTGAATGAAATGTGAAAATGAATTGGAAAGGGTCAAGGGCTTATAAAAAGAAATCTAGACTCTAGTAGCGGTTACAAAACCGCTACTAAATACGCAATGAAGACCTTTTTGGCCGTTAGGAGCATGTAGGGTTGGAAAATAATGTTTATTTAATTAGTTGCGGTTACACAATCACTACTAAAACCGCGACTAACTCAATTAGACCGTTGGAATAGGGACATGTGGCATTTATCTGTGCATTACATTAGTGGTGGTTCAAAACCGCCACTAATTGTTTTGAAATTAGTGGCGGTTCAGAACCGCCACTAGTTTTAACTTTTTTATATAATTTATATATTAGTGGCGATTCAAATAATTTTCCTAAGATATTTTTTAAATGTTATTTATATATTTTATTTAAATATCGTATAAGATAATAAACAAATAACAGAGGTTTATTTATTAGTCACAAAGAAACTTTTTTTAGCTGTTAAGAAAAATTATCACCCTATATGAAGTAAAAATTAAATAAGATCATAATAACTAACAAAATTATGCAATATTGAAAATAAACAAATGTTTGAACAACAAATATTCAAATTAACAAACATTTAAATATAAACATGTTCAAATGAAATCCTGAAATTAACAAACATTCTAATAAAAAAAGACCCTAGAGCTACGCAGCAGGCTGATCATCGTCTTGATACTATGGAGAATGGTTGCAAGGATGCTTCGGTGGACGTGGAGGTAGTAGTACTCACAAAGGAGATCCATCTGGGTCGAACCTCCGCTGTATCCGTTCGAGCGTGTTATTGGCAGTTTCCACCCAGGACTCCAGTCTGTCGTATACCTGATCCGTCACCCATTTCGTAATCTCATGAGTGAGCCTCTCCCTCATTTGAGCCTCATACTCAGTGTCGCTCCTAATCGGGCCACTGGTGGATAGTTGACTCGAAACTGCAGACTGGCAGCTGCCTGGGTCGCCTGACCTGCCGTACACAACCGAAGGTCGGGCTCCGAATCCCATCCCACGCACCCGACCAGGGTGCTCGTGAAGCCCTAGGGTAGCCCTGAGCGAGGTAGTGGGGTCTACATTGTCTCCCTGGGACTCGCCGATCCCTCTCTCTGCTTCTTCTATCCTAACCTGCACACACAAACATATTTACAATTTTAGTTTTATGTCGTTCTTATTAAAAATATAATAATAAGAAAATTAAATAAATAAAATCTTACAATTTGCTCCTCAGCCTCCCTCAATGTTGAGCTCCCGTCCATGTGTCTGTGCTTTATTTGGTAGAAACGACCGTACATAGCCTTCTGCCCCTTCTTCGCAGCTTCAACCGCCTGAAAATTATGATACAACTAAATATTATTATATAAAATGAAATTATTTTTAAATTAAACAAAAAAACTTCATTCTTTCATACTATCTCTTTGTAGCCAACCAAAAACGGCTCCGTCCCAACCGTATGATGAACCTTCTGATGCGCCTTGGCGGCAAGACCTTGTTGCGACCTCTTCTGTTGACATAAAATAAAATTGAATAATCATCGGTAATTCAAAAATATTTCTCCAATATGATATTTTCATATCAAATCAATATCAATAATATTATTTATTATACCTTCCCTATGTCACCCCTCCTCCAACGCACATATCTCTCCCACGCATCCGCAAGGACGCCACCAGGGACATCCTCGATCAACTCCTGAAGCAGCCTACTCCCCATCTAATCTCTTGCTTTTAACAGATCCAACCGCTTGTTCTTCCAACCGTCCTCTATCTTTGATTATGTCCAATTCTTGCAGATGTCCCTCACATCAAACTTCCTCTATAAAGTATAAAATTTAACTATAGTTAAATACTATTATGATGATAATAATTAAAACTAATATTAAAATCAAATTCCAACCATAAGAAATAAGAAATACATTTCCTAAAACTAATATTAAAATCAAATTCCAAACATAACAAAAAATAAATAAGAAATAATAAATACATTTCCTAAAACTAATATTAAAATCAAATTCCAAACATAACAAAAAAAAATAAGAACTAATAAATACATTTCCTAAAGCTAATATTAAAATCAAATTCCAAGCATAAAAAAAAAGAAATAATAAATAATAAATGCATTTCCTAAAACTAATATTAAAATCAAATTCTAAACATAACAAATAAGAAAGGGTTAAGGTGCATTTTGGCCAATGATTTGTTACAAAAAGTGCGTCTGGCACAATTATTTTTAAAAGGGTGCATATAAGCCAACCATCTTTTAAAGTAGGGCAACTTGGCCAATATAGTGTAGAATTCTGTTGTGCCAGACGCTCATTTTTATAATAAATTATTGGCCAAATTGCCCCCATTTTAAAAGATGGTTGGCTTATATGCACCATTTTAAAAGCTGGTTGGCTTATATGGACCATTTTAAAAATAATTGTGCTAGATGCCCTTTTTGTAACAAATCATTGGCCAAAATGCACCTTAACCCAATAAGAAATAACAAATCATAAATACATTTCCTAAAACTAATATTAAAATCAAATTCCAATAATAACAAAAAGAAATAATAAATAATAAATACAATTTCTAAAACTAATATTAAAATCAAATTTCAATAATAATAAATAAATATTAAATAACACATAATAAGAATATTTCCTATAGTATTAATTAAAATCACATTCTAATAATAATAAATAATAAATAAGCTTAAAGTTAGTTCAACCAACCTTCACAATTTCGTTCCACAAGAACTTTTTAGTATCCTTATCAAGCTTTCTCCAGTCCAAAGCGTCTATCGGGAATCGCTTGTAATTCTGCCCTACACTCCCGCAGAACCTGCCATATAGTTGACCCCCTTATCCTACCGGTAGTTTTGTCAACTAGTCGTCCCACTCAACTTTAACTCGGTGCCCGCTCGGAAGGTTCATCGCACCTTGCACCGTCAACCTCCTATCGCGTATGCTACCAGAAGGGTCTGTAAAATTTAGGCAACAATTTTAAGAGCGATAAAAAATTATAATTATCTAATAAAAAGGGTAAAAATTGAATTTCTTTACCCTGAACTTGTACTTCATAACCTGTGGACCTTCCGGCGAATCATTCAGGGCGCCTCACCTCTTCATCTTCCTCATCGTCCAACCAACGTGTCATATCTTCGAAATCCGCTCCTCCAATCTCGTCCAAGTTTTCTCCCCTACTCCAGAATGCATTGATTACATTTTCTGGAATCGGCTCATTCTGTATACGGATGCGCTCTTGTTCTATACGATCCCTCTCTGCCTGCTCAGCCAGTTTCTTACGAAGCCATTCCTCTTCCTCCTGTTGTTCATTGGTAATGGGTATCTTCTCTCTACTGTGATCTTTCTTTCTGACCATGATTTTGATTGAATATAAAACAAAACACGCCTGCTATTTCTCGTATCAGTGGGAGTCACGTCACGTCGCTTTCTCTCTAAAAAAGGCTCGAGAAAAGGCACGAGCCTTTTAAACTAATGAATTTAGTGGAAGAACCGCCACTAATAGTCACGGTTTGAGCCAAAACCGTGACTAAATGCAACGCAATAAATGCAGTTGCATTTATTTCGCAAGACATTAGTGGCGGTTTTTTGCAGAACCGCCGCTAACGTCTCTGAACCGCCACTAATTCAGCGGCCATTCGATTTCTCGCGGTTTTTTTTCCTAAACTGTGACTAAATTCCGCAACTAAAAACTTCTTTGATCAAAACGTCATATTTACTTGCGGTTTACGCTTGTAACCGCTACTAATCCATCATTACTGGCGGTTTTGGTGTTCCGCTACTAATGTAACCGCTACATATTTACTATTTTTTGTAGTGGTACTACAAATTAAAAAAATCTTTCCATAAGGGAAACCATTCAATTAATTATTAATTAATTAATAGATAAATTACACCAAATGAAAAAAACAAAAAAAATATTTTTTTAAAAAAAATCGAAAGCTAGGTAAATACAAAGGTGAAGGATACCCCATTTCGGTGTTAGAATTATGCAGATGCCAAGCTTGTCAATGGTGACTTGTGCTATGCTGGCTTTCCTGTCTGTGTTTGGCCACATACATTTGGGGTCCATAATTGTCATTTCATATGAATTATCCTATTTATGGGTGTCTCCTTTGAAACCGTAGCTCTATACATAAATGTGAATGAGTCTCTTGGCCTACAAATATTATGATTTCATACCCTTTAATTAATTTATACATGTGTGATTAATTTTTTTTGAAAAAATAATCAACGTTATGAGTAGATTTTCCATTACATATATTTAAACTTTAAACAATAGTCACACTCCACTCCTGCTTTGTGTGTGTGTGTAATGAAAGTAAAATCAGGTTAAAATTTTAATTACAGTTAATTATTACTTCTTATAGTCCTAAATATAAGACCTAATTATCTTTTTTAAAAGATCCTAAAAAAGCTAAATAAGCACTTACAAAATTGATTCACCTGAATTTTTTCTCAAAACTATTTTATTTTACTTATAAACTGATATATAATTTAATAATATATCATATATTTTATGATTAACAAACTAATTTAGCTTCCTTAACCTCCTAAAAAAAGTCAACTATGTTTTATATTCAGGACCTACATATAGATAATTAAATTTATGATATTTTAAACAAAAGGTTGAATTTCCGTTGCATAAATATTTTAAAAAGCTATTGCTATTATTGTTTTTTTTTTAATATGATTGCAAAATAATCTTAGAGTCTATGGCTACTGCAGCTGAAATGGGCGCACACACACCACATATAGACACACACACACACACACACATAAATGAATCATATCAATCAATGAGCTAATTAAGGGATCTGGAATGATAGAGATCGTGTGTGAATCTGACAAATGAATCTCATATATATATATATATATATATATATATATATATAATTTATTTTCTTATAAACGTATATACCTCTTGTGATGAGAATCTATGGGTTATACTTATACTTGAATCCCCAAAAATTAAATTTATAAATTACATATAAGAAATTATGTAAATGAAAAGATGGTTGGAAGTTGAGATAACAGAACTCATGGCTATTTATGTAAGCAACCAGCATGTTCCCACTTGGCCCTCATTCATATCACTTGTGGGTCTCATAGCAGATCCTTACTTACAAGCACGAACAAAGTTTTTTTTCAAGAAATTGAAACAAAAAGATAATTATTCAATCCACTCATTATATAATAAAATATACTTATCTATTTGTGAGAGATATGGGTTTTTATGTAATGCCAAAAACTATTTATTGTAGTCGTTGAGGTCTTATTTTTTTTTAGGAAACTTAAAAAGCTTATATCGTTTTGTCCTCAAATGCCAATATTGTCTTTATCAATTTGATGCTGCTTCAAACTTTCTTCATCATAATTATGTTTTGAACCATTTAATTGTGTAAAAAGAGTTACTCCATATATTCATAATTTTATATTCATACATACATTCTTAACTGAGTAATAAAAGAAATTATTGACTCATAATGTAAGTCATTTGGAATGTCATTAATAAATTTTTTTTCAAATATTATCCTTAGCGAGATAAAAATTGGAGTCTATAGTATCTTTATATCCTTTAAATATACGGACAAAGTTTAAAAAAGGGTTTCATTTTGAGAAAAATTTAATGAGTTAACCATCTCTCATTGTGATAGTTAAATTTAAATATTATAACATGGATAGGACGGAGTGCTACACTAAAAAAATTATGATAAAAGAACTGTCATTATATTATAATATGTGTATAGTTAAGTTAATTACCATGCGGTTAAGATATTTACAGTGCATTCATAATTATCATATATATAAAAATTTTGAGGCATAAAATCCTCAAAAGATAATCATTAAATTGTCCTACTTCTCTTATGAATAGATCAAATCAGGGGGGGGGGGGGGGGGCAATATATGCAGTTGTAATGTATGATACTTCACTATCAGTTATTGTGTATGGATATGTTTTGGCCATGCATGCATGTGCATTAAGTGGCACGCTGAAAAAACTCAAATCTTGTAAGAGAAAACAGAAATCGTACTGAAAAAAATGTTATTCCATTTAAAGTTCATAGTTTCCAAATCTATAAATATATTTACCACATTTAAATGGTTGCTATAGCTAAGAAAATATCTGCAATAATATTAATATTGCACTAATATACTCCCTCTAGTTCTAAATATAAGAGTTTGTATATAGGTTTTTTTTATCATAAATATAAAACTTCAATATACTTTGTCTCTTAAATCTATAGTTTTTTCTAAGCTATTCCTATTGTTTACATATGAGGAATATTTCTTAATTCATGGCTATTTTTGGAAATGAACACATTTTTTCAAATAAATATTGCACAGCAGATCTCATTTAATTTATTTGCTCTAATTTAATTATTTGTATTTGTATTTATTATAGTAGCGATAGCGATAATTTAGTCATGTGTAGAGAAGAAGGCGAAAAGTCTATAAAATGACTTTTCATGGGCCATTGGAGAGTTGGGACCCCTTTACAGATAATTCCCCGTCAGAGAAGGAAATATGAATAGCCAAACGTTCCAAATTCTGAATTTGACTACACATTCTTATATTACCGTCAAGAATATTTAGTGAATGTCGTGACTATGAAATTATATAACTTATTCTCCCCATATATGTCTAACCAGCTATGATATTAATTTTTTTTAGTTAACGGACAAAATTTTGGAATTATTAAGTATTCTTTTCCCGAGTTTCCTAACTTTCACATGTATGTGTGCGTGTGAGTGAATGTGTAAACTGCTTTGAGAGTTGAAAGTCTATGATTGATTCATTGATTACTTAATTAATACGTCCGCCTCCATAGACAAATGTTAGAATTAGTTAAGTGTATTTAATTAATCTTAAATGTAGGACTCAATCTATTCCCCCCCCCCCCCCCCCAACTTTATAATGTTTTTCTCATACTTGCTCGACTAATAATTGCATATATCACAACTAAAAATAGTAAATTAGCGGCGAAATTTAGTGACGGAATTCCATCTATAAAGACAGAATTTTGTCGTTAAATGAGGAATTTCATGACTAATTATTATTAACAGCCCATTTTAAGATAGATTTTGTGACTAATTGCATCCCTTGTAACATTTTCTCCAATCCCACTATTAACCACTCACAATTAAACATTAAAACGTTTATATAGCTAACTATGTTAGGAAAAGGAATTAGCTCAGTAAAATAACTAACATAGTTAAAAAAAGAATTTTCATAATATTTAGATATTATCTTTTTAATTCAAACCTCAACTCCAATCTCCGTCATCACAATATAATTTTCTCTCCAGTACAATCACAAAAAATTTCCATATCCATGATTAATCTCCACCCATCATCCACAAAATACCATACCATAATAGGTATTATTCAATAATTTTTCCTCAGAATAATAGCAAGGTTCAGCGGAAGTATTATACAAAATATGATCCTAAATGTGGCAATACCTCATGTCCTTCTGGTCCAGAATATCTCACGATATCAGTGAGAAGTTCCCGGATCCTTCCCTTGACCGTCTATACCGTACCGCTCCTAGGACCTGCAAAAGTGAGATCAACGGGGGTAGCCCCAAAACGCAACCACTGACTACTCATCTACGTGTGGTGTGTGCTAGCAAGGTGTCCAGTGGAATACATATATATATATATATATATCAATTCATAAACATGCTCAGGTATTCACATATAATGCACGTCTTATTCCAAAAATCTCTTTTCATCGTTTATAATTGTGGAATAACCCATCACAATTCATCCTCAAGAATAGTATATATATATATAATTGATAATTACAATCAACCCAAACGAATCTTACTAGAAATGTTGGGAAAACACGTGGGACCAGTTGGGACCTTCCACCCGCCCCTGATCACCGCGGTACAGTTCACGAGGGACTTTCTACCCTCCCTGAACCGCACCACGGATTAGAAGGATCCCAGTCCTTTCTGAATCCGTGAGGGGCGATCTCCCCTCTTACATCTTTCTCTCCTTTATTTCTCATAATATATCAATTAGTCCCTGTGGCGCAACAGGGTACCTCATCACGTGATGGCATAATTTACAATTCACCGGTGTCACATACCCAAATAATTTCTCACAAACACATAGATATGCAACACCACAATCAGGCACCAGGCCTTCCAGTATTTTCAGAATATACATATATATGAAATAGTTTCCAAAATCATATATATTTCAGTTCCAAATATTTCAAATCACAAATTTATGCCATTTCAAAATAATATTCCACATGACATTATATTATGAAAAATATTAATATTTCAATATCTCATTTCCATATCTCATCAATCATCAATTGATAATCATATCTCAACTGTGATTCAAAACCTCATCTCCATATAACATCATAATTATCAAATACTAATATTTCAAATTACTTACTAACACTACACACACACACATAAACAAGCAGAAAGCGGTTACCTGATAGCTGGCACCAATCTCACAATAGTGCAGCTCCCTCGTACAGACTCAAGACAGCTCAAACACTACATAGAATATTATAATTAATCGCCTACCAAAACAAATTCATACATAGGAATTAAATTACTAATTACCCTTTCCATGCCCTCACTTAATTTAATTTCTACTCAACATTTATTCTCCCTCCTTATCCCCAAAATTCATATCTAATCCACTTGTACATATATCCCAGCCTAAATATTAATCTTTCTAATACCCATTTATTTTAAACCTTAACATCCAATAATCCCCATAATTCATCACCAATACCAATTTATAAAATTCAAGCCTAAATGAAATTTTCTAAACATCCTCCAATTATTTCTTAACCTCAAAAATTCATTCCTTAATCCACAATTTATTTTCAAAACCTTAATAGCTCAACAAAGTCAAATTCAAGCCTAAAAATATTCCCTTTTCCAAATCAAGGCCTACACCAAATCTAATTTAATTAACCTCATTTATATTTTTGTTGGGCATAAACTATCCCCTTAAATTCATAATTACACAATTACCTACACAATATCTCACTTATCCAAAACTTTAATCCACCAATATTTTCTTGGGTCCAAATTCTAGTCAAACCAATCAATTAAATCTCCTCATATGACCTTAATAAACATCTAAAAATAATCAATTTAATTATTAGCACCTCAGATCATCAAAAGTCCTAATTTCTAAAATATCTACAAATCCAAAAATTCCCAATAATTAGAAAAACCTCCAATAATGAAAAATATATTAAAAGGAACTTATAATCAAGGTTCAAGCTTCAATTTATTAAGCTTAGGACTCCCATAAATACAAATTTAGACAAAGCCTAATTTTTCAAGTATAGCAAAACAAAAAACTAAAGACATAGAGATGTAGAGGAGACTTACGGGATTCCAAAAATGTGTTTATTTGGCCGAAAAACTCACTATTCCTAAGTCAACAAACTCTGATAAGTCCAGTGATAGGAATATTGGTGGTGGAAAGAGAGAACAAGAGAGAGAGACGAGAGAAAAGAGAGAGAGAGAGACGTGAGGGACGAGTGATCGTGGAGGGTGTGTGTTTATATATAATTGATGCACAGTAACTCAATAGTAATGAATAGTAAGTCAATAGTAATAATAATAATATAATAATAATATAATTGATGAATAGTAAAAAGTTTGAAATTCACGGGCGAGGAACGGAGGAGTCACGGATTCAATAGTAAAAAGACTGGGAATAATACACTACTCGGTCCTAAAATCCTCAAATAAAATATTTCTTTTAACCCAAAAATTTTCTTTTTACTCTCAAAATTTTCCCGATAACATCTTTTATTTATTTACTCCCACAATAATCTCTTTTGAGCCTAAAAATAATTTCCCCAAAAATTATTATCCGCCAAATAAGGGAAAAACTAGGCCTTTAAAATCCTAAAAAATACCTCAAAATCCTTAAAATATCCTCATAATCCATCATTTCTCATTAATCCATTCATATTTACCCCCATAAATCCTTAATTAATTTTTAGGATGTTACATCCCTAAGTCACTGTTTTGTTGTAATGACACTGCTACAAATGACACTTTTCGTGTGTGGTTTTAAGGGCTTTTTTCGTCCGTTTTTAGGAGAGATTAATGTGATTGACATAATAAGTTATTTTTTTTACGTTCGCTAAAAAAACAGACATGAAAAGTTTACTTTTCACGTTTCTTATTTGAAAAAACGGACGTGAAAAGTAAGCTTTCCATGTCTTTATTAAGAGAACAAACTTGGAAAGTATTTTTTTTTAAAAAAATTAGCTATTTTACTTTCAAAGTCTGTTTTCTCCTTAAAACAGAGGTTGGAAGTGGAATATTTAAAAAAAAGGGGTATTTTTTGATCTTAAGATGGTTAAGGTGTTAAGCTCTAGAAATAAACTATAAACCATCTCCAGATCCGCAAAAATGCATCAATATTTTTTATCTCTATCTAAAAAAATCATTTAAATGCTAACATATCTATAAAATCTGGAATATATCTAGAGTTTTAAGCTAATAATCAGATCTAAAAATATCTAAACTAAAATTTAGATATGGAAATATCAAAACTAAAATTCAAATTTTGATAACTCTAAACTAATAATCGTATCTAATTAAATCTAAAAATATTGATTAATTTATATTGTTGAGCCTTTCAAATTTCTTAGTTCTCAAAAGATGTTGTCATTGTCAGATTCATGATCCATAATCCCCTCAATATCATGATTAAAAAATTACAAAAGAACAACAAACAATTCAAAAAATGGAATAGACAATGAAAACAAAAATGGTGAACAGATCTGAGGTATGAAGATCTGTGCAGATCTCATATTTGAAACAAAAGATGGATAAACAATATCAAAATATATAAGAATACCCGATAGAAAATACCATGGGCATGTAGATCTTGACTAGATCCATATATATATATATAGAACAAGTTGAGGTCAACATACGATGTCTTCTTCTTCTTCTTTTTTGTAAAATTCGCTTTGTAATTAAAACCATTTAATTAATCACAAATCCAAATGTAAACAAGATTTAGTTAAAACTAACTATGTTAAGAAAAAGAGTTGCCTAATCAAGTGACCTAACATAGTTAGAAAAAACTTTTACTTAACTTCGTTAAGTTTAAATCAAGCTAGCTAACTATGATAGATAGAAAACTACCAAAACATTCAAAATTCTATCATAATTAGAAAAGAATTTACCTTAAGAAGCAAGTATAAATTCATGTTAGAGAAAGGTTTCACCAAACACACTAATATGGATATTAAAAGCTCAACCACTAAATAAGTCTATCCATGTTAGAAAAGAAACAATCCTAAATCTCTTTAAAAACTCTTCCTCAAAATATAATCAAACGCCCCAAACTAAACCATTCCATAAAACATCCATCTCCTTAACCAAATACTTAACATAATCCTACCCTGTTTCTATATCATAACATATCCAAGGAAATCCCACAACATACATGGCAGGTATAAAGTAGTTTCCAACCATTAATTCACAATCAATCAAAACACAATTAATACCCGTAGCCTCAAGCTTGTTTGCCAGAAATGGACCGGTCCTAACCAAAACAATAAGTATACAGTTATCCAGGTATATCAAATTATAAAATAATGAGGAAGCGAAATATGAAAGCCTAAGTATGCAATATACAGCACTCTCGCATAACTCAAAATAAATACTTACTATAACTCAGTGAGTCAACTACGGCTCCTTTCCCCTAGTGTCAGCTACTGAACTAGTATCTGCAAGGAGTGATCAAAGGGGGGTAGATAATATCTACAGTAACCACTACCTACCAGCCTACATGTGAGTGCGTGTACTAGCAAGGTGTCAATGTGGGAAGCTATATAATATATCTATAAACAATTTAAAATATGGGCACAAATCCAGATAACCATGCAATAACCAGTACCAGGAAAAACATTTTGATACCTTCATGTATACCACCATTTTACAAAATAGTTTCAAAATACCTTTTGCACAAATATCCATAACGTTCGCCTTGCGAATCGTTAAGTTGTTCCCTACCATTAGTTGGACCAAAGTGGAACTCGACGATGATTTCAACTCGTACTTAGAACCATGGAGAAGTGTAACTCGATGGGATTTCAACCCATACTAAGACCATAGAAGGTAGTGATCGATGGGGTTCCAGCCCAAACCCAGCACACTGGAGGGTAGTGGTCTATGGAGTTCCAACCCATACCCAATACTAATCCTTGTGGGCTAACATGATACCTCATCAAGTGATGGTAATAAGAACCAATGCATCGATGCCAAACCAACACAACCATATACATAAGCATCACAAATAACAATTGCAATTTAACCAGAATCAGGAACTTGGCATTTCCAATGTTCCAAAGCTCATGCAATAAAATTTCCAAAACCATATATATTCTTTTTTTTTCAATTTATGATGCAATACACAGATATATGTGCTAGGTTCAATATAAAAATCCCACACGACCTTTTATATCAAAATAGCCAATTGAAATCTTGCTATGCATATACCACCATAATCCAAAATTTCACACCGAAAAATAATTTCAAAGCTCTTAGTAACAACACACACACATACAGAACTACTTGGAGTGGTTACCTTCAAGCAAGATACCTAGAATACCGCAATAAAGCAAAGCCCTCATGCTTGACTCAGGACAATTCACCGTCTATACACAACAATCACATACAATAAAATTAGCAATTAGATTAAGTGTTCATATACAAAGTTGGGGAATTCAATTCCCAAACCAAAATCATCAATCCTCAAGAAATTTAACCCAGACCTCTCCTCAACTAGAACACTCCTTGGTTCTCTCTCAAACAATCTCCATAAATTATATTCTAACCTTCAATTCCTCAATCTATATTCATCCTAAAACCCCAATATCCAACATCACATATTCAAGTAATCCCTCTCAATTTCCATATATCACATCTCAATTCAATCCTATTTAATCAACCAACAACATTAATTTAAGATCCATGAATTTACAGAATTCACCAATTAATCTCAAATACTCATATTCAAAGAATTCCTCCTCAAACACTAACTTATTCCAAACTTTATCAATCCAAAATTCCATCCAATGAAATTTCCACTAAATCAACCGGATTAACATCATCATACAATTTTGATTAAACTCTAGGAAACACCAATAAATCTCAGACAACTCAGATCACCTAATCTCTAAATCTTCCTTAAGCTCAAAAATTCGAAAATTGCAAATAAATTAGAAAACCTCAATTAAGTTGAAAATCTCTTCAGGGGATTTCTAAATCACTTATCAAACTTCAATGTGATGGGTTTAAATATCCCAAAAACCCCAACTCAAATAAGACATGTTTTTGAAATGGAACAAATAGGAGAAACTAATGACATAGGCGCGTAGAGGAGACTAATAAGAGTTCGAATATGGGTTTAGTTGGCCAGAAAACCACCTGCTCTGGCGATGGCGAGCTCCTAAAGATCCGGACACTCCCTTTTTCGATCTCCTTCCACGAGCACATATCAGCGGTGGCGTCCCCTCCTTGCTCTAGCGACGCGAAAAAAACACAGGGGGAGTTTTCGGGTTGAGGCTCAAAGAAGAAAAGAAAATGAGAGGGGGAAAGACGAGAGAGAGGAATAAAAGGAAGAGGAAAATAAACGGAAAAAGGGGAAAATAAAAATAGATAGGGGAAAAATAGACTACTTGGCCCTAACAATTAAGATATTAATTTCTTTTGAGCTGCAAATTTTTTTTCACTTTAAAAAATTTACCTATAGTATCCTCTAATTATTTTCTCCCATAATAACCTCTTTTGAACCTAAAAATAATTTTCCCAAATTATTGTCCTTAAAATAAGAGAGAAACATCTTTGAAGTCTTCAAAAATACTCCAAATTCCTCAAATATGCTCATAATTCTTCATTTTCCATTAATTAATTCCTAATTATACTCACTAATCCTCAATTAATTTCTAGGATGTCACATTTTTCATCCTCTTCTTTGTCCTCTTCTCTCACCTCTTCTTCTTAAACTGTAACAAGTGGCAAAGAATGAAGTTAGGTTAAAAATGACTCTATAATATAAGTTTTAATAAGAGAAACAACGTCTGTTATTAGTGAAACAGACATTGTTTCTTAAAAAAACATGAAACTACGTCCATTTTTAAAAAATCGGACATGAATTCTTTTTCAGTTTTCAACTTAATTACAAAATTGTCACTGCATTTTTTAATGCATGTTTTAATAAACCAGATGTTAATTAGGGACCTAAAAATATTTTTTATAGCAGTGTGGATTAAGGAGTTTCTGTAAGGGAGAGGTTCTAATGTAAATAATTAAATATGGTATTTTAGGAAAACCAAAGCACATTTTTCACCCAATCAACTAACCTTACTAATTTTTTAACATCTACATATTAATCATCTAACTCTTCGATAAGGAGTAGAAATAGTATTAATATTAAAACCGAAGGCCTCAAATCACTTTGAAAGTGTGCGCAAGTGTTGGTGGTTGGATGTTGGATTGTACTTGTAAACTCAGTAACACATATTAGGGCTGAGCAAAATACCCGAAACCCGATGGGCTAGCCCACTACCTGCAATTTTTACCCATTTAAAGCCCGCCCAATTAAAGCCCATGATGGGCGGGTGCAAACCCAGCCCATTTAAAAATTAAATGGGGGGGTGATGGGCACACCCTCGGGCTGCCCATGCCCGCCCATTTATATATATATATATATATTTTTTTTTCAATTTGTTTTAATTTTGTCTATGAGTATTGAGAGTGAGTCAGTAGCATTCCTGTAATTATGGTATTTATATAAATTTAAGTTCTTTTGTGCACTCTTGGGCTGCCCATGCCCGCCCATTTAAATATATATATTTTTCAATTTGTTTTAATTTTGTCCATGAGTATTGAGAGTAAGTCAGTAGCATTCCTATAATTATGGTATTTATCTAAATTTAAGTTCTTTTGTGCAATGAACTATGATGTAAACATGGATATGGGGTTGTAGATCTTGCTGTCACTTTTAATATGTGAATGTGATGCTTGAATTATTAACTTTGATAAGAAATTTAGAAATTTGTAATAATAAAAAAATAGGTCAAGAGATTAATGGGTTTTCCCATAACCCATTTAACCCGCCCATTTAACCCGAACCCATTTAGTTCGGGCTTGAATGGGTTGAAGCTCGGGTATGGGCTAACCCATACCCATCTAATATTAAATGGGCGGGCGATGGGTTAGGCTTTGGGTTACCCAGCCCGCCCATTGCTCACCCCTAACACATATACACAAAATTTGTTTTACCAAACACTAATTTATAGGAAAGTTTACAACTCAGAACTTAAAGTCTTAGACAAAACTACTACAATATCATCCTAATTGTGTGTGTGTGTGTGTTTGTGTATAGCCATAGATTAACTGTGATAAGAATGTCAAAAGAGGAGATCTTTCAAGGTGTTTTTTTGCAGCCACATGGATACTTTGCATCCTAAGTGCTTTTCATTAGCATTAACATTTTTTGTTCGAATATGCTTAAGTTATTATCTTCATTTTATCTCGTATAGGGAAAATCCGACTCTAAAAGTAATTCCACTACCATTATGGCCAAATCATTGAACTAAACTATTATTTGAAAAACATAAAAAACCTACTCACTTCACTTGTGATGATGAACCAATGTGGTAGATTGAATTATTCAATAATTAATATGATAGCAAGGTGTCAACAGCTATCACTATGAATTAGCATATCCGTCCTAACAAGTTATTAATCATAATTTATTTTTAAAGTGGTAATAAGAAAAACACGTGTAATTCACTAATTACTATAGCGCATAGGTTGAAAGGTCTATTTATATATATACATATGTGTGTGTGTGTGTGTAAAGTGTGTACTTGGTCAAATTATCATAAATATATATATTTATACATTGCAGATGAATTTTTAGGCCAGCCACCTGTGATTTAATCTCCCATCACTCTGGAGTCTGGAGAGGGAGACAGTGAATCTCAATTACTCCCTCCGGTCCTAATTATAAGAGCCAGTTGACTTTTTTAAAAAAATTAAGGATGCAAAATACACCACTATGAAATGTTTATATTTGTCTTTTTTCCTCAAAATTAAGTTATTTTACTTATAAACTATCATATTATCTAATTACATTTCGTATATATTAGGATTTAGAGGTCTAATTTGCTTCCTTAATCTCCCCAAAAAAAGTCAACTGGCTCTTATAATTAGGACCGGAGGTAGTATTATTTAAACAAATTTGATTGATAACCTAATCATTTATATGATGTTGACGTCATAACAAATCTCATTAATTTGCAAACATGCATTCGTTACTTACATTTATACCTACAAATTGTTTGTTTTCCTCATATATTTTTGAGCAGACACATCTTTTAATGTACAAATCAAGAAGAAGAATAAAGAGCCAAACATTTTAATTAATTATTTAAATTTTAGATATGCATGTCACTCATTATTTATTTGAATATGTATTTATATGTGTACATATATATTTATTTATATATTGGGCAAGATTATAATCTTCATATCAGTGATGCGTCACTTGCTTTAGTTAAATTTGCGTGAGAATTTAGTTTTTATGTGCATATTTTTTCTGTAATATTTTACGTGTGTGGTCAACATTCAATGGTGTTCTTAAATAAATTAACCTTTAGAATTTTAGATATGTGTATATTTTCACACGTCTATATATTCTAATAATTTATAGCATAAATTAATATATATATATATATATATATATATTTTTTTTTTTTGAAGCACAAACTTTCCTTGTAGACATTTTGACCTTATATCAAGACGCGTGCCAGAATACCTTATAAATTATGATAAAGATATGCAGGAGTAAAATTTAAATTCATATTATATAACTTAATACCACTGTTCTCGTTCACTGTATTTAGTAGAAAGAGAATTTCTTTGTCCTAATAGTTATAAGGATTAAGGAATGTCATTAATTTTTATTACTAGTTTCTCATTACCCCTCACTAAATGGTAGAGTATGTGATTTACTTCTTAAAATATGCATATTTAATTAGGGAAAATCAGTTGAGAACTTATTATTTTTTAGACATCATTCATAAGTTTTAATGTTTTCATTATAGTTTAATAGAGTATATTGAAAGTGACTTATAATAAAGACTGAAGTTATAATTAAGAGCAAAGCTTTTTTTTTTTTTTTAATGCTCCACAATATCTGAGAGGCACAAACCTATGGTGACAACTAAACACAACAAAGGAAAAAGGGGTTAAGGTTCATTCTTGCCTCGGAAATAACAAAAGGAGTATTTTTGCCCCGGAAGTGATTAAATCGTAACAAATTTACTTTACCCCAATGCGAACGTTAAAAACGTTAAATTTGACCGTTAATTCCTCATATTTGACCAACCGATGCTGATATAACTCTGTCACCATATACATGTCATCTTTTAAAGGTTCATTTTTGCTCCTGAAGTAATCATCAAGGAGTGTATTTGCCCCGAAAGTTTCCAAATCGTAACAAATTTGTCCGGACCGTTATTCAAAGATAAGTTTAACGATTAAATAACACGTGATACTTCACATTGCACCTAATAATTCATCTCATAACACACCTCATTAATACCATAAATTATTTTAATTATATCTAGAAAAATTAAAAGAAAAGGAAAAGAAAAAAAGAAAAGCATCACACACTCTCCCCCTCCCCCTATCCATACATACTAACTTTGTTATCATCATCTTCCTCTTTCACTGCCAGAAATGACAAAAATGGACATTAACCCTTTATTTAATATATTTTATTCTTTAAACAACAAAAATGTCAATTATGCATAATTCCTTAATTTATGTTATATATGGTGAGATGGATTATTAGGTACAATGTGGAGTTTCATGTGTTATTTAATGGTTAAACTTAACTTTAAATAACTGTCAGAACAAATTTACTATGATTTGGATACTTCCGGGTCAAAAACGCTCTTTGATGGTTCTTTTTGGGGCAAAAATGAACCTTTAAAAGATGACATGTATATGATAACAGAGCCACGTCAGTATCGATTGGTCAAACAGGAGGATTTAACGGTCAAACTTAACCTTTTAAACGTTCAGGGTAAATTTGCTACTATTTGGTCACTTCAGGGGAAAAAATGCTCATCTAGTTACTTTCGAATACTCAGTGCTCTTTTGCGGATAATTTTGAAACGAAAATGGACCTTAACCCAAGGAAAAGGCAATGACCGATCACTACTGGAGAAGGCAAACGCATATATATGTAAGCCCTGCTACCTTAACAGTATACAGAATACAAATCATCACATCTAACTTATCAACAAATCAGAGTTTGAAGAGTTTAGAATAAAAAATGAATAAAATTAATTTAAAATTTAAACCATTAAGATCTAATATGAATAATTTAAGTTATTATACCATTTGAGTTAAAGTATCAGACCTAAATCTCCTATGCACATCTTCGCATTTTATTTGGACCATTTAAATTTTTTGGGTAACCCATTCAAATTATATATGAATGGTTTAAATTTGAAAAATATAAATATAAATAAATGAATTCTAGACCTTTTTTATTTCAAAACCATATATATGGTTCTATTAGGAACATTTTAGATTAAATGTTGAGATGTGTATGTGAACAATTCAAATCAGATTTAAATAATTAAAATCTCTTACTATAAGAAATTTAAATGAAACCATTTAGATATAGTAATTAGAGCAACTCAATTTACTTGTATATATGGCGATATTTATAAGGTACTTCTAACATATTTTACTAAAGCCAAGAATAATCCTAAACCTCATTAATCATATCTTAAAATTTAAATTTTTTTAACTTTATCCATATTTAATATATGCATTCCAAAGAAAATAGCAATCTATAGAAGAATACATTAGGGGTAACATTATACATTTATACGATATATTTAATGATGTGATTATATATTAAGGACTAAAAACATACTCTATGACCAGAGGAGTAGATACATGCCTTCCAAAAGATGTACAAAAAAAAAAATCCATTTTCATATAAATTTGAAAATGGGTGAGTGGTGTGTGGTGTGGAAAGTTAGATGCATACAAGAATGAAAGAAAAGGAGCATTAATAATAAGTGAGAAAGGGAGAAGAAGACGTTGGAGATTGAATATTTGCCGTTAAAGAGACATGAATGGATGTTTGTGTCATGTGGTTTGGTTGCCCTTATTAAGCTTCACAAATTAAAAATGATGCAGTGCTCCTTTCATCCTTCTAACACTTTCTTAGTTTGGTTCCGTTTGTACTTTGTCATATCATATTTTTGGGATTTCTTAAAGATAGAATCATCCCTCTTTGCTTCCACACATTTCCCCCAATCCCCCGTCCTCATTAATTTCAAAGTTTTTAGTGCTGTTTTTTGAAATTCATGAACGCTAAAATTGTTTCCTATTTATTGCCATAGTTCTTAACTTGTTCATTGAAAATAAAATATGCTCTCTCCCCCTCTAGTGCTTATATAAGATCAATGGAGGATTTACTTTAATTGTAAATAATTTCATCAAATACTAGTTCCAATGCAAATGGTTAAATATGACATAATAGGAAATCAACACAAATTTGTTAAAAATAACTAACTTTACCGATTTTCTTAATATTGGCAAATTAATTATATAGCTTGTTACCAAAAAAAAAAATAATTATATAGCTGATATAATAAGGAGATGATATTATCATGCATATAAATAATTATTCTTAATGCCATATTGAACTATATGTGTAGCTAATTGGTTGGTTAATAAATCTCTTCATTGATGTAAGAGTAAAGAATATTCTAAAAAGATTATAAAAAGTATACTTTTTTAATTTAAAATTGTATTAAAATAATGTTTTTAATATTTACTTAACTCCAACAGAATTTCAAAATATATAATGTGAAAAATATTAACAAATTGATGAATATGAATTATGGAACATACATTTTAATATAATATTCACAAAATATATAAATTTAAAATTTCATAATTCAAAATAATATATATATATATATATATATAATTTCAAAAAAAAAATTAATCAAAATATGTATTGTGAAAAATCACAAATTACATCATAAATTAATTTTATAAAATAAATCATTTTAAACATTTAAAAATTTCATATCAAAATTAATGACTTTAATAATATAAAAATATGAAATTATAAATTAAAATTAATTTTAGGTGTTAGCAAAAACGTGTTTAAGTAATTATTAAATATTATTTATGTTAATTAAGGGTTTTTTGTCAAAATAATAGATCAACACTATGACTTAACAGTCAACTAACAATTTATTAGATGAAAGTTGAATTTTAAAACTAAAAAAGAGTTTTATTTATATGTTTCTTACTTTTCCCTGTCCATTTTTCTGTCAACCCTACGACTGGTGAGAAAAAAAAAACATAGGAACTTAAGGTGACAATTACAATCACTTTTTATACTTTGTATGGAAAGAAAGAGTGAGAGTAGCCACCTATATTTAGATATCAAATCAAGAGAATAATCGAAGTCAAAATTTATGCTCCTTTTGATGATTATTATAAAATTTAGTTTACTTTTTATAAAAAAATTTAAAAAGTTGAATAAATTGTATACAAACTGATTTAGGTGAATTTATTATTTTTTTTGGAAAGATGAGTGAATTTATTCTACAAACTGGTTTACTTAATTTATAAGCTAACATATAATCTAATAATACACAATATATGTTATGATTAAGTAACTTATCTGGATCTCTTAGTCGCCCTACAAAAGTGTACTATTTAAATTTAAGGAATCAAAAGAAGAGTTGATACAAACATAAAGAACTAAATGTATATATTAACGTTTAATTTATAAACTCTTAAATTAGAACAAATGTGTCAATAGAACCACGAAACTACCAATTGTACCCATTCTTTATAAAACTCTCTTGCAAAGTGAAAAATGCCACACACACACACACACATTTTCTACAAGATGAGTTTAATCTTTCAATAGTTTTCTCAAAATACTTATATGAGACCTTCTGAAAAAGAAAATAAAAATAATTTAAATCTATATGTGTGTGTGTTAAAAATATGAAAACTTCAGAAACCTGGTTGATCTGTCGAAATAAGGTAGAGTTGTTTAGATAATTGAGGAAAGATTTTAATGGCATGGAGTAGCTTTTACTTCTCTCTTTTATTTTTGGTTTCTGTTGGTTTTCCTATCCAGGCTACTTCTGGAATAAAAAAAAGTAAATTTCACTCCTCCTCGATCGAAAAAACAATTTCACTCCTATTCACATTTGAAATTTTTCCATGTAAAATAAATATAAATTGAAAGTAAATATTTTATGAGAAAATAAAACTCATTTGGCTAGTTCATGTATGTGAAATGTGTGCTCCTTGCAATTGTAAGAGATTTAGGCTGATATTTTATTTCCAGTAAAAACATTAATTATTTGATTAACTATATCATCATACTGATATTTTTCATTTTTAGTTAAAAATAGTGTTTTGCATAACTGAGGTATCATATGTTCAATTAACTGATGTAATTTTTTTATAACACATTTTATAGTAGTAATTAAATTAATAATGTATTTCGTTTAATATCACAATTACATATTTTATACCGTTGAATTAAATGGAGAATCTAATTGACGGATAAGATTTGTATGGAGTAAGAGAAAACGTATAAAAACATTTGAATTGTACTCTACTTTTAGATGTAATGTTTAAATATAAAATAAATAAAACTTTGATTTCATTGACTAGAAATAAGAAAAAAACAATTGAATTACTTTTGGAACATAGCATTCGTCGGCATACGCTATAATTGTACATAACTACAACATATATCGTGAAAAGAAAAAAATCTTATTGAAATATATTATGTGTGTGTGTGTGTGTAGTATGAAACTAAAACGTTCGCATTTTGAAATTTAAGAAAACAGGAGTAGTATGTATAACTAATAACTAATATTTTGTTATCTTTCCTCTAATGCTTTATAAGCAATAATTGTTCCTGAATTTTGAAGGATGAAAATTATGCATAAAATTAAATGAAGAAGTACGTCTATCATCTTTCCAATCGTTTTCTACTTTTCTTGGGAGCTCGGACAATATATAAAAACAGATCTTAAATATAACGGTCATGATTGCTCAATCATCAACTAACAGATATAAAGTATTAAAAATTGAAGGATATATGAAAACCATCATTTATTCGATGGACCACACTACCTGAAATACAAATTAGTATAATTACTAAGTTACCTGATGAAATAATCAAAATAGAAAAAATTGTTTATGAAAAATAATAAAATTAAGAATTGAAAATTTATACCTCATATTTTTAGTACTTGCTTAATTTCAAAACAACTGTTGTTTTAGTTTTTTTTTTTTTTTTTTCAAAAAAACTAGTATACCCTCATTCAACTAAATCTTCACTCTCTAGGGTAAAAAGAGCAAGAGGAAGGATTATTACTCTGTCCAATCTTCCTTATATTAAAAAATAAGGAAAAATATTCTTTATATAACTTTGGGGAAAAATAAAAATTAACAATAAGTTGAGAGTTTAATTTCATGTTAACAAATGTATAATAGTATTGTAATATATGTGTGTGTGTGTTAACTAATTAATTAAACAATCTTATCGATGGGTTTCCCTCTTGGGAAAAACCTATTTAAAGCTACCTGAAATAGAAAATCTAAAATCTGGTTATCAAATTCCTTATTTTCTAGTTGTTGTTAAATTTAACAAATCCCTAATTGGTTTATAAGATGAATTTGGGATTTGAAAGTGTTGTTCCTTTAATTTACAACATTGCTCTCACTTTTTTTTTTTTTTTTAAGAAAAAAAGCCTCCCAACCAGCGGTAGGAGCTTAGTCCATGCAGCAACTTTATTGCAAGGATTCTGTTGTAATTCCAAGATATTAAAAATTTTTCATATGTTTGACCTATATATAATGGCTCAAAACAGGGTTTTCAAATTATTTGAACAAAACAGATGAATTTTGCAATATTGATGTCATTTCTAAAATCTTCATGAAACATAGAGGAGAATAGGAGGTTTCCACCCCTGTGAAATAATACAAAATTTTCATACTTTTGTTTCAAATGACTTAAAAGGGTTCAAAACACTGTTCTCGAATTAGTTGAATTAGATATATGAACTTGGCGATTTTAAAGTTATTTATATAATCCTCATAAAAAATAGCGGAAGATAAGAGGTTTCCACCCAAGCCTGAGAAAGTAAAAAATTTTCTTACTTTTGACCCAAACTGAATTAAAAGAGCTCAACATGATTCTTGAATTAGGTCAACCAAATCTATTAATTTTACGATTCCGATGCCATTTTTAGAAACCTCATGAAGATAGAGTGGAACAAGCTAAAAAGTGTTGAAAATAACCTGAAACGTGACCCAACATTCTTGAATTAGATTGTTTTCTTTTTAATTTAAATAAGGATAAAAAGAAGAATATACACCCATTAAAATAAAGATATAAACTTTGTTAATAAATCTAACTTGAAGAATAAGGACAAAAATATAGAGATGCACAAGTTAATGGATCATTAATGTTTATTTCATTAATTAAGTGATCTGAAAAATGAAAGCAGGGAAAGAATTAAAATTTTCTAAGTACTCTACATATTGCATGTCCTATTGATTAGAGCATAGAGTAGTTTTGGCTTACCTAGATCATGGAGTAGATTGACGGAGTATGATCTGATCTACTACTTAATTGAGGGAGAGGGAGAGGGAGAGGGGTGGGGCCAGGGGAGAGAGAGAGAGAGAAGAGAGGATGTTGGTGAAGACAGTATCAAACATCATAAAGAGGGGAAGGGTACAGCTTATTCCACATTCTCATTCTCAACCATACATTCTTGTCAACCTCACATCCAATTACTCACCTCCATCTGCCCCATCTCTTCTTTATTCTCTTATCTCCATTTTACCCATTTCTCAGTTACTTTTAGTTTATATTATTTCTCAATAATTTCAAAATTGCACTATACATTACAAATCTCTGAGAGAAAAAAAAAATACAACAATCAGGTTGTTACTTGTTAGAAATTTTGATGTAATTTGATGGTTTCTAATTAGGAAATAGTAGTTATTACTTTTCTCTTCCCTTTGACTTGTGTGTAACTCTTGCAATAAAAAAAAGTCCACATATCTTAGTTTTAAGGGTTGAAGTGGAAATCAAATTGATGATATAATAGTTAAATAAAAATATAATGAAGAAATATTTGTACACATATAAAACTATTATATAAGAAATCGATTTGTAATAAATCCGATTGTCATCATAACATAATTTTCAATCAATCTTATTAAATATAACATATTCCTCATATTCTATTTTTTTTAATTATAAAAATTGCACTAGAGTATACTAACTACCTTGTCTCCTAAATAGTGCCAACTCAAGTTGACTCTTTTGAAGAAATGGAATAATCAACTATGAAGAGATTGTGGCACCACTAACTTTGTTGATAAAAAATGAGTTTCTACTGTGATTGAGAACATCCGCAAATGAATCTGGTTTACGATCAGATAGCATAATATCAACTTCTCAATTTCACTTTAGTAAGTGTTATATATTGGCTAGAATTGCATAATATAGATGATCAATAGAGAGTGGATGTTGAATTCTATAGATCAACTCGTAGCCATCATTCTTAAAAATGATTTAATGAAGCCCTAGTCCAAGCCAATTTCAGAGCTTAATAAATGCCACATGCTTCAATAGCAAAACTTGATTCATTATTCACTCTGAATATGATACTCTTGCTAAATATTTCATTACGATCTCTCACTATACCACCACAAGCACATTACTCAATAATTGCATATATATATATATATTATTCTTAATCATATCCTTTAAAAAAAATGGTCTAATTAACAATTAAATAAAAATAAAGGAACCAATTTGAAATTTATTGATATCAATGAATTCAAATATTCACTTATAAGTAAACAAATATATTTTTAATTTTATCGTGTATATATACAAATATAAAAGATGGATTTTTATATGCTTGATTGATTGATGTTTTCTCATTTTTAATTACTTTTTTAATAGGTAATCATATTTATAGGTGATCAAGTCTAAATCCGGACCTCCAATTTATCCATTGAATTGATTGATTTAATCTGATTTGTAACATTATAATTTAGACAAGAAAATACATATATAATATAATCAGCATTTTTTCAGTTTTTTTGACCCAGTGTGATTAATTTCGTTAACAAAAAAAATCCCACATTCCTGTTTTAAATATTGACAAACCATTCTCAAATACTAACATATTAAGTTTAGATTTATTTTTTATGTAAACAAAAAATTCTCAAATAGATTAATTTCTAAGCGGAATTTAAAAGTGGACATTGACTCTCCTTGTTCTTGTTTTTTTATATATAAATGGAAACGAACATCTCTTTGTTCTTTTTTATCCTCTTCTTTTTCTATCTCATCTTCACCTTTAAATTAAAAGTTTTTAAACTAATTATAATGATCAAGACTCATGAACAATACAATTTATTGTATAATTTATTATATCACATATATGACACACAAGAGACAAAACCTGATATAACAAATTACACTGTTCAGTGTTTATTCCCATAAATAATTTGTTTTTATATAGATTTATTAAATATAATAGATACTACAAACCAAAAAGTAAGGGAAAAAAGAAAGTGATATAACAAATTGCCAAACCTAAACTTTTATCTTGTTGAAGATATATTTCTTTGTTAAGTCATCGTTGTTTTCATACATAAATCATCATTATACATAAAAACATCTAAATACATTATTTTCTATAAAATTGCCACATATCTATGCCTTCAAAATCATAGGCTCCATCATTGTGGGTAAAGTTTCACCAAAGACAAGGTTTAATTCGGAGAACTCCTTGCAATTCTTACTATAAGCCCTTACCATGTTTCATGATACATGTTTATGTCTGATCTAAGGTATTAATTATTCACCAAGTACCCCTGACTAAATATAAAACTTAACTAACCATACTCCTATAACTAATCACTTTTATTGATGGCAATTTTGATACTACAAAATATAGCTAATTTTAAATAAGTATGTTAATTTATATAAAGCTGATAATATGTGATTAAGTAGAAATGGAGATCGGAGTAGTATTTTTAATCTGAGCAGACTTTTAGTTATTACCACATCTAGTCCTTAATATAATTTTTAGTTGATTGATTTGTAAAAATTAAGAAAACTAAATAAATTACTTAATGATAACATACTTACTCCGATCCTAAATATATAACTTACTTACCTAATTTTATTAGAATAAGGATGTTAGTTAAGGTAGTTGATATGACATGTTTTTCCCAAAACACTTCAATCATATAACTTAACTCTTCCTCCCCCTCTCACTTGATTATTGATGAGAGGGCTTTAATGAGGGTCATTTTGGAAAAATTGGATAAAAAGTAGAAATAGATCTTATATTTAGGACCAAAACAATCTCTCTAAATAGGTCCTATATTTAGTACTGGAGAGAGTAAGCAATATGATATTTTTAAAAAACACATGTATAATATTAGATTGTATATTATATTATAAGCCAAACAATTTAAGTTAACTTGGAAGAAAGGAGAAACATAATATATAGAATGAAGAATATCTTATATTTAAAACTAAAAGTCAACATTAATTAACTATGGTTTATAAATTTAAGATAGGGTAGTAGTTGCGGTCTTTCATATATGATCATATGTAATGGTCAAAATATATATATATATATATATATATATATATATGATCCTATGTGTTTCCATCCACCCAATCACAAGTTGTCTGTTAAATTACAGCATAAACCCATTATTTTAACCAAAATACCCTTGATTAACATAAATTATACTTAATAATCATTTAATCACATCATTACCAATATTTGAAATTAACTTTATTTTATACTTACATATTTTAAATTATGAAATTTATTAATTTTGATCATATAGGAAACTATTAATTCACTTTTATAATTATAAATTTTGTTTTCAAATAATTTTAAATGTTAATAATCATTTAGTTTTAAAAATAATTTATGATTTAATTTCTATTTTTTTCGATGAAGATAATTTGTAATTGTTCAAATACATTGGTCGGAAATGCTTTGAAATTGTATTTATATATAATAATATATTATAATTTAAATATTTAAATCTTAAAATTATATTATTTTTAATATTATATTAAGATGTATGTTTTATAAGGTTCCCCCCATGGGACACCTACATTCCAGTGAATCGCATTAGTCGGTTGCTAGTAGTGCTGGATAGTCATATACCGATGGATAAGTAAAAAAAAATCTTAAGTAAGTTTCATTAAACTAATGTTCATAAAAAATTATTGTTTTGATCAAATTGTTAATATTTTTGTGTTAATGCATATTGAGATTATGTTTAATTAAATAAAAAATATTAATTAGATTATTAGCAATTATTAAATAGTTTATCCAAAGATAAATAAGAGATTTAGTATTATAAGGGTAAATTAGTAAAGAAGATTCATTCAAATATAATTTTCAATTAAAGAAATATTTTTCTAGAATCTCTTTAGCATATTCTTTAACGATGTTAATTGTTGAATTAGACTATATATTTTCAAAATAAAGGAGATGTATGTGTAATTAAGGCAAAACAGAATAGATATCATGATGATATTTTATTTTTTAAATAATTGTGTGCTTTATAATTTAGACCATCTTAATCATCTTTCAAGTTCGTTTTTTTTAAAACCATATATTGTATTTTAATTCATTTTATTGATTAAGACTACCTCAATATTTTAAAATTAATGAAGATTAATTTATAATAAAAGTAATCATTAATATTATCTTGAAATTTTCCTGTAAATAGAAATTAAACCTTCTCTTTTTTTGATCAAATAAATAGAAACCTTCTTGAAGTGACAAATAAAAAGTGGTACGAGTACTAATTTCGCATCAAATTATATATTTTTATTGCGAAAATAAACCTATCTAGAATGCATTGACGTGAAGGTGGTTAGTGATTAATTTATGCTAGTAAATTCTTTGTGATTAAATGTCCCTAATGAATAATCGTGGTGCTTATAAAAAATTAATATAATACTATATACAGAGGTGTTCAAAACATATAAAAAACTTTTAAACTTTGAGTCAATTACATATCATATTCTTAATTTTATATTAAAAACTCCAATGCTTCATTTTTTTTTTCACTATGGATTCCTCTTATGTTAAAATTACCGTTTAAGGCTAACATCTTTTGTCATGTCAATATTTTTATGTTTAAGCTGTATGGCATGTCAGCTAAAAAGATAACACTTTGCATTTGATACATAATTTTAAGTATTTTATAAATTTTTAATTAAAAAGGGCATGATCAAATAAATACTTCAATTTTTCTAAGTGTGTGTGTGAGTGTGTGTTTTATACTTTTTAAATATTTGAAGTATTTTATTTTAATCATATTGAAAATATACAAAATCAAGGAAGACGATCTTTTCAGTATCAATTTTCCCTACAGTATAACTTAAAAGCAAATCTAAATCATTAATTACAATAAAAAAACTTTCATCTTTTATGAAAGTGGATCTCCTCATGATCTTATTTGGATATATAATTCTAAAAGGTTTTGTTAAATATTTAGATTTTGATTGATTGAATAGACAAGACAAATGTTTCTTATGAATACCGAAAAAATGCCAACTGAGTTGCAAGATTAAAAGTTTTTTTTTTTTTTTTTGGTGTATTTTAGTGTCTATCACACATTTATATACATCTATTGCCATACACATTCATAATTAGCCACCGGCACTGAAGAAGGAGAAGATCATATCGCATTCATGTATTGGAATTTATTTAATAGCTAAGAGCCTGAGATTAGTACAAAATAGCCTCAAATTCATGAATCATGATTATCACATAATACTTGCCGATGAGAACATTGATTTAATTCGTGATTTGATTGATCTGACACCTTCTGGCTGAATTAGTATCCTTATTCAATTTGGTGATCTTGGGGAAAACGTTATATCTAAATGGTTATGCTGTTTTACTCATAATTAATGAAGGTGATTAATTAAATCCCAAGCTCTACACTTATTCTGCCCCTAAGCTAGCTAGAACAATCGTACGCGCTAATTGACACAATACTCCAACTCATTCCATTTTTAAGATGTTTTTAAAATTAAATATAAAAACCAATAAATCTTATTAAATATAGTTAAACATTTTTTATATTTTCAGAAAAATATATATTTCTTTTAAAAACGAGCCACACCAAATTCAAGTTAATTAATGTATGTAGGTAGCATGACATTCCTCAAGTAAATATTAGTAGTTAGGTTTTGATTTCCTAACGCTTGTGTATTGAAGAAATTTAGGTAAAATAAAAAATATTTTATATCCTAAGGGAAATTTGGCTTCAATTGTCTAATGAAGAGCTCTTTATGATATAAAAATAATTCTCCTATAGTCACTTGATAAGTTAAGTAAATGAATTTTAAAAATATAGGAGAAAAATGTGTTATATTCTGAAAAAAATCATAAATATTAAAATATAGTAAAAAATGTCTTATAGTTAGAAATAAATCAAATTCCTAATTAACTCTTATAAGGACTGAAGACTATAAGATGATGTCACTAATGATAAAATATAAGATGGGTCAGCCACACTATCAACCAAAGTTATAAGCCTATATGTTTTTAGAGGCAGAGGGACAAAATTACACAAAAAATTTTGCATTGGGGGAAATTAAAAGCCCTTGGGGGAAGTCCAATATATATAGGATAAACTAATTGTTTGAAAGGAAGGAGAAAAATAAGTTGAGAAGTTTAAGGAAACGACGGTAAAATGTTTCCTAAATTTAAAGTGTGATGAGGACAAAAGTCTGATAATATAACTCCAAGGTGATGGCAGCGTGAAGAGGTTGTAACTATTTAATATTTTCCATTATACGACGAACAATTTGAATGAAGGATTTAACCACTTCTCTGTGTATGTCGGGCAAAGACCATTTCTTACACAAAGCGTCAAAAAACATGGCAGAAAAAAAGAAAGAGAATGGAGAAAGAAGAAGAACAATGTGTATATATATAATAGCGTGTTTCTAAGAATCAAATGGCAATATTTACAGATGATGAATTACTTTACTATACTATAGTGGATAAATACTGTTCATGAGGAGTTGTTTTTATTTTCTTGTTCGGCATTTATTGAACCTCCCAAACACTGCCCATGAATTAGTGTTGTCGTCTGGCACACTACTGTACATTAAAAAATCTCCATTTATTTATTGACAGTTTTGAGTAATTAATTAATAATTATTATTGTATTACATATGTGGACAACCTAATGCTAGTGCTAGTTATCTACGTTGTCAGCAATTAAGAAGAAGGATTAGTTCCCAATATAATTTTATGATCCCATGATATTACTTATAAGGAATAATTTTTTGTATATAACTTAATCTAAGCTAGGTGATAAAAAAGGGAGAGGATGTGACGAGAGAGTTACCCCTCTTTGTAGAAATATTACACTATTTTTTAATAATACTATCTTATATAAAATTTGAAATACACATTATATATATACACATAGTTGAAAATAAAAATATGTTGTGCTAGACGTGCCTCATGACTCATATAGGGTAGGAGATTTATCTCTTTTTCCTTTTATTCGCATAAGCTCATCTCGAAACCCTTAAATAAAAAAAATATGGTTTAAATTTAATATTTTATAAAATTATTATAATCACAGCATTTTATAAATATAATTTTTTAATAAAAAATTTATAATTTTTGTAGGCTTTAAACCTCGGATTAATCTCCTTTCATCAAATAAAATACTGTACAGGTCAAATTTTAATATTATAATTTTCTGTATTTGTGTTTATTAACGATGTTATAAATATTAAATTTGAACCTTCCATTTTCTTAATCTAAGGGTGTGTGGATATAAGAATGAGAGGGAGGGAGGGAGGAAATGAGAGAACGTGGACCCTATATATATTTGGATTTCAGTCCATATTGAAAAGGGCATATATATGAAAATTCATTATTGATTTTTTCTGTTGAAGGACATAAAGCAGAGAATAATAAAAGTTAGTTTTGTAGGGACCTAACTAGAATATACACCCGCACACACATAAAAGATGAAATGGAAACAATTCATATTATTAGATATTACTGTGTTTTTAAAGTCATATGTCAAGACAATAATTTTTAATAGTCTTTTAATATTTTTATTTTCTATGCAGTGATTTTTTGTTTTCATTTTTTAAAGTTTAAACATTCCCTTATTATGTTGGGAAAATTGCTTTAGTTTTTGTTATATACATATATTTATAATACAAGTATTTACAAAATTTGGGTAATAGTCTATGGTTTAAAAGTTGAGAAGCATATATACATTTACACGCAAATGGAGTAGCAAGCAAAAAGGCCTTTGTGTTTGGTTGTTTCTCACTTTCACTGAGCTCATCAGTAACTTTACTGTGCTATTTTACTCGGCAAATGGATCACACAAAAAAAAAAAAAATAATAAATAAAAAATAAAAAACCCAATGTGTAGAACTTTTTTTAAAACATTATGCACACTCAAAGAAAATTAATTACCAGTGCACCAATGGATATTAATAGTCAACAAAGTTTGGTTTAGTCGGTAAAGAATTGGCTTATAACCCATAAGATTATGAGGAGTTCAGATCTTGTTGTTAATAAGAGGACATTATTTGGTAGATGATCTATAAAAACCTCTGCTAGCATTTCTTTAATCGCAGAGGTATGTGTTGAATTTGATGAGCCTTTGGAACCTAATAATCCATCTAAACTTTTTTTTTTTAATAAAAAATGAATATTAATACACACTCATAGTCTGATGGGAAAAATTAGTGACAAATCTGTATTTAAAAATTTCATTAATCAAGAGGACATATTCTAAAAGTATTGATACACTAAATGAATTTAAACATAAAAAGTAGTTATGCTCAAATTTAGATGATCTACTTAGAAATTTAGGAAAATTATATTTAAATATCTTCTGAATTTTAAAATCCTATAAAATGATTTCAACTAGTTTAATAATAGTATTCATTAGTTGGGTAACAATATTAACAACTGCAAACCACCTGTATGAGATTTTCAAATTCAAAAAGTATTTTTCTGTCATTCGTCTAAAAAATTTATGAAAATGAGGTGTTCTCCAATCTTACAAATTGCAGTGAAATTAATAAGACAGTGAAGTGAAAAGGTATAGAAGGAAGGCATTGAAATTACATGACTTTTGTAGAGACAGGAAAGTAACAGTGCTATAACGTAGCCTTCCGAATTGAGCAAAGAAATAAGTGTCCCAGTTATGTATCTATATATACACACACACACACACACACACATAAACACTGAAAGAGAGAGAAAGGAATAGGGAGAGAGAGCGAAGAGTGTGGGGGAAAAGGAATGAGAGAGGAGAGTGTAACATTTTTTTATCCCGTCGTCTGCGGAGAAGGGGAAATCCAAAGTGGCCTTATTTTTTGGGTTCCATTTTCTTCTCTTCTCTTAATTAATAATCAATTGTTCTTATTCTCTTAGAGAGGGAAAGGGGGAGAGAGAGTGTGTGTTATCTTCTTCTTCTTCATCTCCTTCTTCATCGTCATCATCTTGCCTATTGTAGTAGTGTCATTTTCCAAGATATACTCTCGAGGAGAACAGTAATCCAAACCCACCTGTGCTTCTTCCTCCATTAATTCCTTCTCTTTGCTTCCTACCTACCTTCCCTCTTCTCCTTCTTCTTCGCCAATTCCTGAGAGAAAACTAATTATCTTCATTCCTGATTCTCTCCCTCCCTCTCTCAGAGTCATCTTCTCCTCAAAAATCAGATCTTTTCTCTCTACATGACCAGTGCAGAGGAAAAAAAAGCAAGAGAGAGGGGGGATCGGGAGCAGCAGAAATCTTGATCCACTGAAGAAAAGGATCATATATATATATATATATATAAATTGCATCATCAGTAAGTAGCTAGGTAGCTTGTGAATTACTATTGCACTTTGCTTTTCTGCCTCTCTTGTTTCATATCTATCACCAGATTTATTCCTTTCTACTCAAAACAAAAAAGCCAAATCTCTCTTCTCCTTCCCTTTCTCTCTTTCTTTCAGACATATAAATATTGTGTAAGAAGAAGAAGGAAGAGGCACATATATATATATATATATAAATATCCATCAAACATCAAGGCAAGGTAGAAGAGAGAGGAGGCATAAAAGGAGGAAGAATTGAAGAAGAAGGATGCCCTTGGAAGGAGCAGGTATTTTCATAGAGCCACCACCTCCTCCTTCTTCTAATCCTCCTCCTGATCTCTCCCTTCACATAAGCCCTCCTTCCTCTTCCTCCTTGATTTGCAACAACAACAACAACTTCAACTATGAAGCTCGGCACTACACTTCTCCTTCTTCTCCTTCTTCTTCCCTTTCTCTCTCCCACACTGATCTCTCACTCTCCACCAATTTCACCATTCCTCCCAATTCCACCTCACAACAACAACAACAACAACCACTACTCACTCTCCACCAACATCATCACCATCCCAAAAACAACAATCCTTATCATTTCCTCCACCACAACTATGGACTCTCTCCTCCTCCATCCGACGGTGCTCTCAGGCCCATCAAGGGAATCCCAGTCTATCACAACCGTCCATTCCCTTTCCTACCCTCCACCGCCGACCAAGCCGCCAAGATGTCCTTCTACAATCCCTCTTCCCCTCCTCCGTACATGGCGGTGGCCGCCGGAGGAGGGTTGGATCCCTACAGGGCGGCGGCGGCTGCTGCTGCTTCTGGAAGCAACAGGCTTAATGGGATAATTTCTTGTGGTGATGTCTTCAAATCTCATCATCATCATCATCATCATCATAATATGATGGTTGGCCCTTCTTCTTCTTCTTCTTCTTCTTCACAACATCTTCATGTGGATGCTTCTTCTTCTTCTTCACCAAATAGCAGTGGGCTTATGATGAGATCCAGATTCTTGCCTAAGCTTCCTTCTAAACGCAGCATGAGAGCCCCCAGAATGCGGTGGACCACCACCCTCCACGCCCGTTTTGTCCACGCCGTTGAGCTCCTCGGCGGCCATGAAAGTAATTCACTAACTAATCAAACTCTTTTTATATGTTTTACTATAGCTTATTACTACATTCTCTTGTTCTTGTTCTTCTTATTATTAGTACATATATGAATTGTTAATTAGCTCCATTGGTTTGGTTTGTTTTACCAATATAAAGTCGGTCTAGTGGTGTAAGGCCCACTAGATCTCTTAAAGTCTCGAGTTCAAGTCATTGAAGAGACACGTGTTGGGGGGAAGTTATGAATCCCGAAACTAGAGTAGTCAGTTGCTCAGATATCTGATAATATGATACACAAAAGGCGATGATTGTCAGTTGATATATAAAAAAAGGATTAGATTGGCTTGTTTTTCTCTTTTAATTTGTTTTTGTACACAAACAAGTGTATGATGAGAGGGAGTGTGTGAATTTGAATGAATGTAGGAGCAACTCCGAAATCAGTTCTAGAGCTTATGGATGTGAAGGATCTTACATTAGCTCATGTCAAAAGCCATTTACAGGTATTTACTTAGTTTAATTTAATTTATTTGATTCTTAATTTCATTATTTTCCTTGTATAATCTCTCTCTCTCTCTTCTGTCAAGTAGTATGTGTTCCTTAATGCTTTCCTTCCGGCACGGTCGCCGATGAAGAAAGAAAGGAAGAAAAGCAGTGAATGAATATTAAAGGCACACACTTACTCACTCTATCTATAGAGAGTGAGCTAATGTAATGAGTTATGAAGGAGCCTTTAAGTTTTAAGGTCTTCTGTGTCTGAGACGACCACTCAGACATGCTTACACAGCCTTCTTCAGCTTTCAATAGACAGACGAGAGAGAAAAATCAAGAGAGAGAGAGAGAGAGCAGAGAGTGATAACAAGACAAATATCATCATTTCCCAATAATACAGTCCTCCATTTACCACACTTATCTAACATCATCAACCTCGTGATTATTAACCACCATACCCACACTCTCATTTCAACCCCAATATATTTCCTTTAAAAAACTCAGACGTTGTTAAAAGTTGGGTTTTTTTAATACTTATACATATGTCGGTTATAATTGTAGCCTGATTTAGTAAAAATGGCTTATTTTGTTATGACTAAATGTGTGCAGATGTATCGAACTGTTAAGACCACTGACAAGCCTGCAGCTTCTTCAGGTAATTCGTGCTGCTTTATTAATCTCTTCAATAAAAATTTTGATTTTAGCAGCCTTATCTTCTTTTTTTCCTTATAGAGACGTATATAGAGAGTCATATGAATGTGTATCAACTAAAAAATAAAGAAAAAGATAACAAAATGAGCCATTGATCACATGTGTGGATGTTTCTTTTCAGACCCATTTGTTTTTACCCTTGGCTTTTCAAATTTTACACTGTAAACACACCATTATTCATTCCTTCCTTCCTTTCTTTCTCTCGCCTCTCTTCTATATATACCTTTACACTACCACAAACTCAAACCCGTTTAGCCCTTTACCAGCACATTTCACATGTACATTTCAAAACCTCCATGTATAATTACACACACTCCATATGTTCTTTAATATAAGACTTATTTACTTCTTCTTTTTATTTTTTTGAAATACCAAAAAAGCTAAATAGTTACTTAAATACTATTTGCCTGAATTTTTCTTAAAACTAAATAATTTGACTTATAAGTTAATATATAATATAATAATACACAACATGTGTTATGATTAGATAGCTTATTTAACTTCTTTAATCGCTCCAAAAGTTCAATTATGTCTCATATTAATGTACAAAGAGAGTATTTCATAAAAAAAAGGTACAAAGAGAGTATATTCATTAACACACACATGAATCATCACATCTAAAAGTACATTATGTTATTCATATATATATCTATATATATCTATATATATCTATATACATATATATTTGTGTGTGCCTGTGAAATGAAATTGTGGGATCTGATGTTGGAGGCTTTGGGTTTATGATGCAGGTCACTCAGATGGGTCTGGAGAAGATGACATATTTGCAGATCAAAGAGAAAGCAGAACAGACAGATCAGTGCAGCATGAAATGGACTACTCTTCTACCACCACTACTCTATGGAGCAATTCTTCTAGGTACGTACATACAAATTATATATATATATATAATTTGAATGTCCAGACAAGTCATCAACTATATGTATATTTAGACTGCGTTTGAATAATGATGATATGTGTGTGTGTTTTCTGATTAATATAAATTATATGTCGAGAGATACAGATTCTATATCATACGAATTTGAATTGCTTTTGCTTTTTAATGTTGCATGGTTTTAATGTTAGAAACTCAATGTGAAACCCACGTCCTTGGTTGTATAGTACACATTTATATATTTTTTCCTTCGAAGAATGAAAAGGGTTGTTTGTGTGTGACAGCTTTTGCTTTAATTATGTGTTTGATTTGTTATTTCTTTAATTTCTTTTTTTCTTCTTTTATGTGTGTGTGTGTGTATGATCTTTTGTACCTCGAAGAAGTTTTGTGCGTAGGAACATATGTAGCTTTTTTTTTGGTATAATAAAGGAAAGCTACAAGACATTATCAAAACGTTAATTGGGATTAAAGAAAGGCACCCCCCGCATACACCTGGATATATGCACATACCCACTTTTTCTTTTTCTTTTTTTCTCCTTTACATGTCTATATATATATAATCAATTAAGCTTTTTTGAAATTTTGTCAAAATTGTGGTTCTTATTCTCTCTTATTCCATAGAGATTGAGAATAATAACCAAAAGAAAAAAGATTAATTCCTTCATTTTGAGCGCCTCTTATTTATTCCAATATTCTCATTGTTTGGGGGGGGGGGGGAGGTTTCCTTGCTTTTTTTTTCTTTTTAAAGTAGAAGATATGTTATTAATCTGGTTTTCCGCGGAACACAGTGCTAGAATCATATATAATGCTATATCTGATGCTAAATATGAGAGCTAGCTGGTAGGTTGACTTTTGCTCAGAAATCTAAAACATATTTTTGTTTTATCTTTTATATTTATAATTTTTCTCTTAACTAATTTGTGTGACTTATAAACTAATAGTGTATAATATGATAATATAAGTTTTTCAAAAATATCATATACATTTATACAACATAAGTGTTTTTTAACTTCATTAATCTCCCCAAATTAGTTGTTTGAGCCTTAATTAAGGACATGATGTAGTATATATAGGACAATCAAGTGAAATTGATCTGGAAGCATTCTACACTTGATTAAAAGAATTATAGATTTGAACATAATTAATATGCTAAAAAGTTGTGATATATTAAGTTTTGAGCTTGCAGATTATTAATGCCTTGTTGTAGAAAAAGCTGAGGCCTAATTTGAATTACATACACTTACAAATAGCCAGAATTACGTGTATATATAATATAAGTTTCCAGTACGTATGAAAGTACACATCCTTGCCAGAAGATGGAAACAAATTTAATTAAACTTCTTAATATAATAACTGATTTGCCTGTTCTATATAAGTGATCTGGTTAAAAAAAAAATAGTTCAATTATATACAGTAAGAAGTTTCCCCACAAGTTATTAGAGTCACATATATCTTATTATACTTTTCCTTCCATAATCTCTGATGGGTAATTATTTCAAAAACATAGAATCATGGTATATTTAATCATTATCAAAACTGGCAGATTATGAGTAAATAGTTAAGGTAGGCATTTATATATTAATTAATTTGTTATTCTTTTGGAAATAATCAGTAGTAGAGAGCCATGGCTTCATCAAAATAGCACCAAAGACATGGATAGTCTGAGACCTGCCTTCCAGACACCACCACTGTCGTCATCAGGTCATCAAATTCAGGTACCATGAATTTCTAATATAAAAGCATTATTTATATTTAATTTCTTTTCATTACAAGTATATGATATTTGATCAGTCAATAAAAAGCAAATTCTGGAAAATAACAATAATAAAATGCAGGAGTGTGATTCAAGGCATGTGATGAAGAACAACATATCAAGCTCTAATTTGGAGTGCAAGAACCCAAGCTTGGAGTTTACGTTAGGAAGACCAGATTGGGGTGGCAAATGACTTGCCTAAATAATAATTTTGACTATGAATTATTGAGTTTATTATTGCCTCTTTAACTCACATGATTTATCCAAAAATCATACTAATAGCATTATGCTTTTCTTCATCGTCATCTTCACCATCTTTTCATGAATTAATGGTGATCGGAGTGTCAGATATATCAATGGATGGTTCCAATTGGAGAAAGATCAACTAAAGAGCCTTCTTACATTTATATATAGTTCTACTGCTTTGGTGATTTAATTAGCTTCTTTCTTGAAGTCTGTTAATTATGATAGTTTCATGGACATTTTTGTTGAGTTTTTTTTTATTTCATTATTTTGTTGATTATTGAAGGTGCAAATGTACAAGAAGGAAAAGAAAAGCCTTTGATAAGATAAATGAGGGAGGATGATGGAAATTTTTTTTCTTATTGTTTTAATTAATTTCTCAGTTTTATATTTCTCCCCTTTTCCATATAGTTTAAAAAAAAGGTTAGTAAGGAACGAGAACATCTTGTAATTAAAAAAAGGAACGAGAATATCCTGTTTGAAATACAAAAGAAATAATTAAAATATAATCAATTTATGACTAGTATGATAAACACAATCGTTTATTATTTTGACATTCGGAAAAATGCTTTTATAATCCAGTCTTAAAAAAGTTGGTGAGGAGATATTACATTACACTCGGCACCGGATAAAATTTCATAACATAAGTTAATTTAATTACCAAAAAAATTAACAATAAGTGAAGATGAATATACTTTCTCTTACAGATGATAATCTAGTAAGCCATAATCTGCGTGCAATTGAACCGAGTTATATATTTTTCTTTTTCTTTATTTTTAAAATAACATGAAATTCAAGAAAGCATAACATTTATCACGTCAATGAATAATTAAACAAACAACAAATGTTCGCTCATTTCTTAATCTTGCGTATTATATATCCCTTACATAACTGCTTAATTAATTAAATAAGTCCAATCTTTTTAAGACTTCTTTTCAGTGCATGTATCACATATCAAAGTCCAAAACATGTAGGATATTAAGTCCAAAACTTGCGATGAGCAGACAAACCATCTGTGTCAATATGTTTGAAAAAGGGACCAATCAGCAGTCCCTCAATTGCTCTAAGAAAATTAAATTGGCCAAAACTAGTATAATAAAACTTACATCCCTCATTAGAACTGTGTAATATGAATGTTATATTTTGTGAATATATCTTCAGCGAAGAAGGAAAATTAAGGATAATTATTAAGAAGGAACGGACTTGTGAAATTTCAAGGGTTATTTAGTAGCCAAAAAAACTTTGAAGGGCTATCTTTGGCTTAATGAGGAGCTGAGTTTTACAATGAGATGCTCAGTGTACTCTGGTCATGAAAAGTAATTGTCAATTGATGCTTTAATAGACTCATGTAAAATATATTAATTTGATACGCGTAGATTTCATTTACATATGGACCAGTTTCCTTATTAAACATAAAGTTTAGTAGGAATAGTTAATCATATATGAACCCTCTAGATTTGATTTGGATGCTTCATATTTGATTATTTTTAAAACAATGATTTTTGAATAAAAAGATTATTTTTTTAAAATAAATGTTACACTAGTTAATATAATATCTTTATTTTAGATTTTAAAATTATTAAAATCTTTGTTTTAAATACACACATACACACACTTTTTAAACAATCAATATTAAACCATCCAAATCAGATTTGAAGGGTTTAGACCTGATTAACACTTCCTACTAATCTTTATACTCCCACCGTCCCTATATATAAGAGCAAAAAATTTAAATGGTTTTGTCCCTTTTTATAAGAGCCTGTCCAAATTTATCAAAATATTTAATGAGTTTTTCCCATTTTACCCATCATTTCTCTCTATTTATATTCTCTTTCATGCTCATTTACTACACTATTATCACATTGCTCTCTCTTATGTACTCAATCATAAATAAGGACAAACTTGAGAAAACAAAATTATTTCAAACACATTTATCTCTCTCAACTACTTCCTTAATATATGTGATTTCACCTCTTTGACTCTTATAATAAGGGACGGAGGGAGTATTATGTTTAGTAGAAAAATTGGTTTCTACATGAAATTTTACAAGACAGTTATTGTATTAATAGAAGAGGATGAATATAGGGAAAATGACAAAAAAATACCTTTCAATTTGCAAAATCCCAAATAAGGAACTTTGTGTTGTTGCTAGTTGTTAATGCCTCATGTGGAGTTGTTAATAGCTATAGTGCAGTTGTTATTGGGATTTTACAAATTGAAAGGTATTTATTTGTCATTTTCTCATGAATATATATGAAGAGTAAGAGATATTTCTCTTGTTCTTGAAAATAGCGATGAATTAATAAAAGATGCTCTTAATAATATTACTATATAAAGAAAGAGAAGTTGAGCCCGAGATACATTAAATTCTATCAATGTCCTTTCATATCTCTAATTGCATGTGTCGATGTCATTCAATGGTCATTTAATTCTATTGTACTCAATTCAGTTAGATGATCGAGCACACTAAAAATATACTCCATCGCTCCTTTATTATAAGAATCAAATAGGTAAAATCACACATATTAAGGAAGTGGTTGAGACAGATAAATATGTCTGAAATAATTATATTTTCTCAATTTACCCTTATTTATGATTGAATATATAATAGAGAGAAATGTGATACTCCTCTGGTCCTATTTATAGGGCAGAGAGAGAAGGTTTTATTTGGTCCTATATATAAGTCACCTCATTAAATATTTAGTGTGAATGTACAAGTTTACCCTTCATTTATTATGTGTTGACTTAATTTTCATGTGGTATAGTGGATATTTAGGTAAAGGCTCTTAAATACCCAGGAAGTTATACCCAAGGAGTTGCTAGCACCAGGACGTTTTTTTGGTACCTTAAATGCCCAGGAAGTATTATTTTCGTAGCATTAATGCCCAAAGTGAACGGAGAGAAAAACGGACGTTTGCCACGTCAGACTGAATGGATGATGACGTGGCTTGGGTTAAGGAGCACATTCAAGAAAACTTTCGAGGCATTTAAGAACCAAAGCAAAACTTCCGAGTGCTATATGCTCATTCGAGAAAACTTTCAGGGCATTTAAGAACTTAACCCAAGCTACGTGTCCACTATTTGTCAAGCCAGAGTTTCCATTTAACGCCAATTAAGTTAACACTGTTAAAAATGGTCAACATAGCTACCAAAATTAACTTCCATGGTATTTAAGGTCCCAAAAAAACTTCCTGGTGCTGGCAGCTCCTTGGGTATAACTTCCTGGGTATTTAAGAGCCTTTGCCCATAAATAATATGGGTAAAGTTGTAAATTTGTTGATTTTAGTGAAAAGTTAATGAGTTTTAAGGCTTTCCTTGGTCTGTGTGAAATATGCTAGAAGTGACTTATAAATAGGACCAGATGAGTACTGGTGTTATAAATGAGTATGAAAGAGAATGTGAATAGATAGAATAAATATGGGTAAAGTGGGGAAAAAACTCATTAAATGCTTTGACAAATTTGGCTAGGCTTTTATAAAAACTAACAAAATCATTTAAATTTTTTGTTCTTATAATAAGAGACGGAGGGAGTACTCACTATATAACAATTGAGGAATAACAACTAACAAGAAGAAGTTTGAGGAAGAATCGCTTCAAAGTGAAGGCGACATTAGTTTTGATTTTTGAAGGTGGAGAAATCGATTATATATGTGAAGCTGAAACCATAAGAACTAGAGATCAAGAAAGACGTCCTCATCAATCTGATTGCTAATTAAGGAATACTAAAGAAGTTACTATCTAATTATTAATCTATTCTGTTCCTAAATATATAGATGACACATAATTTTAAAATTTACTCTAATACTAAATATAAGATCATTTTTTATTTTTCTCCAAACTAAATTGCATGATGTATAAAGTTACACACAAAAATTTAAGAAAGATTGTAATCATATGTTCTATGATGAACTATTTATTTAGCTTTTTTAATCTCATCAAAGTAGATAAATATGCATTATATTTAGGATTATAGGGTTTACAAATCCAAACTAAAAAAATTATATCAGATAATTGTTCGCCCGCAAGAGTACGGATCGTAACGTAGTAATAAATTATCGTCCCACAGATATTTGTTTTAAAACCCAATGAACTCAATTAAGTTGAACAAATCAAATGCTTTTAGAAACTGGTTTTGAAAACTAATTTTAAAATAAAAATAAAAATAAAGAAACAAACAAGAAAGATTTAATTTATTAATTAACTAGGCCTAGGATTAATTCTCACCGTTGTATTTCATGAACCCTAATTTATTTCCCTTCCTTTAGTCTTTAAATAACAATCTATGTTTGCCTAAGATTCTAAAGTACTTGAAAAGCTCTCTCGAGTCAAAATCAATTCTATACTTCTCATTAACTTGCTCAATCTCTTGTTACAAATTAATAAAAGTATGCCTTAAGAGCCAACCTTAATTTGACAAAACTAGCTCGATAGATATATCTCTATTCTACCTGACAAATCATCCGTTAGTTGATTTAAACTTCAAGTTTAGTCTGATTTACCCTAGTTCTACATCTAAACTATCTCTCTCGAGTATAATTTAAATGAACAAATCGCTCTAAAGGGTGATCAGTCAATTAGAAGCATTAAGAACAAGATAAATCAACATAAATAGTCATTAAATTCTAAAAGAAAAGGAAACAATTAGGTTTCAATCCATACAAGGTTTGAATCAATCCTAGAACAAACAGTTTAGCTACTCATGAATGAATTAAACCAGCAAATACAAAGAAATCTCATGTTTAATTCACAAAAGTAACAAAGAATTGAAGAAAACAAGAAGAATCTATCACCGTGGGCAAGAAATCCTTCAAATTTTGCTTCTCAACCTCCAATTTTGCAAACCCTAGCTCCAAATATGCGTGCATCGATGAGTCTAATGGTTCCTATGGGTTCTAGGGTTCAAAGGGGGCTGATTTTCCTCTAATTTTCGTGCCCTAGATGGTTTAAAAGGATAAAAAACGAATCTGTGCGAAGTCAGAATTTTTAGGGATTTTCGTGTCGTGCCATGGCACTCAGGTGCAGTGCCATGGCACCAGAGGCAATTTCCAGCAATTTTCAGCAAATAAACTCCAACTTTCTCCAATCTTTTCCTTTGCTTTTCTTCTCCTTCCTAGCTTAGAATATCCATTTGTACCTATCAAAATCATGCATAAATGTGAGGGAATCATGCCAATCAAATTTTCTAATAAATTGTCATATTTATTTCAAAAGTAATTAAATTAAGCTTATATGACAAATTTACATAATTTGCTCTAAAAAACTCTCAAAATTCCTTTAATTAGCATTGATGGCTCCCCAAATATCTTCTAAACAAGCCCTAAATCAATGTTAAATGGGGAGTCATCACACCCTCACACTTGCACATTTGCTTGTCCTCAAGCAAAAGAAAATCACATTTCAAATAAAAAGAGCAATGCATATGAAATCTTTAAACAAAGAGCGTTACACCCCCACACTTTGATATTGCTATCAGTTATTATTTCAGTTAATGATTTATCAGAATGAATCACCAAGCCAACAACTTTAAACAATTGTAATCATCCATCAACTCACCTTGATCAAAGGAGTAGAGCATAACAAGGACAACAATATGATTAATAAAGAAATACTATGCTTCCTAACTCCTATAGAAAATTTAAATTCTCTTAATTAATCCAATATGCATTCAACACAAAAAAAAGATCATTAGGCTATATATTTTTTTCTTTTGACTTGCTTTTTCTTTTTCTTTTTCTTCTTTCTTTTTTTATTTTTTATTTTTTTATTTTCATTCAATCTTGAGTTGTTGTAGGTCCCCTTTTGACGCGACCCTGCACATGGGTGGTACAGCACCGGTTACTCAGTTACTCTAACATTATCTCAAGAGGCTTTTAGCCCAACTCTTAACCCTCTTTGACTTAACCGTTTGACGCAAATGCCAACATTGGTGATGAAGTGCCCCCAGTTACTAAGTTAAGTCTAGAAAGGCCAGCGGAGTTGTGTAGCCAAATTTTTTTTTCACACTTTTTTTTCTCTTTTTTTTTTATAACCTGAATCATATCCTAAAACAAGCAACTAAATCAATCAAGATAGTCAAATTTCCTAGAGGAATTAGGAATCAAAGTATTCATAAATTAACCATTTGTTTGCCTTGTTATAAACTACTCTTTTTTTTTCAAGGTTCATCTCAAAATTTATACAAAAGGCTAAAGTATATGGCTTAATTGAAACATTCTTCCTATTATAATATTTTATTTGTTTTTATAGCCATTCTCAAATATGGGTAGAAGCTCAAAATCTAAATCAATCATAAGCACTGCACTCATTTAAATTTTAACAAATTCATTTTCAATTGCATTGAAAGAACAAGAAATGCAAGCATGATTTTCAACCCCTCCCCCACACTTAAATTTCACATTGTCCCTAATGTGAGTAAGACAATCAATTCATAATGAGAGAAGTGAAAAAGGTAAAGAAAAGTGAACTAATACTTCCCTGGATAATTTGGGAAGGAGGGGATACTTGACTCTAAGACGAAGTAGGAGGCGCCTGCTGTGCCAAAAGAGCTCGGACCATCGCCTTTAATTCTGTAAGCTCACCAAGAGTGCGTGCCTGCAACTCTGCTTGTGCATGTAACTTAGATTTAAGCTCAGCTAACTCTCGAAGGATTCGTTGTTGAAATGTTTCCCTAGGTGGCTCTGGCTCCGTAGAAGCAAATGGATCATCGGAGTCAGAAGTATCTCTAAAAGGAACCATATATGTATTTGAAGACGAATTAAGCCTAATTTCTTCATTAATGACCTCTCCGGGTGAGGCCAACAGATACGGTTGAGGAGGCTCTAATTTATCCAACACAAAATGAGGGACCTTTTGCTGGATGCACAAGGCTGATATCATATGAGGATAAATCATAGTAAGCTTTGAGTTAGGCTTCTCGTTGACCATTTTCTGGATGACGTCTATCAGGTTATTGTAAATTATGGAAGCTAGATCCATAATTTGGTTTTCCATAATACAATACATAAGCACATATCGAGCCACTGCTACCTTGGTGGTACTAGAGGTAGGGAGGATATTGGAGCATAAGAAATAGTGCCAGAATTTTGCGGCCTCCCGTAGATGACAGCAGTTGAATGTATCTTGCATTGGTTTGCCATTTGATAAGCGCTTCTTAATCTGGCCATGAGGAATAGTAGCACCAGGTGCCATCATCTCCTTGTATTTGCAAGAAGGAACTGCGGGGAGATTATAGTAGTGCCTGATAAGGTCGACAGAAATGTTAATTGTGGTGCCCCGGACAAAATATTGACCTTCTGTCCCATAGATTGCATTGGCAAAGAATTCTCGAACCAGTGTTCTATAACCATCCTCCGGTCTTGTAAACAAGGAAGTCCATTGATGCTCCTGAATAATAGCAAAAGCAGGGTGCGGATGGTCATGAGAAAAGGCTCGTTCCTGTATTAACCGGCCATCTGAGAAGTCGTTTTCATATTTGAAACGGGCAGCCGGTACACAAAAGATTGTGCCTAAAGGGTCATGAGGAGCAAAAGCTTGCTGTGTATATGCTTCTGAATGAGTAGCTCTTGACGGAGCGGGTTTCTTGTGACGCTTAGATGAAGAAGCTTTACCAATGGCACTCCTTTTTGATCGATTGGTTGATTTAGGAGTTGCCATTGGAGATCTGCAAAAACTAAAATAAACAATGTGAGACCAAAGCAGAGAAGTAGCTACCATGCATAACAAGAATTAGCGAAGTTTATATCAATGTACATAATAGCATGTTCAAACACTTCCTAAATCATCAGATAGTAAATCAATTCAAGCAATGGCCATTCATATTTGTCATGAAAGAGCTAGTCTAGAAGAAACTAGCAATTAGGCTAATAATATCCAAACATTCAAATCATATAAGGTCTGGAGTTAAAATTTTAACACCCAAATTGAACATAACTTCTAACTGAACAAATTGACTCAACACATCACTAACCACATGAACCCAATGTGAACTTAAAAGGAAAGCACCATATAAGATAGCCATTGAACAAGTTAAAATTGCATACTTAAAATTTTGTCCAATGTGCGCAACAAATTGTCAGACAAAGATCAATGTTCAAGACAAATTATCACAGGTAGCACGAAAAATTAAAATGAAAATCCAATGGACTGAAAGCAAGTGCAAATTGAGCTTGTGTAAATAATTTAAACAAAGCTGAAAACTGACACGCAATATAACTTAAGATTAACCACAAATCAGTTTCATGAATTGCTCTCGGCAGTAGCATTATCCCCACAATTCTGAGGAAAACAACCAGCAAACACAGATCCAATCATGAATATTCGTAAGAGATGATATGGCGCTACTCAGTAAAAGCATAGCAAGTAAAATCAAGGCAATCACTGTACACACACTCTGTTAACCCGTGGAATCCAAACACCAAATTCCTCACAAACTCAGTTTAAAAAAAATCAGGACAATCGCAAAGTATTAGGATCAGTGTTTCGGAATCTAAATCATAGTTCAATGGAGGAAGAGAAATCACGATTTTACCTTCTAGGTGACCTGAAAAATGGATGAAAACAAAACAAAAATTTGGGGATATAGGGGAGAGGACAGGGCAGCGCAGCAATGTTGGTGCTTGGTGGAAGAAGATAACGAGGCGATGGTGGTGTACTGGGTGGAGGCGAAGGACTGATTAGCGATGACGTTTGGTACAGCGAATGACAACAATACAGAACCACGATGGCGGTGCTGATGGGTGCTGGGCGAGAGGGAGATTTCAAACTGAGGAAGGGAGAAATTGGAAAGAACTGGACTGCTAGGTGGAGAGATTTCGAAGGTGAGGGAAGAACATGAGAACGCAGGAGAAGAAGACGATGTTCACAAAGCAGAGTGCGATGACGCTGGGTATGGTGAACGGCAGCGATCCGGTGGTGAGGCTTAGAGAAGATGGTGATAGTGAAGGCAGATGGATGTTAGGGTTCAATGGGATTAGGATTTTTTTTAAAAAAACAAAACATGTAATTAATTTAACTAAACTAACAAGAAAGAAAACAAAATTGGATTTTTTTTTATATTTTTTTTTTCAAATGACAAAAATAATCTAAGAATGTAAAATTTAAAATTTAAAATTTGAATTTTTTTTTGTTTTGAAAAAAATGACTAAAATAATCTAAGAATTTAAAATTTTGAATTTGAAAATTTTTTTTTTTGATTTTTTTTAAAAAATAGCAAAATTAGTTCCATGGCACTTTAGGAAAATGCCGTGGCACCAGAGAGCATGCTTAGCAACCTTTATATGTGTCCTCTCTGGTGCCATGGCACTTTGGAAAAATGCCGCGGCACCAGAGAGCATACCATTGAAATTTTATAAGAGGTGTCGTGGCATTTTGAGAGCATGTATTTCTCTACTAGTGCGAATGCCATGGCACTTTAGAAAAATGCCGTGGCACCAGAGAGCATGTTCTCGAGTAAACTTTTGGTTGCTAATTTTGTAAAAATAATGTCCCAACATTATCCCAAAACGCCGTGGCACCTAAAACAAAATTCTAGCTAAACAATCTAAACAAAAGAACCCCAATTTCCACATTGCCCTCCTAAAACATTGAATTTGACCACTTAAATGCCACCTAGATTTGGTATTCCATCTATAAAATCCTTGATCACATTGAACTACTCTCATATTACTCAAGATCATACAAGCCAAAGCAATTCACATATCATTTAATCATTCAAATTTGATCAAAGAATATCTAAATCACATCACATGTATGAAAAGCAAAACGACTCATGATATCTTGCATAATATAAGAGCAACGTTACTTCCCTGAAACTACAAGTTGCCTCCATCTTTAGTAATTGCTTTTGCTTGCCTCAAATTGATTCCACAACATTCTATTTCTTCCTACAAAATAGAAAAGACCAAACATAAACCTACCTACAAAAATAAGAAATAATGCAAATGAAAAGGAAAGTTCAGAACTTGGGTTGCCTCCCAAGAAGCGCTTGGTTTATAGTCCTCTAGCCTGACTCTTCACTCTTCAAGTGGAATCGCTTAAGGGCAAGGTGGCAATATGACGATCCACCTGGCCACCCCAATAATGCTTCAACCTCTGGCCATTGACTTTGAATCTTTGTCCATCATCACATTCAAGCTCCACCACGCCACGATCAAATACCTCTGCAACTTTGAAAGGTCTTGACCACCTAGATTTGAGCTTCCCAGGAAAAAGCTTCAGTTTAGAATTATACAATAGAACTTGATGCCCTGGCTCAAAAGTCTTTATAAGGATCTTCTTGTCATGAAGCTTTTTTTTCTTTTCCTTGTAGAGCTTAGAGCTCTCACAAGCATTATGACGAAACTCTTCCAATTCATTGAGTTGAAGAAGTCTCCTTTCACTAACTGCTTGAGGATCAAAATTTAGCTTTTTGATAGCCCAATACGCTCCATGCTCAAGTTCGACCAGTAAGTGACAAGCTTTCCCAAAAACAAGACGGTAAGGAGATGTACCAATGGGAGTCTTGTAGGCGGTTCTGTAGCCCATAAAGCGTCATCTAGCTTTGTGGACCAGTCTTTCCTTGTAGTTCCCACCACCTTTTCAAGGATGCTTTTGATCTCTCTGTTTGAAATCTCGGCTTGACCATTGGATTGCGGGTGGTAAGGCAAGGCCACCTTGTGATTCACACCATACTTCTTAAGCAAGGCTTCAAATTGATGATTGCAAAAGTGAGTTCCACCATCGCTTATGATAGCTCTTGGTGTTCCAAATCAAGTGAAAATGTTCTTTTTAAGAAACTTAAGAACTGTTTTGGCATCATTGGACACACAAGCTACTGCTTCCACCCATTTTGAGACATAGTCAACACCAACTAAAATATACTCATTGTTAAAAGACTTTGGGAAAGGCCCCATGAAGTCTATACCCCACACATCAAATAGCTCCACGTCCAACATGTTGGTCAAAGGCATTTCATTCCTTCTTGAGATGTTCCCAACTCTTTGGTACCTATCACATTGGAGAACGAAGGCATAGGCATCCTTGAACAAAGAGGGCTAATAAAACCCACTTTGGAGAACTTTAGCAGCAGTTTTCTCTCCTCCAAAATGACCACCATATTCAGAGGAATGACAGCAATGTAGAATGCTATGTTGTTCATTCTCCGGAACACATCTTCTAATGAGTTGATAAGCACACCTCTTAAATAAATAAGGCTCATCCCAAAAGTACTTCTTGGTATCATGTAAAAACTTGCGCCTTTGATGGAAATTAAGTTCAGGTGGTAGAATGCCACACACAAGATGGTTCACAAAGTCTGCATACCAAGGTACTAATGAGTGGTCAATAGCAAACAACTGCTCATCAGGAAAAGATGCATCGATTGCCTCCAAGGAATTCAGTTGAGCTTCAGTACTCAATCTTGAAAGATGGTCAGCCACTTGATTCTCAGTCCCCTTACGGTCTATGATATTCAAATTGAATTCTTGCAGTAGCAACACCCATCGAATTAATCTTGCCTTGGAATCCTTTTTCATAAGTAGATATTTGAGAGCAGAGTGATCAGAGTAAACAGTTACCTCAGTACCAACAATATATGAGCGAAACTTCCCACATGCAAAAACAATAGCCAGCATCTCCTTCTCGGTAGTTGTATAGTTAAGTTGAGCACCATCTAATGTCTTGCTCGCATAATAAATCGGGTGAAACAACTTATCAGTCTTTTGCCCAAGAGCAGCACCAACAGCAAAGTCGCTAGCATCCGCCATGATGATAAAAGGTAAGCTCCAATCGGGTGCTACTAATATAGGTGCAGAGATGAGTTACTTTTTTAATTCTTCAAACACCTTCAAGCATTCTTTATCAAACTTGAACTCCACATCCTTCTCCAACAAATTGCATAATGGCTTAGCAATTTTGGAGAAATCCTTTATGAATCTTCTATAGAATCCGGCATGCCCAAGGAAACTTCTCACACCTTTCACCGAATTAGGTGGTGGTAATTGCTCAATGACAGCAATTTTGGCTTTATCCACCTCCAAACCACTCTTAGAGACACGGTGACCAAGGATAATCCCCTCTTGTACCATGAAGTGACATTTTTCCCAATTTAGGATTAAATTAGTCTCTTCACACCTTTGTAGGACAGCTTCTAAGTTCTCCAAGCAAGAATCAAAGGTAGGACCAAAAACAGAAAAATCATCCATGAAAACTTCAATGGTCTTCTCAATCATATCAGCGAAAATAGACATCATACATCTCTGGAAAGTTGCAGGAGCATTACATAACCCAAATGGCATCCTTTTGAAAGCAAAGGTACCATAGGGACAAGTAAATGTTGTTTTCTCTTGATCCTCTGGAGCTATGGCAATCTGATTATAACCTGAATATCCATCCAAAAAGCAAAAGAATTCTTGTCCGGACAACTTGTCTAGCATTTGATCAATGAATGGTAACGGGAAGTGATCCTTCATTGTAGCATTATTCAGCTTTCTATAATCCATACATACCCGCCAACCAGTCACTGTTCGAGTAGGAATGAGTTCATTTTGGGTGTTAGCCACTACAGTTATACCGCCCTTTTTGGGGATGCATTGAACTGGGCTCACCCATGAACTATCAGAGATAAGGTAAATGATACCTGCAAATAACCATTTGAGAATCTCCTTTTTGACCACTTCCTTCATCACTGGATTCAAACGCCTTTGATGCTCAATGGAAGTTTTGTGATTATCCTCCATGAAAATTCTATGCATGCAAATAGAAGGGCTTATTCCCTTGATATCAGCTATGGTCCAACCAATAGCACGCTTATGATGTCTTAAGACTTGTAACAGCTTCTCTTCTTGCAACTCAGATAAGATAGAAGAGATAATCACCGGTAGAGTGTTAGAATCCCCAAGGTAAGCATACTTGAGATGTGAAGGTAAAGGCTTCATCTCAAGATTAGGTGGAACTTCAACAGAAGGTTTCAATAAGGTACTCAATGCATCAGAAACATCAAGTGATTCAAACTGTCTTATCCTTGAAGAAGGAAAAGATTCCATGCGAAATAGTTCTTCAACTTCTTCATCATCAAACTCTTCAATTCTTTTCTCACCAATCAATAAAGCTTCTAATGGATCTTTCAACATAGACACATAGCTTTCTTCATGAACCACTGAATCAAGAACGTCTACATAAGAGCAATAAGCATAATCATCTTGAAACTTAAGAGCTTTAGCCATGTTGAAAACGACTTTCTCATCATTAACACGCAAAGTGATCTCTCCTTTTTCAACATCAATAAGAGTCCGTGCTGTAGCTAAAAATGGACAACCCAAGATAATGGGGATATTCCAATCAACCTCACAATCTAGCACAATAAAATCAGCAGGAAAGATGAACTTATCTACTTTTACCAGAACATCCTCAATGATTCCTCTAGGTTGAGAAGTACTTCGATCCGCAAAGAGTAAAGTCACCGTAGTTGGTCATGGTTCTCCCAGGCCCAACTGATTGAAAACAGCAAGAGGCATCAAGTTAATACTTGCTCCCAAATCACAAAGAGCTCTACCGTAAAAATTCTTCCCAATGTTACAAGGAATATAAAAGCTCCCAGGATCCTTGAGCTTTTGTGGTAGCTTCCTTTGAATAACAGCACTACATTCTTTAGTCAGAGCAATGGTCTCAAACTCATTGAATTTTCATTTCTTAGACAAAACATCCTTTAGAAACTTAGCATATTTGGGCATAGACTTCAATGCTTCAGCAAAGGGGATGTTTATATGAAGCTGCTTGAACATATCAACGAACTTCTTGAATTGAATATCTTCCTCCTTCTTCTTGAGCCGTTGAGGAAACGGAAGTGGAGGCACATAAGAAGTAAAAGATGGTGCCTTTTGTTTCTTGTTGTCTACTTTTTCTTGCTCCACCTTCTCTCCCTTATCAACTTCTTCTTCAACAACACGCTCTTCTTCAACCACTTTATCACTATCCATCCCACTTATTCCATGAGCCTGCACAGGTTGGTGTGAGTTACCTGCAACTGGAATAACATTCAACTGCTTGCCACTTCTCAAATTGATAGTGTTGCATTCTTTGTTACCATCATTCCTGGGGTTTGGAATGGTATCACTAGGTAATCCTTGCCTTGGCCTAACATTCAGTTGAGTAGCTATTTGACCCATTTGCACTTCAAGATTCTTTATAGCAGTTTCATGTAAAGAGAGGGTGTTTTTAGTTTCAACCCTTGCAGCTTCCTGGTTAGCTAAAAGTTGAGCTAACATCTTTTCCATTCTAGACTCTCCTTCCTTAACAGGAAATTGCTTGGATTGCACCTGAAAGCCCGGTGGTTGATTAGGCTTAATACCAGAAGATGAAGGTTGATTCGCGGTTTGCCCATTACTCCATGAGAAATTAGGATGATTTCTCCATCCTGGATTATAAGTCTGAGAGTAAGGGTTATTCTGAGAGTTTTGAAATTTACCCATGTAATTGACAGATTCAGAAGCCATGTAGAGGGGGCAATGATCTGGCAAATGAACATCATTGCATTGATCACAAACAACAGGGGTAGCATAGATAGATTGCACATTTTGAGAGTTTTCCTGCTTCAATTGGGATTCCAAAGACTCAAACCGCTTATTTAATGAAGAGAGAATAGCAGTCATTTGAGATGAAGAGTCGCCTTTAATGGTGGAAACAGGTTGTGTAGTCCTCCTATCAGTGCCTTGAGTATTATTTGCAGATAATTGATCCAAGAGTCTGATCACCTCATTAACAGGTACATTACGATATCCTCCATTAGTCATTGAATCAACCATTGCCTTAGATTGAGGATTAAGGCGATTACAAAATATCTGAACTACTACCCATTTGTCCACCCCATGATTAGGGCATCGCTTCATCAACATCTTATATCTCTCCCAAGCTTCATAAAGATGCTTATCTGGGTGTTGTCTAAAGCTTAAAAACTCATCTCGAGCTTCCACAGATTTATCATCAGAAAAGAAACGAGCTCTAAACTTGGTTTCAAGCTGATCCCAAGAATTAATGGATCCTTCCGGAAGGTTGTTGAACCAGTCTCTAGCTGTGCCTTGTAGAGACAAAGGGAATAAACGAAGCCTTAGAACATCTTGAGGGACTCCGTTTTGCTTGAAAGAGTCACAAACTTCCAAGAAATACATAAGATGCTTGTTTGCATCTTCATTGTAGAGCCCATGGAACATTCCGTGTAACTGCAGCATTGTGATCATAACAAGTTTGATCTCAAAAGAATGTGCTGTCATCTCTGGCATCTGAATGCAAGATTGCATGCCCCTCATATTACGGCTAGCAAAGTCATTGACCGTAGCTCTATCATACTCATCGTCAGCCATGGTTTAATCTTTAGATTCAGATTCAGATTCAGTCTTAGTTTCGGCTTGTGTGTTGTTAATGAATTCCACTCCTTTAAGTATCACTTCCAATCCGTCTGGATATATACGCTGCATATGCTGAAAGGGTACCTAGAAGAAGAAAACCAAAACGCGAGTATCAAACTAGAAAATGAATAAAAACAAAAAAAAAACAACTATGAATGAAAATTATAAACTAATCTAACAGTTCAATCGAAATTTACTAACACTAGCCTAGGGTTGACCAAGAGATTTTTACAAATCCCCGGCAACGGCGCCAAAAACTTGTTCGCCCGCTAGAGTACGGATCGTAACGTAGTAATAAATTATCGTCCCACAGATATTTGTTTTAAAACCCCAATCAAACAACAGGCTAATGAACTCAATTAAGTTGAACAAATCAAATGCTTTTAGAAACTGGTTTTGAAAACTAATTTTAAAATAAAAATAAAAATAAAGAAACAAACAAGAAAGATTTAATTTATTAATTAACTAGGCCTAGGATTAATTCTCACCGTTGTATTTCATGAACCCTAATTTATTTCCCTTCCTTTAGTCTTTAAATAACAATCTATGTTTGCCTAAGATTCTAAAGTATTTGAAACGCTCTCTCGAGTCAAAATCAATTCTATACTTCTCATTAACTTGCTCAATCTCTTGTTACAAATTAATAAAAGTATGCCTTAAGAGCCAACCTTAATTTGACAAAACTAGGTCGATAGATATATCTCTATTCTACCCGACATAAAGAACAAGATAAATCAACATAAATAGTCATTAAATTCTAAAAGAAAAGGAAACAATTAGGTTTCAATCCATACAAGGTTTGAATCAATCCTAGAACAAACAGTTTAGCTACTCATGAATGAATTAAACCAGCAAATACAAAGAAATCTCATGTTTAATTCACATAAGTAACAAAGAATTGAAGAAAACAAGAAGAATCTATCACCGTGGGCAAGAAATCCTTCAAATTTTGCTTCTCAACCTCCAATTTTGCAAACCCTAGCTCCAAATATGCGTGCACCGATGAGTCTAATGGTTCCTATGGGTTCTAGGGTTCAAAGGGGGCTGATTCTCCTCTAATTTTCGTGCCCTAGATGGTTTAAAAGGATAAAAAACGAATCTGTGCGAAGTCAGAATTTTTAGGGATTTTCGCGCCGTGCCATGGCACTCAGGTGCAGTGCCATGGCACCAGAGGCAATTTCCAGCAATTTTCAGCAAATAAACTCCAGTTTTCTCCAATCTTTTCCTTTGCTTTTCTTCTCCTTCCTGGCTTAGAATATCATTTGTACCTATCAAAATCATGCATAAATGTGAGGAAATCATGCCAATCAAATTTTCTAATAAATTGTCATATTTATTTCAAAAGTAATTAAATTAAGCTTATATGACAAATTTACATAATTTGCTCTAAAAAACTCTCAAAATTCCTTTAATTAGCATTGATGGCTCCCCAAATATCTTCTAAACAAGCCCTAAATCAATGTTAAATGGGGAGTCATCAATGATCATGTATGAAAACACATTCATATATTTTTTTTTTGTTCCAAAAAATCACATTCATATATAAATATTAATTTTACCAATGGCTGAGCCTGATGATACTAAAGCTTTTCTGTTAGGGAAAATCACAACCAGGTCTCTCAAAAGGTAATTAACCACAACCAGGTGTCAAACAATCATCAAATTACATTGAAGTCCTAAGAGACCTGGGTGATATTAAATGACTTGTCATTGACAACTCAATAGTTGTCAATAGCAGCTTCTTGAGTTGTCAATGTAAAGCCATCTAATATCATTGACAACTCAAGGAGCTGCTATTGACAATTATTGAGTTGTCAATGAAAATCCATTTAATATCACCCAGGTCTCTTAGGACTTCAATGTAATTTGATGATTGTTTGAGACCTGGTTGTAATTAATTCCCTTATGAGAAACCTAGTTGTGATTTTCCCTTCCTATTATTGTGTCAAAATTTCAATTTTATTTATAATAGTTTATTTCTATGTACGTATGAATTGTATTACAAAAATGTAACTTACTCTTTTCTTTTTCCTATCACAATTGATGACTTATCAAAAAAAAATTAAAAGACCAAAATCTTTGAAAGGGATAAAAACCTAAAACTTTTATCATTGACTAACTTAAGTAACAATCAAATCTAAAATATGTATTGACTAACTTATTTTATATTAAAAAAATTAATCTAATCAAAATATGTGAAATAGATTATATATTTAGGACTGGATGGAATATTTTTTTAAAAAAATAAAAGAAATAATTAAGACTCATAAGTATGTGCATTTTCATGGACTGCCAAAGAAACAACACTATATATTTATACTCTCTCAACACTGAACATTTAACGATTTCAATTTATTCTACCATGCGGCCTTGTGCCGCAGTGGTGTCTACCTCATAGTAAGGTGTGTTGGGGGGGAAGGGGTTAGGGGTTCAATCCCCTGGGGTATATTTCCAGTTTCAGTCTGTATAAAAAAAACTATTTCAATTTATTTTATTGGTTTCAAAAGCCGACACTCTTGTTCATAGGATAAATTGTGCGACACCCTTCAATTTTTTCCCATCCTAGCTAACCATATAAATTTATACCATGAGTGTCATTGAGGACTTAGATATCTTCTAACACAGTCTAAGATTTATCCAGGTAAGGCGTCTTCATTTTCACAGTATTTGGGCCACGTTAGGACACTAAACTTGAAATCATGATAGAAAATTCTTTGATTCAGCATCTCAAGGATCGTGGTCAGATTCTTTCTGATGCACATAATCCTATTTAAAGAGGCAAGTACAGAGCATACTTAAATCTATGGAGACAGAAGAGAAATAGTATATAAGCAAGCTTTTAGAAGAGAAAGAAACTTACTGAGAACTCATAGCACACTTCTATTATAAAAAGGGATATTATAAACACCAAAAAACTTGAGTTATAACAACCTGAAGGCCTCCATATATAGGGGAGGGGACTCATTACATGACAAAGACATCATCATGACCTTTTTGAAAAAGTCATGGGATCATGGTAAAGTGGTCATGGAATCTCATCAGGTCCTGCAAGAAAGTATGACATGGAATCTTATCATGATTTCTTTAGAAAATTAAAACACAACAAGCCAAATATAGGTCTATTTGCACCGCAAGTGCACAGGTCACTCCAAGTAATAAAGTGATAAGAAAGTATCGTTCCCACGAGGATTTGGTTACAAATGTGATCAAACAGAAGGCTGAATGGGTTCAATTAAGTTGAGCTAGAGCAAATCTTGGTTGGAAAAATAACTAATAGAAAAATGCCTTTAAAAATAAAAGTTGATAACCCTAAATAATTCTTTAACTTTAAGGATAAAATGGAGCCTATGATTATTTATCCCCCTTGTATTTCATAACCTCTAAAAAACCTCCTCTCATAAGTGTTTTCAATAAATATACATGTATTAGCCTAGGGTTCAAAATATAAAGATTTCTCAAGTCAAGAACAAGTGTCTCATTTCATCAATTGCTCAATTTCTTGTTACAATTAATAAAACCCAATTTCTAAGCTCCAACCCTAATGTGGCTATGCAAGGTTAATAAGTATATCTCTATCTTACCAACGAAACCATCCATTCAACAAGCAAATTTCAAGTTCTTGCAGAATTTCACCCAAGTTCTACATTTAACCTAGCTCTCTCAAGCTTCAATCAAATGAACAAAACATCTAAATGGTGATCAAGCATTTAGAAGCATTAAGCAAAGAGTAAAATAAACACATATATCATTAATCACAAAAGGAAAGGAGTATTAAAGAGTTAATCCATACAAGGGTTCAAAAATAATCATAGATAACAAGTTTAGCTACTTATAATTAGTAAAAAGCTACAAATCCAAGGAGATTGTACAGCCATATCTGAAAACAAGAGAGGAAGGAAAGAAGAAGAAGAAAAACCAAAGAATTAGAGCTCCAAATCTCTTCCAAAGCTTAATCCTTGCTTCCAACTCTTCAAAACCTAAGCCCTAGCACCCAAAATTGCATCAAGAAGTCCAGAAAGTCGAGTATCGTAGCTTCCCTTTGTTTTTCCCATTTTAAACCTTCATTTTCGTGTCTAATTAATGTTGTGCGTTTTCCTGATGTGAGTGAGCCACGGCCCAGAGCCGCGGCTCAGTTTTTTTCTGTGTAGAAGTGAGCTGTGGCTGAGAAATTGAGCTGCAGCCTGGTTTTGTTCTGTACAGATTTGAGCTACGGCCCAGTTTTTGAGCTGCGGCTCAATTTGCTTCTGGAAAATATGATTTCTTCTTTTGCAATGAAGTGTTTTATCCATGATTTTCTATCATTTTCATCATCTTTGATTTCCTAAATGCCTTGACTCTAATTCTCTTTCAAAAACACACATTGCACAATAATAAATTTAATAAGCTCATATTAAACAAAGAGGACATCCCAAAATATGCAAAATTGAGCACAAATTGCAACCAAAAATATCATGCACATTTTTCTATCTTTGAGTATCCAAAGCATGTACAAATGCTCCAAAAATGTATAAAATCCAATTGAAAAAGTGCCAAAAGACATGAATTTCAAGAGGTTAACACACCCTCAAACTTAGACGCTTACTCGTCCTCGAGTAAAACAAAAGATAAAACAGCTAGATTGGTCAATTATCCACTTACTATGCATGCATGAAATTATCCTCATTAGTTGCTCAAGAAATAAATTCAAGAGGGAAGTAGTAGAATATTGAAAAATGCTAGATTCACAATTTCAGAGCAAGTTTGCCAACAATTTCAATCTCTGTGTGTGTGAAGCTAGAAGACAATGTAGTTGCACTTGTCAAAATCCAAAGCAACATTTCAATTTGTATGAAATATCCTTAAATTCAAGACTTCATTCTCCTAATCTTTTCCTCTCTCTCCACAAACGAATTATTTCACACAATTAAGAAAAATCAATGGGACCTTGTAAGCTTGTAATATGGCCAATGGTCTAAGTATTTAGCTCTTTGAAAGAATGGGGGAAGAAGGAGTTCAAATATCTTGAGATAAATGACCATACTCCAATATTATTATTTTTTTTATACACAAATTTTTCTTTAGAGAAGCTAAATATTCCCCCCAAACTTATCTTAAATTGGTTCTTTGTACTCCAAATCTTATTGGAATTGATTTTCCTTTCTCCTTTTTTCCTTCTTTTCTTCTTCTTTTTCCTTTTTTTATACACATTTTTTTGCTTAGGAGTACAAATTTCTAACTCTTACAAACTCTATTTCCCTTCCCACACATGATTCTACACTTACATACACCTTCAACAACCATCCCAATCCTCACCACAGTAAAATGTCAATTATCTCAAGATTTAGGTAGTTCATGGTTTTCAGGTTATAAAGGGTAGGGTCCAATGTGGGTTCAAAAAAAAATTCTCATGGTTTTCCATTATAAGGCTCAAATAGGGTTCAAGTGGAAATAATACCATAGGTAGACTTTAAAAGGCTCAACTGCATTTAAAAGAATGCCCAAATCATTTTTTTTAAAAATTGTGGGAGATCATCAAATTGCTTCAAGAGATTCTATGATAGGTTGTAAAGTCCATCAATGGAGAATAAACATACACATCAACTTGCCACAAATTCTCCTAACAAGAGCATTTCAATCATCCCTGCTTTTGTGTGCAAAAAGGACAAAATTGTCAGGAACAAGCCTTACATTGCTACTCCAGCATTCAAAGATATAACCACCATTCCCTATTAAGCATATAGTCTAAGCAACCATTCTATCATTGGATTATGCACTAACTTCAGAAGATAATTAATCAATCTATCTCACATTTTTCACAAAGTTACAAGCAAGAATCCAAGTTCCAAGTTTCCAAAATTGGAATCCATGCCAAATCAGCAAAACCATTTATTAAGATCAAAATTGCCCTTACCCCCAAACTTAAAATTGACAGTGTCCTCACTGTTACAAGGAAAAAACTATGGGCCTTCTCCCATGCAACAATACATTGCACAAAATGAAAAATGTAGCATGAAAGGAACCAAAATTTATGAAGCAAACAATGAAAGAAGAAAGTGTCCAAATGCACAAGATGAAATTATAGATATAGCCATAACATTCATTGAAATGTTTGAACCAATCAGCACATTTTATACACAAGATCATCTAACAATCAAATAGTCAGATCACAACCCTATTCTACTGCACTAATAGTCAAAAGGAGCAAGCATACAAATATACACATGCTCTAAAGGAGGTACAAGACTAATCATTCAATCAAAACACACACATTAGTCTTAGTTAAGCTACACACAGAAGTGCAACCAAAAAGTGGAATCCAAACGATCATATTAGTTAGACATCTCAACATCTACTCAATGTCCTCAGCATCAGTATCAACAAGTGAGTCCTCCTCGACATCAGTATCTAGCTCCTCCTCTAAATCCTCTTCAACTTCATCAAGAGGCATTCTCAGACCCACTGCCTTAGCAATTGCTCTCATTCCTTTAGTCAGTGCCAATAACAACTTCTCTATCCTTTTCAGTCTAGGATTTGACTCATCTTGACTATGGGTGTCCATCAACCTATTTGAAGCATTTTCCACTTGCGGTTGAGTTGCCTCCTCTTGTTGCTCCCCCTCATTCACTGCTTTATACACTTTAACATATTTGTAGTTGAATTTTTGCTTTGGTTTGAACGTAGGTTCATGAGGGATGATTTTAACCTTTTGGTTGATGCAAAGCTCACTAATATAATGAGTAAACCCAAGGTTGTGATCATGGATGTGCTTTTCTAAATTAGCTAACATGATAGTAGGAAAAGCAATTGGGTTACCCCGCAAAAGATGATACAACAAGAGTGCTCTGTCATAGTAAACCTTACTAAGGTAGGAGCTAGGCATAACATTTGCTGCTACAAAATGGTGCCAATAATTTGCATCCTGATTCAAATGGTACTGCTGTTAGAAATCTTAAGTTTTGATGAGGACTGGACTCTATAGATAACATAAGTAAAATGATCAGATAAGAATATAACTTAGTCAAAAAAGAATCAAGATAAGAATCAAGGTAAATGATTAAGGAAGAGTATAAGTTATCTAAACGTTGAACAAGTCCTATAGATAACAGATATACTATCGCTAGACTAAAAACCTATCGCTAATAGGTGAAGAGATAAGAATAATAAAAGCTAATGAAGTCATGGAAATAAACTATCCTATCGCTAAGAACTTCACTATCGCAAATGGAATAGCTTGAGTTAGTCTAAAGAAAAGAACAAAAGATCACTATCTCTAAAACTTGTCTTTATCGCTAAGGTCTCATAACAGACAAGACATAGCCACTAGCGATAGCATGAATAGCTAGCGATAGCAGAACACTTAGACATCAGATAAGTTACTATGTAGAGCTAATGATAACCTATCGATAACATAGCTACTAGCGATAATGAGTTTAGCTATCAATAATGAAATCACTTGCTGAAATAACTTGACATTCTGATAGCTAATATACTATCTGTATACACTGAGATAATGAATCCTACTAGCGATATCACCTACTGTGCTTTACATGAATACTTGTTTAGCAAATGACTAAGTGCATGACTCATTCTATGAAGCTAGCGATAGCATGAGATGCTAGCACTACTGAAAAAGCTGCTACACAAGTACAATATTGCAGGTAGTTGGTAATCACAGTCTATCTCTCATAGCTCATCTTCTGCAAGAATTAAATGAAGTAAGAAAAGAAAGATGACTAAGATGAAGACCAGCATTAAATGCCAACGGCTAGGAGCTTCCAACGAACATTTTCAAACGGTCTTATGAAGCTGAAAGGAAAAGGCAAATGAGAAGAGATATAAAAATCAAGTCTTGAGCATTTATGAAGTAGAGAACAAACTGACGAACAAGCATTCATTATTTCTCATCTACTCACTGGTCAAAGCTTTATTATTCTTAGAGAATATTCTGTACTTCAGTGATTAACAAAATCTGTTCATTCAGTGAACTCATTTATTGAAATCCTCTACTGTTTGAGGTTGTTCTTAAGTCTGGGACTTTAGAATAGGGTTGTAGTCTTACAACTTGTAAGGGGGAGTGTTTAGAGGAAGTCTAAAACTCTGTCTTGTAAAGGTTGGCAGGTGAACCTGGTTTGTAAAACCTGTGGTTTAGTGGAACCCAACGAGGAGTTGGAGAACTAGACGTAGGCAGTGTTTGGCCGAACCAGTATAAAGGATTGTCTCTGTGTTTAAAGTTTTAATTTAGAAAAGCACAATTCACCCCCTCTTGTGCGTTTTGCCACTTTCATTTGGTATCAGAGCAGGTCTTCTCCCCTTGATTCCAACGAATCTGAGAAGTAAAGATAAAAAATGGCATCGTATGAGAATATCTTGCCTGAAGGAAGTTCCATCAACAAACCTCCTGGCTTTGATGGAAAGCATTATACCTTCTGGAAACTCAAAATGAAGATATACATCAAAGCTAATGGATATAGGCTATGGAAGATCATAGAAGAAGGGGATATTGTGCTTACAAGTATTCTAGGCAACCCAAAGAGTGAAAACAAATATACTCCTGAAGACATTGCAGATGTTGAGTTGAATAGCAAGGCAATCCTCATGATCCAAAGTGCCCTTAGCCAAACTGAGTTCTTCAGAATTAGCCACTTAAATACGGCAAAGGAAATGTGGGAAGCCTTGCAGATTGCTCATGAAGGAACCTCAGGAGTAAAAGACAGAAGAGTGGAAATGCTTATTGAAGAATTCCACAAGTTTAAAATGATTGATGGAGAAAAGATAAGAGATTTGGAGATCAGATTCACTCATCTCATCAATAATCTTGCTGCACTAGGAAGAAAAATTCCAGAGAAGGAATAAGTCAACAAGATTCTGAAAGTTTTAAAGGGTGATTGGCTTATGAAGGTCACTGCCATCCAAGAGATGTAAGGTGAATCAACCAAATCCATCACTGCCTCGTTTGGCAATCTTGCTGAATATGAGCCAACTTTGATAGCCCAAAGGGAAGCTCAAGGAAATCCTAAGAATAAGTCTCTTGCCCTTGCTGTATCTGAAAGAGATGAAGAGGATAGTGATGATGAAGACCTTGATGATGAATATATGGCTCTCATAGTCATAAAATTTAAGAAATTCTTCAAAAGAAGAGAAGGTTTCCAAAGGGGTGGTCCTAGCTTCAGAAAGGATTCTCAGAAAGAGAAAGCTCCTGTATGCTTTGAATGCAAGAAGCTGGCCACTTCAAAGCAGAGTGTCCAAGTCTTCAAAGATTCAAAGAAAAGGAGAAAAAGAAGGAGATGTCATTTGGAAGGAAGAAAGCATATGTATCATCCATCTGGGGTGATAGCTCAGATGAGGAAGTTAGCGATCATGAAGAGAGTGCAAATTTCTGTCTTGTTGCTCAAGAGGAACTAAGTGATATTGAGGTATATGATTCTGAACCTACTTACTCTGAACTTCAAAATATGTATAATGAGATGCATACTGAACTAACTAAGCTTACTAAGAAAGTTGTAGGTTTGAGAAAAGAGAACAAAGAACTCAAGAAAAATATTTCCTCTTCTGTATCAAAAGTCCCTTCTGCTCTATCGATAGAAGAGCAGCTAGCGCAAGCTCCCAGAATTGAGCTATCGATAGCCACTCCTCCATCGATAGTAAATCATCCTTCAACAAAGTTTGACAGTTGTTCTCACTGTGAAAATTTGTTTAAGGATAAAGAGAAGCTTTCAAATGCTTTAGAAAATTTTACAAAAGGCTTAGAGATGCTAAACATAATTTTAAAGGATCAAAAAGCATTTAGAAACAAAACTGGAATATGCTATGAGCCAAAGAAAGCTTCAAGGAAATGGGAAGAACCCAAGGTGAAACCATACTTAAAATATTTTAGGAAATCTTCAGAACATTCCTCACCTTATAGTTTTTGCAATTATTGTAACAAGAAGGGACATACACAATCAACCTGCAATCCAAGGAAATATGGAATTAGTGGGTCATATAAGTGGGTTCCTAAAGGAACTTATGTGCCTAAAGTCTTCACAAACTCAAAGGCAAAGACTAATCATAAAGGACCCAAGAAAGTTTGGGTACCTAAATCTGTCTGAATTTGTGCAGGTGTGCCTTAAAGCATCCAACAAAGGAAAATGGTATATTGATAGTGGATGCTCAAGGCATATGACTGGTGACAAGGACAAGTTCAACAATCTAGTGATAAAAGAAGGATCCAAAGTCAGTTTTGGTGGAAACCAAAGTGGAAAAATCACTGGAGTTGGGGAAGTTGGTCCTGTCAAGGATGTATACCTGGTGGATGGTCTGTGCCATAATTTGCTGAGCGTGAGCCAAAGCACTGATCATGGTAACTGGGTAATTTTTGATTCCAATGAATGCCTTATTGTTGATAAAAAGGATTTAGAGTTAAACAAAACTAATCTTAAGTGTAAACTAAGAGCAAATAGAAATGGTAATTTATACACTTTAGATTTATGCCAACAACTTGAAGAAAAATGTTTTATTTCAAATGATGAAACCTGTTGGCTATGGCATAAGAGACTAACTCATGTCAATTTTATTCAACTTGATAAGGTTGTTAAAAAGGAACTAGTCATAGGTATCCCTAGTTTTAAAACTAAACATGATTTAATTTGTGAATCTTGTCAAAGGGGTAAACAAACAAAGTCCTCTTTTAAAATCAAGAAGACAGTCTCCACAAGTAGGCCATTGGAACTAATCCATATGGATCTGGTTGGGCCTGTAAGAGTGAAGAGTCTAGGTGGAAGTCTATACACTCTTGTAATTGTTAATGACTATTCAAGATTTACTTGGACTATGTTTCTTTACTCAAAACATAAAACTTTTGATGCCTTTTGTGTGCTTGCTAAGAAATTGCAGAATGAAAAAGGCATCAAGATTGTTGCAATCAGAACTGATCATGGAGGAGAATTTGAGAACAAAGAGTTCATGGAATTGTGTGATGAAAGTGGTATTGAACACAACTTCTCTGCCCCGCGTACTCCTCAACAAAATGGTGTTGTGGAAAGGAAGAATAGAGTGCTCACAGAAATGGCAAGAAGCATGCTGAATGAGAAACAAGTTCCTCAAATATTTTGGGCAGATGCAATGAGCACAGCATGTTACATCTCAAATAGAGCATACATCAGAAAGGGGATGGAGAAGACTCCATATGAGCTCTACAAAGGAAGGAAGCCCAACATCAATTACCTAAGAATTTTTGGATCCAAGTGCTATATTCACAACAATTGAAAGGTAAACTTAGGTAAATTTGATCCTAAATCTGACATTGGCATATTTATAGAATATTCAAATAGGAGTAGAGCATATAGAGTATAGAACAAAAGAACCCAAACTGTTGAAGAATCAATGCATGTAGTGTTTGATGAAACTCCTCAAGAAAAACAACGTTGTGTTAATGAGGATGAAGATTTTTCTCAAGTTTTAAAACGTTCACTATCGATAGCCCCAGAGCCATCGATAGCAAACGCTAAAAATCAAAATTCTTCAAATCTTTCAAAACCTTTTCTATCGATAGCACCAAAGCCATCGATAGTGAGTTCTGAAGATGATGCTGAAGATGATCAAGATGAAGCTAATGAGCCTCAATCTTCCATAAGACATCTTAGGCACCATCCTCCTAAACAAGTAATTGGAGAAATGTCAAAAGGAGTTAGAACCAGAAGGCAACTACAAAATGAAATAGAATTTTCTGCCTTTATTTCTGAAAATGAACCAACCTGTGTTGATAAAGCTCTTGTTGATTGTGACTGGATAGTTGCAATGCAGGAAGAACTTAACCAATTTAAAAGGAATCAAGTTTGGGACTTAGTACTTAGACCAAGAAATCATCCTATTATTGGTACTAAATGGGTTTTGAAAAACAAACTTGATGAATCTGGTCAAATTGTCAAAAATAAAGCCAGATTAGTTGCCAAAGGATATAACTAAGAAGAAGGCATTGAATATGAAGAAACTTTTGCTCCAGTCGCAAGAATTGAAGCAATAAGGATTCTACTAGCTTTTGCATCCATAAAAAATATTAAACTTTATCAAATGGATGTTAAGAGTGCTTTTCTTAATGTATATATTAAAGAAAAGGTATATGTTGAGCAACCTCCTGGTTTTGAAGAAAACTCTAAGCTTGATCATGTTTACAAACTTAAAAAGGCTCTTTATGGTCTCAAACAAGCACCTAGAGCTTGGTATGAGAGGCTTAGCACATTTCTCATTGAAAAAGGCTTTTCTAGAGGAAAATTAGATACTACCTTATTCATCATGCATAAAGATAAACACATGCTTATAGTTCAAATTTGTGTTGATGATATTATTTTTGGTGCTACTAATGAAAAGCTCTGTGAAGAGTTTGCTAAGATGATGCAGGGTGAATTCAAAATTTCAATGATGGGAGAATTAACATTCTTCCTAGGCCTGCAAATAAAGCAAAGGAAAGATGGCATCTTTATCTCCCAAACCAAGTATTGTAAGGAAATTCTCAACAAATTTGGGATGGAGCAATCTAAGGATGAGGACACTCCCATGAGTACCTCTGCCAGTTTAGATGCAGATGTCAAAGGGAAAGTAGTTAATCAATCTCATTATAGAGGAATTATTGGATCCTTACTTTATTTAACAGCTAGCAGACCTGATATTCAATTTAGTGTGGAAATGTGTGCTAGTTATCAAGCAAATCCTAAAGAATCCCACTTAACCAATGTAAAAAGAATTTTGCGTTATTGCAAGGAACTCATGAGCTTGAGATGTGGTATCCCAAGGGAACTCAAGAGTACCTTCTTGCTTATTCTGACTCTGACCATGCAGGTTATAAGACAGATACAAAAAGTACAAGTGGTCAATGTCAATTTATTGGTGGATGTTTATTCTCTTGGGCCAGCAAGAAGCAGAATTGTGTCTCCCTTTCATCTACAGAGGCTGAATATATTGTAGCAGCAAGTTGTTGTGCTCAAGTTCTGTGGCTTAAGCATCAGCTTAGAGATCTGGGCTTGGAATTCCCAGAAGTGCCTATTCTCTGTGACAACACCAGCACAATAAGCTTGGCTAAAAATCCAGTTCACCATTCTAGAACCAAGCATATTGATGTGAGACATCATTTTCTGAGAGATCATGTTCAAAAGAAAGATGTCAAGGTGGAATTCATCTCAACAAACTTGCAACTTGCTGATATCTTTACCAAACCTTTTGAGCCAGCCTAATTTATCTTCATCAGAAGGGAATTAGGAATGGTAAATCCAAACGAGTTGTAAATATCTCTTAAATATCTTGAATTTAATTTCATTTTATTCATACAGATTAATCACTAACTTAGGCATCGGAGTGTCAAATCTTAAGTTTTGCAGGACTGGCCTATCGATAGTGAGGTTCACTATCGCTAGCATATGCAGGGCAAAGCTAAGGTTGAGCAAAGATTGTCATCGCTAGCCAAACATATTATCGATAGCAAAGTCAGCCATCGATAGCTGGAAGGAGTAAGTGATGAGTCTAAGTCACTTGCTCAGCGTGGGATCATGCCTACTAGCGAGCGATAGCAAGTCACTTAACAAGTCAGAATGCGAAACATTAGCTGATGTACTTCATTGATGGTAAACCCTAAACCCTAAACCTATAAAGACAGGTCATCTGCATTTGCATTCATTCACAAACATTCATTCATCATTTTCTCTTCTACTCCAAAACCTCTCTGAGCATTCAAACATTCATCTCCAAATCTCTCTGTTCTCAAAACCCTAAAATGGCCAAAACCAAAGTTCCCATTGTCTCAAAGAGTCTTAACGCTAATCCATCTCCCTAATCATCTAGCAAACGGTCTCGTACCCAGAAGAGTGTCTCTTTTTCTAAAGAAGTTACTGAGAATCACCCCAAGCGTAAAAAAGAAACCCTCACTGGCGTGCCATATTTGTCAACCCCCTTCGAAGCTCCACGAGCATTATTCGCAGAAAAGGGAACCCTAGATCGGGCTGCCGTTTGGGTTGATTTGAAATACCTCAAGCAGAAAGGTTTTGACTTGGATGCCTGGTTGCTGCCTTACAAGAACTGGCTGAGTGTGAAGAATGATTATAATGAGGAAGTGTTGCGCACATTCTATTCCAGTCTAAAACCCCTTCCCGAATACTCGAAAGGGAAGCTCGTGAACATCTCTTTCGAAGGCATGGTGAGAGGATGAGGCTTCGTTTTTGGATGGAGGCCTATCAACAGGATATTGGGGATTTTTGGGGAGGAATACAACAAATGGTATATGCCTGAGAAATACCTTGAAGAAGAGCTTGCAGAGATTTATGAGACTACCACCAACAAGCCAGCTGACATGCCTGTAATCAACAAGATTCTGCACTATGTCTACACCAGAATCATGACTCACAAGTCAGGGAACTTTAGCTGCTTTCCAAAGATTGACAACCCATGGTTGCCTAATCTCATTCAGAAGGTTCCTCTCAACCCAGGCCAAATGGTGTGTATGGAGATCCACAGATTTCTATCAGACAAATCTCCCAAGGCTCCTCTGCCTTATCCTCAGCTTGTATCTCACATCCTAGAATTCTCCAAGATTAAGTCTCTAGGGGATGGAGAGAACAAGCAGTGCAAGCAAGTCACCACTTCTACCCTAAAGAAGATGGGAATCCAGATACCTGCTGATGGAGGTGCATCTGTGTCTCAATCCCAAGCCTCTCGTGCTCCTTCTTCCTTTGCTCAACCTGAATTTGTTGAAGAAGAAGCTCAGTCCAGAAGAGCTCCACCTCCTCCTGCTACTGCGTCAAAATCCTCAATTTTCTCCAAAGAAGCAGTTGAGGAAATAGTCTTCAGACTCTCTACAGAATTCAATTTTGCTCTGGAAGCACAGAAAGTAGAGTTACTGAAGCCTATCCAGGAGCTTCAGGCTCAAGTGAAGAATTTAGAAGAATGCCTGAGTCTTCCTTCTCAGATCATTAAGCCAAGAGCAATAACCTCTCAAGGTACATCATCACCTCCTCACTCCCCTCTTCATCATTCTCACTCACCCCTCCACTACCAAAACCACTCCTCTACTCCTTCCCACCATAGCCAACCCCCTTCTCCTATCCAAGTCCAGACCACCCCAGAAACACCTATCAATACCATAATCCCTATCGCTAGACCTCACTCACCTCTCCCACATATCACTCAAGTCCCACCAACACAAGGACCTCCTATCGCTACCACAGTCCCACCACCTCAGTCAACCCCTACCGCTACCATTTCCCCTAGCGATAGCCCTCATTCTCCCAGATCTTCCACTACCACAGCTCCAACACTTTCACCAACCCCTATCGCTAATCCAACTATTAGCGATAGTATTCCTCTTCCTCCCACCACCCTTAGCGCTACTCCCATTCCTATCCTTCCACCAAACCTTGACCCCACTCCTTTCTCTGGCCACGATGATGACAAAAAGGGGGAGAAAGATATTGATGCTATTGACGCTTCCATGGTTGCTAAAGAGGTTGAGGAAGTTGTCAGAGGGATAGCTAGAAACTACATGATGTCTGAGGATCACAGAACTCCTCTTCTCCAGAATCAGAAGAGGATATTCTTGTAAAGGCAGCTCAGATTGCTCAGAAGCATGGAATTCCCCCAAGTGTCCTGACTGCTGACCCAATCCCTGTCTCAATCATTCTTTTTGGAGATAATGTGGAGACATCAGGTGCAGACAAGCCTAGCACTGGAAATGAGTTTCACGATAAAATTCAAAAGCTGCTAGTGCTTGAAGCCAAGAAAAATGAGTCAAGAAGAAGCAAGAGAAGAGATCACTTTCAAGGTGACTCCTAAGGACTCTTCTGATGTTCCTAAGGAAAGGCCTAAAAGAATAAAGAGGGTAGCTTCTAAGAAGCCAATAGTTGAAAAGCTACTTCCTCCTCACAAGTTGTCAAAAGATCAAAAGAAGGCTCTTGGTCAGATCTTAAAAGAGAAGAAGAAAGTTCTTGCTAAGGGTTTGAATGAAGCAGAGGAAGCAAAGAAAAATGCTGTTGAAAAGGAGGCTTCTAACAAGAAAGCCCTTGAAGAGGCTTTGAGAAAACATAAAGAGGCTGTTGAGCAGAAGGCTGCTTTTGAGGCAACGAAGAAGGCAAGAATAGAGAAGGAAGCAGAGGAAGTTGCAGAGAAGAAGAGGAAGGAAATTGCTCAAGGAAAAAGAGCATGCGTTTACAAAAGAAGGTTTCATTCATCCAAGGCTAAAGAACCCACAGCTATTTCCATTACTGAACCTTCTGAAAATCCTGAGCAAGCCAAGTCTGAGCGAGTAAGAGCTAAGAAGGAAAAAGCTAAGCAAGAAAAACTCCAACAAGACAGATTCTTCTACTCAGACTCTTCTATCTCTGACTACCCTGATGAAGAATACATGGTCACTCCCTCCAGTGACAAATTTGACAATGAGGGTGCTTTAATTTTTAAAAATCATTCAGCATATGCATCATACATGGCCAAAACTGATGTAATTCCTTTTGTAGAGCTAAAATGACATATACTCTTTTGTGCTATACTGTTTATATGCTCTGAACATGTTTTATCTGACATGTGTTTTTACTTATGTTTTGTCACATCAAAAAGGGGAAGAATGTTAGAATCTTAAGTTTTGATGAGGACTGGACCCTATAGATAACATAAGTAAAATGAACAGAGAGCATACAACTTAGTCTGGAATGAATTAAAGCAAGAATCAAGAGATATGACTAAGTTAAAAAGAGTGTAGGTTACCCTAACAATGAACGAGTAAATCTTATAGGTAACAGAAACACTATCGCTAAAGCTAAAACTTATAGCTAACAGCTATATAAGATAGCATCAGTAAGTGGAGACTTAGCTATAATCTGAAGAAAGGCAATACCTCTATCGCTAAGGTCTTCACTATCACTAGAATAAATTGAGACAGCCTAAGCAATGAACAAACTATCACTATCGCAAAGGGCTCATAAATAACCTCAGAAATAGTCATAAATGCTAGCGATAACGTGATTAGCTATCGATAATAGAATACTCGAAATAGATTTATATAGCTAACAGATAACTAGCAGATATATTCACTAGCGATAATAGAAGAGACTATTGATAATAAGACACTGGATGAAATAACAATGATAATATGAACCAGTGGTCATTAGCGATAACAAATATAGCTATCGATAGCAAAACACTCATTGCAATATCTTAAGCATCAGATAGCTAAAGCACTAGCTAATAAATCATACTAGCGATAACACTAACTGTGCTTCCCATGAATACTTGTTTAGCTAACAGTCTAAGTGCAGGATTGACACTATGATGCTAGCTAGGGGTGTCCATCTTCTCCTGATCTCGGCCTTCCCATCCCGGTCCCGGCCTTCCGGGACCGGGAATTTCCCGTCCCGAAAGTTCCGAGGAAAAAATCCCGGGGCCGGGATCGGGAAATATCCGGGACCGGGACCGGGAACCGGGATAGGCCCCGGGAATTCCCGGTCCCGGATATTTAAAAAAAAATCAGAGGTTTGGGCTCTTAACCCAGAAGTATGTGTTTAAAAAACAAGTAAGTGTTTAAAAAAACTGTTCAATATTGAGCCCATATAGGCCCAATTCATTAAACAACCCCCACCCCCAATTTTGCCAAACCCTTCACTCCCCAGTCTCACAAGTCACACCTGACGCTCTGATCACTCTCCTCCTCCTCCTCACGCTTTAGAAGCCGTCCGAACCCTAGATCCAAAGTTGACATCAACACACTCTCGTCACCAACTACGGCACCGAGAATAATCACCAGCAAAGTATTAATGGGATTCCACAGTGAAAAAATTCACATCCTCTACTTCAATTTGTTCTCAGAATAGAGAAGCATTAGGAAACAATAATGGGAGGAGGCAATGGTCAGAAATCCAAGACGGCGCGTGAGAGGAACCTGCAAAAACTGAAAGCCCCTAAAGGTAACACTTTCTTCTTCCTTAATCCGTTTCCATTTCTCGTCAACCTTATTCTTCTATATGACAATTAGAGTTTCCATGTAATCATGTGCGGCACAAGATTATGATGCCTTTTCTTTTTGGTTCTTTTTTTTTTTTGAAAACACGAAGTCAGCTTGATTCCAACAAGAAAGCCATGTCGATCCAGCTACTAATCCAATTTCTCCCGCTTCCTTCTTCCTCTGTTACCAATTCCTGACTTTTCTCTGTTGAAAAAAAATTATCAAAATTTTGATGCCAGAAATTGGATTCCCGGTCCACTGCATCTTTTTCCTTCTATATCGTGATTCATACAAAATCATATATCAGGATATGAGGAAAGATTATTCACGATAGTGCCACAATCACATTTGTATTCTTTGGTTTTTATTAATACTGAATGATCCAATTATAGTAGATTTTTTTTTATGGTTTTTATATTTGGTTTGGTTATCCCGGTAATTCCCGGTCCCGTTCCCAGGACCGGGACTAAAATTCAGTCCCGGCCCCATTCCAGGACCGGGAGCCGGGAATAGGGATTCTCGGTCCCGGTCCCGGGTTTGGACACCCCTAATGCTAGCGATAGCTTGGGAGGCTAGCGCTACTGAAAAAGCTGCTACACAAGTACAATGTTGCAAATAGTTGTTGGCCACAGTCTCTATCTCTCATAGCTCATCTTCTGCAAGAATTAAATGAAGTAAGAGAAGAAAGATGACCAAAAATGAAGACCAGCATTAAATGCCAACGGCTAGGAGCTCCAACGGACTCATGAAGCTGAAAGAAAAAGGAAAAACTATGAAGAGATATAAAAACCAAGCCTTGAGCATTTCTGAAAGAGAGAACAAACTGACGAACAAGCATTTATTATTTCTCATCTACTCACTAGTCAAAGCTTTATTATTCTTAGTGAGATTATTCTGTACTTCAGTGATTAACAAAATCTGTTCATTAAGTGAACTCATTTATTGAAATCCTCTACTGTTTGAGGTTGTTCTTAAGTATGGGACTTTAGAACAGGGTTGTAGTCATACAACTTGTAAGGGGGAGTGTTTAGAGGAAGTCTAAAACTCTGTCTTGTAAAGGTTGGTAGGTGAACCCGGTTTGTAAAACCTGTGGTTTAGTGGAACCCAACGAGGAGTTGGAGAACTGGATGTAGGCAGTGTTTGGCCAAACCAGTATAAAGGATTGTATTTAAGTTTTAAAGTTTAAATTTTTGAAAAGCACAATTCACCCCCCTCTTGTGCGTTTTGCCACCTTCAACAGAGTGAAACACGTCGAAGGAAGGAATTTTTTTGGGCCCAGTAGGACAAGAGAGACGAGGGACTGGAGCTAGCGACAGTGGTCTGAAGCTTGAGAGTTTCTCGTCGAAGGAGAGGAGGAAGTCACTGGACAAGGCATGGAGGTGTGGCGGTGAACGAGTCGAAAGAGCAAAGGAAGTTCCTGGACACGACGGCGCTAGCGATGGTGAATGGAGAAGGGCTGGGAGAACGATAAATGGGATTTAGCCTCTAAGGACAGTGGCAGAGATGACGACGGCGACTGGTGAACGCACATTGCCGCCGATCATGGAGGAGAAAGGTTGGACCAAGATGAGAAATAAGATTAGGGCAACTCTAAAATTTTTGGGGTGAAGGACTCGGGTCGAGGAAGGCAGGAAAAGGAGAAGGTGAGTTTTTTTTTGTTTTTTTTTTTAAATTATGCTGATTATTATATATATATTTTTCTTTTATTTTAAAGAAATTCGGCTTAGTGAAGCAAGAAGAGGGGAATATGAAATTTTTTTGTTTATTTATAAAATATGCTTATTATTATATTATATTTTTTTTTTATTTTAATTATTTTTTTAATTTTTTTATTATTGGTGGGTGGGCCACAGCTCAAATGCATTTGGGCTGCTGCTTAATTTCTCTCTGGAGCTACCTAAGTGATGTTGAGCTGCAACTCAAAATTTTAGGATGTAGCTCAAATACTCTTTGGACTATACTGAGCAAAACTGAGTTGCAGCTCAGAAATTTAGGCCGCGACCTTTTTTCTTGCTGTCAAATATTAGATTCATATAAGTAAAATCCCCACTTTGCTGCAATATACCACACAAAAACACCCCAGTACACCAAGATTGACATAATTTAAACAATCACACACACATTTTGAAGCAAATTAGCACTCAATCCCAATTAATGGAAGATCAAATCACAATTGAAAACATCATAAAACCATGATCCCTTCACAAAAAGTCATTATCATGTGGTGAAAACTTGACATCAACATAGCAATTCCAATGACTAAATTTTTCTTTTTCCTAAGGTAGGATTGATTGATTACTTGAAAACAAACAAGTCACATTGCAACCACAATCACCGCCAATTTTTCCCCATGTCATAATTCTCCAAAATCAGCCCAAAAACATCAATTTGTTCATAGAACAAAATCTCCGGTTAATATATCCCATTACACACACAAACAAATGAACACAAGTCACAAGGCTACATTTATTCCAAATCTACCAAATGGATCTCAAATAAGAAGCACTCATGGTCATGATATGATAGTAAACAACCAAAATATCAACAAAATTCTTTTGTTTCAGTCATGATAAACCAGTCATATCAGCAAAAATAGCTCCCACACCATATTAAAATCATAGCAATTACTGAAATAGCTATTACTCCCTGAAAAATGGCCAGCCATATGTTAGCCTTCAAATCAACCATATTCCACATGCCTTTATCCTTTCAACTGCAATATTCCCCGAATACTCCCCACCAAGCATACAAAACACAAAAGAACTAGCATAACATTACTAAAACACACTAAAACAAACGTAAAATTCAAAAGAAAGAGTTTAGAACTTAGGTTGCCTCCCAAGTAATGCTTGGTTTATAGTCCTCAGCCGGACTCTTCTCTGCTTCAAGAGGGATCAGAAAGAGGTACGGTGACCGATGCACGATCCATGTCACCACTCCAGTAATGCTTCAACCTTTGGCCATTAGCTTTAAATCTCTCTCCATCATTGCCTTCAAGCTCAATAACACCACGATCAAGTGTTTGGACCATAGTGAACGGTCCTGACCATTAGGATTTGAGTTTCCCCAGAAATAGTCTCAACTTGGAATTAAACAAGAGAACCCGTTGTCCTGGCACAAAATTCTTGAAGAGGATCTTCTTATCATGCCACCTTTTTGTCCTCTCCTTGTACAAATTTGAACTCTCATAAGCATTGAACCGGAATTCTTCAAGTTCATTTAGTTGAAGGAGTCTCTTTTCACCCACAGCTTTTGCATCAAAATTTAGCTTTTTGTAGCCCAATAAGCACTATGCTCCAACTCCACCGGTAGATGACAAGCCTTTCCAAACACAAGCCGATATGGAGACATACCAATGGGAGTTTTGTATGTTGTCCGATAGGCCCATAATGCATCATCAAGTTTAATGGACCAATCTTTTCTTGTTATACCTACGGTCTTCTCAAGGATTTTCTTGATTTCCCTGTTAGAGATTTTAGCTTTGCTATTAGTTTGAGGATGGTATGGCAAAGCAACCTTATGTCTCACACCATATTTCTTCAAGATAGTTTGGAATTGATTGTTGCAAAATGAGTACCCCCGTCACTCACAATAGCCCTAGGAGCTCCAAAGCGGGTAAAAATCTGTTTCTTCAAAAACTTCACCATCATTTTTGCATCATTGGTAGGAAAAGCAGCTGCTTCAACCCATTTTGAGACATAATCAACAGCAACCAAGATGTATTGATTGTTGAATGATTTAGGAAAAGGACCCATAAAGTCAATGCCTTATACATCAAATAATTCTACTTCAAGCATGTTGTTCAGAGGCATTTCATTCCTTATAGAGATGTTACCTAATCTTTGGCACCGATCACACTTCAAGGCAAGTCATAAGAATCTTTAAACAAAGAAGGCCAATAAAAACCACATTGTAGAATCTTAGCAGCAGTCTTGTTGCCTCCCAAATGTCCCCCATATTCAGAAGAATGGCAATATCTTAGAATTTCTTGTTGCTCAAATTCAGGGACACACCTTCTCAACAGTTGATCAGCACATTGATGGAACAAGAAAGGTTCTTCCCAATGATAGAACTTGACGTCATGTAAAAATTTTCTTCGTTGGTGCGGCTTTAAATCATGAGGTATAATTCCACACAAAAAATTGACAATATCAGCATACCAATGAGTCATAGTATGGCTAACACCGAAGAGTTGTTCATCAGGAAATATATCATCAATTGCTTTGCCTCTCTCTAGTTGAGCATCAGTACTCAACCTAGATAAATGGTCAGCTACTTGATTCTTTGTACCCTTTCTATCCATAATTTCCAAGTCAAACTCTTGCAATAAAAGCACCCATCTAATCAATCGTGCTTTTGAGTCTTTCTTGCTAAAGAGGTATTTCAAGGCTGAATGATTAGTATACACTGTGACTCTAGCTCCTACAAGATATGCCTGAAATTTTCCAAAGCCGTACACCACTGCAACCAACTCCTTTTCGGTGGTTGTGTAGTTTTGTTGTGTATCATCAAGTGTTCTGCTAGCATAAAATATAGGATGGAATAAATTATCTTTCTTTTGACCAAGAACCGCACCCACAGCATAATCACTCGCGTCACACATCACAATGAAGGGTAAAGCCCAGTCAGGAGCCATCATAATTGGTGTAGAACCAAGCCTTCTCTTCAATTCTTCAAATACTTTCATACATGCATCATCAAACTTCAATTCAACATCTTTCTCAAGCAATGCACATAGTGGTTTAGCTATCTTCGAAAAATCCTTGATAAAGCGGCGATAAAAGCCGACATGGCCAAGAAAACTCCTCACACCCTTGGAATTGATAGGTGAAGGGAGTTGGTCAATCACAGAGATTTTTGCTTTATCTACTTCTAAGCCATTCTTGGATACTCTATGGCTAAGAACTATGCCTTCTCTTACCATAAAGTGACATTTCTACCAATTCAAGACTAGATTAGTCTCTTCATATCTTTTCAACACATTAGCTAAATTCTTCAAGCACTCATCATAAGAATCCCCAAATACAGTAAAGTCATCCATGAAAACTTCCATAGAATGCTCAATCATGTCAGAAAAGATAGCCATCATGCATATCTGAAAGGTGGCCGGAGCATTGCATAAGCCAAAGGGCATGCACTTGAATGCAAAAGTCCCATATAGACAAGTGAAAGTCGTCTTCTCTTGATCTTCCGGCGCTATTGCAATTTGATTATACCCAGAGTATCCATCCAGAAAACAAAAGAATTCATTTCCAGCCAGTTTATAAAGCATCTGATCAATAAAGGGTAGAGGAAAATGATCCTTCCGAGTGGCGGCATTTAGCTTGCGATAATCCATACAAACTCTGCAACCTGTGATAGTGCGAGTAGGAATCAACTCGTTGTGAGTGTTAGCCACTACAGTCATACCCCCTTTTTGGGGATGCATTGGACTGGGCTCACCCAAGAACTGTCAAAAATAGGATATACAATGCCCGCATCAAGCCATTTCAAGATTTCCTTCTTCAAAACTTCCTTCATAATTGGATTCAATCTTCGTTGATGTTCAATGGAAGATTTATGATTTTCCTAAAGAAAAATATTATGCATACAAGTTGAAGGGCTAATACCCTTTATATCTGTAATAGTTCACCAGATGGTTTTTTATGAGCTCTCAAGACCTCAACTAATTGTTCCTCTTGTTGCACTGACAAATTAGAAGTAATGATCACTGGTAGAGTGTTGTTAGCCCCCAAATAAACATATCTCAAGTGTGAGGGTAAGGGCTTCAACTCAAGGGAAGGTGGCTCTTCAAGAGAAGATTTCAGAGTTTGTCTATCAAGAGAAGTCAAGTCTAGAGATTCAAATTGCACCTGACTCCTAGGATAAGGCATTGATGCATCCATAATAGCCAAACACTCCTGCATGTCCATACCCTCATTTTGTAGCCCAAGTAACACTGCTTCAATAGGATCATGACATATTGACTCATTGAATCCTTCTTGCACCACTTGCTCCAAAACATCAACAAAGAAGCATTGGTCTGACTGATTAGGATATTTCATCAACTTATGTATGTTGAAAGTAACTTGCTCATCTACAACTCTCAAGGTAAGTTCACCTTTTTCTACATCAATCAGAGTTCTAACAGTTGCTAAGAATGGTCTTCCTGATAGAATAGGCATTTCTCTATCTGCTTCTAAGTCAAGTACAATGAAATCTGCAGGAAAAATGAATTTATCCACTTTTACTAACACATCTTCAATGATACCCCATGGTTAAGACATGCTTCTATCTGCAAGTTGCAATGTGACAGTAGAAGGTCTTGCTTCACCCAACTCTAACTTGTTGAAAACAGAAAGAGGCATTAAATTCACACTCGCCCCAAGATCACATAAGGCTTTTCCCAAGAATTTGTCTCCAATGTAGCATGGAATAGAAAAACTCCCAGGATCTTTCATCTTTGGAGGAAGCTGCTTAATAACGTCAGTGAAATTCTTAGTCATGGCAACTATTTCAAATTCATTAAATCTTCTCTTCTTAGATAGCACATCCTTCATAAACTTGGCATATTTGGGCATTTGCTCCAAAGCTTCTACAAAAGGGATGTTAATATGCAATTGCTTGAACATATCCAGAAACTTCTTGAATTGGCCATCATCTTGTTGCTGCTTGAGCCTTTGAGGAAAGGGAGATGGAGGCACATATTTTGGTTTTGCCTCTTGTAGCTTCTTTTTGTCATCACCCTCCTTTTTGCCTTTGGCTTCATTTTTCTTCTCAATAAGATTCTTCTTTTTGCTATTGTTCTCCTCAACTATAATCTCCTCATCAACCTTGTCATCCTCATCAAGACCAACATCCTCATAAACTTCATTACTCTTGTCCTTAGGTTGAGGCACATTAGGTACTTGCCTCCCATTTCTCAATGTGATTGCCTTGCACTCCTCCTTACCTTCCTTTCTAGGATTAGGAATAGTATCACTCGGGGGATTACCTATTGACATAGCATTCATTTGTGAAGCCAATTGCCCCATTGCACTTCAAGGTTTTTAATGGCTATTTCATGGAGAGAAAGAGTTGCTTTAGTCTCAACCCTTGAAGCCTCTTGTCCAGTTAAGATCTGAGCCAACATCTTTTCCATTTTAGATTCTTCCTCCTTGATAGGGACTTTCCCAGACTGTGCTTGAAAACCCGGTGGATGAGAAGGTTTAGCGCCTGAAGATGAACGTTGATTCAACGTTTGCCCTTGGTTCCATGAAAAATTGGGATGATTTCTCCACCCTGGATTATAAGTCTGTGAATACGGGTTATTATGGGGGTTTTGAAACTTTCCCATGTAGTTGGCTGATTCTGAAGCCATATAGAGAGGACAATGGTCCGGCAGGTGGACATCCTTGCATTGGTCACACACAACTAGGGTAGTATGAATAGAATGCACACCATGAGATTTACCCCTTTGCATTTGAGACTCTATTACATCAAATCGATTATTCATAGCAGAAAGAATAGTAGCAATTTGGGAAGAAGAATGAGAGTCATCCTTAGGAGTAGCTAGCGGTTGTGAAGTCCTCCTATCAGTACTTTGAGAGTTGTTTACAGATAACTGATCCAACAATCTAATCACCTCATTAACAAGAACATTCCGGTATCCTCCATTCGTCATAGAGTCTACCATGGCCTTAGTCTGAGGATTAAGGTGATTACAAAAGATTTAGACTATCACCCATTTATCCACCCCATGATTGGGGCATTGCTTCATCAACATTTTGTACCGTTTCCAAGCTGCATAGAGATGTTCATCTGGATGTTGTCTAAAGCTAAGAAACTCATCTCTAGCTTCCACAGATTTATCATCAAAGAAAAAGCAAGCTTTGAACTTACTTTCAAGCTCATTCCAGGAATTGATAGAGCCATCAGGAATATTATTGAACCATTCTCTAGCTTTGCCTTGCAGGGAGAGAGGAAATAACCAAAGTTTGAAGACATCTGGTGGCACTCCATTTTGTTTGAAAGAATCACACACCTCTAAGAAGTACATCAAATGCTTGTTGGCATCTTCATTGTAATGGCCATTAAACATTTCATGCAGTTGCAGCATTGTTATCATCACATGCTTAATCTCAAAAGTATGTGCTTGCATCTCCAGCATCCGAATGCAAGATTGAGTACCTCTCATGTTCTGACTAGCAAAGTCATTGACCGTAGCCCGATCATACTCATCATCGGCCATGATTTTAGATTCAGTCTCAACTTCTTCTTCAAAGAGATTCACTCCTTCAAGTACCACTTCCAAGCTACTAAGCTCTAGGCTTTGTATAAACCAAAATGGCACCTATAAGAAGCACAACTAAACAAGTATCAAACTAAACAAAAGTAAAATTAAACAAGAAAAGAAAAATAATTATATATCTACAAGCTCAAGCAAAATTAATAATCAAGCCTAAGGTTGACCAAGGGATTTGTTACCAAATCCCCGGCAACGGCACCAAAAACTTGTTCGCACTGCAATTGCACGAGTCGCGCCAAGTAATAAAGTGATAATAAAGTATCGTTCCCACTAGGATTTGGTTACAAATGCGATTAAACAAAAGGCTTAGTGAGTTCACTTAAGTTGAGATGGAGCAAATCTTGGTTGGAAAATTAACTAATAGAAAAATGCCTTTAAAAATAAAAGTTGATAACCATAAATAATTCTTTAACTTTAAGGATAAAATGGAGCCTAGGATTATGTATCTCCCTAGTATTTCATAACCTCTAACAACCTCCTCTCACAAGTGCTTTCAATAAATATACATGTATTAGCCTAGGGTTCAAAATATACTTATAAAAGCTTTCTCAAGTCAAGAACAATTGTCTCATTTCATCAATTGCTCAATCTCTTGTTACAATTAATAAAACCCAATTTCTAAGCTCCAACCCTAATGTGGCTATGCAAGGTTAATAAGTATATCTCTATCTTACCAACAAAACCATCCATTCAACAAGCAAATTTCAAGTTCTTGCAGAATTTCACCCAAGTTCTACATTTAACCTAGCTCTCTCAAGCTTCAATCAAATGTGCAAGACATCTAAATGGTGATCAAGCATTTAGAAGCTTTAAGCAAAGAGTAAAATAAACACATATATATCATTAATCACAAAAGGAGAGGAGTATTAAAGAGTTAATCCATACAAGGGTTCAAAATAATCCTAGATAACAAGTTTAGCTACTCATAATCAATAAAAAGCTACAAATCCAAGGAGAATGTACAGCCATAACTAAAAACAAGAGAGGAAGGGAAGAAGAGGAAGGGAAGAAGAAGAAAAACCAAAGACTTAGAGCTCCAAATCTCTTCCAAAGCTTAATCCTTGCTTCCATATCTTCAAAACCCAAGCCCTAGCACCCAAAATTGCTTTAAGAAATCCAGAAAGTCGAATATCGTAGCTTCCCTTCGTTTTTCCCCTTTTAAACCTTCATTTTCGCGTCTAATTAATGCTGTGCGTTTTGCTTATGCGAGTGAACAGCGGCCCAGAAATTTGAGCCACGGCTCAATTTTCTTCTGTGTAGAAATGAGCTATGACTGAGAAATCGAGCTGCGGCTTAGTTTTATTCTGTGTGGTTTTCCATATGTTATTCTCATTGAGAATCCTATAGAGGGTTCCTCTCCAGTAGAGAAGATAGGCAAACATTTTAAAGAAAGTAATAAGAGGAGAATACTGATGTCTGGAATTACACAGATAATGGTAAATGGGAAGAGGTGTAAAAAGAATGGCACAAGTGTGAAGGGCGGAAAGAGACCAGAGATACCACAAGAGCTTTTCAGGAATAGGACCCTTAATGATAGGAATGGTAAGAAATGGGGTGTCAAAGTTGAGAGAGTAAGGATGAATCTGGGTTTTAATAAGTAAGAGATGAAGCCAATAGACAAGGTTTGTCGAGCAAGATTATAAGCTTTAGTGGAACTGGTAGGGTTATGTCCTGGTGGGAAAATAGTGGCTTTAAGGCATTGGAGCATGGGTGGTGGCATTGTTTCAGAGATAGAGAGAATGTAAATAGTATGAGAATGTGTTAAAAGTTGTGGAGTTTTTTTAGGTCTAGAGAGGAAATCAACAATGGTATTTTGGTTTCCTTTGAGATGAGGACTATGAATTTATAGTGAGAAAACTAGTCTTTCCAACGAAGTAGCTGGCTATCAGGCAAAGATTTTCCTTTTTGCTCAAGCATCTTTGGAAAAGATGTATTGTCTATGTCTACCACAAAATGATAAGGATTGAGATGAAAACTAAACTTTTCAATCCCTTTTTTAACTATAAGAATTTCTTTATAGGTAGCATGGTAATGCTTTTCAGATTCTTTGAACTACCCACTAGCATGTCCACAGTAGTATCTTTTCTCATTTACTTCCTTAATGAGTATAGCACCCCAATGTTCATCATTTGCATTAATGTGGAGTATTCTTTGGCCTTTGTCAGGATTCTTCAAAGGCTGGGGCTTTTGAGCTAGGTTCTTGAGTGCCTATACAGCCCTAGTCTGGGATGTTCCCATGCGGATGGATTCTTTTTGAGAAGCTTGGACATATGGCTAGTATATTTGGACACATTAGGGATGAAGTCTATAAGGTAATTGATGATTCCCATGAATTGTTGAATTTGCTTGGTAAACAAATTATCATCTGGGAAATATTGTAATTATTCTGCAATATGTGGACCAGGTTGGTATTAACCATTTTCAAATGTCATGCCCATGAATTCAATTTTGGTAGCTCCTAATTCTGCTTTCTTTTTCGACAGCATAATCCCATATTTTTGGACAATATTTATGAATTGAGCCAAATGAGCTTTATGAGATTCCTGGTCTTCTAAAAATAGTAGAATATCATTAATGTATATTAGAGCACTATTGAGGATGAGCTCAAATATTCTCGTCATGGCTCTTTGTAAAATGGAAGGGGCAACATTAAGCCCGAAGGGCATTACTGTCCATTGATATTGAGCATTACGAATACAGAAGGCTATTTTATATCGATTTTTAGGATGAATACCAATCTGCCAAAAGCCTGCTTTTAAATCAAATTTTGAGAAGATTTTGGTTGTTTTTAAATGGATTGAAAGAGTGCTAGGCTTTGGAAGAGGAAATTTGTCATCTTGAAGAAAGATGTTAAGAGGCTTGTAGTCAATGACCAGACTTTTCTTTCCTCCTTTGATTCAAGATCTTTTTTCAACATAAAAGACTTGACAGACCCAATCAGACTTTGAAGGTTAAATAAGGCCTTTTTTAAGAAGTGCAACACATTCTTCATGGGTGAGCTTAAGATCCTCATGATTCATACCTGGATGAGAGGCCTTAGTAGGATTGATGTCTTCATTTTTCTTGAATAGAAGACAAACAAAAACTCTTGATTTTTCCATAGGAGAGAAGAATTTTTAAATTGATCATGACCATCAGCACAGTAATGTAAGAGCTGATTTTTTTTCATGCTCATAATCAAGAGGAGCTTGTTGGATTTCTAACAGACTTGGAATCTCCCTATATGCACTAAAGACATTTTTTAATCTGATTCCTTTAGGTAAAATTTGAAGATTTTGGGTCTGATGATAAGCATCAAATCCAATGAGGATATCCTTCCCTAGGAGATCATTGCCCAAATACAGTTAAGGAAGAATTGAATACCAATTTTTCTTCTTGTAATCCATTTAATCTGGAATAAGTTGCTATCAGCAGTAGTAAAATACTGATTAAAAGGGACCCATGCTTCATGAGGGAGGATATGAGGCTTCATGACAGTTTGACAGGATCTAGTATCAAGAAATCCAATAGCTGGGATAGGTTTGTCATATTTTCCTGGAAGAATGTGAACTTTGATGTTTGGTTTGGGAGTAGGGGTTTTCTTAGTGAAATGGATGGAACAAAGATAATGATGTGTATGTCGACAACATGGAACCCTTGGAGCAGAATCCACAAGACAGGTTTAGGGTTAATCAATTGGGTACATTGAATCAAGATTATCATCAAATAAAGAATTAGAGAAGGATTCATCATCAGTATAGGGAAGAATATAATGAGCTTCTTCATCTTTATCAGGCCGTTCTTCAACAACAGATTCAATATCTTCCTCATCCCAAATGAGAAGGACAGATTGTAAACGATGAAGCATCTTAATATCCTTAAGTGTCTTGTTAGGGCAAGATTTTGCAAAATGGCTTTTTTTCTTACAGATGTAACAGCGATCTAATTTTCTTGATTGAGTCCATCTTTTCTTAAAAAATTTGAGGAAAAATTTTCTAAAAGGCTTTCTGTGTCTCCTTTGGGGAGGAAAATATTTCTTTTGAAATTATGATAATGGGATTTCTGTTAGGTAGAGCAAGAGAAACTTCTAGGATCCTTGCATTTGATATGCAAATATGATTTCTTGCAAGCTGACCGAAGCTTTGGTTCTTCTTGGAAAACTGTCTTGACAAATTTCTGCTATTCACAAAGCTTATCAAGAATGGCTAAGGCCAATTGATAAATTTCTCCAAGAGTGATTTAAGACATACTCCTTAATGAAGTGATAGCCCTATGTAGTTCTTCTACGAGAGAGTGATAACTTCTGGGAATTCATGTAATGTTAGCACATTTTCCTTGAGTTTTATTCAATCATTGATAAATTTTGAATACTCAAGATAGGAAAATGCTTATTTGATTTTTGGTTGCACATCATTGTTTATTTATGTAGATTTTGATTATTTTTATGGTTAGTTTCTTATGTTGTTTTATATAATTCTTGTAGGAACATTTTGATGCAATAAACAAGAGATTATAGCCCTCCACCAAGCTCCCAAGTGAACAAAAATAAGAGGAAACCAGAGCAACCTAAGGAATAAAGAAAAAAGACAATAGACCAGACAAGACAGGACGAGGCCACGGTGAAACCCACGGCGAGCGGTCGCTGATTCTGCGCATTTTGACAGACTGTACTGAAATAAAAGGAAGGGTTTCAATCTCATTCGGTATTCTTCGACTTTTGAGGCATTTTGGGAGTGTTTTGCTCTGCTAGGGCTTGGAGCTTGGTGGGGATTGAGCTAGGGCTTGGAGCTTTAAAGAGATTTGGGCTTCTCCTCTTGGTTTATCTTCTCCATCTTCATTCTCTTCTCTTGTTCTGTTTTGTGATGTTGTATATATATGCTCTTATGGAGTTGTTGAACATGAGGGGCTAAATACTTTGATTCTAAGATTATGTTGAACCCTTGTAGGTATTAACTCTTGATTCCTCCTATTATGTTGTGATTAATTATATCTATGTGTTTGTTTTACTCTATTCCTAATGCTTCTAAGTGACTGATCACCATTTAGATGTTGGGTTCACTTGATTGATGCTTGAGAGGGCTAGATTGAGTGTAGAACTTGGGTAAAATAGTGCAAGAACCTGAAGTTTGCATGACGAATGGATGGTTTTGTTGGTAAGATAGAGATATACTTGCTAGCCTTGCATAGTCACATTAGGATTGGAGCTTGAAAATTGGGTTTTATTAATTGTAGCAAGAGATTGTGCGATTAATGAGATCAAACACTTGTTCTTGACTTGAGAGAGCTTTTACAAATACTCTGTGAATCCTAGATTAGCACATGGTTTTATTGAGAGCATCTTTGAGAGGAGGTTAATTGAGTTTTAAAAAGTACAAGGGGGATACATAATCTTAGGACCCATTTTATCTTTGAAGTTGAAGGATCACTTGTTTATAATTTTATTTTCATTTAACATATGTTTATTTTCTTATTTAATTTTTCAACTCAATATTTGAATTACTCAAATTGGGCGAGAGTGTGACAATCATTGCTTGACCGGGTTTTGGAACCAAATCCTCGTGGGAACGATACTTTACTTATCACTTTATTACTTGGCGCGACCCGTGCACTTGCGGTCGGAGCGAACAGAGAGGCAATAAATGTATGCCAAACATTGACATCATTGGCTCCATTTAATATATAATACTTTTCAAACATCCGTGGATAGTGCTTTTGTAAATCTTTCCCATAAAGAGAGCAGCACTTCATCTCAAAATATTCTTGTTTGTTTCTTTTTTCAATGATTTGAAAATCACCAATCAATTCTTTATGGATAGCTCCTAAGATGTGACCAACATCTGGGCTTTTGATAGTTGCAAGTCATTGATATTCTCCTAAGCTTTGAAACCATTCTCTCAACTTTCCAGTAAGTCATGAAAGAAATTCAAAAAAAACTTCTGGAAGAGTAGCTCCTTCTTTTGTGAGCTATAAATCAATCCATACACCGAATTCATGCAACCGGTCACGCCATTTATAAGGAGGTAGATCATCAAAAGTAAACTATGGTCCTGCAGAGGGTTTGGAGTTAGCTCTCCTAGATTCTTGCCTTGTGAATTCATGAGAATTATCAAGACCAAATTCAGCATCGGCAATATCATCATCTTGATGGGGTTGAACCATGACGATGGTGGAAATGTCAGCTTGACATTTTTCTGAATCTATGTTGGAATCAGTCAAATAGTCATTAGAGGTAGGCTCATATTCCAAATATTCGTGACAAGAAGGAGATGGATGTATAGTAGCAATGGTGTGATAAATAACTTCTTTATGTTTTCCTCCATTATCTTCGGGTCTAGATCTGGGAGGGGAAGATGGCGAAGTAGAAATATGAATTCCCTTTAGAGAACCAGATGTAAAAGGTTTAGTGTAAGATGGTGAAGCTTGAGATGTGGGAAAAGAAGGAGGTGAAGGTTGGACAACATAACTTGGAGGAGGCAAGGATTGTGTAGGGGAAAAAAGATAAGTTGGAGGAGGCAAGGATTGTGTAGAGGGAAAAGGATAACTTGGAGAAGGTAAGGATTGTGTAGGGGTTATGAAGGCTTAGACTTCTTTGCCTATCTAAACAAGGAATAGGATGATTTGAAAACACTTCCATAATCTAATTCCTTTGGATATACCAATGAGGATGGTGTATATTTAGGAAAAGCAGTGGGGAAGGATAGGTAAGGGTCATAAATTGTTTGGGATTGTTCTCGAGAAAGATTAGTTTCAATTCTATGCAGGTCCCTCTTTATTTTTGTCAGTTCTTGCTCATTTTGAAGAACATCAGGGCTAAGATAGCCTTTTTCAGCAAGACTTCTTAGTTCTTCATCTAGTTGAGAAACTCAAGAGGATAAGGTCAAGTGTAGCTATCTAACCTGATCAGAAATTTGAGAAACTTGAATAGCTAGATGATCTTTTTTAGAGGTCAGATGATTCAATTTAGAATCAATGCTAGACAAAGCTTGATTCTGGCATATGGCATTATTAGTTTGCCAATTAAGAACTTCTTTAGCTTGGGAAGCTGGCTTAACCTCTCCGAAAGGAATGATCTCAGAAAGTACAAAGAATGGTTGCACATAAACCTTATTATCTTTATTGGTTCGTCGTTCCAGAGGTGGAAACTGTTGATCATAAGAATCCATCATAACAATGCATGGAATAGGCTAGGCTAGTATAGTAACAAGAAATACTAGGGTTGGATCTTTTGCTTGGAAAAGATTTACATGTCCTGTTTCTAATAGGAGATTAGCCAATGATAAATTTCTAGGTGGAATAAGGGGCTCATGAGCCTTCCATCTTCTAGTAGCCTGTTTAGGACCATGATAACTATCATCATCATAGTAAAGTAGAAAATGGCTGGTGGAATAAGAGGAAAGGGAGGTCTTCAGTTTTCTTTTTGCTGCATATTTGATGGGAAAATCCCAACCAAGAGAATCTTCATCATTAGATGCTTCCCACCAATTGGGTTTATCACATTCATAGTCAAGATCACACATTTCTGGGGCAACATCCCACAGAAAATGACCATTAATGTGAGAAACATAACATGGCCTTACATGATGGTTGACCCAAGCAATAAGAGGATCTCTTTTATGTGGTACATAGGCTGGAGCTAAGATAAGGATAGAACCAGAAGAAGGAACCTATGGACCTTCTTGGCCTGGCCTACTAAAAACAGATTTGACTGTACCATCAGGTAGACGGTACAACTTTAGAGGAGCTGAAGTATGGACATCTCTTTGGACTTCATGAAATTGTTTTTCATAATTATTGATCCACTCAATTGGCATCAACTAGGCAAGTTCATCTTTGGGTATCTATTTAGGAATCTAGATGATAAAAGTATCATCAGCTCTATCAGATACAACATAAAGAGCATCTCTGGTAGAGTTAGGAAAGTGGAGGTCAATAGAATGGTTTTGGAGTCGATAAATCATATGGTGATACAAAGTAGCCATGATAGCTCGATGATTTTGTTCTACTCCTACAATTTGAATTTGAACTTTCAATCTTTCAGATAAAGTGGGATCTGAAAGTTTGATGTTGAAATTTGGGGCAATGATAAGGATAACACGCCCATTACTGAGTGGTAAGAATAGAGTCAATCAAAGCATTGATGTAGGAGGTGTAAGAGGTATCAAGCAAGGCAACTCGGGCAGTGGCTGATATACCCTTTCGGCCATGGAGGGTAAGAACAAGACGAACAGCACCAACATGGAGGTGAGTATAATCTTCTCTTTTCCATGAGTCAATTAAGATCTGAAGAATTTCCAAAGTGACATATTGTTTAGCAGTGGTAGCCTGGAGGCCACATTGATCAAGTTTAGTAGTCTGAACAATCTCTTTGACATGAGGCCTTCGTGTAGAAAGCAAGGTGAGGATATTTTGGATAACACGGTTGGGCCGATGGTATAGGCTATAAGGACTAAGACAGGTAGATCCGTGTCTTGGATTCGAGCATAGGCTAGAAGATGAGTAACTTCAACAAGGTTCTCAATTTTGTGAGAGAGGGTTCTTCAAATAGAGGGAGGAATATCTTTTTTCGAATTGGGGGGGATGGGGAGGAGAAGAAAGTCGAACCGATTCAAGGGACTCAGAGGATGAACTCAACTTTGAAATGTAACCTTCTTACTTACTTCCTCATATAATATCTCACGTCCGTCAGAGGGTGGCTCTTTTTCTATTACTAAGGTGGCATGCAACAATGATAAATTATATCTAATAAAGTCTAATTCTTATTTTTAAACCATGACTTTGATGATGAGTTCAAAGTTTCCTTCATAACTCCGGGAACTTCTTTATTTGTAGTGACTTTTTGTTCCATGCCTTGTGCCTCATTTCATGAGAAAACAGAAATAAAAAGTTCATATAGAGTCACTCATTTTTATGGAAAAAATCCCATGCAATACTTTAGTATTCAAACCTTTTAGTAAGATACAGTACTAATTGTGCATATGCATTTGTTTTGTTTTATCCAGCATCGTTAACGTTTAAATATAAAAATAATATATACTTGTAGCTATAATTCAATGACTACAACAATACCATTTTCGAAACTTAAATGCTGTAACAATGTTTGTTTTATTTAATAAGACAGCTATATCGTTTAAAAAATGAAATAGGAAGATATCAGATATATCGAAACATATTGTATCCCATGTTTCATAAAAGGTAAACACACACATAACATATTATTGTACTTCGTGTGATATATTTGTTTTGTTTAAAGTATCATAATATCACCCAAAAGCATATAGAAAACTTTTTCCTTTTAATTTGAGAGGTATGGATTAACTACTTGAAATTATAAGTGAGATTCAACCTACTGATTTTCCAGCTCATTGTTAATATAATATTTTTAATTAGTTAATTAAACTTCAAGCTTTTTACTCTCTCTCTCTCTCTCTCTCTCTCTCTCTCTCTCTCTCAACTGTAGACACACTTCTAAGCCTTAACTTCGATCCAGTCCAACTCAACATGTATTGGGCCCTTTCGGCCTCCTTAAGCATTCTCATTTACTCGGGGAAAAAAGGTTTGGATTATGATCCATATTACATATCACATCTTTCAAGGTTTCCGTCTTTGTTTTTTTTTTTTTTTTGACCTTTATTTCCGTCTTTGTTTACGGCTTAGTCCTCAATTTTCTGCAATTAATACAGCTAAGATCACCTCCATACAGATGAGTCTAATATAAGATGACAATTTTACTATGTTTAAAATTTATATGTTTAGTTGTCTTTATCATATTTTCCTAATAAAGATAACATTGTAGCATAATTTTCGACATAAAAATCTCTAAATTAATATAAATTCTCTTTCCATTCCTAATTATAGAACATATTTGCAGAAGTGAGTTTGTTCATAAATATAAGATATTTTTCTAAATTTTCTCAACATTTTCCCATATTATCACTATTGATAATGCTCTATAATAAACAAGCAAGAGAGGAACGGTGAGAATAAAGGTAGGTGATTAGGGTGTTGAACATGTGATTTTAACTAACTTAACTGATATATTTAATCTAATCAAATTAGATAAATGATTTTTATATTTAGGAACGGGGGAGTAATATGGAAGAATAAGAATCCATCACTTAGATAACTATGCATTCAGGACATTCATTTTATTTCCTGTCAATCTTTTAACTTTAAAAATGTGATTAAAAAAACTTAATTATCAACATGTAATGAGAAATTAAAAATAAGAAAGATACAAAAGATTGAAACAAAGGAGATGAAGAAGACAGAAAATTGGAGGAAAAATATGGAGTTTTCGTGCACCCCATTAACTTAAGATTAATATAGGACCCCTTTGGATGAAAGAATTGGATGGAATGGAAGAAAATGTAAGGGAATGGAATGAAAACAAATTTTCTTGCGAGATGTTTGGTAGGTAAACACTACAAAAAAACACGAAATTACCGACGGAATTCCATCTGTAATTTCAATTTTCCGACGGAATTCCGTCGAAAAAAAATTACCGACGGAATTACCAACGGAAAATTTTCCATCGGTAATTTCTCCGTTGCTAATTAATTTAGCGACGGAATTCCGTCAGTAAATTCCGTTCTGTTGCTAATTCCGTCGCTAAATTACCGGCAGAATTCCATTGCAAAATTTAGCGACGGAAATTACCGGCGGAATTCCGTCGGTAATTTTTTAAATTTTTTTTTAATATATGCCACGTGTCCCCTCTCACAGTCTGTCACGTGTCGCTTCCGCAGGAAGCCACGTGTTGCTCTCACAAATTGTATGAAATGTGGTGTTGCTGCGGTTCGAACCCATGACCTCATGTGCGTGTGCTGATGCCTTAACCAGTTGAGCTATGAAGACCTTGTGATATTATTTGCAAACAATTATATTTATATATACTTTACATTATATTTAAATTAATACATTATGAAATATACTTAATTATTAATATATAATTTACATATTAATAATTATTATTTTATTATATATTGTTAAAAAATTTAAATTAAATTTGTAATAAATAACATATTACTTAATAAAAAATTCAAAATTAAATTGTAATAAATATATATATATATGTATGTATTAATATTTATAAAATATATTTATTAACTATTTTATATATAAAATAGTTACTAAATTAAAAAAATAATCTTAAATTAATTTTTTAATAAATAACATATTAATTAATAAAAATTCAAAATTAAATTGTAATAAATAATTAATTTTTTAATATTTTTTTATTAGTTACCAATGGAATTACGTCGGTAATTTGTTAAAAAATAATAAATAAATTACTGACAGAATTCCGTCGGTAATTGTTTAATAAATAATTAATTTTTAAATATTTTTTAAAAAATTACCGACGGAATTCAGTTGGTAATTATTAAAAAAATATTAAATAAATTACCGAGGGAATTCCGTCGGTAATTTTTTATTAAATAATTAATTTTTTATTATTTTTTTTAAATTACCGACGGAATTCCGTCGGTAATTATTGAAAAAATATTAAATAAATTACTAACGGAATTCCGTTGGTAATTTTTTATTAAATAATTAATTTTTTAATATTTTTTTAATAAATTACCTACAGAATTCCGTCGGTAATTTATTAAAAAAATAATAAATAAATTACCAACGGAATTCCATCGGTAATTTTTAAAAATTATTATTTTTTAATTTTTTTAAAAAAAAATTACCGACGAATTTCCCTCAATAATTATTACAGACGGAAATTCCGCCGGAAATCCGTCGGTAATTACCGACGGAATTTATTCCGTCAGAAATTACCTATTTTTTTGTATTGAAAGGAATGGAAAATGGGTTGATAGGAAAATTTGTTATTGGTTGGATTAAAATAGTGGGAAGATGGGTAAGAAAAATTTGTTAAATGATTATTTTACCCTTCTATAAAAAAATAAGGATATTTTCAAAAGAAGAGGGGGTTACTTTTCACTTATTAGTGTGTTTGGCTCGACTTAATTTGAAAAAATAAGTGCTTATTTTGGAGTAAAATTAACTTATTTTGTTGGTAGCTTATTTTGCATGTTTGTCTCAGCTTATTGTCAATCTGACTTATAAATAACTTATAGCTTATAAGTCAAAATAAGCATAAGCTGTTTAAAACAGCTTATTTCTGACTTATAAGTCACTTATAAGGTGGGGCCCACAAATTCTGACTTATTTTTCACATCTAATCACAACTTATCCAAACATACACAATCTGACTTATGAAAATTAAGTCACTTATAAGTCACTTTTCACACAGCTCATCCAAACATAAAAGTCATTACACAATTTGATTTATTTTCAATCGAACTGATTTTCAATCTGATTTATATATAAATCAATTTTCCATAAGTTGATCCAAACACACCCTATAATAATTTCCATCATCCACTCAAGAGGAGTGAACAACAAATGAGGATGAAGGCGAGGCAGGAATCCAATCAAGAGGATGTGTAAATATAGGGAACATAACATTTACTCTGAAAAACCACAACCATAACGCAACTGGCACATACATATAGTGAAAGTTAAATATTTTTGCATATTCAATTACATATATCTCATGGTCAAATCTGTTTCTAAATATAAGATCCAGATGAATTTTTTTTTGGAGAGATTAAGGAAGTTACATGAGCTACTTGATCATAATATATTTTACATATAATTAGATTATATGTTATCTTATAAGTCAAATAAACTAGTTTAAAAAGAAATTTCAGCAAATCAATTTATAAGTAATTTTTTTAACTTTTTTAGGTATTTCAAAAAAGTCAACTAGCTTCAATATAACAACGGAGGAGTAACAATTTGTAACCATCATTTAACCATAACCTTAATATGGTCAATTGAAATAAAAAAGTTGAATACTTAATCACACATGAATTTAATGGTCAGATAATTACGGAGTTATGCTTCTCACCCGTCTTCTTTAAAAACAATGTCATAGTAACAATAGAGATACAAACACCCATTTCATCCATCTTCTTCAGAAACCCATACTAGAAAGTAGAAACAAAGATACAAACACTCATTTCATAGTCATCGGTCCGAAAATCTTCCTCTTTAGGCTTTTAACTTCGCACTCTCCCTCTAACTTCATAGTTATCGATTCACCTCTTCTTCCTTTGGTATCTTTTGTTTTTTATTGGGATTTAGGGGGTTAAATAAGTAATTAGGATTTCACACGGCCGATTGAATTTTAGTCCCCACCAAAATCAGTGGGGATCCCAAAGTTCCATTATAAATCACTTCCCATCAGAAATCAATTTCCAATGAAAGTAGTGTGTCAAGCGCTCGCTGTCTGAAGGAAAATATGGATTTTCCAGTTCCGGGCCAAATTTTCCCTGATCTAAATGGGCCCTAAATGTTTGGACATCACTTCTATTTAGAACTAGCTGTTAAAACAGATCCGCTGGGTCCATATGAGCTAATGCCCACAAGCCCCCAACATTAAGGTTAATATAATCTTTCCACTCTAAAATTTGCTCTCATTTGAGGTTTTGATCCTTCAAATTTTATTTCATCTAAAACATTAGTACCTAAAATTTAATAAAAACATGGGCTATTTTACCTATGAAAGGGCCAAAACATTTTGTTCGAAACTTGAGAGACCAAAATCAAAATGAAGGCAAACTTGAAGGATAAAAAATTATATGAGAAAATTCCAAAAAAAGATCCTCAAAATAGCTAAAGGATAGTTTGCTACACCAAAATTTGGAAAGGACAATTCAGTACAATGTCTGAATTGTTCAACCCCAAATTAAAAGGAAAAATCTTAAATGCCCTTTGTTCAAATTTTCTTTTTAGTAAAGTGGCTCACCAACACCCACCACCGCCGACCAGTGGATCTCTAGCTGCCAACGGCTACGTGGCGGCGGGCCCCCCCACCTGCCACGTGGCATGTGTGGTGGGGGCCAAAATAATTTAGAAAGTCCCATCCCTCCACTTTGAGGCTTGGTGGCCAATACTTATCATTATATATGTTACAAAAATTATATATATTCTATCTTTCATTCCTTCTTAATATTTTACCAGAATTGTATAAGGGTTACCGAATTCGGATAAGGGATTACCAACTTTGGATAAGGGATTACAAATACGTTTCTATCCAATTACCAACATCATTACCAACTTCTTTTATTCGTTCCCAGAATTGTTTAAGAAATTACCAACTTGGGATAAGGGATTATCAACACATTTATATCCAATTACCAACATCATTACCAACTTCTTTTGTTTGTTCCCAAAATTGTATAAGGGATTACCAAATCTATTGAATGTTTACATCCACTAACTTATAAGGAATGTTACAAGGAATTACCAAATTCTCATAAGGTAATAACAACTTTCAATAAAGGAATTACCAAATCGTCCTGCTTGTTATCAGAATCGCTAAAGGATTACCAAATTCTCATAAGGTATTACCAACATGTATATTACCATTTACCAACTTACAAAATACTTTACCAAATCTTCCTGCGTGTTATTAGAAACGTTCAAGGGATTCCCAACTTCTAATAAGGGATTTTCAACTCATCATAAGGAATTACCAACATGCCTAGAACCAATTACCAACTTCTTAACTACTTTACCAAATGTATGTGCATGTTACTAGAAACGTTCAAGGGATTATCAACTTCTCATAAGGGATTCCTAACTCATCATAAGGGATTATCAACATGCCTAGAACCAATTATCAACATGGATTATAATCATGCATGCTTCTATCCCTTATCCGTTATCCCATGTTGGTAATCCCTTAACCGAATTTGGTAATCCCTTATACAATTCTGAGAACGTACAAAAGATGTTGGTAATTGGATATAAACGTGTTGGTAATCCCTTATCTCAAGTTGGTAATCCCTTATATAATTCTGGGAACAAACAAAAGAAGTTGGTAATAATGTTGGTAATTGGATAGAAACGTGTTGCTAATCCCTTATCCGAATTCGGTAATCCCTTATATAATTTTGGTAAAATATTAAGAAGGAATGAAAGATAGAATATATATAATTTTTGTAATATATATAATGATAAACATTGGTGGCAAGGCCACCAAACCTCAAAGTAGAGGGCCACTTTCCAAATTATTTTGGTCCCCACACACACACATGCCACCTGGCGGTGGGGGGCCCGCCGCCATGTGGCCGGCGTGGCCAGAGACCCGCTGGTCGGTGGTGGGTAGTGGTCGGCCACTTTACTAAAAAAAAATTGAACCAATGACATTTAAGACTTTTCCTTTTAATTTTGGGTTAGACAATTCGGTCATTGTACTGAATTGTCCTTTCCAAATTTCGGTGTAGTAAACTATCCTTTAGCTATTTTGAGGGTCTTTTTTTGGAATTTTCCCAAATTATATTAACTCTTAACTTAAAATGTGTTAATTTAAGACATTAAAAATTATTAATAAATTTTATTTTTAAAAAATTTATTGAAAAATACAATATTACATTAAATTTAAACAATTATAACGAAGCTTTAAGAAATTTATTGGAAAAACTAAATATACACCTAATTCAAAATTCAGAAACTACATGTATTTTTACCCATAACTATTTTTTACCATCTTAGACTCATGTTTCTGGTCTTTTAACTGCATAAAATTCCTTACTCATCATTCAAATTCTAAAATATTGTAAAACAAATTTCTCTGGCACCTCCACACAAGGGGGAGGTTCAGGATCAATCTCAGAAGTCAGAAGTGTGTTCGTGTGCGCGCTCTCATTTTCTAGTTGTTCAACTGTTGAAGAAAAAGTAACTTTACAAAAAATACTCACCAGCAATTTTTCTAGCCAATTAAAATATATTCAGTTCACGAATGTAATATTTATTAATTTTGTCATAGTTTCAAAATATTTTGTAAGAAAATTAATTTAGTCAAACTCAAGGAACCTAGATGAACCATAAACTCACTGATACAACATATTAGACATGTAAGATAAAATTGACAAGGATAATGACATCAGGAACCTGGAATTTTTTTTTGGGGAAAGAATACCCATTATTCATTACAATCGCACAAAACATGAACCTACCATATCATCTCTTGCTCATTGGTGAAAATAAGCAAAATCAAAGGCAAGTAAGATCCAGGAATATGGACAACACACAACACAAGTTTGGGGTTTGGTCTATTGGAGATGGTGCCTTCTTAAAGAGCATGAACATGAAGAAGCAATATACAGATTTGTGCATAGCCTTTGTAAATGATAAGCCTCAATATGAGTCCAAGCTTTCCATCTTGAGAGGATGCCGAGCATCAGCGTAATTTGCAATGGTAGAGCTAGTCGTAGTCAAGAGTTTCTTAGCAAGTTCAAAGCTCTTTCTAGCAGCCAACCACAAAGTGCAGAAGAATCCAATCCATCCTGATTCATTAGTTTCAATATTTTCAGAAAAGGGCGCAGACCAGAAATATTGTAGTAAGAATATTAGCCCAAAAGAAAAGCAACATTATAGCTTACTCATAGGGGAAAACCTAAAACATCATCCAATGGAAGAGTGAAAATGTTGCTACAGTGGAATTGTATGGTAATGCCAGAAAACTTCGTCATGTGCAATTAATTATTATTCATATACAAGCCTAACATAAAATTCGATAACTGGCACTTAATATGCACATACCCTAATGTGATTGAAAATAATGCAAATTTGTAGACATTGGTTTCATACAAGTCCATATGCCTAGTGTCATTGAAATTAATGCAAAACTGTAGACGTCATGGAATTACCAAAACCTATTTTACTTTGTTTACTTTTCATAACCAGACATTATGTCTTGTGAGCTAAAATTTTTCTCTACTAGGCATGACAATAACCAAGCACAGTCATTAACCTTATCTCTGATTGAGTTCAGCTGAAATTCATATTGTATTGCTTTAATTGTCATTTAGAGTTACAAATTTATAAAGGTACATGCGCCATCAAATACTTAAAAAGTTGAACCCAGAATGCCAGATCAGATCATTATAAAGGAATTGAGACGATCAAACACCTTCTTACCTGCAGTTGTAAGTATGGCCACAATTGCCCAAAATGAAACAGTACAAATAGCAAATACGGCTATTGATAATGCTGCAAAGTATATAGCCGTTACAGATGCTAAGAAAACTGCCAAGAATCCTCCTGCTACTGCCAAAGACACAAAAAGTGAAATAACAATGGCATTGAAAGTTGCAGCCAGAACCAACAGCAGAAAGACCAACAGCCCTGTCAAGGAAACTAGACAGATAGTCCCAACCTGCAACATACCGGGAAGCAAATCATAAGAAACCAAATGAGATACAACATTCATAACAGCATAAAATAAAATCAACATGGATTAAGGTGCAATTTTGCTCTTGAAGTAACACCTCAAGAGTATTGGATATCCGGAAGTTTTTCCAAGAGCAGTTTTCTTCCAGAAGTGTTAAAAAATGAGCAAATTCACCACAACTGTTAAAAAACAAACATTGACCGTTAAAAATTGACATCGACCGTTGACATTTTTAACAGTAAGGAGAAAAACTGTTATGTTTTGGTTACTTTCAGGGCAAAATCGCTATTTTAAAAATTTTCAGATACCCAATACTCCTGAGTAATTAGTTACTTTCGGGGCAAAATTGCACCTTAACCAAATTGAAATTCTATATTCTCTTGACATCATAACTTCACAGGAGACAGAAATCTTGCTGCCTGACAATCTCTCCTTTCAAAGAGGCAATAAATTATTCATTCATTCATTCTTTACCATGTATGGGTAGTGAAAGTAATCATGTCAACATTGTAGTTAATAAAGGTTAAGAACAAACGACATCAAAACTGACAACCAAGCATTTTTCCATGTCACCAAACATGGAAAGGAAGCCATTAACAACTCCCCCTCGTATATGAATCATTGAAATATAATCCCTCTATGGGCATCATTTTTATCATTTAAAAAGAAAAATAAGACCATAATTTTTTAAACTAAACTGCATCAGAAAAGTTACTGTTTAAATTTGCTAAATCAGCATTTACCAATGAATTAAACTAACGGTGCTAACAAAAAGGAACTAAAAATGCACTTATCCAACTTAGGGATCAAAATGAGACTTAATGCAAACATAAATGATAAAAAATATGCTTTAGCCTAAAATAAAATTCCTTTTCCTCAAGAAGGAGTGCAAGATATGGGATGGGAAAATAAGATTTGTGAATAAATTAAATAAAATAGTATTTCCGTTTTCAAATACTCACTCTAACTCTGGCAGCTTGAGAACAGAGTAGACACGCTTATGGATCTTTAGAAAAACACTTAGCCAGGAGTATCTTTCCTCAAGAAAACATATCTCTTCATCAGCTTTAAATGACTAAGATGTGGTGTTCATCACAAGGATAAACCAAGGGAATTCAAAATGCAACACAGATGAGATGGCCCAATATCACATGTGAAGAATGTAATCAATAGATGAAATAAAATGAAGAGGAATCATCAAATTGTCACCCAACAACTACCAAGAGAATAAAAATGAAACAATATAAGAGGATTCTGCAAAATTAGAAAACAGAAACTTAAGGGTAAATTTGTACAGCCACATCCTGTGGCAAGGATCAAAAACGAAAAATGTTTAGACCCCTAGTTTATAATGTTCCAGCAAAAGCTGTATGAGCAATATCTGGTAATCCACATGAAACTGTACATATATCATGGATGATCGATCATAAAAATAAGGATTATATAATTAGCAAGAGACCCAAACCCCTCACTAATTTTTCAATAATAATTTGATTATCTGATCTCCAAAGCTTGAGCAAATACTAACATATGTAACACTGTAAAGCACATATAGTAACTTCCTCCGTTGTTACTATGCATTACACACATTCCTGTGAGAACAGAAAATTAATAAACCGAATACCCTCAAAAACCACAAGCACCACACCCAAACATAAAGCCAATCAAGTTCAACATCAAATTCCACAATATATTCACCAAAGATTCACATAACCCACCACATGCATAAACAAGATTCAAAATTTCTGATGTTACAACACAGAATCGACCACCAATACTTACAGAGACAACAAGGAGAGCCCTAAGAGGGCTACCTTGACGAGTCCAGAGAATCACATCCTCAATCGTGTTTCTAGAAGCTTCGGGAATGCGAGGAGCGTAGTGAGAGAAGGAGGACCTAATCCGGTGCAGCAAGGGTACATTGTTGTTACGGTGATCAGCGACCAAGATTGCAGAAAACATAAGGTGAAGAATTTCGTACAAGGTTTCCCTCTCGGCCTTTGTTGTTGTCTTGGGAAATGCTCCGTCTACGTGTTCATCTCCGGCGATGTTGAAGGATGATCCGTTGGGCTTGTGGTTGACGGATTCATAGGAATCCGCCATTTTCAGTGGAAGATTGAGGAGATCGATGAAGATGGAAAGGAAGAGAGAAAAGAGAGTAATGGCATGCAACAAGAACACACGGATGAATTTTGCTCCTTACGGTGATACACGTGGGCTTTTTTCTGATTTCGTGGCGCCACCTACTAATCCTTCAAACCAAGGAATTAAAAACTGAACCGGGTAGTGAACCGGTTTAAGTGGTACGTCAAGGGTTGCTAAGTCAGATCGGGGGTCAATTTGTAGCCAGCCCAAAGATAATTTATAATACATAATTTAAATAAGGTTTAAAGAACATTCATATTTAATTATAAATAATGTTTTTAAAAATAGTCTTAAAAATATCCAAGTAAACAACAGAAATACTATATGTACATATAGTATTTTTTCTAGATTTATACCTCTTCAAATTTTATATATTGAAATAATACCAATTTATTAATATAAATGTATATGGGAGAACGTGCTGTGATGCAGGCAAGGGAACTAGGGGAGCTTTGAAAAGCGAAAAAAAAAATGAATTCATCTTAGCCACTGCCACACATTTTCATCTTTTGACACCTATCATCCTTTTTCATATTCCATAGTCATCCTCCATACTCCAAAGTTTCCAGTTTCTCTATCTAAGTGCACTAATCTCCCCCAAAAATAACACACTCCCTTTATCATTCACACGTTCTGCTTCAAAAAAAGTTTAACGGTAAAAATTTTTTTTTACATATCATCCACTATTTTTCTTCTATTCTTCATCTCTTTTCAAATAAATCATCTTCTTCAAGGAGATGAAGTGTCATCTTCTGTGCAGCATTTTTTCGTGTGAGTTATAGAGGAAGATATAGGAGTTTTTTTTTTTGGGAAAATGACAGAAAAAGACCCTCGAATTAGCAAAAGGACAATTCAGTACAACGAATTTCGGAAATGACGAGTCAGTACAAATCCGTACAGTGACTGAATTGTCCTTTTTCAAATTTAAAGGAAAAGTCCAAAATGCCCCTGGTTCAATTATTATTATTTTTTTTACCTACCAACCACCGCCGGCCGCCGGAGGTCCGGTGGCCGCCGGCGGGGGGCCAACCCACCACGTGGCAGCGGGGCCCACCACGTGCCACATGGCAGCCCCACACCACGCCACGTGGCGCTCTGTGGGGCTGCACGTGGCGTGTGTCCCTTTAAAAAAAGGGACACAAAATGTGAGGGGGTGGGAATCGAACCCACCCCCTCAGCTTGGTGGTCTTACCACCAGGCCACCAAGCACCCTCATGATATATATTACAAAAGTAATATATATACTATATTTCATTCTGTTTCAATATTTTCCCAGAAACGTTCAAGGGATTCCCAACTTCGCCTAAGGGAATCCCAACTTCTGTTAAGGGATTCCCAACATGTACATTACTATTTATCAACTTCTAAAATACTTCATCAACTCTTCCTCCTTGTTCCCAGAAACGTTCAAGGGATTCCCAACTTCGCATAAGGGAATCCCAACTTCTGTTAAGGGATTCCCAACATGTACATTACCATTTACCAACTTCCAAAATACTTCACCAACTCTTCCTCCTTGTTCCCAGAAACGTTTAAGGGATTCCCAACTTCGCATAAGGGAATACCAACTTCTGGTAACAAGAAGGAAGAGTTGGTGAAGTATTTTGGAAGTTGGTAAATGGTAATGTACATGTTGGGAATCCCTTAACAGAAGTTGGGATTCCCTTATGCGAAGTTGGGAATCCCTTGAACGTTTCTGGGAACAAGGAGGAAGAGTTGTTGAAGTATTTTGGAAGTTGATAAATAGTAATGTACATGTTGGGAATCCCTTAACAGAAGTTGGGATTCCCTTATGCGAAGTTGGGAATCCCTTGAACGTTTCTGGGAACAAGGAGGAAGAGTTGATGAAGTATTTTGGAAGTTGATAAATAGTAATGTACATGTTGGGATTCCCTTAACAGAAGTTGGGATTCCCTTAGGCGAAGTTGGGAATCCCTTGAACGTTTCTGGGAACAAGGAGGAAGAGTTGATGAAGTATTTTGGAAGTTGATAAATAGTAATGTACATGTTGGGATTCCCTTAACAGAAGTTGAGATTCCCTTAGGCGAAGTTGGGAATCCCTTGAACATTTCTGGGAACAAGGAGGAAAAGTTGGTGAAGTGTTTTGGAAGTTGATAAATAGTAATGTACATGTTGGGAATCCCTTAACAGAAGTTGGGATTCCCTTAGGCGAAGTTGGGAATCCCTTGAACGTTTCTGGGAAAATATTGAAACAGAATGAAATATAGTATATATATTATTTTTGTAATATATATCATGAGGGTGCTTGGTGGCCTGGTGGTAAGACCACCAGGGCACCAAGCTGAACCCACCCCCTCACATTTTGTGTCCCTTTTCTTTAAAGGGACACGCCACGTGGCAGCCCCACAGAGCGCCACGTGGCGTGGTGTGGGGCTGCCACGTGGCACGTGGTGGGCCCCGCCGCCACGTGGTGGGGTGGCCCCCCGCCGGTGGCCGACGGTGGCGGGCCCCACCGCCGGCGGTGGCTGGTAGGTAAAAATAAAAAAAAAAATTGAACCAGGGGTATTTTGGACTTTTCCTTTAAATTTGAAAAAGGACAATTCAGTCACTGTACGGATTTGTACTGACTCGTCATTTCCGAAATTCGTTGTACTGAATTGTCCTTTTGCTAATTTGAGGGTCTTTTTCTGTCATTTTCCCTTTTTTTTTGGTTTAAATATATTCGGGCAAACCGTAGCCCTTCCGGGTCACCCCAGGTTACTCCGATTTTTTCCGGGTTAGAACGGGTTGTTCCTGGCCCAAGTTTTCCTGCTTTCTTTGCTCGCCTGGACCGGACAGGCAAGCGGGTCGCCGGTTTCCTGTCCAACCCGACCGGTCTGATCCGGTTTTGAATTCGCTACTTCAAACACCTTTTTCTCAATTTTTCTTAGGTTAAAAATGTTTCGGATAAATTAATACTCCATCCGTCCTAAAATGTGAGGTCATTTTAACCGAATTGTGGTTTCCTAAAAAATAAGTTAAAGTTGGTTAATAACAAAAAATATGTAGGAAATATACTATTTTTTTCTTCATAAGTGCCTTTATTTATGAATGATTAACAGATGTGGTAATTATAAAAAGAAGATGAAAAAGAATGTGTGAGAGAAATTAATGCATAAGTACAAACGCATTTATTACTCAAATTAAGTTAAATATGACCTTATATTTTGGGATAAGGTCATTCAAAAAAATGACTTTATATTATGGGACAGCGAGAGTACAATAATCCCTTTGGAATCTCAAAATTATTGATAGGTCTTGATTTGCCACTTTCCTAAATGCCTTGGGGTGTCAATACAAAATAATTAAAAATCAAGGATTGCACAAGTGCTGCTCTCCCAGATCGTCACACGTGGAGTCGATTAACTAACTACCTAAACAAACTAAATGCATGAAAAGCTATGAAAATTCAGGGTTTTTGTGATTTTGATTAGGGAAACTAAACTAAATATTTTTGGGATTTTTGATTTATGAGAAAGCAATTAAAATGGATTTGTGAAAATTATATGATAAATATGGTTCTCTTGATGAATTGAGCAACCTTCCTAGCTTCTCAAAGGATATAAGAGTTCTAATACAAGTTTTAATGTAAAACCTAAGGCAATCGCTCTTAGTCCAATTAACCTAATTAACTAATTAACGTGGCGCATCGCTCATTTAATTAATCAAATAGGTAATTGTTAATTCCCAACTTGGTAGTGAAGATTCATGATAAACACACAAAGAGGCTCTCATTGGAAGTAGATCAAACCTTCCAATGATGGATCTAGTGGCCAAACACACATACAATCGCACATGCATTCAACATATTCTAGCAATCCAAAGTAAATATAAATGAAGTACTTCTATTGCATAATATCATGAAAACATCACTAGGTTCATACACATAAAAAAACATCGCTTGATTACATGCATGACCAATAGAAATTCAAAGACAACTTGTTCTAAAAACATATACATATACCAAAACATAAGGAATTGAAATACATAGATGAGATTGGACAAGAAGAGAAAACTAATAACTCCCCATTAAAGACGTTGAAGCTCCGGTTGCCTTCCTCCATCAAGATCCCCACAAAGGTGTCTAGACACTCATGCTCTCGATCAACATAGAATGGATTTTGGAATTGGAAGCCATGAGAGTGTAACACCTGGAATTTTACTATTATACTATAGTAATTTTAATTGAATTATAACCACTTTCCAATGTCAGAAGCCCAAAAATACGGAAAATTTAAAACATTTAACCAACTTCCTTTCAGTTGGAATGGGCTTTTCAGACAAATTGGAACCACTTAAAACTTTTTGTAAAAGAAAGTGATTAATAAAACAATTAAAAGTACACTAACCATCTTTCGGTGTCTATTAATAATTCATAACACTTAGGGAATTTAAATCCCTTAATAAATTTATGTAATTCTATTTTCTATGATTTCTATTATTAATTTAATAATTTAATTCTTACAACATATACAAATAATATTACTAAAATATTTAACCACCTCTTACTTTCTCAACTATAATCCTAATTTCTTCGTCTAATCTTCTTCCCCAACTAGCTTCTTTCATCCTGCGTACTGAAAATGTTTGGGGAAAGAGTGAGATTGGAAATCCCAATAGCAGTTTCTTTCATTAACATATATGATCATATTACCATTGTCATGTATATATTTCATAAAACCGCCCAAATGATGATAATTTTACTCCTATTAATCTGTGTGCGATCCGCACCTACCAACCACTGATAACGATACTTTCGTTAACTAGTGGAGGCTCTACCTGCAGGACTTCTCGTTATAACAATCCTGTTATAACTAAACTGGTTTGACAAAGGGGTATCGAACCACCTAAGCCTGGAGTACTCCAACTGAGGAATAACAACTTACCAACTAAATGCAACAGTTATTACAAAATAATACATGCAATTTAATTGTTACTGAAATAAACTGCTACCTGAACTCCAAGCTTAGTCTTATCTGCTCCTTTCCTTTCCATGGTCCTTCTCAACTCACGTTATTATCAAGACCTATTAACATTTAATATAAATAGTAAATTAACACCTACATTTCTATATAGTTATTTAGCGTCTCTCACGAATCCTAATTTAATTAATACTACACAAAGCTTATTTTCTAGGTAAATTATGTTTTATCCTATTTATTTAGAACTATGATCGTCTAAGATTACTTTAATAATTAATTTATATTAAATTTTCTTATTCTCAATGTTTGACCAATAGTTTATATAAGAACCATTATTTCTTAACTATTTATTATTTAATACATAAATTCAATCATCAAGTTCAAATTTAATTCTTTATTGTAAGATTTATAAACTAACCCTATAATCATTCTATTTATTTTGCTTCTTAGATTTAATCCTCATGAATTTTCAGAACAGGTACAGAGCGAGGCTTTTCAATTTCAGACCTAATTATAATCAATACCAATTTGAAATTACAAGGACTTAGGTCTTGAAGAACACATCAAAATGACCATTTAATCCTTCTAATATTCTTCAAATTGCAAAACAAGACAAGAGATTCCAAATAAAACTTCAAAATTTAATCAATCAATATCTTAAAATAACCTCAAATCTTAACCAATCATAAATTGCCTAATCACAACTATGTACCTCAAGTAACTATTCCAGGTCTAAAAATTATAATACCAAGTTCCATCTTTTCAATTCCAAATCGTAATTTATGCTGTATACCTTTGCAAAACCTAATACTATTATTTATTAAAAGTTGAAACTGTAGTTCATTTTCATTAAGTCAGAATCAGTAAATCCCCAAAATCTTTTATCAAAACTCAACATACAAAATAAAAATCTCAGAGTTTTTTAGAAATTATAGACTTCAACATACTAGTTATAATTCCAACTTAATCCCTACAATATCGAAACCGGAAATAGAACATAAACTTCCAATCCATAAACCTCACCCAACTCATTACATCTAAATCCTGAATCTTTAATAAATTAAATCCTGAAAACCGATTCCTTTTAAATCAATCTTAATTAAAATTCAAAATCTATAGGTTTAAACCTTAATTTATTATTAATGATAATAATACTAGGTATCCAACTCTTCTTTCTCCTTCCCAGTACCACAAATAAAGTCCAGACTTTCTTCTTCAGTCATTTCCACAGTCTCTCCCATTTCTAAACTTCTAAATTAAACTAAATCAAGTAAGTGATCACCCTTTATACCCAATCATCTGTCAATTCCCTTTTCATTCTTTCAACACCTTCAATCAGTATCTTAGTCTTTCAATATCTCTACGACACTATTTAAAACCTCATTTCAACTCTTACTAGAGAAACACTTAACTTTATTCAGAGAAGATTGAATACATTTTAACTTCAATTTCTATACTTAAATAAACCTAAGCAAATCATGTATTCTTGTCTTTACCACTTTATTTTATTTGAACAACCTCCCTAAGGTACTTACCTCTACACAACAATAATTAGTCTTGACTTGCAACATCTTGCAACATCCAAATCCAATCCATCATGAATCATTAATATCACTTTTATTATAACACCAATAGATTTCTTCGTATTACCATTAAAACGTCTCTTCCACCATCTTTCGGTCCAAAATTATTACACATTTGATAACCAAGGGTTAGTACATAGAATCATATTGGCCCTTATTACAATACCAACTTTAATCATTCCATAACCACCTCCTCACCAACTCACAATTATTATACCTTCTAACATATGCTTCCATCTTTCACCATACATTATTCAATGATTTTCTCAACCTCTCCGCCATCTTTCTTTCTTTATTTTTCATAACCAAGCAATAAGAGCAATTAATCCCTTGCCCCTTTTAAATTTTCCTTGATCCTCAAAACACCATCGATTCTTCATTCATTTCAATAACAATCTAATTGCAACTCATAAAGTTAAATATAAGTTCTAATTCAAACATAATACCAACAAACTTATAAAGCAATATTACTTATTCTATTTCTATTTTCTAACATATCTTACACACTCAAAACTGAACAGAAAAATCCAATTATAACATCCCTTTCAACTTCACATACCAAACTTTTGACAATATTTGAATAGTTATATTTACCCTTAAACAAACATATTCTTAACAACCTTAACAACACCTCTCCTCCCCCCACTACTTACACTTCTCACTTTTCAACCAAAACCTTATTACCTAACTTTTCATTCCAAGATCAATGAATTCCTATGGCTCTTACGAAAACAATCTTAGCCCACAACAATCATCTTCCTATCTCATCACTTCTATAATCATAAAACTAAAACTCACTCCAGCAGAAACTAAACAGAAGCAGAGCATCAAGTATCGTACAATGCAAAGAATCGAATTAGAGCAGAGAAATTACTACATAGTCACATATTCAATTAAACCTTATTCTTAATAAATTAACATCACAGTTTCTCTTTTCTCTGCTACTGAGGCAGTCCACCAACAACAGTAGGAGCAGAGGCATTCCATTATAAATTCCCCAAATCCTTTCTAAACTTCCTATTTCCATCTAATCACACGAACCAGAGCAGAACATCAAATATACGGGAACCCTTAAGTCATTCCAAGACAGAGCAGTAAATCAGTTTAGCAAAATAAGCATAAACCAATTCAAGACAAATTGAAAACAAATACCATAGTTCCAAATCGGAGGGAAGAACAGAAATTACAGAAACATACCAATCCATCTATCCATTAGAACCTTCCTTCATCATCATTTAATTATGCTCAGAATCCCATGAATTCCCAGAAACTCACGCAGGAACAGGAGCTCGAATGAACAGGGAAGAAGAACAAGAATTCAACGGCACAGAGGAAGAAATTATTCAAAAATTCCCAACTTCCAAAATCATACATACAAGCCGTTATAGATACTTAAATTTACTTCTAAACAAGACTAATTAAACATTTAAGCTATGGTTGCCCAGAAATCAACGGAAATTGCATCGGATGAACAGTACCCGATTTGGGATTTTTGAAGAAATCAACCAAATAACAAACAACTACTCAAATTCCTTTTCAGGGTTTGTTAATCGGATCCTAAGCTTCAGTTTTATGAATTTAGAAGCTTTAAAAACCAATAATTTCGAATCAAGCTCCCCCCCACAACCTCACTCGAATCGGACTCAAAGAAAAGGAAAATGAAGAGAAAAGACTTACCCAAGACTATCCTAAGCTTGGGGTGCGTTTCCATAATGTCCCGTCGCCGGTCGCCGTCGAAATCGCCGTCGGCCGTGGCTGGAAGGACGAAGAACGGAGGAGGCGAAGAGAGGAAATTGAGAGTGAAAGCAGAGAGAGGGAGGACGGGAAATGAGAGAGAAATAAGAAATGGGACACGTGTGGCAGTATATATTTGAAAGAACTAGGGCAGATGTTATTGTCTTTTTCACTTCCTATTTTTTATTTTTTATTTGTTTCTCTAATCATAATTTTTATTTACTATTATCATTTAGAAATATACTTAAATTTGTCCCAAAATAATTTTTTTAGATATGCTTAAATTTCTGAATTTATTTATAAATCTTTTTAATTAATAATCAATACCCCAAGATTCTAAATATTCCCTTATTTAAATTTATCTCCCAACTATTTTCCTTGACTAATAAAAAAAACCTTAAAAATTATTAAAAATACACTTGGCCTCATAAATTTATTTATAAGGCTTTTTAATTTCTAATTACCTTTTTCAGACCTCAACTAAATCCTTATTATTCCTTTTTTCCAAATTAAGTTTTATCTTCTAATTATTTCTCTTTATTTCTTAAAGAAAATAGGCCTTAAAATTATTAAAAATGCCTAAATTTCATAAATTTATTTTTCAATGCTTTTTAATGTTTTAGTAATATTCCAAAACCTTAAATAATCCCTTATTTTCTATTTTTTAAAATTCGGGGTGTTACAGAGAGTGTAGTGGAAAATGATTTTTGTGCAAGTAGGAGAGGAGAGGAGGGGGAGTACGATATTTTGAGAGGGATGAGAGAGAATACATAAATTTTTGTTGGTTGCCTATATATAGCACAAGAGGCAACCCAAAACCTTCCAAATTGGCCTAAGTGTCCTATTCTTATTAGGATTAACAAATAAGAAACGTTTGGGGAAAGAATTAAGAGAGAATGAGTGAATAAATATGTGAATTCGGATTCCCCTCTCTATGGCACAAGAAACCACTTAAAAACTATCCAAAATGGCCTTCGGTTGCCTAATTTGGCCTCCCATAACATATAAGGAAAGATTTGGGGAATACCAAGCAATTTATCTCAAGAAATCTAGCCAAAATAGGAACTTGTGATTAGAATAATCAATTAAGAAACTTCTTAACCTCAATCAAACCTAGAGTTGCCTATTCTTGTAAAAATAACAAAAAAGGAAATATTTTAGGCAAACCCAATCAACCAATCTAATAGGAAATTTCCTGTTTTGCAAAAGTTTCTTTTTTTTCCTGTAGAAGTTTCCTATTTTGCTTTGCTCTTACTTTGACCTTTATTCTGTACACCTACAATGGAAATTTTAAGCACATGTGAAGTATTTCAAGTCCAGAAAAAATAAATGCATGAGTTAAATGCTTAATATGCTCAAATTATAATAAAAATGCAATTAACTCTCTGATCTTGGACCCTAAGTATAAAAGTTCCTAAATCCCCATTTGATAGCCTAGAACAAATGCTAATTTCCTATAATTAGTGGATAAAAACATGTAATAATCAAGTGCAATCATGTCTCAAGGGACCTTAGTGTAATATTATGCAACTATGAAATTATCTCATTGCATTAACTAGTAGACAAAGAAAAACATTGATAAACCACTACGTAGTTGGTGTAAGGCTCTGCTCCATTGGAGTCTCGAGTTGGAGTCATAGATGAGACGTTTTTGTCTGGAGGGGAAGCTACAAACCCTAAAATTAAAGTAATCAGTTGCTCGGATATCTAGTAATAAGATCTACAAAAAGCGTTGATTACTAATTAATATATATATATAAAGAAAAACAATGATAAGAATGATTGACTTCATTAACAGGTTAAGATGTCTTGATTGACAACTGCATTTGTTAATAATAAGCCAATTATCAATATACTAAAACACTTGTTATTATCAATTAAACAAAAGTATATTAACAAATATCGCAATATGTATTAACAACAACTCGATGAAGTTAACTTAGTAATTTCACAATTGAATTATATGATGCACATGTCTCTTGGAAACTGTTAATAATTTTGAGATTACAAGGGACCTTGAAATATTGATTTGTCTTATTTGGGACCTGAATGTATTTTTCCCTTAAATTGCCACGGTCCAACCCAACCAAGATGAAGACAATAGAGAAGCAGACTCTAGTGTAGAAAATTCTCTTGAATTCATGAGACACGAACCTCCAAGATCTGAGTTCATACCCTCTTCATAGCCATGGTTTACGTTTGATGATCTACCTCCTTACAAATGGCATAAAAGATTGCCTGAATTTGGCACATTATAGACATATAATTATCTCGACCAGGAGACCAGGAGTCAATTTACAAGAAGTACTTTTTGAATTCCTATTAACAAAAGTTGCTCCAACGGATAAAATAGTTGCTTCAATATTATAAGATTTTGAGTTCAGTTCAAGTTCTACATGTAAAAGGACCTTATCAGTGACCATTTATAAGAATTTCTCTAAGCACTGTGGGTGTTCACTTCTATTCATCTCGTTCCCAATCCTGATCATTTTGGGACAAAAATGTCTCATCCTAAAAAATTTTGTGACGAGACAAAACAATTAATGGGATAGAACACGAGATGAACATTTTGTCTTGAAGTATAAGAGTGTTTTTTGCATATCACCATATTGTTATCATCCTAATCCCTATGTAAATTACCCAATTTTTACAACTAACTATCTTTTTTTCCCACAAATCAACCAATTATCTATTTTTTTAGTTATGAATTGATATGATCAATTTAGAAATCGTTATAGTAAAGTTGTAAATCCATATGAAAAAGTTGTGAAAAGTAGTACTAGTTGATTTTCATCTTAAAGGATTTGTCAAATGGTAATTGCAAAAACAATGTAGTTGTAAACTGTTACTTTCAACTTGCAAATCGTTATGATATAATTGTAAATCCTTATGTCAAAGTTATAAAACCCTAGATATTTTTCCTTTATCTACGGTTGAAGGCAAAAGTGTCTTTTAATGACATTTAGAAATCTCATATTTCTCTCTAGGGTCTAATCTGTGATTCCAAAATTTGATGGATTGAAATGTCTCTCTTTTTTAGGGTTAAAGAGCAATTTTACCAACAGACTATTGTCCAAGTTGCAGATGATATAATTAACAATTGAAATGATTGGAAATACCAATGGACCTTTTAACCAGGGACAAATTGGCCAACACCGTTAAAAATACCAAATGTCCGTTACAAATTTAAGTGGGGCCCACAATTTTTTGTGGGGTTAAAGAGAAATTTTACCAATAGACTATTGTCCAAGTTACAGATAACATAACAAAAATAATGGTCTTTTGCTGAAATTAAACGGCGTTGGCCAATCTACCCCTGGTTAAAAGGCCCATTGGTATTTCCGACCATTTCAATTGTCAATTGTGCCATCTGCAACCTGGACAACAATCTATTGGTGAAATTGCTCTTTAACCTTTTTTTTATTGTCTTAAGTATTTTTTGTCTTTTTTCCGTTCACTCTATGATTTAAAAAAATAAAAGAGCAAACATACTTATATTTTATATCAAAATTATAAATAAATATATAATAAAAAAGTATCAATAAATTATACGTTCAACTTTTAAACGAATATATAAAATGAAACAATTTTTTCATAGAAGTATCAACTATTTTGAAAGGAATTCTAAAAAAGTAAATTCTCTTTTAAAGTTTTCAAAATTTTAATTATTTTATTTGTAGAGATTGATCCCAATAGAAGAAGGTGTTGTCATTTAACAAAAGATCTTGCATTTAATACCAAACGATTGGATCAACTGGTTGTGGGTTGTTCTAATTTAACCAGTGGTCTAAAGTTCGAGCCCTAGACATGCAACCATGATAATTATTTAGAGGTAGCGAAGTTCCCCCATTGTGGGTCTACATTCCAGCGAATCAGATTAGTCAGTTGCTAGTAACACCGGATACAGATGGATAAATTAAAAAGAAAAAAAAAAGATCTTGCATTTGAGTTATGTGAGTGTAAAAATAAATTCTACGATCACATACTTGCCCGACCGAAGAAGAAGAAGAAGAAGCAGCAGCAGCCAAGCCATCCAATTTCCAAGAACATGATTGGCTAGGAGGCTTTCCAATTAAATTCAGCAATATAATGAACAAACCATTTTACGTCAATATGTGTGCTAATCTGTACAAAAAAGCCCAACTGTGCAATAATATGCCTCAACCACCCCTAAAAATGAAGAAAAATTCTAACCCTCTTTACTCTCAGCATTGCCATGCCTAATATACAAGAAACACTCTTATGCTTCAAGAGCGATGATGTATCTCTTCTCGTCTTCAAATCTTCTCTCAAAAATGAAAAATATAGGGGGGATTACAATGAGGTCCTAAGAAAGAGATTTAGTTACCCAAAAATCCAATAACAACTCAGAGGCATGTAATGACCAGTGCTAGTACAATAAATGACACTTACTTGTTATTGTGATTTCTTGATAATCACGTCCCTTATTTGGGGCCTCATTGTAATTCTCTCCAAAATATATGAACACTAGGAAGCATTTGGTACACTTATATCTCACATGCTCTAAGGCATTTTGAATATAATAATTCTATGGCATTCTAGTATTTTGGATAACACTTGTTAACTTGCATACTTACAAGTGTACCAAACTTATTCATCTTGAATGTTGTCAGATATATTCCAAATAGCACTCATCAAGATGAATAATCTTTTGATGGTGATACCATGGACAACAACAATTGTTGTTGTTGGGAGTTCATTGATAACAACATTAAGTCCCAAGAACTACGAGGAATGGCCCTTCCAAACTCCCTCAGAAAATGACTCATCATCTTCACAGTTTCTGGTGTAGCTAATTCGTTACCCTTATCAATAACCTGGCATAAAAACACAATCTTACAACATAAAAAGGAACAAATAAAGTTATCAATGGAGGAAGAGAAATACAGTCTTGCGTCATAATCTCAATAATATTTAGTCGTGTGTCACTATCGTTCATTAGGAAAATAGAGATGGAATTCATTGAAGTGGGAGGAAAAGATTACATGATGTGGCACTATCACTCATTAGGAAAATAGAGATGGAATTCATTGAAGTGGGAGAAAAAGCTAACATCATGTAATAGACAGGGCAAATGTTAGAGCTAACTCCTTGAATGAATATTAGGATAGAATTGATTAACCAGTGGAACAAGAAAAAGATCTCTTCGTCTTAGTCATGGATATCAACTAGTAAGCATTCGTTATAAGTGGTCCCTTGTACCATACCTTTCAAAACAAGAAATCTGGTCTCAGTTTACATCTTTGAATATATCTTGCCAATTTTTTTTCCCACGAGAAAATTGATAGGAAAATGCCTCTCCCATTTTTGCTATAAATAATGGTCTCAAAGCTCAATTTTTTCAAGCAACTAAGTTTATAAGACTCAAACATATCATCATGCAGAGATTCAAAGAGTTTAAAAGCATTGCAATTAGAAGAAGAGGAGGAGGAGGAAGTTCAGAAGTTTGACAAACTCTGTAGGTAAAGTCTCCTCTTCATTTGAAACATTTTGATGTTATTTATGTTTTGGTATATTCATATTAATCTAACATGTAATTTAGTTCTTGTTTACCATTAGGGTGACAGGGGTTTGGTTTGAGAGCGGCAGATGCACAAGATTAATTTCTAACAAAAATGTCCCATGTCATAAAATTGGTATCCTATCTAGTGGTTACTTGCCTATATATTTAACAGGAAAAGAAAAGCAGAGGATATGAATATTCGCTTTCAACTCACCTCAGCAAATACTGCAATGATCTTGATAAGATTTTGATTTCTAGGGCCTAAAAGATCCATATCTGACCTGAAATATAATAAAGCATTCAATTAATCAATTTCCATCGCATTCAAAACTATTTGACTTTTTGATTGATTAATTATGATTTTCATAAAAGATTCTTCTTATGGGGTTTAACGTTTTCTCACCTTGAAACCATTAAACAGAGCTGTTCATGCATAATCTTGGCCTCATTCAAGTCATCTCTGAGGGGCAATAAGCTTAACCAGACAGGAACAAGCTGCGGATTTATGCAAATGGGGTCAAACATTTTCTTTATTACTTGAGATTGAGATTATGTCACCTAAAGAAAAATTAGCATAAGTCGATCATGCATACTAGTGTCGAAAAAAAACTTCAACTTAAAAGTTTTGGTCAAGAATGACAAATAATTTTGTCACGATCCACAAACGCTCCATGATATGAAAATTCTTTGGGCTTGAAACATGGACAAAGCCATACTTACTTACCTTACCTTATGATTAAGTTTCATTTCATTATGACCAATTGGAGGAATAAGGGTAGAATTTCTAACTACTTAGCCATACAGCCTCCACTATTAAGATGTTGTAAATGAAGTTTTGCCGATATATTTATCTAATTCCGAACAGCTATCTTGACACCAAGATGCTAGGTTCTGCATGGATGTCAACATAGTGAAATTTGTTGACTGTGACCTACTTGAATCCCCCCCCCCCCGGGGGCCAAAAAAAAGTAGTGTCTGTATTAAGAACCATGTGTAAAATTATCAGTACTTCCCCTTCTGTACAGTTGTTATATAGGTCTTTAACTAAGCTTAATTGCACCATGAAAGCATTAACCAAATTGATTTTCTTACTTTCTGAATTTCCAACCTGAAAGATAACAAGGTCTACCCACTACTATTAGCAACTAGTTATAGCATCACTATCTCTTGAACATGAATGTTTAGCTAAATTATGGCAAATTCTGATTTCTCTCTTTCCATATTTTCTTATTTCATAGCTACTTATGCAACAGGAAAGTCAACGATTTTAACTGGAAGAAAAATGCTACAGAAATATGAAAATATGGTTTTATGTCGTGGATAAAAGAAAGCTAAGAACCTGAACATAACCTCTTTCAAAATCAACATGCATAAATATAAATGTGATGTTTCTTCTTATCAGACAATAACAAAAGGCACAGTTACTCCTGCCAGATAATGGTGATAGAAGAAAAATTTATTACTTTTGAAGCATTAATGCAGTCACGGTGGCATATACAGATTCTTCCCAGAACAGAAACTGCAATATCATTTACTTTGGCATTCTCCAGAATTGGCTGGTTTGGCTTTTGGATCAAAATGTTGAGTTTGGACATTATCCCTGAAGTAGAGATGGGTATATAAACCTTAGTTAAGAACAAAGATGAAGTTCTTAATAGTATTTGAGTTGACAAAATATATATATATATATATATATATATATATAAAAACGCAATACCTTTGATGAAAGGCTTGTATTGCAGTGATCCAGACTCTGCACAAATTCGAATTCCTCGTGTTGCTTCCTGAAAATTTCCTATTCAATATTTGAAAATGGAATAACTTACACAAAAATAATAACCTAGCAAGGGGGAGACAGGAAACCTCTTTAACTTCAGAATTCTTGTCATCGCATGCTTCCAGCAAGATAGGAATATAATTTACGTAGTAGCTGCAGAAAAAAAAGTAGAAAAGTGACATTGTTTCATTTATTCATGAATCAAACAAGCATGAAAAACTTGATAAAGATCGAAAATATTACTTTAGAGCTACTGTAGAACACCGCTCTGCAACAATATTAAAAGTTGACAAAAGAATACTTTTATGTTTAGGAGTTACATCACCCTGCGTGCAGAAAGCTGGGAAGAATCAAATTAAAGGACTAAAGAGATGGAGATTACAAGAAAAAATTCATCAGGTTGCTCAAAAAAAAAAAAAAAAAAAAAAAAAAAAAAAAAAGAAAAAATTAATCAGAATTTTTCATCAGGATTCTCTCAAAAAGGACAGTTGAGAAATAATAAGATTAGGTGCTACTTTAAAATTTAAAATGACATGCAGTAACTTGTCCGTGGAAACTGAAGTCTTAGAAACAAATATGAGGATTTTCCAAAGAAACATAATATTATGGCTCTAAAAGAATATTATGGCACTAAAAGAATTCTTGCATGTTATGGAAGTCATGGGCTTTTATGATCTACAAAGCTCTGAACCTTTCACTTGTACAAATTCAGTTTAGCTACAACCTGATCTTCAGGATAAAAATTAATTATTTCTTAATGTTATGTGGGAAGAAAAGATTGTGCTTAAGACACATCTTTCAAGGAGAATACAGAATCAAATAGAAGTGTAGCTTTTCACCTGCAACGATACCAGCAGTGTGCTTATTAGTGTATCCAAGTCCTTACAAAAGGAAAGGCCATCTGGAAGAATGTTCTTTAGGAAATATAGCATTGCAGAAGCAACTTGTTCCTATTAAAGCAATATATAATAATAATTATAACTATAAAAAATTTATAATGAAGTTACATGTAACATTAATGTTGTATTTGGCAGGAGTGAGAATGAAAGTAATGGAGAACCATTACTCGTACAAAAATTTCAAAGCAAAAGAGGTAGAATCAATCAGATGAGGAAAAGAATTTCTACACACGTTCCACTAATTCAAAAATGAGAAAAAGTTGAACTGAACAAGGTGAACATGACAGTTTAGCGAGAGAATCATTGTTTCTCTAATTAAAAAGCAAGAAGCTATTGCTATTTCGAGTTTTAATAAGCCAAAGAAGTAGTGATGATACATCAGTTTAGTTATATCAAAAATTATATCATAAGTTGGATTGTGCACATCTCAACTAGTAGCGATGAGAAGTCCATCTAGTTATGGCTGTATCACTAAAAAATACTCATCCATTCAAGATCTTCACTATCAATAATATGACAAGACCTAGAAGAAATGAGTATAAAATTAAAATCAATTCATTCACACAGTGAACATGTGACACATTTTAGTTGTTGACTCTGCATTCATGTATATATACAGACAAAATCACATCTCTCGCACCTTTACTCTGCCGTTCTGTTCAGTGTCAAGTGCCATGACAAACGCAGGCAAAAGCCTAGAATGATAATACAGATGCAGCATTTGGACAAAAATTGTAGGCATCGCCATAAAGTTAAAAGCTGCCAACCGAACTTGAAATTGGGAGTCTTGAAATAATTTCATAATTTTGGCAAGCACTATTCCCAAAGAATCGTCCATAAACTCCAGCTGCAATGTAAGCACATTATTCTATGTTAGACAGTGAGAAGAAACCACCACTACAAATTGAAACTGAACCAACAAGAACGACCTACAAAATTGTACAACCAAGTCCAGTGAAAGGACCATAGACTAAATGACTAAATTAAAAAGGAAATGAGTACGTTGTAATTGATTCCAAACTACAAATGTGTATGATACACTTTCTAAGGCACGTACGTGCCAACCATCTCTTTCAGACAAGAATTGAATTAGAGTTAATGAAGCCCTCTAATAATGCATTATGGTTAAGGCAGTCTGCAATTTTTTCACTTTTCTTAATCTGGATCTTTTGAGGAAACAAATTATCCTTCCCATGCTGATTTTTTACATTATTTTTTATTAATCAATCTTTTATTTCATGTGGTCGAGTAGAATCCTTGTTTTCCAAGGATCTAATACTTGCATCCTTGGCTATGTGGTGGCAGAGGAATCAAGAATAAAAATTAGTTGTTACTGCAATGCACCTTTTGTCCTATTGTATTTTCCATAGCTCACCTATTTTACTATCTGTCAGCACAAGTTAGTCAATTAATCGAAGGACTAAAGAGTTATCAGTTCACCGTTTCAAATGAGAACTCTTGGGCAACTAAAGCAAGCAATGTAAGTCCTGCATGACGCTTCTGCCATTCTGGAGATTCCAAGTAAAGTGACAACACTTCTGAAGCAATGGGAACAAGTTTATTCTCCCCCAGGGTGACTGAAATTTGATACAAGCTTCCTAATCCAAATTTGTAGACATTAGTCTTCCCATTACTTCCATCTATAATTCCATTAATTGTCGTATCTTCTTTAATACATAGCAACATTTTCATGGGGACTAAGAACAGCTTAACCATAGTCTGATAAGGAAGACTTAAGAATATGGGCTTAAAATCTTTTCTCTCTGTCAAGCCAATGACTATTCTCAGAGCTTGACAATGTATTTCCTCATTCAATGCTGAGTTCTCTGCAATTTGCACCATGTCTGAAACCATATCACCTATATATGGCTTCAGTAACTGAGGCCCTTCTGACACCAATGATATCAACTCCTTGAAGGCAATGAAAACATAGCTTTCTTGTGAGCTTCTCAACAGTTTAAACACCCCAACCATCATTGCCCTCAACAGTTCATGAAAAAACCCTGGATTGGAAATCTCAGAAAACAAAGGCACCAATGTCACAAAAGCTCCCATTGAAGCAACCTGAACATCAGAACTCGCAGAAGCCAACCCATCCAAAATCAACGAATGAACAACCTTAACACTATCCTTCAGACCATCACAAATCAACAACCGAAAATCCCTAGGAAACTTCGCTAAAACCAAAAGCACAATTTCCCTAAACTTCTCATCATCATCATTGCTCGTCTTTTCAAGAGAAACCAACAGAAACTCAACAAGCTCTGGCCATTGGTTACCACCAGAGTAAATCTCATGAACCAATTCAGCCATCAAAGAACAGAACAACCTCAAAACAGGCATCGATTTCTCCTCATGAAGGTACGCAAGAAAATGACCTTTCAAAGTAGACTTGGCCTCTTCACGCAATTCAGCCCAGAGGTCAGAAATCCGAAGGAATTGAAGTAAGCGAATGGCATTGGCGCGAATCTCGACGTTGGCGCCACACCGAACGAGGAAGAAAAGCTTGATGAAGATCAAATTAGGGTAGAATTTCTTGGAGCATTGGAGGAAAACGAGTGCGTGGGATTTTTGGGAGTGATCGGGAGAGAAGAAATGGGAGAAAATGAGTTCCATGGGGTTGTTATCATTGGAACTTAGGATCTTGAAGACGTGTGACTGCAATTCAGGAGGGAATTCAAAATCCATATATATATATATATAAATGTTCTTCGTAACACAGAAAAGTATGGCGAAAGAGAAGAAGGAAGAAGAGAGATTTTGGGTATGAGCGAATATAACAAGGGTTGGGGTTTTAGAGTGTTATAGTGTGTGTGTGTGTGAGCGGCTTCACGTAAGCATGAGACGCGAACATGAACAAATTATAATAATTATATAATATTTAGAAATAAATAAATTGAATTGCTTTGCGGCTGAAAGCGGAAACAGAAAGCGATGCTGACTGTAGGACGAAAGAAACGGTGTCGTTTTACAATATTCAGCTCAAGATTGGAAATTTGGAATACACAGGACCCCTGGGACTTTTCATCAGGTCAACATCATCTCCCTCGGGCCAGGGGCTTTTACCTGTTGGATAGGGTGTTTACGGGACCGGAGTGGTAAAAAGAGCTCGGGACGGAAATCATGTCATGTGTCCCGTCTCGTCCCGAGCTTGTTCTGATCCCAATCGGGATAGAACTGTCCCATTTTTTTTTTTACATACAGTGGCTTTTCAAAAATATATGCCTATACAAAAAAATATACCGTAGAGAGGGGAAAAACAAGCAAAACAAGCTGAGATCATTACAAGGAAGAAAAAGAAATTGACCTAAGTTGGAAGGAGAAATTTCCTTTTGGCTGTCCAAACAAAAAATATGTCACATAGAGGGGAAACGCATCAAGAAGAATCTAAATCTGAGGGAGGAAAGAAATATTGCACGCTCCAATCTGTAGAACATTTTAGAATCAGAAGGGGTTTAAGTGAAATGGGAGGGAAATTGGAAGGGGATGTATTTGATTTGAGTTTGAGGGTGGAAGGGTGGAAGGACTTCAATGTTGAGAGATGTGATGGTGATGGTGAAGGAGATGAGAGGGCTGATACGCTAGCGACTTCGGATGAGATCGAAGGGGAGAGATTGATGAAGGGGATAGAGGCTAAGATACGAGAGATGTGTTTGATGTGATGGAGGGTTTGATGGGTTAGTGTTTACTACGAAGGGGGAGAGAGGTATGAGTGTCAGTGAGGCCTAAACACTTTTTTTAATAATGTATGTGTGAAAACTTTTTACACACATTTTTTTTTAAAAAAAATTATGTATATATATATATTGGGGATGGGATTGGGACGGGACAACCCCGTTCCAGTCCCGTCCCATTCCGATGACTTATTTTGTCCCGTCTAGATTTGTCTCTTCCCAAAATGACTAAGACGAGACGGGATGGGACAGACCGGAATGGGACAATCTTGAACACCACTACTATTGGATACGAGACGAGGGAGAGAAAGTGCGCCAAGTGAAAATCTCTTTTACTTGAATTTATAGAAACTATAGAGGTGGAGTCAAGAGTTTTTAATTAATATTTATTACTGTTTCATCTAATATCTTATACTCCCTCATGTCTTATACCTAATTATTTAATTTGATTACATTAAGGTTGTCAGTTAAGTTAGTTAAGATCATATGATATTAATAAAGCACCCTAATCAGATACCTTTATTTTCACCCTTCCTCTCTCGTTTATTTATTATTCAGGAGCATCAATAGGGATGATTTGAAAATAAATTGAGAAAAATTAAAAAAAGTTTTTATATTTAGGAACAAACATACATCAACAAATAGGTCATATATTTAAAACCAAGTGATGAGTATTTCTTAAAATATCACGATCGTACTTCTTTTTTAAACAAACCATAACCCCACTTCTTCAATTTTCAAAAATTCAACTAATAAAAATTTCACCTCCCCTCCGTCCAAATCCCTAAGATTTATCTCCATTTAGCCTCCATTTAAATCAAACGGTGTTTATTTAGTTTCCATTTTCATCCAACGATTTGGAAAGAAAGTATTCTCATTCATTTGTGTGTCACAATGATCTATACATAACCTCTATTTATAAGCCTCAAAGTATTGAAAATTAACCTAAAGAGTTACAAGTACATAAAGAAGATAATTAAGCAATAGGCTTAAGGAATTAAATCACTTTCCACCTCTTGAAGCTGCTAGAATTTCTAAGGGACTTGTATCTTCAAAACCTTTGTCCTCAAATGCATTAGTCTAAAGAACCCCAAAGCCACATGACCCTGTTGCTCTGGCATTCTATGATGATGAACTCATGGATGAGTATGGATCTGTAGTCGGCTTAGCACAGGAGGGTGACTTGGATAAAGAAGTGGAGGAGGGGCGACACCACTAATCATCTCTGAGTTTTTTTTGAACTGACATCTCTGAGGTTAGAGAGCTACTTTTTGAGAATTGTGCAGATTTTCTTGTCAAGGAAGGGTATCAAGAAACTTTTGAGATAATTCTTTTGTTTGGTTTTGACATTTATAATGTTGAATTAATGCTGTATCTAGGTGATTTTCCTAGACTTTTTATTTCCCTTTCAAGTTTAAGCTTGCCTTTGTAACCAAAAAATAAAAGAAAAAAAGCTAACATGTACCCAATACCCTTCAATGTAATAGTTATATAGTATAATATAATTAACCAAGAGATGGAATATTAAAATAGTATAGGTTATGAACATCCATATTTCATACTATTCATAACATACATAATATTAGTATATGATTTCTTTGGAAAGTTGTTGGATTAAAACAGAGGTTAAATAGACTCCGTTTAATCTAAATGGATACTAAATGGATAGAAATTTCAATAGAGCGACCCTTCACCCCACTTGTCCTACCTTTAAAAGTTTAATTTAAAGACCATAATGTTTAATACTTTAATTATTAAATCCCTTAATTTTGAAATAAATGGTTTTTGTTATTTACAATTTAAATATTTGTTATTATATATCATGTGATTTAAAAAATAACATTTGACATTTAACATATAAATTTAAGTGCTTGTATACTTTTAAAACAATATTTTTTTAGAAAACGTTAAAAATATTTTCTTGACCATGTATTTTATAATAAAATGTCTTAAGAATAAGGACTACTTTAAAAAAGTGTAAAATATTTATTTGATCCTGTCTTTTTTTAAAATTAAAAATATAATATACTTAGAGACACATATCAAACAAACAAAGTAATTTTTCTAATGGTGTCGTGTATAATAAAAAATAGAAAATTTTTATATAACTAAAACAATTAATTTTATCGGAAATATTAATAGTGTGGGTGTTGAGAGTCACAATATAAAATGGTAGGGTCTTCAATTTAAACTTTTAAATATTAAGAAGGTGATATATGACTAACCTAAAGTTCAAGGCGATTTATTTATTTTTGGAATTAAAAATCAACATGTTTTATTTTATAGGTTAGAGCAAATTTCTCCGTCCTTTAAATTTGCATGATATTTCGTTTTAGTCCTTTAGCTCTAAAGAGTATGCTTTCATTCCTATAATTTTAACACCGATAGTCCACCACCTTTACTCAACAATTTCAGTAATAATTGTGCAGACAACAAAGCATATATAGATTTAATATTTTAAATATAATTTTATTTTGTTGATGAATTTTTAGATATAATTTTATTTTGTTTATCAATTTTAATATTTTTATATAAATATGTAAATATAACCATTCATAATTATTTAAAATAAGAAGCTTGCAAGTCATCATTTTATATGCTATTATATTTAAAGTTCAATCAAGTTTTTTTTTTTTCAGTTATACACACACATATAGTTATCATTTAAATTAGCTTAGTCAACTTTTTTTTGGTTAGTGAAACATATGGTGTCAAAATTATAGTAAGTGTAATTCATAAAGTTAAAAGATCAAAATGAAATCCCATCCAAATTTAAGTGACCAAAATTACTTCATACAGTTCTTCATGTAAGATCTACTTTGAGAGTTGGTCTTGATCCTAAATATAAGACTTTTTTTTTTAACTTGTTTCAATGTTTTCCTAAATTTCCTTCATGAATATTTCCTCAACAATAATCAAGTAAAAGAGGTGAAGAGACTTGAGGAAGATGATTGATGTGTTTTAGAAAAAGAATATCATATTAACTAACTTAACTAACATCTACAATCTAATCAAATTAAATAAATATATTCTTTATTAAGGATTGGAATATAATTTAGCCTGATGGCAAACAAAATTATAATTTAGCCTCTCTACCCATGTTTTATCCTTTTTGTTGGTGAATAAAGTTCTTTTCCCTTTTCAAATTAAAATATCTATATGTATTATGAATGACTTAATCTAAAAGAAGTTAAAAGGGTAAAAGGTATGTATGTCCTTCTACTTATGAAAAAGGACAATGATTTAACTTTGCAGATAATAAAATTTTGAATAGGACAGAGATTTTTTTTATATAGGAAAAAGAAAAAAAGAGAAGTCCCTGCAACTGCAATTGGTTTAAAATCCATATATTCCATTTACAGATAAATTCAAATGACAGTAATGTGTTAAATATTCACATAATATATTCAACTCATGCTATTGATTCTTTGAGACATATATTAATACTCAAAATTGTTACTCAAAATTAATTCAACTGAACGAACTTTAATAAGTCTTAAAATGAGGGAAACCCCAAACTCACAAATTAAAAGTATGATTACAAGATGTTGATTGAAATCACACATGAAATCATATTTAACACATATTATGTCTCATTTCCCAAGTAATTTGTCAAATGGGATTTCTCTGCAATTTTCTAATTCTTCTCCACTTAATATCTCTACCACTGGATTTACCTTCAATGATTGAAATCTAATACATTGTCAGAATATTATTACATCAAACAATAAATATATAATAATATTTTTATAATGTATTAGATCTCAATGAAGGTAATTCCAATAGTAGAGATAGTGGATAGTAGAGACACTCTTAACCTTAAAGTTTAAATGGGCAATATAGAGAAATTAAGTTGACATGCTTATAACTGGCCGTTCCTTAGTTGGAAAAAAAAAGGCCGATCTTTGAAAGACTGGACTTTAAAATAGTTTAGGCCTCAAAACACTTTTTTTTTTTTTTTTGTTGGAAGAAGACAAAAGGTTACTAAATGAGAAAAACATTAGTCACCATCCATCAGGCGTTTTGTCTATTTGGAAGGGATTATTCCCAATAATTTAGCGAAAAATGCTTTACTTTCTTGCGATGAGTGGTGTCCAAATGTAACACCTGACAGTGCCTCGAATATGATTATCTCTTATGAGAGTATAGATATATATCCTTATGAAAGAACCATTAGTTGCAAGAGAGAATAAGAAATGAGACAAAAATATAGATTGATTTAAGTTTTTGTAAAATGAGAAAACATTTTTGTGAAATGAGAAGACAAAAGTAAACTACGGTAAATATATAGAGTAAAGAGTTTATATCCTACCACACTATATAGGAGATGCTTGCATCTCGTCATGTAGTTGATGAATTATTTCTGAATGCAAGTGATATTCAACGTTTTGTCCTAGATGATGAAACGAAATCACCAAAATTTTTACTATTCTGAATAGTGCATTGCGCAGGCATTGAAAAAGACATACTAAATGTTTGCTCCAGATAAATTGCTACAAGGGAGTGTTGTGATATGAATGAAGGTTGAGTCAACAGAGAGAATTATTCATTCATAAAAGTGACAAATCAATATTTTTGTCACTTTGAATCTTCATTAGGGTATATGCTGACATTTAATGTCCAACAAAACGTCAAATAAAATTATTCCACCAATGCTAGCTAAAAAACAAACACGCACATTTATAGAAATATATCATTCATAATTCAAAAGTTATATATGTTGATCAAGTTTCTCTTAATTGAGGCCTAATCAGATTCAAATTAGTTGACCATGTCACAGTTTGTTGCCTGAAAAGAATATTTATCATCCACAAAGACTAATTTGATTGATAAAAGTACAAAACATTTTACAAGACCTGTCCTATGCAAACTCGCATAAACTTTTGGTTATTATTATCTAACATTCTTACCGTTATGGTAATTAAGCTGAAGAAGCAGTTCCAAAGATAAACCCATTAAAGGAAAATCTCATGTTTCAAAGGGCTAAAGTGAAGTGTGAGGTATGAAGGCATAAGTGTAATTAAATTTATAATTGCAATTGAATATGTAGGTTTTGGGGCATACTTAGACTCTACCGAAGTAAACCGACATTTCACACAAAACCGAACCGCCAATTATGGATTCTTATTATGTTATACGGCAGTGAGAAAAAGGAAGAGAGAGCTCGAGAGAAGTTTTTTTAAGGAGTTTTTGTTTCTTGCGTCCGTAAAAACTTTCTTGCTCACTAACTCATCAGATTCCATAATTTAGAATCATAAAGGAAAAACTACCAATGTTGTCCTATACTTATTAACTCCACCTATATTTATAGCTGTCCCAAGCCCGGGGAAAGGAGGAGGGTTGTGTTAGGACCCAACAGCCAGCGTAAAAACCCTGTCGAATCTCATGAACATGGATCAACGAAGAAATTGTGTGAATATTAGGTCATTGCCCGTAAGCAACGTGCTATATGGCTCGAGTACAGTGAGAAGAGAGTGAGAGCTGTTATATCCTCACCCGAATGCAGTGTTAAGAGAGCAAGGGCTACCCGTTAGGTCGTTGCCTGGTTGTAACGCGCTGTATAGCTCGAGTACAGTGATAAGAGAGCAAGTGCCGCTGCATCCTCGCCCGGATGCAGTGTTAAATGAGCAAGGATTACCGTACTCTAATGGACAGAGGCGGCTAAAGAAGCTAGTTCATGAGAGTATGATCATATTTGGTTCTTGGAACATTAGGACGCTAAATGGGAAGCGTTTTGAGGTGGTACAAGTAATGAGTGATCAACTGATTATAGGATTAATATATTGTGCTTGCAGGAAATTAGATGGGCTTGAGAGGGAGCTAGAGAAATCGAAGTTAATGGTGCCAAACTTTGGTACACAAGAAAGGTAAATGGGATGAATGGGGTTGGTATCATTGCTGATAAAGAATGGAGGAAGAATGTAGTGGAAGTTAAGCGGATTGAGGACCGAATCATATATGTGAAAGTAATTATGGGACCCAATCATATCTGTGAAAGTTATACACCTCAAGTAGGGGCAGAATCACATCTTAAGGAGAAGTTTTGAGCTGATATTGAGAGGTTGATACAAGGTATATCAATAACCGAGAAAATTTGTATTGGGGGAAACCTTAATGGACATGTTGGGAAAGAGGCAGGACCGCATGTAAGAGCGCATGGTGGTTTTGGTTTTGGGGAGTTGAATAATGAAGGACAAGCTATTATAGATTTTTCCTTAGCATACGACCTTAAGATTGTTAATACATGCTTTAAGAAGCGAGAAGAACATTTACTCACATATAAGAGTGGAACTCATAGGTCTCAAATTGACTTCTTTTTGGTAAGGAACCCTGATAGAAGATTATGTACTAATTGCAAAGTGATTCCTAGGCATGGGGAGACCACATAACATAGACTATTAGTTCTTGATGTGCGAATTAAAGGTATAAAATAAAAGCACCGAGCAATCTTAAACCGAAAGATCAAGTGGTGGCAGTTAAAGGGGGAGAAGCGAGAGACTTTTAAGAGAAATCTATTGGAGGAAGGTGTATGGGAGCCACAAGAAAATGCTAACATCATGTGGACGAATATGGCTAAAAAGGTTGAAAGGGTTGCTAAAACAATTTTAGGAGAATCAAAAGGTTTTGGACCACGATATAAGGAGACTTAGTGGTGGGACGAGGATGTCCAAGAAAAGGTCCGAAATAAGAAGAATTGTTTTAAAGTCATACACTTGTGTAATAATGCTGAAAATTGGGAAAAGTACCGCTTGGCTAAAAAGGAGACTAAGAAGGCAGTGAGTGAAACTCGTGCTAAAGCATATGAGGGATTTTATAAGGAGTTAGGGACAAAGGTTGGGGAACAAAAAATTTACAAAATTGCAAAAATTAAGGAGAGAAAGTCGAGAGATTTAGATCAAGTAAGATGTATAAAGGATGAGGAAGATAAAGTTTTGGTCAGTGATGAAGATATTAAAAATAGATGGGAGGCTTACTTTTCTAAGTTATTCAATGATGGAGGTGAAAGTCCACCTTGTGAGTTGGGGGAGTTTACAATTAGTGAAGATGGACTTAATATGTCGTTTTATCGTAGAATTAGAGTTGGGGAGGTTAGGGAAGCTCTTAAGAAAATGGAGAATGGTAAAGCTGTTGGACCCAAGGTTCAAAAAACAAGACCGGACATCGAACCAAATGAGGCACTGGTTTAAAGATTAATGATTGGATCGGGGTCGGACCGGGTCAAACCGGTAATAATAAAATTTTATTGATATTAACATTAATAATCACTAATATCAAAATGTAAACATAGATAAGTATGCATGATTTATCAAACATGAATATTTTAATGTTTCTATAGAGGGAAAATATAAAATATTAGTTGAGTACACGTGAAAATAAATATTATTCTACAATCCACAGACTAAAATACAAATACTAAGAGCAATAACAATTAAATACTAAACATATGCAAGTATAATAGCATTTAAAATATTATAATTTCCTTGTTTCTAAAATTAAATGAAGTGAAAGTTAATAATTAGGTGAATTATAACAAAATAAAAAAAATCAAATTTTGAAAAAAAAAACAGAGAGAGAACCTGTTCAACCTCCGGTTCTGGCCGAGTCGCTCGGTTTTGGGCAGGTTGAACCGGTTCTCCGCCGGTTTAACTGCCCTCCCAGGTTAAAGTCTCACTCGGACCAGATTTGTGGGTGGTTCACGATTCGACCGCCCGGTTCGGTCCGGGTTTTTGAACACTGGTTGGACCGAATGGTATACCAATTGAAGTCTAAAAATGTTTAGGTGAAGAGGGTGTGTTGTGGTTATCTAAATTGTTTAATGAGATTTTACGGTTCAAAAAGATGTCTAATGATTGGAGAAAAAGTACTTTAGTTCCTATTTATAAAAATAAAGGCGATATACAGAATTGTACTAATTATAGGGGAATTAAACTTATGAGTCATACAATGAAATTATGGGAAAATGTTATTGAGTATAGATTAAGATTAGGGACTAGTATTTCTGAGAGACAGTTCAGGTTCATGCTAGGAAGATTCACAACAGAGGCGATATATCTACTAAGAGGGATGATGGAGAAGTATCGAAGTAGAAGAAGAGACTTACATATGGTTTTTATTGACTTAGAAATGGCGTATGATCGTGTACCAAGAGATTTACTTTGGAAAGCCTTGGAAAAGAAAGAAGTGTGTGTTGCATATATTAGAGTTATACAGGATATGTATGATTGTGTGTTGACTAAAGTTAGAACTTCGGGATGTGAGACAAAAGACTTCCCTATAGGAATTGGCCTACATCAGAGATTTACTTTGAGTCCATATCTGTTTAACTTAGTAGTCGATATTCTAACTAAGCCTATCGAAGAAGAAGTCCCTAAATGCATGATTTTTGATGATGATATAGTCATTTTAGCTGAATCAAGAGAGGAAATTAACGAAAAATTAGAGATATGGAGAAACACTATGGAGTTGAAGGGTTTCCATCTAAGTAGGAGTAAGACAGAATATATGCATTGCAATTTTGCAAATAGACAACTTAGAGATGATTTGGAAGTTAAACTACGAGATCAATTAATCCCTCAAGTAACAAAGTTTAAGTACTTGGGATCAATTATACGACAAGATGGTGAGATTGATGACGATGTCAACCATAGAATTCAAGCTGGGCAGTATAAGTGGATGAAAGTTACTAGAGTCCTCTGCGACCGAAAAGTACCCCATAAGATAAAAGGGAAATTTTATCGCACTGCTATAAGATCAGCAGTTTTATATGGTAGTGAATGTTGGGCTTTGAAGGGACAACATGAACATAAAATGGAAGTAGCTGAAATGAGGATGTTGAGATAGACGTGTTGTCATACAATAAAGGATAGGATTAGGAATGACCATATACGCGATCGAGTTGGAGTGGCACCTATCAGTGAGAAAATGGTAGAAAATCGTTTAAGATGGTTTGAACATGTACAAAGAAGGCTATTAGATGCGCCAGTGAGGAGGGTAGATCAAACAGTCTGGAGTATGATTAAGAGAGGAAGAGGGAGACCCAGGTGTACACTAGGGGAAGTTGTAGAGTGAGATCGTTTAGTGAATAATATATCTAAGGATTTGGTTAATGATAGAGCACAATGGCCATGTGATCCATGTAGCCGACCCCACCTAGTGGGATAAGGCTTGGTTGTTGTTGTTGTGTTGTCCTATACTTATTCTTATTTACCGAATAACCCCACTTTCATTTGATTTGAGCCCTATTTCTTTTTTTGATAAAAGGATCAATTATCATTAAAAATGAAAGTTATACATTAGGTAAAAAGAACTAAATTAAACATTAGTATTAACTAGCTAGTGGAGCTAGGAAAATCTGTACTTCTTGGAGTATTAATATTTATATTGAAAGATGGTGTATTAATTCTCAACATTCTTTATCCTAAATTGTTATTAGTTATTAACTAGTGGAGCTAAGAGAAAATCCAAACGTAAATGCTGAAGTAGCTCCTCCTTGTTAATACATCCAAAAAATTTCTCCTTGAAAGAAGCCTGCAAAACTTGTAGATCCTGTAGAACCACATCTCCTGTATTAGTCACTAATAAACCCCGAGGTTTATAAGTCAAGATGGTGAACATTTAATCTGTCCGATGGAAAGAATTGGAAATGATCCAAGTAATCACAGCTCTTAAGCATCTAGGAAGAAAACTAGATAAACATGTACTGGATTTCTTTTAATACATAACCAAAGATGGACTGGACTAGGCATATTCCAACTAAACCAATTACCATTGAGGTGAAAGTTGCCATTCAAATTGAAGATTTCACCATAAATTAGAAACCATTTATTTCTAACAAATGGCATGACATTGAATTACACATTAACTTGCCACATTAACTATAGGTAAAATTGCTTCTACATATTAATACATTTTAATTATAAAAGGAACATTCTTTTTAATTTAGAATATTGTTCATCTCGTTTGACATTAAACGAGATATCAACATATAACAAAAAACCATAAAATCTCCACTACATTAAATTCTGGGGTCCAATGTTCCTGTCTCATTCCATAGCTACTATCAGATCACCAGAAAAAAATGTACCAGACCATGAAAGCAACGAAAAACATGTGACATGCTAGTTACCCTACCATAAGTTATTTTTCTTCTAACGATGTTATATGATTTAATTAAGAAGATAATTAAGGAGGCATGAAAAAATAATCAAATATCCAATTCCAAATTATGCCCCAACAATTGAAGACAGCATGAGACTGACATTTATCAGTAAGCTTTGAGTTTTGGGGATTTTAATGATTCAACTCCATTTACTGTGTCTGATCAAGAAACTTACTCTCTTCAGTTCATTGTAAGCTCATGAACCTATGCTTCATAATAGAAACAAAAAGATAAAGAAACAAACTGGAAGCACAGAAGTTACACTTAGCAAAAACATAATTTATATAACAAGCACATAAGCCCTCAAAAGTGTCATCTCAGAGCTCTTATACAAGGAGAAACAAAGAGTGAAACACCAAAGCAGGGATTCCTAGGAGGAAAGCAGGGGGGGAAAAAGAAACTGATGGCGAAAAAGAAAAAAGAAAAGCCCAAATAGTGTTAAAAATCAATCCGGCAATCTTGCCAGTGCATCCAAGTCTTACTGTACAAAAATATATAAATTAAAGTTGATGATAACCCAACTCCCTTCAAAGTTTCAATGTTAAATCTGGTGTTGAGTCCTCTAGCTCAAGTTGTACTTCTGGATTCACTTCTGCAAAACTCAAATTTGAACTTCCAGTGACCATGAACCTCTGATGATGATGACGATGATCATGATTATCATTATCGCTAACCTCTCCAACCTGACGGAAACTACCAGGCCATAGCAGTTCTGCCTCATCATCCTCCATGAACACAGGCACGCCAGCATACCCTTGATCAAATCTCGAATTGCTTTTAATCTCATAAGGCCTCACCATTGATGGTGAAAAGCCATGGTGAAGTGAGGAGTGTGCTTTTATTCCCAAGGACCTGAAAGAGCCATGAAGAGGGAGGGATGCTAAACTTGCATACCTATCAGAGAAAAACCCCATCCTCATAGCTCTCTTTGCAAGTGTTCTCTCCCTCTTGTGTGCATTCTGGTGGCCACCAAGCGCCTGCGAGCTGAAGAATTTGCGCTGGCAGTAGTTGCAAGAGAACACTCTTTGGATGGTGGCTGATGTGGTTTGAGAAGCAGGTTCATTGCTACTCTCACTGGTGCTTGAGAATGAGAGTCCCACTGAGTCTCCTGCGGGGCCCAGCTCGTTGTTATTGAAGCTGAGAGTTAAGTCAAGTGAGAGAGGATCCGCATTACTTGGTTGAAATCCTATGGTGTTTGTGTTGTCTGATGCATTGTTGAGGCTGTCACTAGAAGGACCTGCAGATATTTCATGAATGAATATGTTGGAAGCAACCTGGCTGCTGATTTCAGATTCATTTTCTGCAGAAGCTTCCACTTCAAGATCCAAGTTTGTAGGTCTCATGACTTCTTGGCTGTATGCTTAATAAATTTCAAGGTGATATGTAAAGCAAAGGCAGCAATCAACCATCAGAATAAGAGCTTGTTGAAGCCGAAGAATTGTTTAGTCCTGGAATTTTGGCATGCAAGGAATATCCATTAGTTATATGTAGCTAAGCATCAAAACAAAGAAATATCAGACTCGATTTAATATGAGAAATAGTTGCACAGGATTGAAAACAATTTGTCCTCCAGAGAGAGGATACATAAAGATACAGGTAATAAAGGAATTCTAGGAAACCCAAGTAAGGCATAGCTGAACTTTAGCATGAGGTGAAATCAAGTCAATAATACATACTAGTCCTGGAATTAGTTGCTAACTCCCTCTCTCTAACATGTCTTATGACTAAAGCGCCTTGACCATAAATTTTCATGGCCGAGAGTAAATCCTTCTGTATAGTCTCTTCTACCATTTGGGAAGCAGAAATACTCATGGTGGCTGACAACAAGAGAAGGAGCTTATGTTTATGGTAGAAAGCAAAAACTATAGAGACCTTACTACCAGAAAAGGGATCTCCATTATATCAGCGACCATGCTCATATCTGTGAAAGATACCAGCAAAACCAACTTTTCTTGTACTGATTTTTCCTTTGTTTCACCTTTTACTCAACATTCATGAAGCAGAGGTTCATATGAAATAAATTCATGGATTTGTGATATGATAGATCTAGATATAAATTGCAAGGTTCAAAACAAAAGCCACATCTAAAGATCTGTGACACTAGGAGGATTTTTGGTGTAATACAAATTGATTATGCTTTTTCATAAACAAGTTCAGCATCATCAATCCCCAGGATCCTTCCTATAACATTCTGTTTATTCAGAGTCGTCTCCAATGATTTTTTTTTCTTTTTGCAAAGAAGAACCCCAAAACATGACATATGTAGCAGTCAAAACAATCTGTTTTATAATTTTATGGGAATTAATTACGAAGGAGGCAAGGCCTGGACATAGATTTACTTTAGCATAAAGTTCTATTAACTTTTCAACAAGACCTGAGTAAACCAATCTGATCACAGATTTTTGTTGAAATATTTTAGTAACATTAGCTACTTGCATCTGAGCTCAAATCAATCTAGAATCCAAGATTTCCAGCAAAACAAAAATAACTCCAAGAGATTGACCACCACAATTGAGAGTGACTTAATTCATTAACACTGAAAAAGAAAAAACTTTAGACTCCCAGTTTAAGGAGGTAGAAAACAACATCTCTAGTACTATATACAAAAACAGAGATCTGCATGCAGAAAGATAGTTGCTTCATCTTCCTCCTTGAGAATCCTGGGACAACATTATCTGGACTTTAAAGTACATATGCAACAAAAACAGAGTTTTAAGACACAGAGAGCCTTCTATGGGATATTCCGAAGTCTAAAAATTTCATGAGAACTCCAGTCAAGAGAAAGAAAGTTGGGTAGTGGAGGATAAAGACAGAACCGAAGAAATGATTTTACAAGGTTTGAAGATAGAATCCTCAAGCTATATTCCTCTATCTAGTGATTCTAACTTATCTACAAACCAAGAGAGACTAAGGAAAAACAAAACAAGAACACGATGAGTAGAGATATAAGCATTACTGTAAAGAAGAAGTACTACATATCCTTTCAAGTTTGATGATCAGTTGGAAGTGGCTTGCTTTAGAAATCACCTGAAAACTGCTTTGAAATTGGAGACATCTACTTGCAGTGTTGCTTGTATGGCTAATTTATCAAAAGACAAAACAGGTTTGAGTTTTCTATGTTTCCGGAACACTAATAAGAGGGTAAGATGAGAGGAGATTCCTTTTTCATTTTTTTAAACTGAAAAAGGTTCAAACATGGAGAAAGAGTAAATGGGGAGAGAGAAAGTGAGAAAGACAGACAGAGAGATCGTGGGTATTGATGTTTAATTATGGGAAAGCAAAGGTGAGAAGAGAGTGCAGAGTTGGGGGGACAGTGGTGGGGCATCAGGGAAGTCAGAGGAAGGTATTTGATCAATTTTCCTTGAAAAAGTTAAAAGAGCATACAAATAGATACTGTGATCCAATAAAATATTAAATATATATTTTAAGTTTCAAATTGAGGCATTGTAAAATGTCACATAAAACTAAGTGAACGGATTCTTTCATCTCAATAACTAATTGCTTTTAAGAAAATATATATTTTAAGGATGAATTGATGACTTAAGAAAGAGTAGCATTTTTCAAAAGGTTTTGATGGATAAAAATAGTGGAGTGATCTCAATACATAAGTTTTCAAAGAGAATTATATACTTATCTCAACTTTACATCATATATATATAAATTAAAATATAAATATCAATATCTATAGTTAATAAAATATACCATTCATAAGTAATAAATGATGGCAATAAAAGAATACAATATTCCTCTTTAAAATTTCATGCACTCACACATACATGGAAAACACATAATTTTATTACACACACATATACATAGATGGGTCCTATTTGCACAGGATAAAAAAAAAAAAAAAGGAGCATCTGCTGTTTTAAAAGTCTGAGGCATTGTACCTCTTCTTTGTGGAATTTTGGGCTTTTTACAGAAACAAACAATTCATAAAACTTATGTATTGAGGCATTGTAAAATGTCATATAAAACTTTTAAGTGAATGGATTCTTTCATCTCAATAACTAATTGCTTTTAAGAAAATATATATTTTAAGGAAGAATTGATGACTTAAGAAAGAGTAGCATTTTTCAAAAGGTTTTGATGGATAAAAATAGTTGAGTGATCTCAATACATAAGTTTTCAAAGAGAATTATACACTTATCTCAACTTTACATCATATATATATAAATTAAAATATAAATATCAATATCTATAGTTAATAAAACATACCATTCATAAGTAATAAATAATGGCAATAAAAGAATACATGATTCCTCTTTAAAATTTCATGCACTCACACATACATGGAAAACACATAATTTTATTACACACACATATGCATAAATGGGTCGTATTTGCACAGGATATATATATATATAAAAAAAAAGCATCTGCTGTTTTGAAAGTCTGAAGCATTGTACCTCTTCTTTGTGGAATTTTGGGCTTTTTACAGAAACAAACAATCCCCCCCCCCCCCAAGAAAAAAAAAGAACATGTGTAAGTTCAAACTTAAACTACATAACACAACTGGGTTTTTTTCATAGAATGAGAGAAAAAATAGAAAGCAAAAAGCTTCTCTCTCCTCCCCCTCCTCTCCCTCTCTCCATTTCTAAAGTGTCTCGGATAACTCCACTATGCATGGGGTCAGCTTTCATAGTTTCATACTTGGTTCCATCCATCACGTCCATCATAACCACTTTCTACATCTTATTCAGACCACACCATCTATTATTCATCATATACATACTATATGCTAAACTATAATATACCACAACATCATTTGTTTCCCCTGTTTTCCTTTTATATTTTAATTATTATTCTATAAACTTAACAACTCCACTCAACATAAATAATAGAGCACATATCCTTCCCCACCGAACAAACATGCATTTTATATTATGAATTATTGTGACCACTTTTTTCTCCCCTTTTCCTTTTCTTCTATGTCCTTAAATATTCTGTGCTAATTTTATCTACTGGTTTGATGCCCTTGTCTTTCAACATTTAACTGTAAAGTGACACAACAGTTGAAACAACTAATCATTAATATATTGAAGTAAAGCAAGGTTGAAGCAGCTAATCATCATTTATCATCACCACAAATCTAGCTCTTATGGGCTCAATATTTCTTTTCCCAGATTTGGCGAATCTGGTTCAGAATAATAACTTCACAAAAGATAGCTCAACCTCCACTAACAACCAAAATTTCATTAGTTACCCCCTTTCAAGTAGAAATCAAATTCTTGTTCAAACTGGTTACTTCTACTTAACCTTTCAATATAGAAAAAGAAATCCAAAAAATATGATACTCCATCTTGCCCATGATATAAGACTTAGTTGAATATTTTTAAAAATTCTAACTGAATAAGTCACTTATAAATTGATTTGTTGGAATTTTTCTCAAAACTAATTTATTCGGCTTATAAGTTAATATATGATTTAATAATATATTACATATAGTATGATTAACTAACTTATCTATCTTCTTTAACCTCTTCAAAAAAAGTCCACTAAGCCTTATCTTTAGAATCAGAGGATACTCACAAAAATATGATGTTATACACTCACAAAAATAATTGCAAATTATACTTTCTGAGGAGAAATACCAACACTTAATTGGTCTAACGGTGTAAGGTCCCATTAGATCTATTAAGGTCTCGAGTTCGAGTTCTAAAAGAAACACTCTTATTGATAGGGAAGGCCTCAAAAGTCTCGAAACTTAAGTAGTCAATCGCTCGGATACCTGTAATAGGATAAAAAAGGAGTTGATTTTTGATATATAAAACAAACAAAGAGGAGAAATAAAGATGCATAATATGAAGAACAGCAATCCCATATATGATCTTAATCTAATTAGCTGAATTAATTTTATAAGAAAAATTCACCTATGCCACCGAAAGACTACAGAATCAGACCTCACTTATCCCCCTTTTCTTCTCTCTCTTCACTTTCAGCCACAATAATGTTTATAGGAAGGAAATTAATATATAGTCACATTCTTTTGAGTACTTCTCATTACTACATGGCTTTACAAAAGCCAAAAACAAAAAACAAAAAAAAAATCCCTTCTTAAAAATTAACCCCTTTGATCCTCAATATTTGTTTCCCAAGATTTGGTGAATCTCCTACTGACTAACTTCACTAAGGGAAGCATAATCTTCACTTAAACAGCAATTTCACTAGTTGTTTCATTCAAGTTTTTCTCTTGGGAAAATCTCAAACAGGTAGTATGCATAGCAAAAAGCACAGTTCAAACTTGTGGTTCTTGGTTCAACTAAGCAAAAGAGGATAACAATAATGAAAAAGCAATCACTTGCAATTAATTACCTAGAATATTGGAAGCCAAGTTGGGAGATGACAAATCCTCTTAACCCACCAAAGCAGAAAAGGATTGGAAGGTTTATCTTTTATTCACACCACCACCATGGCCTTCAATCTCGCTCACTAGCTCACAATTTTCGTTGGAGCACGTATATGATAATGCGATGGTTCATTTTTCCACACTCGAAATTACAGAAGCATCAAGGCCACATAAATGTATATATAACTTCAATATTGTTTGATTCTTCTTTGAATTTGAAGAGAACCCCTTTTTCTTTTTTCTCCTTAGAAAGGAAATTCACAAATTTTTTTAGTTTCTTTCTTTACATTGTTTGACAAAAGGAAATTATTTGTTCCTTTTCTCTTTGGTGTGTATGAGAGAAGGAACGTTTGAATTAAAATCACTTCATTACTTGCCTGCAATTTTTGCCACTCGAAACAACATTTCGGCATAAAAATTTGATGTATGTGTAGTTTATATAGAAAATTGGGTTAATAGTTTATCGAGGAAATTAATTAAAGGTCCCATATAAGGAACATAATTAAGGTTAGGTCCCACAAAATCCACTAATTAAAGTGAGATTCCTATGGACTTGAATCTACTTATTTTTAAAATTAAAATTACTAATTTACCCATCATTTCCTACTCTTTCCTCTCACCCATCCCTTTCTCAAAGAATGGTGGGCTAGCTGGAGCTTCTAACAATGTGGGTTTCTTGTAATCAGTCAAGTCAGATCCTTGAGTTTCTGGATCAGCGAGTTGAGTCCTATGAGGAGCTGAGGAAGGAAGTTTCCGATGATGTTGCTGGAAATGATTGCCTTTAGACGCAGACTCCTTGTGGCCCGAATTTCAATGGGTTGATCATGGCGATAGAGGAAGAAGATGGAGAGGGCGAGGGAGGTATCTGGGGAAGAAGATGGGGAGGAGAGAGAAAGGGATGGGCTGAGAGGAAGGAGCAAGAAAGGATGGGTAAATTAGTAATTTCAATTTTAAACATAATCATTTTAGTCCCTAGGTATCTTACTTTAATTAGCAGATTTTATGGGACCTAACTATAATTATGTTCTTTACATGGAACCTCTAATTAATTTTCTCTAGTTTATTTTGCCTTCAAAGTCATCCACAAGCTATTTAGTTTTAAAAGTTTTTTTTTTAAAAAAAAATTATCAAGTTTCAAAACGTAGTAATATTGCCCTATTCTATTAAAAAATTTATGTTAACTATTAAAAAATTTAACATTGACCATTAATATTTTAATTGTAAACCTTTCAAGTAATCACTTTCAATGATCATATTTAACCCCAAATTATTTTTTCATTTATAGCGTGGTGCTAACTACAATAGGAAAAGAAATCACTAATAGTAAATAGTCTATCATAATTAGAAAAAAAATTCAACTACTTTAAAAGAATATAACTCTAATAGAAAAAGATTTAGCTAAATAGTTTGAGGCTCTATCATAATTATATAAGCTTTCAACTTGCTTTTAGAGAGGTATATCGATGATAGAAAAGAGTTTCCCTAATCTTACAAAACTCTATCATGGATAATAAGAATTGCCTACTAATTTCACAATCTAACCATGTTGGAAAAAGCATTTGCCTAACATGGTTATAAAATTTTTTTCTTAAATCTCAAATCATTTTTATTCACAAAAGACCTTTCAAAACTTGTAAGGTAAACCATGTTAGAAAAATATGACATCTAACATGGTTACTTAAAATGATACTTTAAAAACCCAATAACTATTTTAGAAAAGACATTTTGCTAACATAATTATTTTAAAAACTTAAGTTCAAAAACCAAATGACATAACTACGTTAGAAAGGGATTAACCTAACTAACATAGTTATAAAAAGATTTCCTAGAATACTATCAAGACTACCGTGCTATAAAATGCTAATCTAGCATGGTAATTGAAACCAATTCACACATCATAAACAAGCATTTCTTTAAAAATCATTTTTATGCATCCACATCATTAACAGTCATAGCATCATCAAATAATTATATCAACGCTTTTGAAAATCATTTCCAAACGTTTGAGCCACACTCTTGGAAGTCAACATTTACAAAATTATAAACTAAACATAGTATATTCTCATCCAAATTCAATTAACCAAAAGTTCCAATGAAACCAAATCTCCCACCAAAACTGGGCTACAAACATACATCGAGTGATCCAAAATAAGTCCCAGCAGGCCTCATGCCTTAGTTGTCAGAATGGAACCGGTCTCAATAAAATACTACATAAAAACAATTATCCATAAACAAACAAAATAAGTATATGGAAGCAGAGTAAATATGCCTAGTCAATATGTGACAATATATAAAACATCAGAAACAAACAAAAGAAAACCTAACTGAAGCTAGTGAGTCTCTGCAGGCTCCTTCCCTGAGAGTACAACAACGGAATTAGACCTTGAAAAATATTGAGCAACCGTGGTGAGACAATGTCTCAATAACTCACTTCCTACTTACCCTACATGTGCGTGTGTTAGCAAGGTGTCATGTGGGTCCCATCGTATATAATTGCATAATTATGCTTCAAGTATCATATATCATCATGTAAGGTGGAATCAAACTCACTTTGAAATCATATATACATATATGTATCAAGTATCATATATCATCATGTGAGGTAGAATCAAAATCACTTTGAAATCATATATACATATTTATATATTTCACAAAAACATATGCTCAAGATCTCCTCCAAAGAGGGTTAACCACACAATCCATGGAACCGTAATCAATCCACGGAACCACAATCACATTGGTACCAAAAGGCATTGCTAGCCTATCCTCAAAAGACGCAACTAACCAAAGCCACTTGAGGGCCATCGAGGGCTCATCACATGATGGAGCAGAACTGAACCAGGTGCACCAACGACATACCACAATCATCACTATGGAACCAACAAGCAACTAATATCACAATTTTAAAAGTTGGCATTTAGCCACATCATATTTCCAAAATTCCATGGTATGCTAAATTTCAAATCAATATATCTTTAAAATATGCCAATCACATCAATTACATTTGTTTATATGAATTTTACAAGACAAATACTATAAAATAGGCATTTCACAACTTTTTAATGCAAGATGACATATTCATTAATTTCAAAAGTACAATAGTTTGAAAACATTTTACCAACGCAACACATACACATAAGATAATCGAAAAGTGGTTACCACTAATAAGATTTTATCCCTTGCTAAAACCGACTAACAAATCATCTACAATTATCACATCACAATAACACACAATCAATCACTTGATTAAGTCAAACACATGGTTAAAGAATGATCCCCTCTAAAAACCCCACTTGACATTTTAGAAAAACAAATTCATTTAAAACATCCCAATCTATAGTGAAATCACCGTAAGCCATCTACAAACCTCAATCCCTCTCTAAACTAATCAAATTTCTTAATTTGATTCAACTTTGCAGACTTTACCAAATTGACCAAGGCTCATATTCAAGCTTAATTGTCATTCCAATCAACTCACCACCGATTTAATACCAACAAATCTTAACTTAATTAAACATCACTACCCAATCCTCAACTCACTTAACCGAGCCCAATTTCGCTTCTATGCCCCAAATTGTCAAAACTCAAAATACTCTAATTATCAACAAATTAATCATCTCACCACTATCTATTAACATCATTAGATTGCACAAAACTAGTTTAGAGTTCAAAATCTACTTCAAACCCTAGCTTTTTAAAACTTTGTAAATTCAAAAATTAATTTAAGTCAGTGCCCAAAAAATCAAATAATTTAAAATCATTTACTAACTCCATTAAGCCCATTGAAAAAATCTACCCCCAACGATAACTTAAATTTTGAAAATAACCACCAAAACCCTAGATTTTCAAAACTTGGAAGTGTAAAAATTTGTTCTACGCCAAAATCCAACAAGCCAATTCATTCAAAATCATTTACAGGTATAATGGAACTTCAGAAAAATCCACATTCAGCTTGCATTTTTGGATTTCACTCACAAACCCTAGAAATTCAAACTCTAAAGAGTTAAAAATGCATTCTAAATGGATTTTCAACAAAGTAGGCCATTAGGCTAGTTCAAAATGGTTCAAAAGTGAAGTAGAAGCAAGGAGAAACAAGGAAACATGGGTGAATTTCGAAATCATCCTAAACGCCCAAGTTCCCACCAAGAAAGTTTGAAGAAATAGAAAGATGTTACCTAAGTGACGGGAGCTTCCAATTAGCCTTTGGAGATCCCAAATTTGTATCTTAGCAGAGCCAAGAACCCTCTCTCCGCCTCCCTTCCCTCTCTCAAGAAATCTGGCCCAAAACCCTAATTTGTCAGTTTTAAACTAAGAGTACTCATTGGTACTCGCCGCTAGGAGGGACACAGAGGGCCATTAGCCCTCTCTTGCCTGGCTCGCGGTAACGAGAAAGGAAGAAGCCCTCTTACCATGGGTTTTTCCCAAGGTTATTAACCCGGACAGGGAGCTGAACCGACCGAGTTAGTGTGTCAAATCGGAGTCAACTCAGAACTAGACCGGTCATTAATAAAATATTATGATTTAATTAAAATGTATAAAAATATTTATTATATTTTAATAATTAAAAAATCATCTTTGACTTTTTGGCAAAAAATCATCATGGACAGACAAATTTTGAAGTAGTTATTATATACCATTGAAATTCATTTCCTTTTTTATTTCTTATATTTCTTCCCACTTTTTTTCCACCTCTTTTCCTCCCTCACTTATATTCTCTCTCCCATGTGACACCTGCCAGCCTTCCTCTCTTCTTTCAATTCACTCTCTTCCACACAATGATGGGAAAACTGGATCGAACCGGAGGTCTGACTGGAAAACTGTCAAACCATCCAGCAGCCCAGCCCGAGTGACCTTTTGAACTGGAGGCCAACTTGAACTGGCAGAGGAGCCGGTCAACTCGCCCAAAACTAGGCGACCCGGTCAAAACCAGGAGGTTGAACCTGTTTAAATTTTTTCCCCAAAATGTGATTTTTTTTTCATTTTGTTATAATTCACCTAATTACTAACTTTCACTTCACTCAATTTTAGAAACCAGGAAACTATAATATTTTAAATGCTATTTTACTTGCATATGTTTAATATTTAATTGTTGTTGCTCTTAGTATTTGTATTTTAGTCTATGAATTGTAGAATAATATTTATTTTTATGTGTACTCAACTAATATTTTCTCTTTTTTCCTCTATATAAGCATTAAAATATTCATGTTTGATAAATCATGCTTACTTATCTATATTTACATTTTGATATTAGTGATTATTAATGTCAATTTCAATAAAATTTTATTATTTTAATATAATCAGCTGGACCCCGATCCAACCTCGATCCGACCATTGACCCTTGATTCAGTGCCTCGTCCGGTTATATGTCCGATCCGGTTATTTGAACCTTGCTTCCACATGTACTAACTCCTTCACTCATCTCTCACTACAACACGACACGCAAACATTTGACAAGACATGTTTAGAGCCCTCACCTTGCCCCAGTACCTTATACTAGAACTCCTTAAGTCATGTGTTTTCAAAAATAGAGTGAGCACTAGCGGTAAACAACGACAATAGGGGAAGGCCATGAGAGACAGTCACTACAAGCAACAGAGTTCTGAACAAAAGAATCCGGCCACCATGATGAAGTCTGTTATTTCATTTTTCTTTAATTTTTGAAAGTATGATAAGTTGTTGCTATGCTCCTTCCTTTCTTTTTCAACCTCGATTTAGATTCTCTTCTTCTTTTCTTTCTTTCTTTCTTTCTTTCTTCTTCTTCTTCTTCTTCTTCTACCTTTGCTTTAGATTTGTTCTTTCTTTTCATATTGAGCCTTAGGTCTGTGATCTCTGACGAGTTTAAAAAAATGAACCTGGACGATTCGTCCTACTAGGCGAGTCACACGAGTTAGTTTTGAGTTGAACCGAGTCATCCCTGGTTATCCCGAGTCGCTATGTCTCCAAGTTGGTGCCTCAACTGGACCGGCCAGTTGACTGGTTCGGTGAGTTTCGAGTCAACTCTTCTGGTCCGGTCCAGGTTTAATAACCTTAGTTTTTCTTATTTCCTCCTTGATTCCATCCATTGTGCATATGCTCAATTTTCTAATTGAAAACTCTACACCTCAAGTTCTAATTCAATTCGACACTAATTATGATCCCAAATCGATTACATGACTAGTTTAGATTGAACCTGCTAGAAGGAAATTGTTTTCTCTGAGGTTCTTGGGTTCTTCAACTGGAGTCTTTTTAGGCGAAAGGAGAGCTTGTCTCTCTTTCAAGCTCTTCTCTTTACGCTATTTCAGGCTGATTTGCATGGCTTTCTCTTCTCTTTGAAAGGTGCTTTTCTTGGAGCTCACTAGCACCGCTTCTTGGTATTTTTACAACATCTCACCATCTTTTTTCCATTCAATCTTTGTTTTTCCTTCTCTGCCTTTTGTTTTACCCCTCTTGCTTTGATTGTTCAGTACCTTTCCAAGTTTTTCTTCCACCACCTTTTCATATCCTCCATTTTGTGCCCTTTTCGTTAGCCCAATGTCACTGCTCCTCATGTTGCCACCTATATTTCACCTCACACCACCAACAACCCAAAATCATCTCTAAGCATTTTTGTCTTCCACCACCTTTCTTTCATATTCCTTCCACTAACTCATTCACAAGAAACGCCTTATATTTTGGTTTCCTTTTTCCACAGACCTTCATCCTTCTTCTCTTTCACCTCATATTATCACTGCCTTTTTCCTTTCTATTCTCTCCTTTTTTTATTTGCTTTTTGTAGCTCTACTTTTGGTATTCCTCATGAGTTTCTTCATGTTGTTTTGAGAGCAAGTTCAGTGCACCATCTTCTTTTCTTGCTTTTTGTTTTCTGATTTCAACAATGGTTTTTGGAGCATAAATCCAAACTTAGGATTTCTAGCTTTTCCAAATCCTCTTTTTCTCTTATTTGATAAAAATTTTATTACTTTCAAGAGCAAAGTAATTTCTACTTTTTCGATGAAGTATAATATTATGTTACGTCTATCTTTTAGTTTTTGTTTTGTCTTCTATCTTACTGGCCAACTTCTACTTATTCATCTGCTTTATATCAGGATGATGCATGTTTTGGTTCCACTCATCAGGGATTATGTTAATCATCTTTGTTATACCTTACGAGGTATTCACATATAGAAGTTTTTTCAACATATGGAGCTTCATTGTTGCATGCCATTATGTAGAGCTAGGCGGTTCTTAATCAACATTCATACTTGGCAACAAGCTGACATTACCTCAAGGCCTAGCAAAGTTCACTCAGACAAAAGCAGAGAAGCATTTTGGGCTACATTGGAATTTCGATCTTCAGCAGTGTTCTGCAACAATACTAGGCCTACGGACCTGGTTATTTCTCATTCCATTCTGATCCAAAACAATGTTTTATTTTATTCTCTTTTTACTTCTCTGTATTTTCAATTATTGTCTTTTATATCTTCAGTTATGTTTTCATAAAGTAGAAAGTCTAAAATGTAATTTTGTTTTTCTATTAATGAAGTTGGCTTTATACCAAAAAAAATTACAATCGTAGATCGATTCCTAAATTCCACAAAACCAACTTAGTCATCCTTATTCAACTCAATCTCATAGACTTAAAACTTGGAATGTTACATTAATTAGTGTTTGGTAAAATTACACCCTTTTAATACTTCCAAATCAAAATTGGAATAAAAAATACTTTTGAGACAAAATAACTCCTCAGAATACACCTTTAACTTTATAAAATTTCACTATGAACAGTGCCATATAGTTCAATGCTTTTTGAGACCTTTTTTTTTTTGTGGGGTGGGAAATTCATATTGAGATAGCAGGAAGAGGAAAGTCAGCTTCTCCTTTTAAAAATCTCAACTTTTAAAGCATTTGAGCTCCATCAATTGCAGTTTACTTCTATTGGATAAAAACTGAAAACATAACATTTATTATATTCTTCTTGCTATTTAAAAATAATTTAGAGTAAAGGTGCAAATTTAGTATCCTACAATATTACAAATGCCACCAAATATAAACTACAATTTTTTGTGTGTTTACGGTCATCATGAATTTTTTTCGTAGTATATATAGTAACACCGTTAATACAGATTGTGAAATCTATTACTATATATGCCACAAAAAAGATTTATGATGACCAATTTTGTATTATAAATTTTTACCGTTACTAATATGCACCGAAAAAAATTCATGATGACCGTAAACTCATAAAAAAATTGTAGTTTATGTTTGGTGTGATTCGCAACATTGTAAGATACTAAATTTGCAACTTTACCTAATAATTTATTGTTTACTTACTTATTTGTTTATTTATTATTTTCTTTTGTTCATTTTGAATACCAAACAACTCCTAAATTGAAAATGATTAAACCAGAAAATTATTTTGGAGAAATGCTAAGCAAGAACGGCTGTTTACAGAATAATTTCAAATGGCTTAATCATTACATTGAGAATAAATGTTATTGTTTGAATTCATACAAGTTTTTTTTGGCTAAATGAATTCATACAAGTTGAAATCAATTTTTCATGTCAGATAACTTTGGAAAAATTAATTACAGGTCCATGTAAGGAACTAAATTAAGATGAGGGGTCCCACGAAATTACATAATTAATCTGAGGTCTCTACCAGGAAGTTGTGAAAGTCAGGCTAAAAGTTGTTATCGTCCGGCCAAAAAGTTGTTATTGTCTGGTCAAATGGTCACTAACAATTTTTTACCTAACGACAACAACTTGAGGCCTAAAGATCACAACTTTTAAACTCTTGATTAATAACAACTTATGACCTGACAATAACAACTTATGACCAGTCGATAACAATTTCATGAGACATCAAATTAATTACATGATTTCGTGGGACCTCATCTTAAGTTCCTTACACGTTACTTGTAATTAGTTTTCCCAATAAATTTCAAAAACAAGAAACACAATCTTAACGTATGTCAAGGAAAAGGAACAACCGAACAAGCGTGATTGTAGAAATTTGAATTGAGATTCGATCTGTTAATCATATCATCATCCATATATTAAAAAACATAATTGTACATTATTGACTAGTACGGATTATCAGATACCATTGAGCATTTAAAAGCCAAACCACATTTAATATTCCATTCACTATCATCCAATTCCTTATATAGTCACGTATATACATAAATATATACACACATATGGAGCATATATCATATTTTTGAAATATAACCATTTTACTATAAACTTATGGAAAAAAATAGAACTCATGACCATATATAGTTGAAGTAGTTTGACGTAATGGATATAATGAAATTTAAGTAAACATGAAAATTTTCTTAATATATTATGTAAATTAGTTATCTTAAAAATATTTCATAATGATGGATGCACCAAAAAATACTCAAGGTGTGTTGAACATAGATGAAAAAAATATTTTGAGATGTTGGATGAATCCTAATCTTTAAATAAAACGTGTAATTATGAATCTTAATCTTTAAATAAAAGGTGTAATTATGTGTAATGGTTAAAACATTATTGATTAAAGGGATATAGATTGACAACTATAATTTAAAAAATGAACTTCATAATGACATTAAAGTAAACATTTTATCTGAATATCTTTTATTTTATAATTTGTTGATAAAAAATAGTTTTGTCTTGAAATTTTTCAATACTAAATTTCCCACTAATCTTCCACTAATTTTCTTTTCATAGACTAGGGATCTAGAGGCTTGTCACTTGTCACTTGTCACTTGGTAAGGTTCCATACTTCCATAAGTTAAAGTGGATCAAATCCTAAATTGTAAATTAACCATTCTGTATGTGACACTATTACAGTATTACTGTATGCTTTTCGGCCTGTCTTTGCATCATCCAATTGTGCTACACTTTAATAAACAAAGTAGCTTGTCAGATATTCTTAAGCAAGTTTATTTAAAGCAAATTACATATCAATATATATGATAAATATGTATTTTTGACTAATTATCTTGTAGCCATTGATATATTGTGAGAAACTCTTATTACGTTAGTTTTTTTCAATTCACTAGACACAAACACCACATCTTATTTAAAAGGGGTTACGTTAAGCCAGTTACTTATTAATATAACTGTTATTAATGAAATAAACAACATTTAATGAAACATTATCATTATCGTATGCATGATATATGGAAAAATATTCTAGGTAAATAAAATTTTTAATTGATAAGCCTTTTAGAATTTTGAATCAAACTTGTTTGTTTTGTGTATTATGATTGAATTATTAAATATTTATATATTTTTTCAACTATTTTATAATTCATAATAAAAAATATTGGATATTATTCACCCAAAAAAATATTTTGGAGGTAGTTCTGAAAATATTTAACTTCTTGAGATAATTTTTGACGTGAAATGTGAAATTCTAAGAAGTAAAAATGATCTCAAACTTTTTTCCTTTCTTTTCTTTTTTTAAGGAAGAACTTTCTATATCAAATAGCCAAGAATTTGGCCTTGAAAACGCTAGCTTGGCATTGGGGGGAGAGAATATGAAGGTTGAGAAATAAACATATAAAGAGATAAAGCACTTTTTGTAATGGGATGGCAAAGCAAGTGATTATAAAATCAACCAAACTTATCCTACAAAACCCACTTTCCCATTAAGAATATATCAATTGGATCCTCAAATATGCTTCATGCCTACTACAAGGGCCCGTTTGGTACGTAGAATTGATTTTGATGGAAATGAATATAGAAATGGATATGAAGATGGAAATGAATATAGAGATGAATATGGAATTTAAAAATATGTTTGGTATGTCATGGAAATGAGGCCTGATTTTCATGTAAAAATACCAAATTGTCCTTCAAAATAAAAAAGCAAAAAATAGTCTTCCCTGAACTCATCTTCGTCTCCTCCCCTCAAAGCTCAAACCATTCAATTTTTCAGCAAGATTTTGTCTCCAAGAAGGTCAAGCCCAAGACATTACCGGCAACATTTCAGATTTGTGTTCTTTTTTGTGTTCTTTTTGCACATAACCTTCATGGCAGATCTAAAAGCCTCTTCAACATCAACGCAACAAACATGGAGGAGCATCCAATTTTTGAAGATTTTTGCCCTCTGCCAGTCAAGCACGGGGGAGGAGTATCTAGCAAATGTTCTCTCCTTCCAACCAAGAAACAAACCCAGATATGGGCTTTGACGTCACCGTCGTCCTCGCCGTCGGAGAGTGTAGGAGGCTAGATTTAAGAGCATTCAAGTAGGAGAGTGAAGCAGGGAGCGTCATCTGAGATCGGGAAAATGGGGGAGTGAAGGGGGTGGTTGCAAGTCGCCGGAGAAGATAATGTTGCCGGAGGAGTTGATGTCGCTGGAGAAGATGATGCTATCGGAGGAGATGTGAACTTCGACGTCACTACCATCCTCACCGCCACCATCCCCACCGCCGTCGTTGTCGTCGTCTTCGCCGTCCTAACGTTTTAGTGAACAGTGATAGTGAAGAGGTGGTGAGAGTGGACGATTCAAATAGTTTCTGGGCAAATATGGAAAATGCCAGTATGGAAATGAAAATCTTGGGGTAGAGACATGGAGGCCATTTCCACCCATTTTTGTGGAAATGGAAATGGAGTTTTTGCCATTTCCATCATACCAATCAGACAATGCCATGGAAATGAATTCCATTTCCATATCCATACTCCCCAATTCCACGATACCAAACATGGCCCAAAGTGAGAATAATAGTTGATGGTCCAAGATTATAAATATTTTCAAGAAAAATCTTAAACTTATTCTGAATTATCTAAACGATAAAAGTTTATACTTCTAAGAATTTTATGACCTCGATCAAACTAATATTTTTGAAGATTGTCATTTAATGACTTGATAAAACTTATACTAAAAAGATTTCAACCCTTGTCAATGCTGCTGATTTAGTGTATTTATAAGATATAGAGAGAGAGAGAGAGAATTTTTTGTCCTATTTATAAGTCACATCATTAAATTTTTCATATAACCATATAATTTTACCTTTAATTTACCATAATCTTCAAGTTTTAACTTTGCACTCTTGGGATAGATGGTATATTGAACAAAAATACAATTGAAATTTTAACACATATTGATATTTAATTTTTTATTTCAGGTGAAACATGTTGAAAGAGACTTATAAAAATGATTAGAAGAATATATATATATAGGCTAAATTATAGAAAATCCCCCTGAACTTTGGGACGGTTGCATAGAACCTCTCCGACCTTTGAAAATTTAAATTAAGAACCCCTAACATTTCATATTTTGACTCTCAACTCCCATACCGTTAAAATTTCCGTTAAAGTTAACGGTTTTTATCTTATCCAATTTTTTCACATTTTGTTTTGTATAATATGTCATTAAAAATAAGTCTTTTCATTTAATATAAACAATCGTAAGTATATTATAATTTTTCATTGAAAAAAACACATGATCAAATAAATATTTTGCATTCATTTTAAGTATTTTTATTTTTAAGACATTCTATTTATAAAGTGTATGGTCAAGAAAATATTTTAAACCCTTTTTGTTAAATATTTTATATTTTTAAAATACTTAAAATTATGTGTAAGTTGTCACTAGTTATTTTTAGAATGACATGGTATATAATAAAATAACGTCAAAAAGTGTAAATTACAAAAACCGTTAACTTTAATGGTAATTTTAAAGGCAGGGGAGTTAAGAGTCAAAACATGAAACGTTAGGGGTGCTTAATTTAAACTATGAAAGGTCGGAGAGGTTATGCGCAACTGACCTAAAGTTCAGGGGGGTTTTCTATAATTTAGCCATATATATATACACACTAAGTTTTTTATGGTACACTTATTTTTACAGAAGTTGCCATAAGTTTTGGCAAAAAAAAAATCATGTTTTGGAAAAGACAGCAAAAATTAAAAGAACAAGGGAATAAATGTGTTTCATAAATAAGAGAATTAACCGAAATCTTCCCCTAAAGTAAATCTGAATTCTATAATTAATTGGAGATCAGAATTAGAATCCATAAGCACATGTCAAAAGGGGACTAGTCTTTTGAACACTTGCAAAAGCCACAGAATAAAAAGTAGCATAAAATGGTGGGGGGAAGAGAAATGGTGGCATGGTGCATGCTTAGCTTGTCAAACCCAAAGCAATTTTTATTATTAATTAATATACCATAGTTTGTTTTTTAATGAAGAAAACAATGATGGTACAGTCTCAGTTTTGTCTTGTTATGGGTTTTGGCACATAAAAAAACACAGTTCCTATAGACTGGGGACAAGCCTACTGATTAGGCAATTAAGGCCTAAGCACATGTTTAGAGATAATTAATCCGAATTGAAAAACGTTCTTCCAATGAAACCTCAACATTTCATCGTATCCACGTGTGTTTCATCTTTTGTTTGTTCCCAAGAGGGGTTCCATTGGCATTGGCATTGGCAACACAATATGGTACTCCTGTCTACATCCCTAGCAGTGTTCTATTGTTTTTTTTTTTTATGCTTTATCTTAAAATCTACTATTAATATTTTAATTTTATCCTTATTTAACTTATATGCTCCAACTTCAATCATTACTATAAATCTCTTGATAGAAATTCTTTTATCCCAAATATAAGTAATTAGAAGTTCTTAGTTATTGTTTTCCAATCTTATTTAATTCTCGATAAAAAAGAAATGAGATAAGAGATGTATGAACATTGAGAGAGAGAGAGAGAGAGAGAGAGAGAGAGAGAGAGAGAGAGAGAGAGAGAGAGAGAGAGAGAGAGAGAGAGAGAGAGAGATCTTTATTAAAGATAATTTTAAAAAATTTTAGTATATTTCTCACTAATTAAAAGTTGTTTATCATAATGACAAGAGTAATATACTGTGTGATGAAAAAATCTATGCACTGAAAATAAAAGGTAAAATTGCACGTTAATATAAAAAATTTAATAGGATGATTGATAAAAAAAATAAAAATTATCTCTACTTTTTATATATAATAGAGATTAATATTCATACATTATGTACTCACTAGTAGCGCCCCATATTTGAAAGAGTTGAGAGCCACCCATTTTAACAAAATATGTAAGTGAGTAAGCGACTTTGGAATTCTAACAAAATATTAATTTTTTTATCATTTTACACTTATTGATAAAATTAATTGTAGTACAAGCTAATATTTACCTATTAAAGTTAAAATAAAATAAAGGTATTTTTGTTGAGTATTAATTAATAGTAGTATCGTTATTAAAATATTCTTGACAGACATGCTTAAAAAATATTACTAGAATAAAATTGTTACTAAAACTTGGAATAATTTATAATTGACTTGATGAATTATTTAAGACAAACTACTTACATGTTCATGCTTCCGCCGCTTAGCACAGTACCCAACATCAGCCGCCTCCCCCACTAACTGCAACAACAATTATTTTAATTATTTGAGTATTCATTAATACATCATAGGCCAAATTGATCAAAAGTTGTTTACTACTACAAGATTTGTTATCCAAGGTGGCTGAGAAGATAGGTAAATAGGGGGTTTTTTTTTTTTTGCACTGAAAGTAAATAGGGGGTTGAATATATTTTTAAACTGTCTACAACATACTCCTATCTTTAGCAATATACTTATCTATATATATACTGTGCATAGTTAAAAATAAATTCTACACAATTAAAAAAGAGTTTCACCCACTCAAAATATGTTTGAGCCCATAAAAAAGTTCAAATAGCTCTTAGATGATAAATTTTACAAAAATAAAAAATTCAAAAATTTTTAATCAATATATATGTACTAAAATTTATTCACAACTGTGTTTGTCAACTATAAAATTTATTCACAATAATAAATAACTGAACACAATTTCATTTTAAATGTTAATGAGTAATATTAAGAAAAAGCATATTCCATATAGAAACCATTTTAAAATATTTTCTATCACAAAAAATCTAATATGAATTTTTGGTAAAATTATACATCTAACCTCCTTAAATTTTGAAACTTTATATTAAATCCCCTTAAACTCTTACATATATGCATATAACTCCATATTGGTAATTTTTTTCTTTACTTATTACACTCTGGTTCTCATTATATGTTTACTTATTATATGTAAAATTTTTCTTCTTATGTATAAGTCCATTTAGAAGTTATTAAGTTGTTATTTTCAATTTAACTCAACATTAAATTCTCAATTAAAAATAGAGAAATGAGATAGGGAGATGTGAATAAGCTGTAAATAGGATAGAGAGTTACTTACGAACAAAAATATACAATTTAAGGGGTTATATAATTGATAATTGAGTGTTAACTACATTGAGTTAAAAGTTTAGGTGAGTCTATAGTTCATTTAAATTTTAAATATTAAAGGGTTATTTCTACACGGTTCAAAGTTGATAAGAATTTTGTGTCATTAAACCTAAATTTTTTTTTATGTATGTGTGTATATACTCCCTCCGATCCCAAATATAAGATCAAGTTGACTTTTTTGTAAATGTTAAAGAAACAAATTAGACTACTAAATTGTAACATTGTTACATGTTAATAGATTATAGGTTAGTTTACAAGTAAAATAAATTAGTTTTGAAGAAAAAAGATGAATATAAACAATTTAAAGTTATTTATTTTACATCCTTAATTTCTTTAAAAAGTCAACTTGATTTTATAATTAGGATAAGGTATATAGTAATAGAACAATACCTTGATCAAATTATAATAAGTATTGTAGTGCGATTGAATGAGCCAACACACATGTCCGAATTACAATATGGTTGTAAAACCTCTAATAAACTGTATACGTATTGGTCCTAATAGAATGAGCCACGGTTATGTGTGTGTGTGTGTGTAATAACAGGGTTATTTACATGTAAAATAATAGGTTTGAGTGCATGTAAATGTAAAATGCCTCCTTAAATAATTGTTTCTATATGAGCTCAAGAATACTCAACTTTGATATGATAATACTAGATATTAGACACCATATCAAAAAATTGTAAATTATAAAAGAAATTAAATTTCTCTCCTTTATTCGGTTGTGTGTGTGTGTGAAGCATCCCAATTCTACATCTATTTAATCAAGATTAATAAGAAGCCTGGTGGTTATGACTTAGAGGGCACAAGGAATCAGGTTTAGTGGCATATTCATCTCTCTCACTCCTCTCTATGTAAATATAAGCATGCTTCTCTTTGGCTAATTATATTTGTTTACTGTTAAGTGTCAACAACCACATGTTGACGATTCCAACTTTGATTGCCACAACTTGGTCTTGTGTGTGTACATAAATACATACATATATAAATATGGAAATGATCTCTTAACTAAACTTATTTGCCATTATGAGTCCACTAATACACCAATGAGGCCGTACGTCTGAACTAATGAATGATGATGAATCCATACTTCACTCCACTTGCATCCTATTATAAAAATGTGAGGTTATTACCATTTATCTAATCTAATGTTGCTTGCACACACACCTATGGTGCTTTAGAATTCATTAAAGTCAAAGCCTATTGGTGTATTTTGATGCTTGTCTGTTTTAGTGGGTGTGTGTGGATCATCTATGAATATGAAACCAATAAACTAATAACTTAATCCATGAATTCAGAATCTCTTTTAGATTATTTCTCCTAATCTTTTGTAGTGCGTGGTGAATAAGTCTCAAAGTAATGAACTTATTGTAACTTGTAAGTTAATCTTAGTTTAAAAACTATGGGAGACTTGAAGAAACAACTTATTTGCGATGACTTAAGTCCATCTCGTCCTTAATCTAATTTTAATTTAATTTATTTGATTAGATTAAAGAAGCAAAATAAATTATTTTAAAGTATTTATATTTCTCTTTTTTCTCCAAACAAATTTACATGAATAACTAACTGATATATAATATCATAACATGAAACACATATTATAGTTAAGTATTTTATTTAACTTCCTTATTTTTCACGAACAAACTCAACTTATTATTATATTGGGAATCAAAGAGAATAGTTTTTTTTTTAAATGGAAAAAGTACACGTAAAAATTTTAAAGTATGTTTGGAGTCTTTTATTTTGAACATTGCTAGTTCCAATTGATAATTTTTTATAATAGTTATTATATTAAATAGCCTAATCTTTGTCCAATATAGAAGCCTAGTGGTTTTTTCTTATTTTACTACAGAGAAAGAGTCCACAAGCCCAATTATAAGCCCTTTAAAAAGAGACAATGAACTGGGCTCCTAGCTTCTTGTATTTAGACTGCTGTCTCACTTTGAAACACTTTTTTTATTGGGCCAACTACTTTGAAACAAGCTGAGAAAAAAGGTTTACTTAGGGAAAATTTCAAATAAACACCCCTTAAATATAAAAAAGATAAAAATATACCTCAAATTCTCAAAAGGATATAATAGGGATTGTTCCCATTTTGGGATAAACAAGTTTAATGCCAAAAAGCCAAACAGCCCCTCACTCTACTCCTTCACATTAAATGCCATTTGAAAGCAAAAAAGACTAGGAGAGCTGATTGGCGTGAAGAGGAAGAAGGTAAAAGCTATTGGAACCCACGTGCAAGCTGAAAAAGGAGGAAAATGCATGATCTTTGAGTAATATTTGTATGAAAATAGTGTTCTCCTTCTAGTATGAGATTAAAGATGATAATCTAATTGAATATTTAGTTGGGTCTTCAATGTGGGTAAATGGGTTTAAAGGTTGATGATGAGTTAAGCTAGATAGTTGATTTAGGTGAATGATAGAAAAAAAAAAAAAAAGCTTCGATTTATTTGGGATTTTCCCGCTTACGAACTATTGTCCAAGAAGAACATAACATTTATGTCATAAAAAATGGCACCAATAGGTATCAGGTCCAGCAGAATAAACTAGTTTTTTACATTGTGAAGAATCAATATTAGAATAGTTGTCGGAAAAAAGTTCATATTTTAATACTCAATAGTGATTACATCCAAAAAAAAAAAAAAAGAATGCATGTGCATATGATAAAAAAGAATAATATTTACAAAATACTCCCTCTAATTTTTATTATAAGCTGTCAACTAACAAGTTTTTTGTTCTTTTATAAAGTACTTGTTAGTTTTAAAAAAGTATTAAATATTTTCCCCATCCATGTCTCTATTTAATAAAGGTAGTGGGGGAGAGTAATAGTTAGGGATAATGTTCAATTTTACCCCGAAAGTTTTTGTTGATGAGCAGTAGGTATGTATTTCAGGAGCAATTTTACCTTAAAAGTTTGCAAAACATATCAATTTTTTCATGCCGTTATCCAATATTAATTTTGACAATTACATTAGTCAAACATAGCATGTAACATGTCACATCATTATATAGTCAATGAGCCCATTTACTGTGAGATGGCATAACACTTCATCATCTCTCTCTTTCTTTCTTCCCCATTCATTAATGAGAAAGAGAGTCGTGCCACTGCTTGTGAGTGTGAATGTAATCAAAGGTGTTTTTTAAGGGCCCATTCGCTTCAGCGATTCTCAGCGAGGGAAATGGAAAAAAGGATGATTCCTGCGTTCAAGCACAGTTTGATTCACTGAATCTATGGATTTTCATTTTCCCGGGCCCACCTATTTTCCTTTAAAGACTGGAAAATAGGATCCCACCAAAAATGGTGGGATTCTATTTTCCTTCCTCTAATGGAAGATGGTGAACGAGAAGAAGTACACTATTGCCCTTACCTCTACTTCATGTTCTCCTTCTTCAGCTGCATCTTCTTCGTCTGCTCATCCACCGCCCTTTGCTAGCCCGTGTGTGTTGCTAAGATGACGGAGATCGAAGATGAAAAAAATCTGTTGCAGCTTGTCGAAGAAGATGAATAGTAGCTATAGGTTTTCCTTTCCTTATTTTTTTTCTTGACTTTTTGGTTTTCTTTCATCTGAAGATGTTGTTAATTATGAAAAGAAATATACCCATGTGTGTTGCACATGCAGATGCAGCTAAGAACGAGTGTGGCTTAATCCCATGATTTTCCTTTTTTTTTCCTTTCTCCATGCGTTGCTTATGTGTGCAACTATATTTTTGTTGATTGACACACTTGTGTTTAAAATATCTAGGTATGGATTTTTATTGGGATTTCTCAAAAATTTTGACACAGTCAACCAGTTTGCTGCTCTTTGATTGTTCTTTCTGTTCTTTTATCATTCAAGGAAAATGCACATTCCAGTTTGCTACAATCGAATGTGAGGGGTTAAAATCGAAAGTGAGGGGTTACAATCGAAAGTAAGGGGTTACAATCGAAAGTAAGGATTTAAAATCGAAAGTGGGGAGTTAAAATCGAAAGTGAGGGGCTACAATCGAATGTGAGGGGTTACAATCGAATGTGAGGGTTAAAGTCGATTTTGATAGCTGCGAAATTTACTGATGAATTCTTAACAAGTTTTGTTTAAAAATGAAGTCACAATCTCATTATATTTTAGGCTTTTTTTACTGCTTAATTTATTATTAGTTTCATTTAATTATTAATTAATTTGTCAGATATAGTGGTACGTAACTAGGTATCTTGTATATCTAAACTAGAGTTATTTTGGTGGTATTTTTAAATATAATGTAGTTATTTTTTAATCACATGATATCAATATTTTTTTTAAATTAAAATCTAACTGATTATTGTATTTACCAAAATTTAATTTTATTGAAATTATAATTAGTAAAAATAATTTATTCACGTATTTTTATGTAATATAATTTTGAGATATTTTAAATATATTATATAAATATATATATATATTAAAAAATATATATTAAAATTAAAATATATTTGATTTTTATATTTAACAGAAATATTTTAAATTATTTAAGTTATAAATTTTTTATTAAAATTAAATATTTATATTATATTTTTTAAAAATTTTAATTTGTGTTACATATTTATATATATATATTATATTTTTAAATTATTATATTGTATTAATTATTGAATTTTTGAATTTAAATGTGAATTTTATTAATAAATACTCATTAAGGGCAATATAGTCATTTGCACATATTTCTTACTTTCCATACCACTATTTTCAACCAACCAAACATAAAATTTTCCATTCCATTCATTTCTATTCCTGTGCGTACCAAACGTGGCAACATTTCTTTCCATTCCATCCTTTTCCATTCCATTCCATTCCGTCAAAATATTTTCTTTGAACCAAACGGCAGTAAGGCATGAATGGAGAAGAAAGAAAGAGAGAGAGAGATGATGAGCTATTATGCCACCTCAATAAATGGGTTCATTGGCTATGTAATGATGTGACATGCCACATAGGATATTTGACTAATTTAACGTCAAAATTAACATTAGAAAAAGGAGAGGCAAAATTGATATGTTTTGCAAGCTTTCAGTTTGAAATTGCTCCTAAAAAATTATGGATACTCACTGTTACTTAAGGAAAACTTCTGAAGTAAAATTGAACATTATCCATAATTAATATGGTATTTAAGTTTAGTATAGTTAATATGGAAAATATTGGAAATCACATGAATTTTAAAACAAATTTAATGCTTTTAACAATTTTTTATTGGTACGTGAGAATTGTTAGTTAGTGGCTTATATTAAGGATAAGTATAAAAAATGTAATACAAGTTACTGCATTAATATCATAATATAAACTCAAACTATATTGATTCGTCTGATTTTGTTTTTATTGAGTATTTGACAAAATCTATTGGGTTAATACAAATTTTGGTCCTTAACTTTCACTTGATTTTTGTTTTGATCTCTGAACTTTAAAATGGGTGGTTTTGGTCTTTGAACCTTCACTCAGTTTTTGGTCTTTGAACTTTAAATCGGTGGTTTTTGTTCATCAACTTTGTACCATTTATAACTATTGGTCCCTGATTTTCCAAGTTTTTTTAAATTTAGGGACCAATGTTTATAAAGGATACTAAATTAAAGGACAAAACCACCGACTTTAAAGTTTAGGGATCAAAACTAAAATTAACTAAAAATTCAATTACCAAAACCACCGGTTTTAAATTTCATTGACTAAAACCAAAATTAAGTAAAAAGTTTTAGGACCAAAAATTATAAACCCAAATCTATTTCTTAATTCAATTATATTAAACTAATTTCGGGACCTGTTCTGATTTTCTTATCGAACCAAACCAACTAATGCATTTTTTCGAAAAAACTTTTGTCCTTTTTTTGCCAGCACTAAATTTTTTTGTTGATTTCATTTGAGACACATAAAACTATTTGTGCTTGAACAAGAAGTCTCTTTTCCATACTAGTACTATCAATGACCTCTTGAGTAGCCAAATGACAAGTAGTCAGTTGGTTAGAAAGGGGGAGGAGGTAAAACACCTTCCTGCCTTCCAGATCTTGGGTTCGATCCTTGGCATCCCTTCCCAGGCAAACTCCAGATTAATCAATACCCAAAGTGTGCCGGAAACCGGGAGCTTTAAGGAAAAAAAAAAGCCTTCTTGAGTAAAAGCTCTGAAGACACCTAAAGGACCTTTGGTATTTAATATATGTCACTTATACCATAAATCTGGAAAAAAAAAAATACACTATTTCTATCCCTTCATTAGAAATGGACAAGAAAGACATTTTTTCAAATAAAACAATTAATGCTCGATAAATTACATGAAAGAATCAAACTTTTGTACAAGTTGACTTATGACCAGAGGGAGTAATTGTATATCCTATTATGTGGTAACCTTCAACTTAAAACCAAAATGCCAAAAAAAATTCAATAAGTTGCTACCAGTGATCTGTGCAAGTACAAAACCCATCTTGGAAATGATGGAAACGGTTAGCATCTCTAACAATTATCAGCCTGTTTGTGACCTTTGCAATTAATTTTACAGCATTGTGGCAATCATCACACATCCTAAGGTTCTTTATCACACGGATGGGTGCTGGTGAAGGTATTTTCATGAGGCCATAAGCTATGGCCAGCTTCTCACTGTGATAACTGAGATAACTTTCTTTCTGCTCATCTTCCACATCATGCAGCACAGCACCAGCATCTGGTACATACCCCAATGGCTTAATCATTGCCAACAATTGTTGAACCTTCTCGAAAATTTGACTAGACTCTGGATGATTGCTGACTTCTGAAAGAAAGACGTGTGTATCGTTTCTAATCCCGAGCCAACTCGCCCCTGGTTCCTTCTTAATGTTTCTGTCCCTCATCAGTTTTCGAATATTTGCAACTCCATCCCACCTCCTTGCCTTGGCATGCATATTTGATAGCAATGTATATGTCCCCACATCACGAGGGTCCATGTGGATCACATGTTCTGCAATTCGTTTTCCCAAGCAGTAATTTCGATGGACATGACAAGCATTAAGCAGAGTGCGCCAGGCAACGACATCCCACTTGACCTCTGTTGTCTTCATGAGGTCCTCAGCTTCTTTGAGAAGACCGACTTTGCTCAAAAGTGCAACCATACAGGTGTAGTGCTCCAATCCTGGTTCAATTTCGAATTTCTTCATTAGATTATTTAAATAGTAGAACCCTTCTTTTACAAGGCCTAAATGCATGCAAGCAGAAAGAACCCCGACAAAAGTTATGCTGTTGGGTCGTTCTCCAGAATAAATCATGTCTTCAAACACTTTTAAAGCTTGTCTACCAAGCCCGTGATGGGAAAATCCACATATCATAGCATTCCAAGTGATGGCATCTCGGTACACCATATCTGAGAACACATTATATGCTGAATCAATGCTTCCAGCCTTGGAATACATATTTATCAAAGCATTTGTGACGGTTAAATGATTCTTAAAACCGGCCTTCTCAACCCGAGCATGAAACGTATCACCATGACTCAATAATGCTAGACCTGCACAGGCATTAAGCAACACTGAGAAAGTACACTCATTTGGTGCAGTGTCCTTAAGATCCATAATTCTTAATAGGTTCAGAGTTTCTTCAAATTGCCCGTTTTGCAAGTAAGCTGTCATGACTGCTGTCCATGCAACCACATTTGGATTTAACAACCCATCAAAAACTTTTCTTGCATTCCGGACTTCTCCACATTTCCCATACATGTCTATCATTGTGCTACTGACAAAGACATCAAACTTCATATCAGATTTCAACAGATGGGCATGGATTTTCAAACCTAATGCCAAATTTCTAATATGAGAGCAAAAGCCAAACACAGTAACATAGGTGACATTATCCCAAGCTACAGACTGGTCCATCATCCTTGCTAAAACTGCTTCAGCTTCTCTTGTATAACCAGATTCTACAAGTGCATTCAAGATGGAGTTATATGAAAAAATATCATAACCAGGCACCGTATCCAAAATCTCCATTGCTAATTCCACGTGAAAACACCTTGAGTACATGTGAATAAGGGCATTCTTCACATATTGATGAAACAACAATCCAGACTTCAATAGATACCCATGACATTGCTTTCCCTCTTCAACTCTCCCACTATCAGAACAGCAAGAAAGAACTGTAGTAAAAATATACTCATTAGGGCATGAATTTTCCAACCTTACCAAAGCTTTAAAAAGTCCAAGAACTTCCAATTTATCCCCCATATGCAAATATCCTGCCATTAAAGCACTCCAAGATACTATGTTCCTCTTGTCCATTCTATCAAACAGCTTTCGAGCACGCTGTATTTGATTACATTTGACATATAGATTGATCAATGAGTTTATTTGGGAGATGTCACTACCTTTTGAAATTTGATTTCTAACAACCAATTGGGCATGAACAGTTTTACCGTATTTTAGACTTTTAGTATCAGCTAACACTTTCAAAAGCTTAATCATGTCTTCTAGAGATGACAATTGTGGAAGGTACCTACCAAATGCAAAGATCAGAGGCGGAAACTTTAGGGCAAGCAGTGGTCTAGCCATGATAGAATAAATTGGCAACTCGTCAAATAATACACGCCAAACACACTGCCAGAAAAACTTGAGATATGCGATTAGTATAACCAGAACATGATAGTCAGGAGGAGGGCCACAGTATAGAAAGAAATAACCAGATGAGTCCATTACAACGGCAGGAAACTGGATGCATAATTTCTGATGCATAAGTTGTCTGAGCTAGTTCGAAGCAGCCACTTCTCAAGATGCAATTGTTGCAAAATAGGAATTCCTTTTAACTTAACAAAAGATATCGATAGAAACTCTGCTTCTCCTGCCTTTCCCACTATAGCCATGATCCAACACTTGACTTCTGCATTTCGCAGAAATATATTTGACACTCATGAACACATTGGAATATCACAACTCAATTACACCAAAGATGAAATAAGTTCATATCAATATTTAGCTCATTTTAAAATTTAAAAAAAAAAAATCAAAACAATGCAAGAATAACCATGCAGGGAACATGACATCCGGAGCTTTCAAACAACTAAGTGCACAAACATCATGCTTTCAAAAGGTTGGTAAATAAACATATGGTTTCCTCAGAATTTAACAATAAGAGATCAGATTCAAAAACATGTATGTATACTTTTCACCACTTATCCAATTGCCAATGCAATCCAAATTCCAACACATACTATTTTACACATAACAAGGTAATGAAATAAACATTCTTAAATACCCTCGTAATACGGCATGTTAGCCCAAGTTCCAAAATCATAATCAGCCGTAGAGCTTACCAACTCCACACATACAATTGAAGATAAGGGATGGTTACCTCTTTGGAGTCGACCCAAGAATTACCTTAAATGCGTCCCCGTGCTCAATAGACAAGGACCAAAATCAACAAACAATATTATAACGCGCACATATAATTAGCAACTAATCAAGTGCCAAGTCAATTACTAGTTAGGGACCTAGTCCCCACTTAAACCCAATTGGTGCTTTAGTTACAAAATTATAATTCCTTGGCTTGATTAAGTGAATACAACCCATATCAAGCCTATTAGTTTCCAAATTCCCTATATTCAATTTCCAAAAACCCAAACTTCCCACTACAATCATTAATACAGACGTTAACAAATATAAAGTTCATATTCGCTCAAATCACCCATAGTACATTGTCTTAAAGAAAAGAACTAGCAACTTAATAGAAGCAATAAACCTCTCAAACAAAATTTTGATTGTTTCTTCAAACACAAATCCTTCTTTAACATATGGAACATTTGCCTAATTGTTTAAGAGCCTCAAAACAGAAAATTCAACACATTCTCAACTCAATATTGACTTCTAGCCACGAAGCACCAATCGAATCCTTAGCTTAATATACTAAAACCTCCTCAAATTCAACTCCACAGAAATTACTGAAAATTCCAACTTCCTTATTTATCGTTTCGTTATAATTTAGACATCTTAGGGAACTTTACCACTTCAATTACATATATACCATATAATAACCACAAGACATTCACAGAAAAATACTGGTTGATTCCAAAGTCCTCAAACCGAAGTTTGTGGCTACCAATCCAGCCATCACCAAAGTTTCAACCTAGTTCATATATCATGAACCAACCTCCCCAAACTTACACTGTTCTAAAACATTGTTTCAAGAGTCAGTTCTCAACTTCAACTATTGGATTTCACAAAGATCATTCCTTAAACTTGGATCATTTGTTTAACGACCTCAAAACAAAAACTCATATTTCAATACACTTTTCTTTAAACTGAAACTGTTTATACTACACAACGAGCTTGGAAAAGCCAACTACAATCAAATTCTACATCTAACAATTGGGCAACATCACAGATACATAGATCCCTATATCAGTACTTTCTATCCTTAAGCAATATCAAATATCAAGATATGAACTTCAAAGCATTTATACTTTCAGTAGTTAATTTTCCTCTAAAGTTTAAAACATCAAGTCTTCTTCCCTCTTTCCCCTAAAATTTCAGGTTCCATATTGCCTTCACAATATATTTAACTGACTTTGACGCGGTTTATTCTTTTTTTATCATTTGATACATTCAAACCATCACAACAACTCAGAATTTCCTTACTTCAAAAGCATTAATCTATCCCCTTTTCATCATTTGATACGTTGGAACTCAAAAGATAATAGACTCGGTGGTCTTAATTTCAATTCACTACCAACATCTACACACTCAAAAACTTCTATGTAATCTCCAACATCATTACACCCGCACTTCATATCTCACTTCCATTAAGAATTAGATTGTTTACTACCTTCAAACAATTTCCAATATCAATGACACTGATCACATACCATCACCTAACACACACAACCACAGTGATTCATTCATCTCAGATTTGCAACCAAATTCAGACTTACTGCAACCTAGATAAATGGCAGATGATTAAGCTCATTTTTCTTTAAGATCAAATAGCCAACGAAAAATTTCGCAAGAATTCCCCAAAATTAGGATCATAGAAGGAAGCACAATAATGTCCATAACAGACCACAACTATCATTTAATCTTAAAAAAAATGCTTCAACTAATGGAACAATAGTTGCAGAAATTCCTTACCCAAAATGGAGCAGACGAAGGTGGGGGCTACAGAGAGGATAAGGGAAGCTCGAATGAAGCTTACTGCTCCGAGGAGGGACGGTGAAAAGTGATGCCCGTCGATCAGCAGCGAAATCAAAGGTGAATTGTAGAGGGAAAGGAGAGAGATGAGGGGCGACGACGGAGGAGAAAGGAAGCTCTCTCTGTTGCTGAAGAAGCCGAATATGATGATGAACTCGATGATGATGATGATGATGAAGAAGGGGAATGAGGAAGAGGGAATTAGGGCCGTCGGCAAAATGACCAATTTGCCCTTCCCGATAAACTGGAGGATTTTTTTCTTTAGAGGCAAAAATGTCATTTAAATCAGAAGAAATTATATATATATTTGTAAGGCTAAAGGTGCTGATTTAGTGCTCTACTATTATGAAAATTGCCGCCAATATAAACAACAATTTCAAGTAACAAATACGGTATTCATCAATTAAATTCGTAGCTTGATTAGTAACGCCTTGAATTTTGCCAAACATCCATTAGAAATAACTGACGGGGCATTTTTTATTTTTTGGCATTGTGATGTGGCATGGATAGGTAACATTTTTTTTTTGTAAAAACAGGCAGATAGGGCCTTTGGCCCCTAAACACGAATTCCCCCCGATATTTGGCGCCTTTTTCTAAGTCCCTAGCTTTCTCAACTAAACCAGATAACCCAGGTTTTTTTTATTTATTTTTGAATCAGGTAACTTGAAGTAACCGACTAATCCGGAGCGGGTTATATACGCTAACTGGTCCATTTGAAAAAGCCAGGGACTCAGAAAAATGCACAGATATCGAGGGAATCCGGGTTTGGGGCCAAAGGCCCTATCTGCCAGTTGTTACAAAAAAAATAAAAAAAAATAAACCTGGGTTACTTGGTCCAGTTGAGAAGGCCAAGAACTCAGAAAAAGGAACGGATACTGGGGGGGAATCCAGGTTTGGGGGCCAAAGGCCCTATTTGCTTGTTGGTATAAAAAAAATAAAATAATAAAATAAAAAATGGCACTTATCCATGCCACATCAGAAATCCAAAAACAAAAAAATGACACATCAGTCATTTCTTATAGACGTTTGGACCAATTAACGGCTTTACTAATCAAGCTACGAATTTAATTAATGAATACCATATTTACTACTCGAAATTACTCCCTCCGGTCCTAAATATAAGATCACTTTGACTTTTTTTTGTGGAAGTTAAGGAAGCAAATTGGACCATTAAATTATAACATATGTCACATGAAATTAGATTATAGGTTAGTTTATAAGTAGAATAAATCAGTTTTGAGGAAAAAAAAAATTTTTTAGACTGAAACTACTTTTTTTTTGGACTGAAAGAAAAAGTCAAAAAAGTCAAAGTAGTCTTATAATTAGGACCGGAGGGAGTATTATTTATGTTGGCAGTAATTTTCATAATAGTAGAGTACTAAATCAGCACATTTACCCTTTTTTAAATTTGAGTTCGTAAGAATAATCTTTTATCCACTTCCAATTTAGATCATCTTCCAAATAATATTTCTAGAAATAAATCCTTAATTCAAGTTGGGGTTTTTCTTTCATTAAGATTTTCATTATCCCCCATAAATTATTTATAAAATTATCAACTTAAAAATAACTACCGAATTATTTTTCTTCAATTTATAATGGAAACAGCACCTAAAATCTTTAAAAATACTTTGAACTTCGCGAATTTATTTATAAAGTTTTTAAATTTTCAAGTGACACATCAAGATTTTAAATAACTCCTTATTGCCTCTTTTCTGAAATTTTGGGTATTACCCTCATTAATCTTTGAATTAAAATTTAGGATGTTACATGATATATGGCAACAAGCTATGTACATTTAATTTTGTATTTTGAGATTATATCACATAATTTTTATATTATTAAATGGTTTGAAGCCATATGTGAGTTGATTTTTTTTACATTATATATATGGCTAGAAGCCATATATATTTAATTTTATGGTCATAAGCTTCAATTTTTCTATATTTCAATTGGGTAACAGCCATATATGTGTATATATATATATATATGAATTTCCCTCTTATCAAATAACCAAAAGTCATACAAAATCAATTTTGAGAAAGTTTATATTGTGTGCATTTATTTTTTCATGTGACAGACCTATAATATTAATAGATAGGTAATCGCGTTATTATTAATATTATTTTGGTAATGAATTGATCCGAAAAGACCCATGGCTTAGTTTTTATTTTGGTTTCAAAATACAGCTTTTTCTTTTATTTCTATAATAAATTCCTTTAATACCGTTGGTGAATTTATGGTATGTCTCTGTTGATCATTGATGCCGTTGAGAATACAATGAGTAACAAACTTGCACCTTGCTAACACCTTTTGTTTTCAATTTTGAGGATTAAAAATTTTCATTTTAATTTTATGCAAATTGCTAAAATTACTGTGTATATCTTTTCTGCCATAATTTTACGTGCATTGACACATACATAATACAACCCTGAAGCCCATTGATATCTAACAATAACTTGATATGCTTGTAAACGAGATTCTTGTATCACATGAAGATATGTGAACAAATTTTAATGAGTGTACATATTATAAGTTTGTAACCTTTGAGTAATAACAATAACAACCCCTAAAGACTATTAATTATAGAGGTTATGGAAGATAAGAAAAATCAAGAGTTAGTGAAGGTTATGGACATTTACATAATCAAATATTCATAACAATCACTTACTTTTTTGTTAGATATTTAAGAGTCATAGATTTATGTTGAAGTATATGATCATTTCAATTTGATATCAATTTACTTTGTGTTGGAAAATACAAAAATAAATTATAAGTCTTTGCTATGTCAATTCATGATTTATTGAGTAAAGGGCCCGAAGCCATTCAACTATTTTGTAAAATATCAATTTGTGATCTCAAATAAAGATATGTATTTTTAGAAATTTCGTGGCACTATCATATTTTGTTGATCATAAGTTACATAGCCTTGAATATCAAATGTTAATATGTCTCATGACACAAAAGTCTTTGGATAATATTTTTTGTTATGGTACTACAAACTAGTACTTTGAAATTTGTGGTTCAAAGAGGAAGAGTTAGACGCGCAGAACTCAATTGATACCAAACAAATATTTATTTGCCCAGAAGGCTACATAATGTTTATTTGTTATGAATTAAAATAATTTACTTTATTATGGTGTTTTCATAGTTTTAACCACTCATTGTTTTATAGTGAATGTGCTCTTGTAATAATGATATTGCCATATAAAGTTGACATGTCTTCAGATTAAACATTGCAGTGTAACCTTTACATAATTTGTTTTTTATTCTTATAGATTTGTTCAAATTTTGTTCAAAATTTTATTGAATTTACAAATTGTATATTGAATATATGTGACAGTTCTTGAAGAATCATAATAGAAAACAATAATATAGTCATAGTTTTGAAAAACTAACAGTTTTATTTTGTTGGTGGAAAAGTTATGTTCACATGACTCACACTTGATAGGGGGGAATGTTATAATATAAGTATAAGTCACATTAGATGAAGTTTCACTCATATACTTCTCTATAAAGCCTGTTTAATTTCCCAAATGAAGGTCATGTTAATAAAATGACATGATAACCATAAGTTTATCGATGATCATAATAATATTAGAACAAATTAAGCTTGAAGTCCAAGAATGTAGTATTTGGCCGCACGATTGGTTAGATCATCCCAGATCATAATGATACAAAATATGATGATAAATATGTATCAACATTCATTAAAGAACCAAAAGATTCTTTATAAATAGCGAGTACTTTTATGTATCGCTTGTTCTCTAAAGAAAAAAATATGAGAACATCACTAACTATGGTTGGAATTGGATATATATACACTTGTATGGTATCAAATATATATATGGGCCCATGTGATCATATGGACTAAACTAGTACTTTATTAATAATAGATGGATCTATAAAATTGTCACATTAGTGTCTATGATCAACTTGCAACTTGAATCTTGTAATTTTATTTAGATAAGCACATTTGTCATCAACTACGCAATCATATGATTTCTGTTGAAATTACTAGTGATTGTTTATCAAGTTTTCAGTGATTATATGCTATGTAAAAGTATATTTAACAAGTTTATTTAGCAAGATTATTTATGAAAGCCTCCCTGAGCAGTTAGATCAAAATTTGTGAGAACAAAATTCTAATTTTAGAGTTGGAAAGAATGATTTTACATAATACCACATATAAATAAATCATGCCAACAAAGTATTATGAATTATCCCATTATAATAGACTCTTGGTCGATAGCCAAAAATTGTCTATATTATAATGTGCAATATTCATTTATATTGTTCCACCACAATGAAGCATATAAATGGATATTCATTGAAAGTTGGGATAAATGTTGAATAATAACCCCCTTCCTCTTGTAAAATGTGTGAATTACTTCAACTCTTGCAGGGCTTGCAAAAAGCTAAAAATTATTTCAAGAAACACTTTGAAATTTAAGACTTTAGGCGTTTTTCTATAGAAAAATTACCATGTGCTCCAATATTGGTAAGATCTTTAAATATGGATAAATATCCTTTTAAACCTCATGAAGATGACGGGAGAAATATTTGGTCTAGAAGTACCATGTCTTTAGAACTCAAGAAGGAGATGAGAAAATACTGTATAGAAGTATTATATATTTATATAATTGGAGTAATTATATGCAATCCTACTAGCCATGCATGAGCCGATATATTATTTGCTCATCAACATGATACACTGATTTACTAACACAAAGACATTGGGACGGACTACATCAATAGAAGATGGTGAAATTAATATACAACAAAACCAATCATACGAAAAGTTAGCAAATATGTTTACCAAGTCTACTACAATATTTGAGAAGCTTGTTTATGACATCAAACTTCTCAGATTCAGAGATATATCAACTGAAGTTGTCAAGAGGGTGAGTTGATACATACCATACTCTTTTACCCTTGTCCATAGTTTTTTCCACTGGGTTTTCCTAGCAATGTTTCTGATGAGACTGCAATAGGAAGTGTCGTATAACTAAACATCATACTTTTTTTCTTCTACTAAGTTTTTTGTCCCACTTGGATTCACTTAGTTGGGGTATTTTAACGAGGCACTTGTTTAGTCATTGACATCCAGTAGGGGGTTTTATAAATATAATATCTATGGATATCCATATCTCCTATATTACCTATTATTATATTGTATTTAATGTTGTTCATCTTATAATCCTAAAGCCATGCCTATAAATAAAATGCTTGCATTATGTATTTGAATAGGTAATGAGAACGACTCACCTATATTGGGTGTGTTTGGATTGACTTATGGAAAAGTGACTTATTTATTAGTCAGATTGAAAACAAGTTAAAATGAAAATAAGTTAGATTATGTAATGAGATTTATGTTTGGATTAGCTGTAAAAAAATGACTTATAAGTGACTTATTTTTCATAAGTCAGATTGTGTAATGAGATTTATGTTTGATTTAATTGTGATTGGATGTGTAAAATAAGTCAGAATTTGTGGGGTCCACCTCCATAAGTGACTTATAAGTCATAAGTCATAAGCTGAAAAAAAGAACTTATACTTATTTCTCATGAGTTCTTAATTTTTTCAAGCCCAACCAAACATCCCCTTTTGGGTTTTTTTTTTTTTCATTTTAAGTTGTTTTGACTCAAAATAAGGACTTATTTTGACAAAATAAGTCTTATCAAACATGCTCATTATCTCTTTCTTTCCATATTTTCTCTCCATCTTTCTTTATGATTCAAAACAATTCTTATATATTTTGGTGTTTATTTCTCTCTTTAAATGATAAAAAAATGATAAACATTTCAAACTTAGTATTTGGTGCTCATGAAGGATACAGCTGGCAGCTGGGTGAGGGAGGTATCGACTATCGAATCAAGAGAACCAGGGAATCCAGCGCAATGGAAGGAGTTGTCGTTTTGGGAATATGAATAAATGAAAAAGTCAAAAAATGAGATGAATAAGGGTAAAAATGAAATAAAATATGGCATGTGGCCTCCAACTTGTTGCCACAGAAGACTACACTGTGATGAATCAACTTCCCACATGCAAGTTCAATTTGTTCTTTTGTTCTTTGTTCTTTGTTATTTGTTTTTTTTTTTTTTTTGGGTATAATTCTTTTGTTCTTTGTTTAATAAGCAGCTTCACATAAAAAAGCAAGTTGTCTCCTTGTTCATTTTCACAACTGGTTCCATGCAGCATGTCACGCTAAATATTTGATATGACATGTTCAGAAAAGTTAAAAATTATCCTCCTCCAATCCCTTGTTCATTTTCACAACTGGTTCCATGCAGCATGTCACGCTAAGTATCTAAATATTTGATATGACTTATACAAAAAAAAAAAATTTGATATGACATGTTCAGAAAAGTTAAAAATTATCCTTCTCCAATCCTAATGAAGATATGAAAAATCTGACATAAAAATAAATATTGCTTTTCTAAAATATCATCGTTAATCACTTGTTTTGGAAACTATACATTCCATAAACTATTTTAATACATGTAATTAATAGGACAAGTTTGTGGAAAAAAAAAATTAGCTTTGAGTATGCTATACCAATCCAGATTTGCCCCAAAGGAAAATGTCCTTTCCTTATTGGCCACATGCTCTAATTTTTTTTTCTTTTTTCTTTTTGAGCTCCAGGTTCCAACCAGAGGGGTTGGATCTTTCTCCAAACCAACCTATTTCACTTAAAATGATTTTCACCATTTAACATTAGCGATTCACAACACTTGTTAACAGACACATTTTGAAAGATCAAAATAATTAAAAAGGGCATATTTCTGGCATTTTATTATACTAAATTTACTATTCGTAAAAGCAAAAGCAAGTTTCACCCTCACATTAAACTTTTTATAATGGTTAGTGTATACATGTAAATTAATTATCTAGCTTTTTTTATTTAGTACCACAAATGAGTAAAAATTTTCAAAACTACCATATAAATTTACGAAAGAGGGCCAATAAACCTTGTTTTAAAAATTCAAATTTGAGAAGAAGATTAACTTTCCGCCAACTTATTAATGCCCCAAGTATGTTTGAAGGTCAATGGTCATGTGCGTTGCAACATGGTAGATGAATTTTGAACATGTACACCTTTGCAATTAATTCACAAAACTCATATGTGTAATAACGCAACCCATAATATAATAAAAAAGTTGCAATAATTGTATGTTAAGCGTTAGATATCTGACTTTACGAAGACTTGAAAAAGTGAGTCAATTACTCAATAAAATATCTATATACTCAGATTTTTTTTCTTTTCTTTTTTCAGAATCAGGTCTATATAATAATAATAATAATAATAATAATAATAATAATATAACTGTGCCGCTTGTCTGAAGCAAACTAAAACCTTTTTCGGTTTTTCCACACGGTCGGCTGCGCAAGTTTATACTTGAAAATAAAATATAATATTAAAGTAAATTTTGAAAATATTTAATTTATAGGTCATTGACTGGTGCTTTTGACTTGTTAATGTTTTTCAATGAGATTAAACGCTTCTTATTATGCAAATAAATAACATGGAATGCACCCTTACATGACATGGATAGTCCACCAAACAAAAATAATTTATACTTCCCTAATTTTATTTATAAATTATTTATAGTATATTTCACGCAAATTAAAACAAAATTAAACTTCATTTCACTCTGCTTTAAAAAAAATTAAAATTTAATAAATTTTCAATGTTATTCATATTTAATTAATAAAGAATAAAATTATACATTCATATAAAAAATTTAATAATATGACTGATAAAGAAAGACAAAGAATTTCTTCTAACTTTACCCTATGAATATGATCATAATTTCGTAAGAGTATTTTTAATTTAGTGTTTGTTTGCTGCTACTTGAAAAAGAATTTTTATGCACTAGTAAGTATTGGCTGTAGTAGAATTGACTTTGACGACTTATATATATACATATATATATATATATATATAAATATATATATTTATATATTTTTGATTGAGTCTTTCACGAGTTATATGCAATATTTTAAGTTCAATGATGCTCAAATAGTCAAATGTGACATATTCATATAGTTATATAAAATTTAATTTTTTGTTATACAAGACAAGACTTTTTTAATATATTTTTCTTATACATCACAAATTAAGTGCAAACTCAAAATAAGTGAAAGTAAACTCTGCTTTACTCGTTTATATAGATTTTTTATTTCGTCTAGACATTTTTTATTCAATGCAATATATGTACAATCCGTGTTTTGTTTCTGACTAAACATGAAACAAATAGTCAATACATGAATATTCAACGTTCAATTATTCAATATAACTATTTAAGTATAATTGTCGTAACTTGAATAATCCATTAATTTGTTTCCTTAAAATTATGCCCCTTCATGATTCTTGCCCTCAGAAGTGTGAACATTAAACGGTCAAATTTGATCTAACAATATATAACTAATAAAAATCTTTACGCGGAAAATTTTAAAGTACAGACTTTTAAATGCAATATATAATACTCTCTCTGTTTCCTATAACGTATCAGATTAAAACAATCTTTACATAGACAACGAAAATTTTTAATAACATTATATGTTGTAAAATTAATTTATTACTTTCTTTAAATATTCTTAGCCTTCTTTTAGTAAATATTACTCCTAATCTAAAATAAAAAAATTAACGAATTATTATAATTTAAAAATGATAAGTAATATAAAATAAGGAAAATACAATAGCATTTTTGTGAATAATATAGTTGTCGCCTAACTCATTTATCATACTAACTTTTTTACTTACATCATTGTATAAATGGACATATCTCCGACCAATACATACTTGATCCAGCGGTGTAATGCTTATTAGATCATTTGAGGTCTTGAGTTCATCCCCTAGATGAGATGCTTATGTTGGGATGTAAAACTATGAATCCTCAAACTATAGTAGTTAGTTGCTTGAATACATAATAACATAATGCGGAAAAGATGCTGATTACTAGTTGATATACATATATATATTTATAAGGACATATATTTCTTGGCAAAAAAAAAGTAAAAGGACATATGTGATGTCTCATTAATAAACCAATAGTTAATTTCTTAAAATTACCATAGAATAAATAAAAGTAATTTTAAAAATAAACTTTTATGTATGACATTTATAACCCGTAACTAAATTTACCTACCATTCTTGATCTTCATATAGTAGATATATTTGTTTTCTTATAAAAAAGAATGGTCGGTACTATATCTACAAGTTGTAATGAATACACATTTTCTCCGATTAAATATTTATTCAACATCGACTTTCAAAATTCATGATCTATCATTTAATAAAAATAAAATGTAATCCAAGGAATTATATTAAATATACAATGTCTGAGAATTTGACGAGTACATGACTATAGGAACCCCTCCAAAAATAATTTGCTGGAATCTGAAGACAAGAATGTGATAAATCTCTTTAAAATATGAAAGGTCGTGATGCCGCGATAAAAACAAGAAGAAAAAAAAGTCTAATGGCACTCTTTAGAATAATAGAAATATAGTTATTTGAGAATGTATAATTTGCCAGTTAAAAAAAAAAAGAATGTATAAATTGCCTCTACTCTATTAAGAGCTAGTGATCGAACACACAAAATTTGTCGTCATCAATATATGAGGAATTGTGAAAATTTGTTAGCAATTTCATTATTGTTATCTTAAACATGTACATATGTAAAATCTTACTATTTTCTTCATAAAAAAACTACGAGATAGATTAACAACTTAGAATACACTGGGCACTCCTTTTATTTATCTCAATCTACTTTATGCTCTTTAAAAGAAGGATTCGTAAAAGCAGCAGTCTTTAGCGTTTAACAATATGGACCACTTTTATTATCTCAATGTTAAGATTCCAATGCGTGATATGGGAGGACCATCTACTGTTTTTTTTTTTTTGGTTAGAGGAGGACCATCTACTTTGACATCAACAATAACATGATATTCGAATATTGACACCTTTGGAGTGAGATGGTTAGATCTGACTTAATATGAGTACTGTTATTAGCCTTTGAAGCTTTCCCCTTAACAGTGGAACTTAAAAAATTACTCTTCTGATCCTATTTATAGGGCAGAGAGAAAAGATTTTATTTGGTCATATATATATAAGTCACCTAATTAAATATTGAGTATGAATGTACAAGTTTACCCTTCATTTATTATGTGTTGACTTTATTTTCATGTGGTATAGTGGATAATTAATATGGGTAAAGTTGTAAATTTGTTGGATTTTAATGAAAAATTAATGAGTTTTAAGGCTTTTCTTGATCTGTGTGAAATATGTTGAAAGTGACTTATAAATAGGATCAGATGAGTACATTGTAATTGTTCATTGTACGAGCATTGAATCTAAACTCTAACAAACGTACAAATTCCAACCCAAAAAATAAAATATCTAGCAAACCAAATACTATACTATTAATACTAAAACATGGTCGGTCCAAAACAAGTTGGCATTTGCACACGGACATGACGCTGCCTCGCCACACGCTTCTCCTACTGACTCATTCCCAACTCATCAAACAATCTCACCTTACGTCTGCTCCAACCTTCGAACCAACCAATCCCAAATCCCAATCTTTCTTTCCTTTCCTCAACTTTTTTGAATCTTTCAACGGTCAACGTTCAACACGTCCGTTCTCCTTCCTTACCCGCATAATAAACAACTCTTAAATTCCCCCATCTTCCTTTTTAGTTTTTCCCTTCTCAAGTTTGAATCTTTCTCTCTATTCATCAATATATCAATATCAATATCTCCCTTTCGCTTTGACCCCGCGTTGCATTGTATGACTCACTCGCTTTCTCCCTATAAATACCCCCCATTTCTCACAGATTCCTCTCACGGTTCAAAAAACTTCAAATCGAATACTTCACTATTCATTCAACGTCTACTCTAACAAACGTACATCAATTTTCACTAAGAAAGGTTGAATCTTTTTGGTTTATCGAAGATTGTACAAGCATGGTTTTGTCAGGGACGCTTAGGAAAGTGTTCAGACGTGCCCACAAAGAGAAATCCCTTCCTGGCTGCGGCGAACTCGACTTGGAACCTGTGATTCCGACACATTTCAGGTGTCCTGTGAGCCTTGAGCTGATGAAAGATCCGGTGACACTGTCCACAGGAATCACCTACGACAGGGACAGCATAGAGAGGTGGATTGAATCTGGGAACAACACTTGCCCTGTGACCAAGCAGGTTCTTTTGACCACAAACATGATCCCAAATCACACGATTAGGAGAATGATCCAAGATTGGTGTGTGGAGAATCAGTCTTATGGGATTGAAAGAATCCCCACTCCTAGGATCCCCATCGCTCCGTACGAGGTTTCTGATACTTGTTCGAGGATTGTTGCCGCAACTCGTAATGGGGATGTTAGAAAGTGTCAAGATTTGGTGGGGAAGATTAAGAATTGGGGTAAAGAGAGTGAGAGGAATAAGAGGTGTGTGGTGGAAAATGGTGCTTGTGTTGTGTTAGCTTCTGCTTTTGATTGTTTTTCAAGTGGGGATTTTGAGGAAAATAAGGTTGTTCTAGAGGAGATCTTGGGGGTACTCCCATGGATGATGAATCCAAGTCAAGAAGATGCAAGATTGAAATTGAGGTCTGAGGCATCTTTGAATTGCTTGGTTTGGTTTCTGAATGGGAATGACCTTTCAGCTAGGCAGAATGCAGCCATGGTGCTCAAGGAAATTCCTGTGAGAGCTCTGGCTAAAACTGAAGGGGTAATTGAAGCTTTGGTGAAGATGATTAGAGAGCCCATAGGACTGAATGCAACCAAAGCAAGCTTGACCAAGATTTTCCAGTTGGTTTCCTCATCAGATGACAAGGAGAGAATCTCACTGAGATTTGTGGAATTGGGTTTGGTTTCTTTGTTGCTGGAGGCCATTGTTGATGCAGACAAAAGCATATGTGAGAAGGCTTTGGGTGTGTTGGATTGCATCTGTGATTATAAAGAAGGGAAGGAAGTGGCCATGGCTAATGCTCTAACCCTGCCTCTTGCAACTAAGAAGATCCTAAGGGTATCAGCGTTGGCCACTGAGTTTTCAGTGTCCATTCTGTGGAAGCTCTGTGATAAGGAAGACGAAGAGGTTTTGGTTGAAGCAGTTCAACTTGGAGCTTTTCAGAAACTCCTGGTTTTGTTGCAGGTGGGTTGTGAAGAAAGCATGAAGGAGAAGGTCACAGAATTGTTGAAAGTGTTGAATGCTTATAGGAGCAGAGCGGAATGTGTTGATTCATCCTTGGATTTCAAGTACCTTAAGAAGCCCTTCTAGTTGATTAGATTCTCTAATAGATAGATTCATTGAGATTTCATTCATTCCATTCTTTTTGTACAAAACAAAAGAAACAGAACACAATGTAAACACATACAATCATACAATACATACAAATCGATTCATTCATTTGAAATTTGAAATTTGACATTATATGAGCCTGGTATAAGATTATTTCCTTGCTCATCATACCTCTTTCCTTATATTCTCATACGTAACTCATCTGAACCAGCACCGTTGCAGCTGTTATTGTTTATATCAATGAAATCCAAGTAGTATCTATAATATGTCCAAGCATCTATTCGATGTCTAATCTGTAATTAATGCATGTATTCCCATTATACGTATTTTTTTTCAAGTGCCATAAGCGGTGCTTTTTATGGCAATATGATGTAATTTGGAGCCTCTTTCCTTCAGTTGCTGGAGGCCCTCTGTAACAAGGAGCATATCATGGTAAATATAAGTTTTAAAATCTTTATGTGAAGAGTAAAGATGTCAATGATGTTATAATTGGTTTCAAAAAGTTGGGGGGGGGGGGGGGGTTTGACCTGAAAAAATAAAGTGGGGTTGATGTAAATATTAACTAGTACGTATTTTTGTTGCCAGCATCAACTAGTACATTTACAAGCAAGTGTTGGAGATATTTATTAAATGAGAAGGTTTCTCTTTCTTCACTAAATCAACATGCTGTTGCAACAACATCAGATGTTGGCATCCCAAAAGCTCAATTCCTCAAGGAAGATTCCTTATCTGTCTTTCCTGAGTGCCAAATAGATGCGCAAGTCCGATTATATAATGTGGCTACTGAAGAAAAAATTCTCTCAGGTCACCTTGATTTTGTTTTGGATTGCATTGACAACATTGGTACAAAAGTATCTTCATTTGATTGCTCATTATTTTACTATATTTGATGTGTTCTAGCGTTCTCCCTTTTTAAGAAATACTATTGTCATACTTTATTACATACTTCGGTCTGATGGATTTACTGCTTTGCTGCAAGTTTGGATAGCATACCTAATAACATAAAAGTATTTTTGCTTTTATATCATTAATTGATTTCTAATTCACTTGAATGCTTACACTCAGACATGAGAAATAAGAATTGCTGAGTTTTAACACTTCGCTACCTTTTTGCTCATCTTCCCCTTTTCAAATTGTCAATGGAAACCATTCTTATGCAATACATAATAATTATGAGTTAACTTTCAATTTCTTGATCAGTAGATTGTAATAGGTGGGCCATTCTTGCTGCACATGTACGTAAAGGGCATTGAAGTTTCTATCTGCTACAAGAGCGCGTGCCAGATTAACACAACAAGAATACACATTGTGGATTTAGAGAGCCCACTAACGATACATTACACCTTGCTGGTTATTATCATATCTGCAATGTTACTCAATAACATAGATCATCATCAGTCTCTTATGAAAACATTCAATAGCTCAGATTGCTGACGTCTTATTCTCTTGGTTGATTGTATCAGGATTTATGGTCCATATCATACCTCTGCTGGGCTCCATCCCTGCAATATTTGGGCAAGTCACGGCCACTTCTGTAGTGACAAAACTAGCAGGGCTACAAGTTTGACATGGATCATTACCTTACTCTTCATCAGTGCCTAATGGAGCATGAGGAATCATTGTATGGCTCAGTTGTGCATGAGGAGGTATGGAGTTTACCTTATCAAGTATTACTCCCTCCAATCCTTTCCATAAGTAACATTCTCTCACATAGGGGTGGTCCTAATTATAAATAACAAATTGTGTTTGTCTAAGAATTGAATGTATTTTTTCCATTCTTACCCCTATCAATAACATTTCCCTCTCGTCTCGTTTCTTACTCATTTTCTCTCTGACTCACTCATCCTCTCCATAAATAAGGAATAATTGGAAAAAGAAATACACATCTTACACATTCATTGCTTAAAACTAATTTTAACCAACAGTTTGATTTGCCTGATTTGGGTAGTTCAAACCATACAACTTTATTATATTGTTGGGTGGTTGATCCATGCTAAGAATGAGTGGACACTACGACATCCGAGGAATTAACATATTTATATTCGTTCTCTGTACACAAACCATTCTGAGTTGATTGAAACATGTGTTTTGTGTGTTATTACTTCTTCTGCAATCTATCATTTTTCTTGATATAGAAATCATTTCAAGTAGGGTTCTCAGGTTTTGTGAGAATAAAAGACTTAGGCCCCTCTTTGTAGGTTTGAAGGCCTGGTTTAAGGTATGTACCATGTTAAAATCTAAAATGGGAAGGCAAAAATGAAGGTGATATAATTGAGATGAAAATGCTGCCATGATTTCCTGAAGAGTGTGTTAAATATGTTTAAAGTGAGATATAAAGGATAGGAGTTTCACAAGCACTTATGTCTTTGGTATTTGAACATGCAGTTCAAAATTGAAGAAATTGCAATTAAGATAATACTAGAGAAATTGAAATGAAGCTGTTGGCATCTTCCTAAGGGGCTCCAAACAATAACATAAAGAATACTTAAGCTACCAATTAACTTGAAATTTGATAGAAACTTTGATGCTCTGTATTATTCCTTCCAAATAATATAGTAGATATGACAAACAATAAATATTTTTATGACAAGAGTAACAGGAAAAACAAGTACCTTAGGAAGTCTTTCTAATTTAGAGATTCATTGAAATTTTATTCATTTCGTTCTTTTTTTACAAGATGAAGAAATTAGAATTTTAAAAAATACAAATCAATTTATTAAATTGAAATTTGAAAATTACTTTTTATATTGATACATCTACATTATATAGGCCTGGTATAATTTTTTTTCCTTTTATTTATCATTTCCATTTGATGGAGTACAATGAAGTAGTATAATCCATCTAGTTAACCCCATCTAGTGTCATATCGACTAAAGTTTATGTAGTATTTATGATAGAAGTAATGTGATATTGATATGTGTGTGTGTGTATATATACGGGAGGGAGGGAGGGAGGGAGGGAGAGAGAGAGAGAGAGTTTTGAACTAATCCAATAAATGATTTCAGCTAAGCGGCACAATCGAAGATGCAAATTAGCAACTCTAAGACAACATAAATCAAAAGCTTAAACAAATAGACTAGGCCTTAAAGGTGAAAAAAAAAAGACTAGGCCTTGGAAAAAGAAATAGAATAGGCCTTGAAGCATTATTGCTGCACCTATGGAAATCTAGAGAAAATGTCATTGTTGAAAACATGCATGAAGGGAATACTTGTAAATAGATCTAATCTACAAAAAATTTTGTAGATTAGATAAATAATGATTAGCCGTGTAAATAAGTCAAGGTTAGTCAACCCTGCTTCAAATTATTTGTTGCCTACTCTCCTTAAAAAATGCCTGAGGATGTTATTCAAAAGTAAAAAGGACCAGGCAATCATTATAGAGATTGGCTTATCCAAATGGAAGTGGCTCATTCCCATCACAGTTCATCAATTCCATAAAATTATGTTGTCTCGTGAAGAGCACCGTGATTGTGGGCGGTGTAGTTCACCCTTGGATCCGCCCTTTAAGAAAATAAGAACTTAGGGGATAGTGGAAGCTAACCCCCGAGTATCGTTTTCTCAAGGAGCCCTAATGCAATATGATTTCTAATAGTTAAATTTAAAACTTGTTAAGACGGGAAAAAAGGCATTGTAATTGATTTGTGTATAAAAAGTGTGTGATATGTTCAAAAACAAATTGAAATTGGATAAAGAGGGATTTGGATTAAAATGGGATAAAAACCATTCTTGGTACATGAGACCTTTGGGATTCATTGTTTCTAAAGATTTTTGGGGAGCTTCTTGTTGATTTTCAAAAGATCCCTAGAAGAACCCTTCTATACTAGGCTTAGGTTAACTTAATTAATGCCGGAACCCCACATATTAGTTAATTTAACCTAAGTTGATTAAGCTCAAAATCAAGAAATAATTAATCGATCATGCAAGACCTTAAATCCACAACTTGGGCCACCCCACCATTGCACTTAGTTTCTCAATTAATCCCAATTCATTGATGGCCACCCAAACAAAGATTTAGGTTGAAAAGAGTGATTACTAAATGTCTAAACACAATTAATTAATTCCTCTGCCATTTCATTCAAGCAAACCACTTGATATTTTTAATTGGACCATGATTGGGAATTGTTTGATCGTCTTTCTTTGAGGAAGAGGCGAAACATAATCAACTTGAATTCATCCACTAACCAAGCCACATTGAATTAACATAAGATATTCACAAAAAGAATAAAAACATTATAAACCATAAATTTCATTAAACTCAAAGTTAATTTAGCACAATGTCACGTATGCAACAAGACAGAAACAACATGAAATAGTTTCTAACCCTTATACAACATGTAGAAATGAAGAGCACAACCAAATGTCATAAATATACTCATAAAACCCTAGAAAAGTATAAATACAACAAGATGAAGAAGAATTAGAACTAAAACTCCCCTATATATGCTCCAAGCTCATCCCTTGGCTCCCACCATCAAGAATGGGGAAGCCTAGCTACTGTCCTCCATGAGAAAGCAAGCAACAAGGAGTGGAAGTTGAGGAAATATTGAGATTTGGATGGAAGAAGGTGGAAGATGGAGATGAGAGGAAATGAGAGAATGGAGGAACTAAGGTTTGGGGCACTCCAAATCTACTCAATGATGCTAGAATTTTCGACCTAATAGCCCTCCAAAGTCGGGTCATTAGTGGGTGCTTGGTTAAAACCCAGTTTGGCCCAAAACTAAAATGTTGATGCGTTGAAGAATCTGTTCGTTACGGTGAGCTGTGATGCTTTCAAGCTTCTTTGAGGCCTGCTCATGGCGAGGCTATGGCGAGTCCCATGTATTTCTGCCTCCTGGTGCCACGTACGCCGTGTCATTGTATTCTGCCCTTTGGTTTGGTCTTCTTCTTCCTGATCCTATCTTCAGATGCAGTGGTTTTAAAATAATATTCTCTCACATAGGAGTGGTTTTAAAATATAAGTAACAATTTGTGTTTGTCTATGAATTAATTGAATGCATTTCTTGCCCATTTTTACTCCTATTAATTACACAAGTCTCTCAAATACTCTATCTCTCTCACACACACACACATCCTCTCCGTAAATAAGGTGTAATTGGAAAAATAAATACATATCCCACACATTCATTGCTTTGATTGCTTTTAACTAATTCTAACCAACCGCTGGATTTTCCTGATTTGGGTAGTTCTTATAAAATGGATTGGAGGGAGTAACATCTAGTTGAAGTATACAACTTTATTGCTGGGTGAGTGATTCATGCATTTAAATAATTAATATATTTATATTCCTTCTTTGTATCCACAAACCATTGTGTGCTGCTTAAAATATGTATTTAATTTTCTGTATTATTACTTCTTCTGAAATCTATATTTTTTGTTTGACATAAAAACCGTTTCAAGTGGGGTTCTTAGATTTTGGGAAAATAAAAGATTTAGGCCCCTCTTTGTAGGTTGGAAGGCCTAGTTTTAGGTATATACTATGTCATAAACTAGATTGGGAAAGCAAAAAAGGTGATAGAAGAGTGTGTTATAGATGTTCAAAGTGAGATATAATTGATAAAAGTACCAAATTCTTAGGTCCTTGAACAAGCAGTTGAAGATCGAAGGAGTTGCAATTGAGCTCTAATGCTGGAGAAATTGAAATGAAATTACATGTTGTCCCTTGGGAGCTCCAAACAGTAATATAAATCATACTTAAGCTACCAATTATCTTGAAATTTGATAGAAACTCTGTAGCTCTGTATCATTCAATCCAAGTAATAGACAAGTGATGTGACAAACAAGAAACATATTTATGACAATGGCAATAAGGGAAAATAAGAATTACCTTAGGAAGCCCTTCTAATTGATTAGATTTATTGAGATTTTATTCATTCCACTCTTTTTGTATAAATCAATGGGAAAAAAACACTTTTTAAACATATAAACATACAATACATAAAAATAATTCATTCAGTTGAAATTTGGCAATTGTTTTTTATATGGATACTTTAATATTATATGAGCTTGGTATAATTCTTTTCCATTTATTCATCCTTTTCATGTAGCATCTATGATAGGAGTAATTTGATATTGATACATATATATGTGTGTGTGATCCCAACCCTAAAAAGATATTTCATGTACTTATGTTCCGGCCAACAAGATTTGTGTGACTATGCGTGAAGCCTATGGCGAGGGAGAGAATGCATCTCTTGTGTTTGAGAAAAAAAAGTGTGAAACTCTTACCCTAAGTGACTATTATATTGCCAGAAATACCCTTTGGCAAGAGTTAGATTTACTTAGTGAATAAAGCACCTTTTGTGCCTTACATGATGCAAGTATTAAAAAGAAGATATAAAAAAAACCCTAGTTTGTACTACTTGTAGGCTTGAACCCCTTCTTTTGATGACCTCTAGGGGAGAATTCTCAATCAAGATTTTCTTCCAACTATACGTGTAGTTTCGTGCTTCTCCATGGTGGGAATTCATGAAAGAAATTATGTTGAAAGATGATAATAAATTGCCTCGGCCATTACCCATTGAATCTTCTTCTACTTTGGTGGTCTAGTCAAATGAGCAAAAGAAAAAAAAACAATAGGCCGCTTGTGAGATCACTTCAAGAAAATGGGCCATATTATAGACACTTACTGGGATATTCATGGTAAAACACATGACTGGGGCACCAAAATGATCACTTAAGCAAGATTCTTGAATGTCTTGATGCATTGGAATGGGGATGAGAGCAACCCACTGCTAATGTAGCTCAAATAAGTAATTTTTCCAAGGACTTGGCAACCATAAAAGGTATAAGTTCAAAAACTTATTGGATAATTGATTCTAATATGTCTATCATATATGACCATTGATTTCTCTTTGTTATCCAATTATACTCCTACCAAAACAAATGATGTAATAAGGGGGGATTGGCTAGAAACAAGTATAAAGAATCGATAAACTAAACAGAATGGATGATCAAAGGTAGGAACTTAAGAGAACATGTCTCTTACAACCCTAACCATAAAGACATCACAAGGATTATTAGTCCTAGATATAGTCAAGTATTCTCAAGAGAATACAATGATGCAAACAAAACTCACACAAGAAAAACAAAAGTCACAATTCATTCAAGTCTAATTGAGTACATTATGAAATATTTAAAAACGTACACTCTTGAAAGACCCTAATATGAAAATCCTAATTAATAACCTAAGCCCAAAAGCCCATTTTAAGCTATTTGAGCATAAAACACTAACTAAATACAATAATAAGTGTGAAAATAGAAAAAAAATTGGAAAATAACCAAAAGACCTTTTAGAATACTCTAACTTGCTAGTCAAGAGAGAATAATCTAGATGACTCTACCTAGAGGGATCCCATTAATAATGAAAAGGATCTTATTTGACTCTCTACTAAATAATGCAATCCAAAAATAGGCAAGTATTTGCCTCTAAGAAGCAATCAATACAAAGTAAGAAACTAATTAAAACAAATAGAACCCTAATTAATTAATACCATATGAGACCATTCTTGATGCTTCTTGAACCTTCTTGGATATTCCAAATGGGTCTTCCTTTTAATATTTTCATTCATTAAAATGTATAGGCCTTTAAGGCACTCATTTGGGCTTGAATGTGGTTTAATTTCATTATGAAACTCCCATAATTCATTACACATTGCATTTGGGCTCCAATTAGAAGTATTGATGCGCTATCAAATTCCTCCATGCCATGGTGGCTTTAGGGGTGCCATGCCATGTGTCACACAAAGCTCTACATATGTAGTCATCCATGTCATCACCCATGCAATAATCTCTGTCATCCTCCATATAAGCCAACTTTAGCTTAAAATCCCTTGAACACCTTGGAGGGTTTCTTGGACCTCTAAATGGATGGCTTCTTGGGCTTTTAGACATTGATATCGAATGGTTTCGGGTATGCTATCATTCTCCCTCTCTTGAAAAAGAGTCATCCTCGACTCTTGAGTGTCATATTCGCTATGTGGAAGAATTTTTTTGAGTCGTCATCATTAAAAGCTCTTGTAAGGTGATAAAATAACACTAAGAGAAGAATAATCAGTATCAATAAAAGTTTCTACTTTTACATATTCTTTATCATCATCAATACATGCATTTGTTTTCTTTTCACTCAAATCGCTCGAAATTATTTTTGTCAACCCAATTGAAAAAAACAAAAATTAAAAAAAGTTGTAGGTTGGAAAATTATTTTTGTATTGCATTAATTAGTAGAGAGTCAAATAAGATCATTTCCATTCTTGATGGGATCCCTCTAGGTAGAGTCATCTAGATTATTCTGTTTTGACTAGCAAGTTAGAGTATTCTAGAAGGTGTTTGGTTATTTTCTAATTTTCTTGCATTTTCGCACTTATTTTTTTATGTATTTTATTTATTTTTTGTTTTAAACTCAAAAAGCTTAAAATTGGCTTTTAGGCTTAGGTTTTCAATTAGGGTTTTTATATCAGGGTCTTTCAAGAGTCTTAGCGTATAAGTTTTTCAAAATATACTCAATTGAGACTTGAATGAATTGAGACTTTTGTTTATCTTGTGTGAGCTTTACTTGCATCATTATATTTTCTTGAGAATACTTGACTATAGATCATCCTTGTGGTGTCTTTATGATTAGGGTTGTAAGAGAAAATATCTCTTAAGTTCCTACTTTCTAGCATTCGTCCCATTTATTGAGCCTTTACACTTATTTCTAGCTGATCCCCCCTTATTACATCATCAAAGCTTAATGTGAAAATTGTTTATGCCTCAAATTCTCATGATATGGGGATTTGAATTGTTAAAATTTCTGCTATGCTTACTCTATATGGAGTTTTATATGTTCCAAATTTAAAATGCATCGTGTTGTCTATAAGTCAGTTGGCCAAGGATGAAAGATATCAGGCTAATTTATTTGCTACTCATTGTGTTTGTAAGGACCTACTAATGGGGATGATGATTGGAGTTGCTAAGAAACTTGATGGGCTCTACCACATGAATGATTGTAGTGATCGAAGTGTTAAATCTTGCAATAAGTGTCTCTCCCTAGGACTAGTGAATTGGAGGTATGGCACAAATGGTTAGAACATCCAAGTTTTAATTACACCTTTTAATTATTTCCATCTCTTTGTTCAAATAAAGATGTTTTTGAATTCCACTGTGATTCTTTTAAACACGCCAAACATCATCATATCCCGTTTTCTAGTGTCTCATATCTTGCAACCATTCCATTCATTATTATACATAATTACCTATGGGGACTTACTCATACTCACTCAAAATGGTTCATTAGCTTCATTGACGATCACCCTCATTTCAGTTGGGTATTTCCTTTAAAAGATAAAACCGATGTTGACCAAACATTTGTTGATTTTTATCATATGATTCAAACCTAATTTCACACTTAAATTCAAATCCCAATACTGATAATGGAACTAAATACTTTAACCAATCTCTTTCTACATTTCTAAAAACACATGGCGTCTTTCACAAAGTGCCTATTCAAATATCCCACAGCAATGGCATTACTACAAGAAAAAATAGACACATTCTTGAAACAACTCGTTCCATCAAATTCACTAGTAATGTGCATAAGTATCACTAGAATGATGTCATTCTTACTGCTACTTTCCTTATTAACAGAATGTCGAGCAAACCTTTGTCCTATCGAACCTTCTTTAAGTCTTTCATGATCATTACAACCTTCCTTATCAAGAAAATACTTTACCAGTACAAGTATATGGGTGCACTAGCTATGTCCATCAACATCTCACTTTCAAACCAGATGCCAGAGCCATTAAATGCATTTTTCTAGGACCATTAGGAACCTAAAAAAGATATAAATGTTATGATCCTACTTTTATACATATGTAAGTCACGTGCAATGTCACATTTCATGAAAATCATGAAAATCTTACTTTTTATCCTAAGTTTTTGGTTCAGGGAGAGAATTGGAGTAAACATCAAACTATTAATATAGAGCCAGACCTGAGTCTTCCCATTTCACCCTTTCCTACCTTTAAGAAAATTGAAAAGAGCAAGTGAAAGTGCCTCAAGATAATAACTTTTTTTTTATAAATAGTGCCTCAAGATAATAACAAAAAGACTTGTACAAGGAAAGATGCCACAATACTCATAAAACATGTCTATATATGGAGGAACAAGACAGGTGAAACCATCAAGAACTTGAAACACACCATGAATATGAATCACAAGTATATCCAAAGGAAATACAATGTGTGAGTGAAAAAGAGTAGGTAATAGATCTTGATGAACCAATTGTTATATGGAAGCAACAAAGGGCATGCACTAGACACCCCATTGAGAAGTTTGTGTCATATTTAGTACTCACTTCAACATATCATGCTTTTGTCACTCATCTTGATAATATCACGATCCAAAAAAACATTGATGAAGTTCTGGCTAGTCCAGAGTGGAGGCAAACTATTATGGAGGAAATGAATGCCCTAGAAGGAAATGGTATATGTGAAGTAATTAACTTGCCTAAGGGAAAAAAGGCAATTGGCTGCAAATGGGTCTTTACTCTGAAATATGAAGAAGATGGGGGTCTTGATATATATAAGGCAAGATTATTAGCTAAAGGCTTCTCTCAGGTTTATGGCATGGGCTACAATGAAACATTTGCACCAGTTACAAAATTCAATACCATCAAAGTTTTATTGTCAATTGCTACAAATCTAAACTGGTCTTTGCATCAATTGGTTTTCAAGAATGCTCTTCTTAATGGAGAATTAAAATAAAAAGTCCACGTGAAGCTGCCACTAGGGTTCCTAGGAAAAGGAGAAAGTCAAGTGTGTAAATTAAAGAAATCATCGTACAGGTTAAAACAATATCCCAAAGCATGGTTTGAAAAGTTCATCCGTGTATTGAGAACATAAGGGCATACACAAGGACAAAGTGACCACACTCTATTCTTTTGACACATGAATAGAAAGATTATGATACTAGTTGTTTACGTTGATGACATTGTCCTTATAGGAGATAACCTAGTTGAGATTGAATGGATCAAAATATCTTTGAATCGGGAATTTCAAGTCAAAAATTTAGGGGAAATGAAATACTTCCCAGAAATGGAAGTGGCCTAATTTAAAAGGGGAATTTCTGTCTCAAAGAAAATATATTTGGGATCTCTTGAAAGAAACAGAGATATTAGGGTGTAGGCCTAGTGACACACCAATTCGAGTAGACGAAATTGGTGATGACAAGGATCTAGGAAAAGCAGTGGATCTTGGAAGATATTAAAGAAAGGTTAGAAAACTAATCTATTTGTCCCATACTCGACTAGATATTGCATTTACCATGAGTAAGGTAAGTCAATACTCACATGATCTGAAACAAAAGTACCTGAATGAAGTCTATAGAATCCTTAGATACTTGAAAGGTTCAACTGGATGTGGACTCATATTCATGAAGTTTGATTAAAGAAATGTGATGATGTATACATATGCTAATAGAGTACGGGATCAAGAGGATAAGAAATTGACCCTAGCTATTGCACATATGTATAGGGAAATCTAGTAATTTGGTGAAGTAAAAAAAAGAATGGGGTGTCAAGAAGTAGTGTTGAAGCTAAATTTTGAGCTATTGCACTTGGAATTTATGAAGGAATATGGGTTACGTGAGTTATAGCAGAAATAGGCATGAGTGTGAACTTACTTGTTATGCTTTACACATATAACATGGCAGCCATGAGTATCTCACACAATCCAGTTCAACATGATTGGATGAAACATGTGGAAATTGATTGTCATTTCTTGTGTGAGTAAACTGATGATGGAATGATTGAACTCTGATACACACATTTAAGAGAGAAAACAATAGATATTCTGACCTAGAGTCTATCTCGAAAGAAATTTGAATTCTTTATTGGCAAGTTGGACATAATTGATATCTATAGGCCAACTTGAGAGGGAGTAAATTAATAAGAGAGATCTTAGGGATTTAAGTGTAAATATGATTGATTTAATATTAAGGAGCAAAATTAAGGGATTTATTGTTGATCGTTTTTTTGATTGTAAATAGCCTAGAATTTGGTCCTAATTTGTTTTGTCTCTCCTCATCTCTTGTGTATAAGTATTTCTATTCAAATTCAATAAAACTTACGGAAGTATTTTGTCCACCGATCTATTTGGTTGTAACCCTCTTCACACACACACACATATGCATGTAGAGAGACTTGAGCTGAGGCAATAAATTATGATTTCAACTAACCATGACCATTGAAAACACATATTTACAACTCTGACACAACATGATGCAATCCAGAAACAACTTGTCCCTTCAAATGGCAAACTGGAGCAATAAAAATGTTTTTGTTGCTCCAATTTGCCATTTGAAGAGACAGCTTGTTGTTTCTGGATCGTATCACAACATAAATGGGAAAAATAAATGGGTAGACTAGGCCTTGAAGCTTTATTATTGTAGCTATGTAAATATAAGGAAAAGAGCATTACTGAAAACAGACATGAAGGAAAGAGTTGCAAGTAGATCTAATCTACAAAATAAATCTTATAGATTAGATAAAATCTTGAATAGCTATGTAAATGAGTCAAGGTTTGACACATTTACTTATCTATCCATAATCATCTCTGATTGAAATTATTTGTTACCTAGTCTCCTTAGATGTCACATGTAGATGTCTTTAAGAAGAAAGAGGGGCCAAGCCAAGCACTATATAGATTGGCCTCTATAAATGGAAATGTCTCACCCCCAACACAGTTCATTAGTTCCATAAAATTCTATTGCCCCTACATTGTGCTTATGTTAATCCCCATATCTACTTATGTTTGTCCCTCTCCTTGGATTTGGTTTCATTCTAAGGCTCCTCAATCTCCATTGCATCCATCTTCCTATTGACATTCCTCAGGTTGTGCTCAATTAGTGATTTCATGTCATGAAGATCATTGACAGTCATATTTTGCAAAAAAAAATCCCAGTGTTCATTAGTGATACATACAATTACTCTCTCAGTTCTTTACTTGCTCATTGATTTTCTTCTAGCTTATCTTCCTTGTAGATTCAATGCTAATGAACATGAGCTTCACTTTCCTTCTGGTCATGGTAGCAGTTAGAGAAGAAAACCAAAGGGAACAAAGGTGAGATTGAGATGGTTGTGGTTTGGTTTTGTTCATAGTATGTTCTTTATACAGATGAATTTAGGGGTATGTGCAATGTGCGGGCACAATATTTTGTGATGAATTTCGTGTGCTACAAATAGAAGGGGTCTCATTACACTATGAGGTTAAAATATTTTACCATAAATGTTGGATACAGTAAATCCAAATTTTAATTCTAAAATTCTAGAAGGCTACAATGATTAGTATGTTCGTTTGGGTGAGTTGATTTTTGGTGTGATGGCTTTTTGTAATTGGAATATTGAACAAAAATAATTTGTATGTAAAGTGAAGAGGTTTATTTTTGCTCATTTGTGTTACATGTATGTGAGAATGAATTTTTTATATCGCTTTACTCGTCTTTTTTATGGGCACATGTATATCCTCCTATTGAATGCAATATTGTTCAAGACACCAACATCAATAAAAATGTGGGTAATTCTCTCCGTGTATATTTAAATATTGGATCATTATGTTGTGAAATACTAAATCCTTTTACTATAATAAACCCCTCATTGGTCACCCTATATTTTTGTAAGAATAATTTATATATACATAAAAATGTTTGTTTAAAAATTTAATGTAGTTTTTCATTTTTTGATAAAAGCATCCCTTCTAAATTTGTATTTCCATAAAGTTTAAAATTTTTTAAATTTTTATCCCTATTTATTTCATGTCTCTCTTATACTTTCCATAAACAAGGGTATCATTGGAAAAAGAAATATAAATATTACAGATTCACTGCTGTTAACTAGTTTTAAGTAACAATTTGATTTGCGTGATTTATGTAGTTGTTACTTATAAAAAGGATTGGAGGGAGTTACATCTAGTCAAAAGTGTTCAACTTTATTGTTAGGTGACTGATCCATACTATGAATGGGTGGACAGTGGGGGGTCTTAGTAAATAATAGACTTATATTCTTCTCTTTACACATAAACCATTCTTTGTTACTAGAAACATGCATTTTATGTGATATTACTTCTTGTGCAATCTCATTTTTTTATTTGAAAATAATTTCAAGTTGGGTTTTTTAATTTTGTGGTCATAAAGGATTTTGGAAGGTTTGGTCTGATGTATGTATCAAGTTAACAGCTAAAATGAGATGGTAAAGAAAATGATATAATTGGAATGAAAATATTGCTATGGTTTTCTGAAGAGTGTGTTAAAGATGTTCAAAGTGAGATATAATTGCATAAGAATTCCACAAGCAATGATGTCTTGGGTCTCTGAACCGTAAGTTCAAGATCAAAGGAATTGCAATTGAGATAATACTAGAGAAATTGAAATGACATTGCTGGCATCTTCACAGGGGTTCCAAACAACAACATAAATAATGCTTAAGCTACCAATTTTCCTGAATTTTGGTAGAAACTCTGATGCTCTTGTATTCAATCCAAATAATACATAGTAGTAGATATGACAAAAATAAATATATTTATGACAATAGTAATGGGAAAAATAAGAAATTCCTTAGGAAGCCCTTCTAATTCATAAATTCGATGAGATTTTATTCATTCCATTCTTTTTGTACAAGATAAATAAAAATAAATATAAAATTATTTCCTTCATTCCTCATTCCCCTTTCCTTATATTCATACATAATGTATTTGAACTAGCATTGATGCAATCACTGTTGTTTATTTCAGTGAAGGTCCATGCAGCATCTATGATAGAAGTAATGTGATATTGATATATATATATATAAAGAGAGAAATAGAGAAAGCTGAACTAAGCCAATAGATAATGTTTCAACTCATATGCACCATTAAAGATGCATATGAACAACTTTGACACAACATAAATCATAAACATAAACAGGTAGACTAGGCCATGAAGCTTTATTATTACAGGTATGTAAATCAAAGGAAAATAGCATTACTGAAAACAAACATAAAAGGATGTACTTGAAAATAGATCTAGTCTACAAAATAAATTTTATAGATTAGATAAAAACTTGAATAGCTATGTAAATGAGTCAAGGATTGACTCATTTACTTATCTATTCATAATCAACTTTGATTGAAATTATTTGTCGCCTAGTCTCCTTAGAAGTCGCCTGTGTATGTTTCTTAGAAATCAGAGGGGCCAGGCTGAGCATTATAGAGATTTGCCTTTCCAAAAGGAAGTTTTTCATCCTCAGCACGGTTCATTAGTTCCATAAAATCTGACTGCTTTTGCGGTGTGTTTATGTTTATCTCCATATCTGCTTGTGCATGTCTGTCGCCTTGGATTTGGATTCCATTATGAGGCTCCTTAGTCTCCATTGCCTCTATCTTCTTATCGACATCCCTCAAGTTGTGGTCAATCAGCCATTTCATGTCATGGAGATCACTGACAGTCATATTCTGCAGAAAAGTCCCAGTATTCATGTAATGATACATGATTTGGGTCAGCTCCTTCTCCCTATTTCTCTCCCTCATATGCTTCACCTGCTCCTTGATTTTCTTATAGGCTGTCTTCCTCGCAGATTCATTGCTGATGAACGCAAGCTTCACATTCCTTCTGGTCATGGTGGTGGTCAGAGAAGAAAACCAAAGGGAACAAAGAGGAGATTGAGATGATTGTGTGGTTTGGTTTGGTCATAGTTTGTGATTTATATAGAAGAATTTGGGGGATATGTACAGGAATTCCGTGTGCTGTAAATGGAAAGAATCTCATTACATTCTAAGGTTAAAATATTTTACCATAAATGCTAGATACAGAAAATCCAAACTTCAATTCTTAAATTTAGGAAAGTTAAAATGAATGGCAGGTTCATTTGGGTGAGTTGGTTTCTAGTGAGAGGGATTTCTGTAATTGGAATGTTGAACAAATAAAATTTTGTCTGTAAAGTGGAGAGGCTTATATTGCCTACTTGTGTTACATGTATGTGACAACGAATTTTTAATATCTCTCTATTCCTGTTTTTTTATAGGTACATGCATCCTCATATTGAATGCGATATTGTTCGAGACACCTTTGGTCATTAAAAATGTAGGTGCCTCCCTCTATGGTATCTGAATATCAGTTCATTATGTTGTGAAATTTTAATCCCTTCTACTATACTCATAATCTCATTGCTCCCCCTATATTTTTATAAAAAAATTTATATATTTTACATAAATTATATTTGTCTAAGAATTTAATGCAATTTTTCCATTTTTGATAAAAGCATCCCTTCTGATTTTTTCTCTCCAAGAGTTTAATCCAATTTTTTTCATTTTGATCCCTATTTATTACATTTCTCTCTTACCCTTCCTATAAACAAGTATATCATTGGAAAACGGAATGCATATATTATAGATTCATTGCTTTGAACTAGTTTTAATCAACAATTTGATTTGCGTGATTTAGTGGTTCTTGCTTATGAAAAGGGCCAGGGATAACATCTAGTCAAAGTATTCAACTTTATTGTTGGGTGACTGATCCATACTAGGAATTGGTGGACAGTGGGCAATCTAAGTAATTAATAAATTTATATTCCTTCTCTTTACACTTATACCATTATGTGTTACTAAAAACATTCATTTTTTGTGATATTACTTCTTCCGCAATCTCTCATTTTCTTACATGAAAATCATTTGAAGTTTCAAATTTTGTGACTGTAAAGGATTTAGGTCCCTTTCAGTAGGTTGGAAGGCTTGGTTTAATGAATGTATCATATTAAAAACTAAAATGAGATGGCGAAGAAAGTGATATAATAGGTATGAAAATGTTGTGATGATTTTCTAAAGATTGTGTTAAAGATGCTCAATTTGAGATATAATTGGATAAGAGTTCCAAAAGCACTTATGTCTTGGGTCTTTGAACTAGAAGTTCAAGACTAAAGGAACTGGAATTGAGATAATACTAGACAAATTGAAATGAAATTGTGGTTACCCTCCTAGGCGGCTCCAAACAATAGCATAAAGAAAGCTTAAGCTACCAATTATCATGGAATTTGATAGAAACTATGCTGCTCTATATTATTCAATCCAAATAATAGACAGTAGTTATATCGAAGAATGAATATATTTATGACAATAGCAATGCGGGAAACAAGAAGTGCCTTAGGAAGCCCTTCTAATAGATATATTCATTGAGATTTCATTCATTCCATTCCTTTTGTCCAAGACAAGGAAAACATATTGCAAAAACATGCATACAAATTGATTCGTTTAATTAAAATTTGAAAATTATTTTTATATTGATACCTCTACATTATATGACCTTGGTAAACATTATTTCTTTTATTTCCCATTTCCCTTTCCTTATATTCATACATAATACATTTGAACTAGCACTATTGAAGTTGTTTTTGTTTATTACAATGAAAGTCCATGTAGCATTATGATAGGAGTAATAGGATATTGAGATGTATATAAATATATATATAGAGAGAGTTAAACTAAGCCAATATATGATGATTTCAACTTATCTGCACCATTAAAGATGCAGAAAAACATCTCTGACACAACATGAATCAGAAACTTAAACAGGTAGACTATGCCTTGAAGTTTTATTACTGCAGCTATGAAAATTTAAAGTAAAGAACATTACTGAAAACATACATGAAAGGAAGTCTTGCAAATAGATATAATCTTTAAAAGAAATTTTGTAGATAAGATAAATTCTGAATAGCCATGTAAATGAGTCAACGTTTGGCACATTTACTTATCTATTCATAATTAACTCTGCTTCAAATTATTCGTTGCATAGCCTCCTTAAAAATCGCAGTAGGATGCTTTTCAAAAGTAAAAAGGGCCAGGCCAAGCATTATAGAGATTGGCCTCTCCAATTGGAAGTGTCTCATCCCCAGCACAGTTCATCAATTCCATAAAGTTCTGTTGCCTCTGCAATGTGCTTATGTTAATCTCCATATCTGCTTGTGCTTGTTCCTCACCTTGGTTTTGGATTTCATTCTGAGGCCTCTCAATCTTCATTGCCTCCACCTTCCTATTGACATCCCTCAAGTTGTGCTCAATCAGCCATTTCATGTCATGAAAATCATTGATAGTCATATTCTGCAGGAAAATCCCAGTGCTCATGTAGTGATACATGATCTGGGTCAGCTCCTTCTCCCGGTTGTTCTTCCTTACCTTCTTTACTTGCTCGCTGATTTTCTCGATCCGCTCCCTCGTGAAGCTCATCTGGTTCAACATCTTCTTACATTGTTCCATTTCCGGCATTTGCCTAAACCTCAGGATTGTGCCTTGGACTCCCCTGGGGGAAGGCCAGATCTCAGGCTCAGGTTCATAAGGGCTATAAATTATCATACATGCCTCAACCCCACAAAGGGTGACCAATTCACCTGCCTTCTTCACCACACCATTTTTCCTCTTCTTGTAGGTTGTCTTCCTTGCTGATTCATTGGCAATGAAAGCGAGTTTCACCTTTCTTCTAGTCATGGTGGTGCTCAGAGAAGAAAACCAAGGGAACAATGAAGAGAGTGAGATGGTTGTGTGGTTTCATTTTGCTCATAGTATGGTATTTTTATAGATGAATTTGGGGGGTATGTGCAGTGTGCTAACACAATATTTTGTGTGAATTCTGTGTGCTGTACATGAAAAGGGGTCTCATTAAATTTTGAGGTTAACATATTTTACCATAAATGCTAGATACAGAAAATCCAAGCTTTAATGCTCATATTTATAAAAGTTACAATAAATGGAAGGTTCATTTGGGTGAATTGGTTTTTGGTGAGAAAATTTTCTGTAATTGAAATATTGAACAAATGGAAATTTGTCTGCAAAGTGGAGAGGCTGATAATTGCTTATATGTGTTACGTATATGTGATAATTGATATTTAATACTCTCTCTATTTTCTTATAGGCACAAGTATCCTCTTATTCAATGCAATCATGTTCGAGAGAGTATTGGGCCATAAATGTTAATATTTCTCCTTGAGTGGATTTGAATATTCGGTTCATCACGTTATATGAGACTAGCCAATTCTCTTAGACTCAATCTCTCGTTGGTTTCCCTATTTCTTTTATAAGAACAATTTATATATTTTACAAAATTAAACTTCATGGCTTCAAAATTATCACATTTTCTATAAATTTTCTTTAATAAACACTTTCATCACTCCCACTCTCTTAATCAATTAAAACAATCCCTTCTTAGGGGCATTCTTTTAAAAGTAAGAACCGATTAATTATTGTTTATATTATGCAAAACATCTTAATTATAATTAGAAAATCTAAAATCTCTTAAATATATTTTATAAAATAGAATAGGGGTAGATGGGGAGTATCATATATACACTTACGAAAGTAATTAAAAAGAACGAGTTAATAATTTGAGATATAACACACACATTACAGGTTTTATGAGTTATATACTTAAGCCATTAGGTCTTTATACAAGTAAAAGAAAAAATTTCTAATAATGTTAACACTTTCTCCTTTAACAAAATTACTAACAAGAATTTTTTTTCATATGATAATTAAGTTTACTATGTTTTTTAAGAGTAGCAGTCTACTACTTTGTATTTAAAAAGAATTATTTTCTTTTCATAAATATACCAAATGTCCTTAACCGAAAAAGGAAAAATCAAATTAGGCGCTGCATTCTTTAAAAATGTTTTTCTTTCAATTAGATTTCAAACTCTATCTTCTCTAAACATTGTTTACTTTACTAATGATAATATTAAGTTCAAATGATTTGACACTTTTTTTCTTTCAAAAGTTACTTTTACTACATAAGTAATTTATCTAATTCGAATGAGTTGGGGCTAATCTTACTTCTAGAAATCATTGGCTCTAACTAACCATATATATCTTGTCTAGAGTAAATTTTTCAAACAATACCTTAATCGTATCATCACATACTGAAAAGCTTTGATTCCACATTTTTGTGGGGTGTGTGTGAATAGTTTCTAAATTATAACTAAAACCCTTTTCTTTTAATCAACCAATTTCTTAATGTAGTCAATGGATTTTTCATAATATATTAGGACACAAATGCATTAAAGTGAAGTGAATCAATAATTCAAATTTTTTAGGATAAAAATATATTTTATTTTAATTACTTTAAACTTTATAAAATAAGCAGCACAAGCTAATGATCTATTTATACATGAAACCTTAACATTGTTACTAACTTTCCCTTTCATAGAGTCACAAAATCTCATAAGGGTCCATATCCATATATAATAATATCTATATTTTTGAAAGCTAGATTTTTCGAATCTTCATCCAGGTAACACACATGCTTAACCTTTTCTTTTTTATTATAAAGGTTTGTGTAACAAATATTATTTTATTCTTTAGCCATGTTTTTATATACATAGTATTACATACCATCAACTGAAGTAGGCAAAACCTAATTTTAGTCCTTTTAGTTTTGCTTCTATCCCTTGAGAAATATTTATTTAAACTCTCACATAATTAGAAAACAATTGCTTGTTTTCAATTATGAATTTATTTCATATTTTGTGTTTATTGCTATTAATGACGTAATTATTGCTTTGAACCAAGATACAATTTTTTTACCAGAGGTGAACAAAGATACAATGAATCAATGAATATTCAATCATGTCACAAGCATTTATGAATGAATGAATTAATAGTAATATAATTACAATTACTGATTCTCTTAGGAAATCTTAAACATTTATGGCTAGTCTTAATTATAATAGATGTGGTATAAGATAATACAAAAAATGTGCCTTTTCAGATTCATGCATGTTTCCCTTTAAATGTGTGATCAGCAATAAACATTTTGGATACCCCATGTATTAAAGAGAGATTTATTGAACCAAAAAAAAGATTTAAAAAAAATTCCATTTTTGGATGTGTATCATAAAGGAATACATTCCATGAAAATAATCAATGTTCGGATTTTTACATTCAACCCAAAAAGGAAAAATAATAAGTATTCAATAACAAACAATGTTTTTACTAAATTTTTTCAGTCACAAATTTTTTACGACAAAACATGTGTGCAAGAGAAAACCTGTTATTTAAGTGAGGATGCCTATGCATGCTATTTGATTAACCATAGTTATTTTTCTAATTGAAATGTTTTATCCAACAATATAATCTTTCTTTTCAAGAATCAATCACATACAATTACTCTCTCAATTATTAAATATAAGTTAGTGAAAATCACATGATATTACCAAAACACCCTAACCACCTACCTTTATTCTCACCTTCTCTCACTTGCTTTGATTGAACAGCATCGGTTGGAATAATTTTGAGAAAAGTTGAAAAAAATTAAAAAGATGTCTTATATTTAAGAATAAACCAACATCCTTAGATAAGTCTTATATTTAGGAATGAAGGGAGAAGTACTTTTATCGTAGTTTCAAAATTTACAACTTAAAAAAATTTGACCACTCGGTAAGGAGCATGGGCTCTCTCAACATCATTTCTCTTAGTGCCTTTAAAAAGATCTATCATGCCCGTCCAATAAATCTGAATGATTATAAAAGACACCTTACATAACTTTTTAAAATTGCATTCACATGAAGAATATTGAGAAGATTTGCTTTCAAAAAAGATAAAAACTTATTTATTATAATCAGAAGTTCAGTTGTTTATAGAAGATACAAAAAAAATATTAAGGAGATCTTCCATTAGTAAGGAGTAAATCTAAACAAATAAACAATCCCATCGCCAATATATAACCATAAATCCTGTGATAACACCGTTAGTCTACAGTTTAAACCTCTTCGTTTTAGAGAGATCTCGACTTAATACCATTAACTAACCATTTGATTATCTTCATCTTCAACTCAAGTGGTTTAGTGGCTATTCACATTTCAATATTTAGTGTACTTATATTATGATTATGAGTGTTATTTATGATGACCCTTCACCATCTAGTGGTTAATTTTTTCTTTACAAAGTTGTTATTTGGATACTATAAAAAGCCTCTGTTGTGGAATTATCTCTTAGGCTAAAGGATGGTTTCTCCTCTTCTTGTCAACCCTTTTGTATTTTGTTTGTTCAATTCATATTTATATCATCTTGTAATTAATTTTTTCTCTACATATAGTTGTTGTTTAGATTCTATATAAATTTTTTGTTGTAGACTTATCGCTTAAGCTAAAGGATGATTCCTCCTCTTCTTGTCAACCCTTTTATATTTTGTTTGTTCGATTCATATTAATATTGTTTTGTATTTTGGTTGTTCATTTTTTTTTGTCTTCAAGTGATAATTTTTTATCCATTTCCTTTCTTTTTTTTATGATAAAGAAGAATTTACTGCTGAACAAGAAGTAAACAAACAAACATCATCTAGAGGAACTAGATGGAATCCAAAGGTCATCTCCAAAGCACGCTTGGCAAGTGTATCCACTTCATAATTATTCTCTCTATTGCCATGCTGAAGATCAATCAACTAATCCTTTTTGAGCATATGAACAGCAGAACAGGTATTGTTTTTCATAGATATAGAGATTGATGCATTGGAATAGGTATCATTGTTCCTCTATTCTTCATCCAATTTTATTTCATAACTTGCTATATTGTTTTTCTTTCATTTTTATATCTAATATCATGATGAATTGGTATGGACATGTGTCATTTTTTCTTCTTTCCCTTTTTCCAAGGTTCAAAAACCCGGACCGGGGATCGACTCGGTTGAGGTACTGGGTCAAGGGTTAGGGGTTCAACCGAGGGTTGACTCGGGGTCGAACCGGCCACATTAAAATAATACAATTTAATAATTAATAACATAACACACTAACATTAATGTCAAAATATAAGAAAATCCAACAAAAGTGTACCTATTTTAAAAACACAATATATCATGTTAAATACTACATACTCTCCTAAATATAAGATCATTTTGACTTTTTTTTGGAGATTAAAGAAGCCAAATAGACTACTTAATTTTAACATATCTTATATGTAATTGTATTATACGATAGTTTATAAGGTAAATTATTTTTGAGAAAAAAATAATTATAAACATTTTAAAGTGACTAATTTTACATCCTTAATATCTCCAAAAAAATTAAAATGATCTTATAATTAAATCAAAAGGGAGTAATAAAATAATAATAATAATTTATATATAAAGTATTAAAGCAACTAGATAAATAAGTGGCTTGCCATTGTCCACACCTCCTTTCATTCATATCAGTGTGTTAAATTGTTATTTATGCGTAAAAATATATATATATATAATAAATACTATTAAATTAATAAATAAGGTGATGGAGACATGTTATGTGACACAGCCAACTAAGGCTAGAGAAGTTGAGTAACTGCAGCACGTTTCTTACTTCCTCATAGCCATGCTTTTCCTCTTTCTTCGTGTCAAGTTTGAATTTTCAGGCCTTTCTGTGCACTTTTCTTTTCAATTTTTCCAATCTCTTTCTCAGTTTCTCAGTGTCTCCCGCTCTCCCTTGAACAGCTTCAAGGTTCAAGCCTTCAGCCTCATCTTTCTAAAATTCCTTCGATGTTTTCTAGTTTCCCCTCTAAAACAGTTCTTCACTTCAGTCTTCATCATGTTTCAGAGGTCATTTTTCACTGTAAGTCTGTTCGGTTTCTCTCTCTCTCTTTCTTCCCTCTCTTGCTCCTCTCAACTCATCTTCATTATTCTTGTTCAAATGGCGCCGATTCAGTGATGTGAAGGCGTTTTTTGAAACCCGGCCGGTCAGTGCCAACCGCCTGGTCGCATCCAACCGGCCGAATCAACCCGGATATTTTCGGGTTGATTCCTCCAACGGGTGATGCTCGAATCGGACCGCTTTCTCCCCCGGGTCGTTGGGTTTCCGGTTCAACCGGCCGGGCCGGGTTTTTGAACCTTGCCTTTTTCAGATATGAGGATGAGTATATATGTAAAACCTGAAAGCTAGACTCAACATATAACACTACTTGGAAATAATAACATAATTCCCTCTTACAAAAGCTTCATGTGCTTATTATGCTTGCCATATTTTTAAGGACAAAATAGATGGCATATTTTGGCCATAAATTGTGACATATTTTTAGTAATTTTTATTTGGAATGTGAAAGGACTTTGTAGTAATATTAAGGAATTCCAAATCAACCATCAAGCACTTTTATTTTTTTATACTTTTTTGAGAAAGAGACTGTTATTAGAATGTGCAAAGAGTTGTCAAATAAATTTGGTTTAAATGTTATACAAAATATAAAAAGGCTGGGTTGGATTTTTTTTAATACAACACTCTCCTATTCAAAGAAATGTGAAAAGTTGTGGCTATACCTTTGTACTTCTCAAACCTTTTTATCAATGACATATTCAATGGAATGTGAAAGAGATTGTTAAATAAACTTTTTTTTTTAAATATGACAGCTTTCCTATTCAAGGGCATGTGAAATGATCTAAAACTATGACTAATGCCTAATAATATTTAAGGGGTTGTTAAACAAATTTGGTTTAAATGCTACAAAGAATATAAAAAGGTTTGGTTCGATTTTTTTTAATATGACACTCTCTCATTCACAAAAATATGAAAAGTTGTAGCTAATACTTTTAGGCTTCTCATAACCTTAATTAATATGAATGATATTATTAAATAAAATTGGTTTCTTAAACATGACAATTTCTTTTTGAAGGAAACATGAAATGATATGGCTTACAAAAATTTAAAAGGGGTTGTTAAATAAACTTGGTTTAAATGCTACAAAGAATATGAAAAAGGTTTGGCTCAATTTTTTGTAAGATAACATTCTCCTAATTAAAGATGCAAGAAAAGTAGTGACTATAATACCTTTGTGATTCTCAAACCTTTAATTATTTATTAATCATTCAATGGAATATGAAAGGTGTAACGTCTGGAATTTTCTATTATATTATAGCAATTTTTAATTGAATTATAACCACTTTTTCATGTTAGAAGCCCAAAAATACGTAAAAATTTAAAACTTTTCTTTTAAAACATTAGACTAACCCTCTGTTGGTTGGAATGGGCTTTTCAGACAAATTGAAATAACTTAAAACTTTTGTAAAAGAAAGTGGTTGATAAAACAATTAAAAGTACACTAACCATCTTTCGTTGTCTATTAATAATTCATAACACTTAGGGAATTTAAATCCCTTAATAAATTTATGTAATTCTATTTTCTAAGCTTTCTACTATTAATTTAATAATTTAATTCTTACAACATATACAAATAACCTTATTAAAAGATTTACTGCCTCTTGCTTCCCAAATTATAATCCTAATTTCTTCGTCTACTCTTCTTCCCCAACTAGCTTCTTTCAACCTGCTAAACTGAAAAATGTTTGGGGAAGGGGGTGAGGTTGGAAATCCCAATAGCAGTTTCTTTCATTAACTTATATTACCATGCTAGCATTGACATGTATTAATTTCATAAACCTGAACAAATAAAACAATTATACATACTTCCTGCACTCAATGCTCTACCAACCACTATTAACAATATATTCGTTAACTAGTGGAGGCCTCACCTGCAGGATTTCTCGTTATAACTATCCCGTTATAACATAACTGAACTGGCAAAGGGGGTGCGACCCACCTAAGCCTGGAGTACTCCATAAATTACTATGCAGGAATTAACAAGGTTTATCACCTTCATGCATAATGTAAACTTGAAACAGATATTACAAAATAATACATGCAATTCTTTTACTGTAATGAAATAAACTGCTACCTGGCTTCTTTAGACCTTAGTCTTGTACTTGCTCCCTTTTCTTTCTACCGGCCTCTCCACTTATGTCACTATCAAGACCTATTAACATTTAATATAAATAGTATATTAATACCTAAACTTCTATATAATTATTCAGCGTCTCTCTCGGGGTCCTAATATACTTAATACTACCCCATTCTTATATCTCATATAAGTAGGTTTTACCTTAAATATTTTGACCCTTTTAAAATTAAAAGACTACTTAAGATAATTCATTTCAATTTAATTATTCTAATTCTTATTATTATCTTTTTCGGAATTAAATATAAAATCACAATGACTTAACTATAATTAGTCTATTAACCATTACCATCTTTCAACATTTATTAATTCCTTATTTTTATACAATATAACTCTAATCTTATCAGAATCATAGCTTGCTATTGATTCACTGTTGTCACTGAAAATGTTGTTTAAGAGAACAAAAATAGAACAGAGATTTCAACAATCATCCATAAAGAGCCTTCAATTCTAAACTAAACTTTAACCTAACTAGAATGCCTTACATTACTTCTAATCTTAGATTTAGATTCAAGATAAATACATAACTCATCTCCTTATTGTTTCTAATCAACCTTTAAACCATATAAAGATAACCTAACATATTGCATTCTTTTAAACCAAAGGCCATATATAATTCTTTTAACTTAATCATTTGGCCAACCTACCAAGAGGAACCATAAAATTACAGAATTAACTTGCCATTAACATTTCTTCCAATTCAGACCCACAATAGCACATAGACACTATTAATTCTTCTACAAACAACAGAGCATCAGATTCAGATTTAATCTTAATACCATCAATTATTTCTCATCACCAAAACACCTAACCCAACAGGATAATTATAAAACCAACTCAACCATAGACACACTATCTTACTAAATTCAAAATATCAGTCTATTACTTCAATCTAAAAAAACCTTGATTAATAAATTAAAACTTGACTAACTTTTTAAACAGAACTTAAATTTAACTAGCTACAACATCACCTAATCTACTTTTAATCAAAATGCTTATAGTATCTCTTTACCTACTCCCAACAGATTAATCCTTGACTTCACATATCTTCAATCTCAACCGTTCATTCCTCATTCATCTTACCCCTAAGAGTGTTCCAAGCATAACTATAATTGTACCCCAAATTCTCAACAACTCTTCTAAATTTCTAAACTACTTTCCTTTTTCCTAAAGAGAAATATTCAACAACAATTCTCAAAATTTCCAAAGCTTCGGATTACATTTCAATACTTCACATTAATCACTTATCCAATTACTTCCAAACTGAAGTCCCATATCCAAATAAAAAGATTTCCCTTCTTCAATCTAAAATTTCCCTTATTATTAGCACTAACTATTATTCCAAGATCAGTTTTGGAATGGAAACTCCAAGTTCAACAATCAATAGCTTAGAAAGCAAATCTTAACTCTTCCTAACATTCCCAATAACAATTGTGTACCTCAACATCCAAGAATTTCAAAACCATCTTTTAACACATCTATTTCAATTAAAATTACTTTAGAACCTTATATTACTTTTAGGAAAACAAATCCCTAGGAGTTATGTACTTCAAACAAATCCTTAAAGGTAAAAATTTATAATACTTAATGAGCTAATATATCAGAACAGGGAAAAATGTAAACAATAATACAAATTGCTATCACCAATCAACTTACTGACTTTTATTCTTATTAATTTCAGACAGCCCCCTAACCTTCTAACCCAAATCCTCCCTTAGCAACCTCAACATCAAGCTTTGATCAACTCACAGCTTTAAAGATCCAACCCCAAGACTCCATTCCTAACCTAATTCACTATTTATCTTCATACTAGTCATCAATCAACATCCAACCTTATTTCAAGTGATACCATCCATGCGAGAACCAATTCAACATTTGGAATCTTAAATCAATTGGCTATGATAAATCTTTGATTCCAATCAAACTCACACATCACTTATAGCTTAACTAAATTTCTATGAACCAAAATCTTCCCTTTCCATTAATCATTCAAAACAATCATCTCCTATTTCTTGACCATTCTCACATCCCCTTACAGCCAAGGTCACGCATGAATATCCTTAATTATTTCATTTCAACTTAATATCAACTAAAATAAAATCCCAATTAAACCTTAATACTAACCGATTTCCCATCTCTTTCCCCCGGCCAACAATCACACAAAGTCAACCGAAATAAAGAGAAGTTCACAGCAACTTCACTTTCTAATTAACCCTCAATCCTAATGACTTTCACATGATAATTTTTTCCTCCCCAATCCTGGAGACCACCGGCCAGCACCCAAAACAGAGCAACATTACAGTCATTTCATGCATACATTTTAACATCAATCCTACTAAAATTATGCATCTCAAATCCCCTTTACAAGCAAAATCAAACATCACAAATTTCCTTTTCTCTACCAACGAACCTCTCGGCCAGCAAGCAAAAGGAAGAAAGGAAAACAATCAACCAGTTAACCTCCCATACAATCAACATCAATTTCACCTTTCCTTAATCGTATTCAGAAACAAAAATCACAGGGAAGAGGCCTAAAGTTTTCGGACCAAATGCAGCAGAGAATCGAACAAAACAGAGGAGCAAGAAGGAAATTCGGAATCAGACATATAACCTCAAACAACACCTTCAATCAACACTTAACACCATTGAAACACTAATTAATTTCGTTTTGGGTGAAGAATCGAACAAGAACGACGGTGAGCAGTGACTGATCTTGGGGATTTTAGAGCAAATCGACTAAACTCAAATCCTTACTCAAAATCACTTCTCAAATCATCAAAATCGAAACTCAAGCTTCATTTTTATGTATTTTGAAGCTCCAAAAACCCCTAAAATTTCGAATCACTCCCTCCCATTGAAGCCTGAAATCGGACAAGAAAGAGGGAGAAATGGAAGGAAAAAGCTCACCCAATGTTCCTTCAAGCTTCTGGAACACTTGGCTCCCCTTGATGCCGTCGATTGCCGTCGAAATCGCCGCCAGGCCGGAAGAACGAAGAAGAACAAAGGGAGCCCGAGAGTGAAGAGAGAAAACGAGGGTGTATGTGTGTGTATATGTGTGTTCGGTGAGAGAGGGAAGAAAGAAATAAAAAAAATTGGAGAGTAAATGGTTAGGGACACGTGTATGGTGCATGTTTAAAGAGAAATGTGATATTTTGTTTTTATGGGTATTTTACTATCTTGCCCTCTCCTTTATACTTGAAGATATTTCCAACTAAGGGCAGATATTGTCATTTTCCATTTCCTATTTTCTATTTTCCTCTTAAATGGTAAATTTTATGTACCATTATCATTTATAAATAAATCTGGATTTGTCCTTAACATAATTTTTCTAGATATACTTTAATTTTCAAATTTATTTATAAGACTTTTTAAATATTAAGCCATACTCCAAGGTTCTAAATATTCCCTTATTTAAGTTCATCTCCTAACTATTTTTTCCTCCATTAATAAATAAATAAACCTTAAAATTATTAAAAATTCCTAAAACCTCATAAATTTATTTTCAATGCTTTTTAATATTTAGTCAAATTTCTAAAATCCTAAAAATTCCCTTTTTCCTATTTTCTGAAATTTGGGGTGTTACAAAAGGGATATGGTGTTAAAAGTTTGGTTTATAATGGAACTTTCCAATTAAAGGGAATGTGAAAGGGTATCATGAATGCATAATAAGAATGACTATGGAGTTGTTAAATAAATTAGGTTTAAATGATATACAGTATATAAAAAGATTTGGTTGTATTTATTTTAATATGATACTCTCTTATTCAAATAAATGTAAAAGTATGTTGCTAATACATTTGCACTTCTCAGATATTTAGTTATTAATTAATCATTCGATAGAATGTGAAAAAAATTGTTAAATGAAATTAGTTTCTTAAATATGACATTTTCCTATGTAAGATAATGTGAAAGGGTCTCAACGAAGTGAGTAGGAGCAAAGAGATTGAAACGCTTGGTTAACGGTATTAAGTTAGGATACTATAAGATGAATGGAATTAATTGGCAGACTAACCGTGGTAGTATGAGAGTAGTTTATCTTAACTTAAAATTTAATACTAAATGTTTGGGAATTCAAAGAACCAATAATAAGCCATATATCTTGGTCTACAATATGTAGTATTAAACATAATAATTTATCATAAAACACTTGTCTATAAATAAATTTTGACAAAGTAAAATTGGAATCATCATATTCATAAGTGAAATTGTTATAATTCAAATCTTAATACAAATAATATCTCTGTGCAAATTACGGGTAGAAGTCTTGTTTAATAAGTATATATGGTGCAGTTAAAAATTCAGCGTCTCAATAGAGAAATTGTAAAAAAAATTTGAAAATACAATTCAAAGCTTAAAGTTATAAGTGTGATTTGATCTTTAGTTAGGTACATTCTCTTACTATTAGTGAATAATATGCTATATGTTTTTTAAGGCTAAAGCACGCATTTCATCTTTTGACTTTACACAAAGTTTTAATTTGTCTTTTAACTTTAAGAAGTGTCTTTTTAATCTTTTACTCTAATGGTGTTAACAAAAAACTGTTGATATTGTGATTTTTAATATGAAAAAATCATATTAAGTTTATGACATATTAAGTTTAATTTTTAGAATAACAATTATTGTTACAAAAATCATCATTTAAGACTGATAATGTTAGAGTTAAAAGTTTGAAAGCATGATTATTAAAGTTAAGCGATCAAAATTAAATAAAATATTGCGTAAAATTAAAAGACCAAATATTTACTGGAGCCATTTTTTTTAAATAAGACATTTGATATTGATAAATGATGAGATCATGACTAACAAGGGTTAAAGGTCATATTTGTTTCGAAAGTATGCACGGTGGATCACATCTACCCCGAAAGTATTTTTTGGTCCAATTTTGCCCCAAAATTGTGCAAAGTAGATCATATTCGCCATTTACCGTTAAAATATTAACGGTCAACGTCAACTATTTAACAGTCAACATGAGTTTTTTAACGGTAAATGATGAATATGATACACTTTACACACTTCCGAGGCAAAATTGGACAAAAAAAACTTTCAGGGTAGATGTGATCCACCATACATACTTCCGGGGCAAATATGATCTTTAACCCGACTAACAAAACACACAACAAAGTTGAGTTTTTGTCCCCGAAATATGGAAGAGAATTTGAGACTCTAGGATTATGATATACCATGTTAATTGTAGTTTCACCAATAATAAACATATTATGAATATTTTTATTTAATCTGAATAGTTTAAATATGATTTGGCACTTTTGTGTGTGACCAAAACAAGACCCCATTTATTTTTCTTTTTCCTGTATAATGAGAAAAATCAATGCTCCATACATAGTGTCACATCATATGAAAATATTTATGAGATATTTGCTTTTAATTGGTAAGAACAAGGTTGCGTGGATGCGTGGTAGAATGGGTCTATGCAAGAACTCCTCCCATTAATAGAGAAATACTTACAAACTCTTGGAGTGTCATTTCATATAAACACTGTTAAATGAAAACACAACAAAGTTCAAATGATGTGACACTCCTAGATTCTTTATTTCTTCAATAACTCAGAGTATCATTTTAATCCCAATCAACTAATCAATCATATGACAATGCAAAGTTTATTTTGATTTGGAGAACAATGAATATATTAATTTGAAAAAAGAACAAAAGCAGAATAATCAGCTACTATTTTTCTTATAAAAATAAAGTTCTCTGGTCAAAAAATTTCATATAAATCATCTTCGAAGTAAGATTAACATCCTTGTTGAGTTTTTGTTTTTATCTTATTACATAGGTCAATGTATATATTAAATTAAAATGACGCACAAGCCTACATGGGTCCAATTGCAAGAGATGGGTCCAATAGCAAACTAGAGCAATAGAGTAATATACAATAAAAGCTTAATATTATATTATAAGTTTCAATAAAAGCATGATCTGTGGCAAAAGAAAAAAAAAAACAAAAACATGATTATAACATAACCAAGAACTTCGTTTTGGTGCCTGTTTAGCAACCCCTAAAAAACAACTTATTTGGGTCAAACATAGGTTTTAAAATCATGGTAGACAAACACCCTCAACCTTTCTAGAATAACTTTTAACTATTAAAACTTAGATTTTAGTTAAACCAAACAAATACTCACGGCTTTTCCAGAATAGTTTTTTTTCCTGAAAACCTAGGTTTGGGGCAGAAAACCTAGGTTTTGTCATAAGCTATTTTTTTCTATAATCTCAAAAGTTATTCCCAAGAATCTATTCTCTAAAAGCACTATTTCAACTTTTTTCTCAAAAGCTATTCTTCATAAGCTAATCCAAACATGCCCCAACCAATTGGCACAATTCTGAAAACCAAAGGCTTCCATCCATAGCATTTTTTATGTTTACACTAGTCGATTTTTGTCCATGAAAGCTCTTATACTCTGATAAAGTGTAAGTTGGGTTTTTATTAGACAGAATTCAAATGATATAACTATAATAACCCTAAAATTAAAAATGAGAAATAATTTATAATTGAATTAATCGTTGAAGATTTCTAATAATTGAATTAAACAAGTAGCTTGGTGTCATTGGAGGTTTTATATAGGGATTTGAGTTTGAAGCCTATTATGCCTAAATGGATTTTTATCTAATGAACCTGTAATTATTTGAGAATTCTTAAGATGAACAATAGTCATTGATAAGGTATATAAAAAAAAATAAAGGATGACTCGAAACAATTGGTGTGGTGTAAAATAACAATTGTAGTAATAGTATTAGTGATATAATTATATATGATAGTCATTTATAACTAAATGTTGGATTGATTGTTATGGTAAAGCTGGAGATATTTTATTTTAGTCTGTGTATATACTTATAAAAAGATGAGTATTTTAAACTTTTAAAAATAAATTTGAAGTTGGTCAAAATATGAGAATTAATAAGTATTAATATTTCATTGTTATATTTAAATTTTGGTGAAGTCATTTAATATTATTGGAGAATATATATTATCTTTTTTTATAAGGTTTTATGTTTTAGTGTTGATTTTGCATTTAAATTTTTTATTCTTAAAACTTATCATATTTTTTTAAAAAAAAAATTACCACACTCTTATTTTAATATTTTTTTTTTCCTTCATTGTAGCATAAATGAGACTATATCATATTATATATAATTGTGTGTGTTCTAGCAGCTGAATAAAAAGGAGAAAAGGGTAAAAAAATAATAATAATCACCGCCTCTCCTCTCTTGATATCTCTACATACTTCTCCTTCACTCTTTAATCAGTCCATAGCTTCTTCTTCTTCGGCTCATGTGTGTCTTTGTTGTGTGTGCTCAGCTTTGCCTCATCTCTTCTTCCCTTCACTGTTTGCCATAATTAGTAGCAAGTAGCAGGTTTATTCTCTTTCTTCTCTTCATCTTGGATGGACATTCCAAATAGGGGAGGATTTGCTGTATTGTTTTGCTGAATCATTGAGAGGGGAGATAGCTTCTATTGAGAGGGGACTAACAAGTAGATAAAATTCTTTAGTTGATGACTAGAAGTAAGTTGTACATTTCAGGGCGCAACAGGTAAGTGAATTGGATCCCATTATAACCTTTGGAATTGATATCTTACTTCTAGTTATGTTATTTTTATTCTATTTAAATTATCAGATTTTCTGAGAATGTCTTCATCAAGATTGTTTTGATTGAGTTATATCTATTGTCTATTGATCTTAAGTCCATATGTATGTGAAGCAAGGACTATATACAAAGACATTGCTCTTTTTCCATTTGGTTATAATGAATATTCATGCATGAAATTGCTAGAAGTTTTTAAAGAAATCATTAATGAATACTCATGTTGAGATTTCCCATATTTTGAAATACTAGTTAGCCAACATTAATTGACAAAGGATAATGTTAGTAGATGACAATTCAATTCCATGCATGTTTGAAAATGTTTTGAATGGACTAAATACAGGACACTGATTACTAACAGCAGTGTTGTTAGTCCTTGGTGCACCACGGTTAACCTTGAGCTCGCTTGATATTTGTGGGTACAATACTCACACTTGATAATCGTGAGATGGATTCTCACCCTTGTTATTTGTGGGTAATGTACATGCGCTTGTTTCTTGGCCTTGTGTTGCGCTTGCTTGGTTACTTACCCTCATGAACTGGGTGTCCATGCTTATGTTCGTGGTTTCAAGTTGGTTATTTACCCTCGTGGACTATGTGTCAACACTTGTTAACCATTCCATTGAGGCCCTACGGAAGGATGGGATTTGATATTTTAAAGTGATTCTTTTAAACTAAATGTGATATCACATGGTTTTCTTTGATTAGTGACCTTTATTATAGTTTCATTTATATATTTAATTGTACAATTAAGAGGTTTATATTTAACATCATGCTTTGACGCTTGAAGATATTTTTGTTTAAATATTATTGTTAGTGTTTCATAAAATTATATAAATGGGACGTTATTCACTGGAAAAAATTTTGACCTCAGATGGTGTAGCTGTTGTTGTACTTCCAGCTGAGTATGAAGATCCTTATAGCCATTTTAGTGTTTGCTGATTATTAACTACTGCTTGATGTATATGTAAATTTACGCTAATTATTACTTTCGGAAGTTAGATGCTCCACGTGATCTATAAGTAGGATCCTATCTTCCCTTGCATTTTGAAATATAGGTATATGTACATTTTATGGTCGAGTGCAACTTCGAATGTTTTAAATAATTTCATGTTATTGTAGACTATGCCAAAATTTTTACAAGAGTAGACTTACTATTTCTATTAGATGGAGAATATATTTATGTGAATTTTGAGTAGAATATGTATGTTCATATTTATGGAAATTATTATGACATGAATTTATTTTTATGTTTTATGGCTTAAGGAATCTGAGTTCTCTCATATTTCGTGCCACTCATCCCTAAAATTTTGGGACATGACAATAACCCTTTTGGAATACATGAATATTTACTTTTGGGTTAAAGATCATTTTGGCCAATAAACAATAGGCCAAGTATTTCGTGGCACATGTATTAATAAATGGCATCTTGTATGCCAATGAAGTTTTAAAAATGGACATTTTGGCCAACACGGCTAGAAATCAGCTAAGAGCAGTTACACCATTGACAAGTGGTGACACCTTACTCGCCACGTTATTTAAGTGAAATATGTGGCAATCCAAAGTGCTTCCATTAGGTGGTGAATTGGAAATGCTTGAATCTAATTAGAATTAGAAAACACTTCAAAAAATGTCTGAAAAAACACAAATTAAATGTGTCAAAAAAAAATTCAGATCACAAACAACTGAGAGTGAGAGGCTAAGACGAAACACACAGAGACAGAGAGTGAGAGGCAAAGAGTAGGAAATAGAGGAAACAAAAACCTAGGGTTTTTGCTTTAGAGAGTTCGAAGAAGAAACAAGTTCATGTAAGCAAGGAGAGCGATTTTGAGTTGGAAGCAAAGAGTGTTCGATTGAAAAGCAGGTTCGAATGCGAGGAAGAGAAAAGGAGGTCCGATAGCTAGGGTATAACTTTGGCAATGGACGATTTCAAGGTATGTTTCAATTTTGATGAAATATATTTGTTTTAAAGTTGGAATAGTGATTTTCCTTGAAAGCCCTCGACTAATTTGGAGGTTCACATGATGCAGACCATATGGCGACAAATTGAGACCACAATGCTGCCGAAGAAGATGAGACAAATGTGGCCCACCATTCGGAAAGTGGAAAAACGAGAAGACTTGAATTGCTGCACGAAATGTTGTGGGAGAAGGTATGTGGTGATTATGATTTTGCAAAAGAAAGTTATTGTGAATCTAAGGAGCGAGTAAGGCAAATGGAAGATGGATGCCCATTTAGGATATATGCTTGTAAGGATGGATATGATGTTGGGTATGTGGTGAAGTCTCTAAATCAGACATTGGCCACCAAGTGCAGCATGCGCTTCAACGGAGATGATGGTTACGAGGTAGAAAAAGGTATAACTAGGCATTCAGTTATGCTTAGTCAGAGAAAGTGCACTTGCAGGGCTTGGGATTTAACAGAAATCCCTTGGCAACATGCTATATGTGCAATGTGGCATGCCAAGGTTGATCCCATAACTCACATTTCAAGATTTTACCATAAGAATACTTACTTTGCGAGATACAGGACAAAATTTGAACCTGTTAGAGGCAAGTTGTTTTGGGACACAGACAAGTATCTACTAATGCTTCCTCCCCCAGTTTGCACACTCCCTGGAAGACCACCAACAAAAAGGGTTAGGACTGAAGAGCCTCAAAGAAGACTTGCAACTTTTCCTGAAAGACATGGGAAATAATTTGAACCTCGTGCAAGTGCATCCGGACGAAGGGCTGAAAATTTCAGCAAGAAATGGACAAAAATGAGGTGCTCGTTTTGTAGAAATGAATGTCATAATAGGAGCATGTGCAAGGATGTAATATATCTGCTATATATCCTGAATTTGTATGTTTTTTGTTAACTATATGGATGTGGGTTCTAATCATTTGTTCCTTTGTAGGCACCTCCATCTAGCACACCCCGAACTGGGAGAAGGAAGAGAACACCAACTACCATTGCTCCTTCACAAGAAACACCAATTGCCCCTACTTCACAAGAAGTACCTGCTCCTTGACAAGAAGAACTAACACCAACCATCACACAACTCACTCCAAGCCTCACTGACCATGAAGTTACTGGAGCTAAATCCAAAGCACAACTTGCAAACAAGTCACAAAGGGCTGTTTACAAATGCAAATTTTAGGGTTATGGGTATTTTAATTAATGAAAATACTGGCAGGACTGTCTATTATGTAAGTATTAATTGTTTGTTTTGGTACTCATTTGAATCAAGCATTATGTTGAATATAATTTACTTTGTTGAGTTCATGGGTATATAATTTATGTTAATGTCAACCCAGTTTCAAGTTTACATTTGTCTGCTCAGAGCTGACCATTTACTTGCCAATGATGCTTTGCTTCTATTCGGTTTTGAATGGATTGAGTCTGGTTTTTTATATATTTTGTTAATAGATGGATGTTGTTTGATTTTTGTATATTTTCTGTCAGCCTGGGTTAAGTTCAAAGCAAGTGCTTGATGAGGGAACTGCAGCTACTCATATACCTTATCCTCAAACCACATTTTTAATCCCAAATGAGAGGGATACAAGACTATATCGAAAACTCATCACCACTACACCAGAGGATTCTACTTCTAGGAAGATTACATCCACTCATAACAAGGCAAGTTCTTCATAGCCACCTAACCTCGTAGTCACACCACCTGGGTTAATGTGGCAAGGACAGCCAAGCATCTGCAACTCACGCCTCCAACCTCAGAGGGACATGATGATTATAAGGATCAAGGCGCAGAGAGACAAGATGATTACCAGGAGCAAGGCGAATGCAAAAGGGAAGGCAAATCATCCTTCTAGAGCATATATGGATTTTGTCTTTAGTTTTTTTTGTGCCATTGAAGTGCACCTTTTCAATGGTATTTCTTGTCATGTAACCAATATAGTACTTGTTACTTTGGTACTCTTCCTAGACTATGTGCCCTTTGGATTTGTATTTTGGTACTCTTACCATATCAAACATATATGGCTAATGCATTTTCTTTATTACTTCCCACATCCTGCCCTTTTAGTTTTGCATTTTGCTACTAGTACTCGCATTTTCTTTGGCTAATGCATTCTGCCCTTTGCTTCTACTTGTTCCATATCAGACATACTCTTTTCTTTATTAATTAACCTATAATTTAAACAATTAGTTCAAGTATAATTTGAACATGTACAATTCAACAAATATTAACACAGAATAATGCTTAAAAAGACATCAAGCAAAGTGTCAGCAATAACTAACTTAATACATCAAGATAATAAATTACACAAAGTTACATTAAACTGAAAGTTCTTCATTTAACCTTTCAACATTAACTTAATACAATCTTCATAGAACCCTTAATACTTCAAAAGGACCGGTACTACATAACATACTCTCTAAAGCAACATGATCAACAACTTCCTCTGACAATCAAGGCTAAGCAAACCCAAGTTAGCACGAGCAATGCCACTGCTATTTTATACTTTCTTTCCCTCTTTCACATTGCCACAATAGTCAACTGATTTCTCTCCAAAATCTTGCTTTTTTCCACTTCTACTTCATCAAATATAGCTTTCACTTCCCTCCCATTATCACAATTTTGAAGCTTGGAATTTTCTTCATAAAATTTGTCAATATAGTCAAGTAGCTCCTTGATCACAGTTTTGGGCCTCTCACCAAAATCATCATCATACCAAGAGAAGTATTTACAACCACCAGTCTGTAAAGCAAAACATTAACCCTAGAATGAAACAAGTTTACTCTTCAAACAATCCCATTGTTCAATGTCAAACAAATTTCACATATAACTTGTTACCTCGTTCGAAAATGGGCATCCGTAGAACTTCCTCCCTAGGTTGCTATCACTCCATGAAGCCCATAGGGGAGCAGTTAAACAATAATGGCAAAATATTCTGGGTTCTACATATTCATCCTCAAGATTGGCTCATGGCATCTTCAAAAAGTTTCTCTGTCATTTAGGGTTCCCGGTTGAAGAAGAGGCCGATGATGAAGCCATGCTCGAGGTCCTTGAAATTCGTATGTCCTCCTCGTCTAGGGTTCCTTCGTCTTTGTCCTTATGCTTCAGGACCTCTTTGCCTCTCACTCTCTGTCTCTGTGTGTTTTGTCTTAGCCTCTCACTCTCAGTTGTTTTTTATTTGAAGTGTTTTTTTGTTTGACACATTTAATTTGTGTTTTTTAGACATTATTTAAAATGTTTTCTAATTCTAATTAGATTCAGGCATTTCCAATTCACCACCCAATGGAAGCACTCTGGATTGCCACATATTTCACTTAAATGACGTGGCAAGTCAGGTGTCGCCACTTGTCAATGGTCTAACAGCTGTTAGTTGATTTCTAACGGTATTGGCCAAAATGTTCGTTTTTAAAATTTTATTGGCATATAAGATGCCATTTATTAATATATGTGCCAAGTGATGCTTAACCTATAGTTCATTGACCAAAATGATCTTTAACCCTTTCTTTTTTAGGTGACATAATACTTAGAGTATGTGTTTCTTTATAATGTTGATTAGTTCATGGAATAACGAGAAAATTATATGATGTGGTCCAAGATAATAATATAGGAGGTTTAATTAGAGATAATTTCGTATTTTAAAATGTATATTCATGCATTTAAACCTTTTAAATAAGCGTAAAGGTGTAACAAGCACGTCAAACTATTTTTGAAGGTACAATCAACACCCTAAACTATCTATAAGTGCAACCATAATGTAACTAAATTGGTGCAATGAGCACCCTTCAGCTAACTCAAAACCTTCTCCATCTACATCTACCCCTCTTTCCCACTCTGATCACAATCAATATTATCCCAGAACATTCTTAAGCAATCTTAATATTATCCCACTTCGTTCTCAGAAATGGTTATACACACGCGCAGTTGCAGAACTTCTCCTACACAGCAACAACACAATCTCTACATCAGAATATAACCCAAGAACACCATTTTTGCAGCAACAAGCAAGGAACAATCATAGATTACAAAACTATTTAACAGTGAGTGAGGCTTTTTTTCTTTTGTGTGGCCAAAATCAGCTTCAACTTTGCTATTGTCTCTATGGTGTGCTTTCTCTTTCTTGCCCATGTGGAGAAATCAAATAGCTAGGTAGAGAGATAAAAGAAATTATAAGGACAATGAGTTGTATTAGTGTTCCAACACGCAAGCATGAATAAATTGAGAGGGGGGTTCAATTTGGAGGCAGGAATCTGTTGAATCTAGAAGAGAGAGAGAGAAGAGGGAGGATAGAGCAAAATAGAAGACAAATAACAAAACAATTACATTTGGTCTTTTAATATATGACTTATGCTTTTTGGCCTTTGCCTTTTGACTAGGGAGGGGAGGAAAAAATATTATACTTGATTCTTAATATAAGAGCTAGTTGGCTAATTTGGAGATATCAAAAAGAAAAATAAATTATTTAATTATAGTATATAAGTAAAACATATATATCTAAAATAATTATGTTAGGTGAATCATTTTCTTGTATTATTTTTATATCATGAAAGAATCTTATAAATTAGACCCGAAAAACATTTTGAATACCTTTAATAATATTTTTCAATAATTTTAATTTTAATATTTTTCTTAAGATTGCCATAATATATATAAAATCTTCTTTTACCACCACAAATTCAAATAAGTTTCAGTTTGGAAAAAGTCATTTCTATCACTGTCAATTTAAACATAAATCTCATTACACATTCTGACTTTTTTTTAATAAAAAGTCAACTTTAAATTAAAACATAAAAGTTAAAAGAATCTAATTACACATTCTGACTTATATCCAATCTCACATCTACAAAAATCAAATTGAGAAAAAGTCTTTTTTCTAATCGTTAATCCAAACATATCAACTTGACTTATGGCTTATGACTTATGCTTTTTGGTCATGAAGGAGATAGAAAAATTATAACATTTGGTCTTTAATATAAAAGCTAATTGACTAATTTGTAAAGATTAAAAAGTTAAATAAATTATCTAATTATAGTATACATATGTTACATATCTCTCTAAAATAACTATGTTAGAAGAATTATTTTCTTGTATTGTTTTAACATGATAAAATAACTTATAAATAAAACCAGAAAAACATTTTGAATATTTTAGTAATAAAATTTTTTCAATGATTTTAATTTTAATACTTTTTTAAGATTGTTACAATTTATATAAAAGCTACTTTTACAACCGCTAATCCAAACAAGTTTTAGTTTGTAAAAAGTTATTTTTCAATCCAAACATAAATCTCATTATACAATCGGATTTATATCAAATATTACTTATGTAAAAGTTAGATTAGGAAAAAGTCATTTTTTTCAATCACTAATCTAAAAACACCCGCTAGTTATCCTGCCCTGTGGCTTAGGATGCCTTTTGCTACATATATGTCAAATTGCATTAATACCTTCCCAAACATTATTCAACGTTAAAAACAAGTTTTAAGCACTTTTGCCCCATCAAATCTTACTTATTTCCCTCCAAAGATGCAAACACTCTCCTGTTTTTTTTCCCTCTGCCAACGGCGTTAGTTGAGGGGTGCTCATTGCACCAATTTAATTACTTAGGATATTAATTGCACCCATAAATAGTTTAGGGCATTGATTGCATCTCCAAAATTAACTATAGGTTTTACGATCTTCTCCAATAATCACCAGGTTACTTCTCTCTAGTCTTTCACACTTTTTAGCTGATACATACTCGTTCATCCTGTTGGAGAAAAAATAATGATTAAAAAAAACACTCCCCCTATGAGGATCTTTTACGTATACTTTTTTACATCGAACTCCAGATTATGTGAATTATATATCAGCAACCTTTCTCTAGTATTTAGTTAAACATATCACTTGAATGTTAAACCATTCCCTCAAACATCACCAACAAAAAGCTCAACGAGTGACCCAACCACACAACGCATGCCCTCTGATTCCCTCCAAATCTTCATACACTAACATGAAGAAAAAATAACTTGAAGCACCTGCAATTTCTCAAACAAAAATTAGACTTTACGCTTATCACAGGGGAAAATTATCAAGACTATATTTTACAAAGCTAAATAACCTACTCAGAGGTTCAAGAAATGCGTGCTTATAAATTATCTCCTCATCCGTATACACCAAAGATAGACGAAAACAAAGGGAAATCACTCTAGATAAATATACATTACCCAGAAATTGATAAAATCACAGATAAAAAAAAAAAAACAAAAAAAAAACAACTTATGTTCACTCCCTCATGCAATCCTCCTCATCTTCCTCCTCACTCAGATCAAGATCTGCCATCAACTTCTCTAATGGAATGGAAGGTACATCTTCATCATTAGTCACTGATGCCATCTCAGATGGCTGGTATTCCCTATTTCGGTACAATGATATGTTGAACCTTATATCCGGGTTTTCTTCAAGATCTCTCAAGAATTGTTCATACTCAGAGTTCATCTTTTCTTGGTCAACTCTAGCCCTATCATCAACCTCCATGTCAAGGGATTTAAGCTTCCATGCACGAGGCTTTTGAGGCTTCTTAAGGCGCTTCTCTTCATAGCTTTTCTTTACTAAAATGACTTCAGGGAGAACAAGTTCTTTGTACTTGTCAAATTCAATGTCATTAATGTTGGCTGCATATAAGTCATAACCAAGGGCATGATCTCCACGTTTTAAGAGATGGCCTAGATGAGTCCTGATGGAAAATATTGTGCCATTCTCTCCATTATCCAATACACGAGCCACTTGTGCATCTGCCAAACAATATTTTGTTCCACCAACAATAACTTCAGAAGGGACAGCTTTCACATTCAGCACATTATATTTCACTAGCTGCCTGCTGGTAAGTAATGACTTGAACGATGCCCTCCAGTATTGATCAGTGTTCAAGAAACAGTGGCTCAGAGTCAAAGGATCCAGTAAAGCAATGCAGTTTGTGACTTTTGTACAAATCACAAAAGGGCCAAGATTTCCCAAACTAACCTTAACTTCAGGAGGCAAACATATTAAGTCCTCACGGCAGATGGGGGAAATTTCAACAGAATATGTATATTTATAGTTGTAGTTATTACTTTTGGGATCATGAGAAACAAGTTCCTTGGCGTTACAACTCCTTACTGGAGAGACTTTCCCTAAAAAATCCACGAATTTCACACCATGACTTCGATTAGAGAAAAAGAAGTCAATCCCCTGATCCAACTGCTTTATTCTTATTGCACTAGCAGCTGCACCATGCTTCAGAATCAGTTGTTCCAAATAAAAGAAAGTTCTCCTGTGAGTAACATGTTGTCGAAGTTGAACAGCAGCAACCCATTGATCAGGGTTAGCCTGGATCCTACAACAGGATTCACACATATGCTCTTCTTGCACATACTCAATAGGATACACCTGTTCAAGAATTGCCCCATTCAGAACTTCTTTCTGAACTGTGACCTTAACTTTTATCCTCTTGGAGTGGGGCTCAGTCCATATGAATCCAGCATGTATCAACCTTACTTTATTTGATGCGAAGTTTCTTTTCAGCCTATTCAAACAGAATGTCAGCAGCTCCTTTGATTCTAATTGTGCTTTGACCCAAGTTCTTGGAGGCTGCAGGTAGCTATCACACTCAGGGCAATGTACTAGCCTTTGATACTTCAGTAATCCTTCAGTGATATCGACTTCTGAACATAAACACTTTACACACATATTGGCGGCATTTGGTTGCATTGGAATTCCACATCTGCAACACAAAACACTGCCAATGGTCTGATGAACTGTAAACATGCCACCGTCTTCTGCCATGCCTGATGATTGTAACATGGTGCTGAAAGAAGTTGATGATCTTAAAATATATCCTGCACCAAAAAGAGGTGAAACGAAAATACGTGAGTATGCATATGCAAAATAGATGGAGAACTACAGTTTAGAGGAAAAAATTAAAATAAGAGGAGAAAACTAACAAAATTACAAAAGTAGAACAACATACACCAAAAATATTTTTCATTCTAACAGAAAAAGTTGACTAGCATCACTACTGACTGACCAAAACACTATTTTCCAACATTATATGCTCTAAAATCAGATTTCTCCAGTGTTAGTCCTCCAGAATAGCTGAATGAGAAACAAATGGGCATAGATTATACAACACATGTTAACTAGATGCACACTCCAAACAGTAGTCAGTCAAAGAAACTTTTTATGAAATAAGGGAAACAGAAACACAAAGCTAATAAATTAATTTGCAAGATTACATGTGTCAAGCCCCACATGATTGTCATAAGATCATATATGTCAGTCATTTAACTGAACGTGTGATAGTAATAGGTAGATACATCTGCAGGTGCTCCAAAATTCATGTTAAAAGCTTAGGGTTATGTTCAACCCCAACTCTTGTTACCTTGAAACTTGTAGCTCTCGATTTTTGATTTTGGATTTATTATAACACAATAACTCTCCTTTTCTATAGTAAAACATCTCATAATTTGAACCAATCATATGTTAATCACTATGAATGAATGAAAATCATATACACAGGCAATCTCTCCCAAACTTCCCCTTATCTTATGATCTTATTCTTAATTCTGATATCAATGGAAAGTTGGAAAAAAAAAACTTGTACTTTACATCTAAGTTTTTGAATGACTAGAACAATTTAGTTTCAGATGAAAACCAATCATATCAGATTTTCAAACGCGCGTGTGTGCGTAACTGCGTATACATATAAATGTGCATATATCTACTGCGTGATAATAGATACTCTAAATTGTAAATATAAAAAAATTTGGAAAGAAACAAAGAATATCTCTAAATCTAAACATATGTATACATAACACAGAAAGCAAACAAAAATAACAAAACTGTGACAATACCAACTAAACTAAAAAAGGTCTGTCTCATTTATCGTTCATCATGCAAGCCCAGATAAATTAGAGTCTTAGATATTAATAGAAATAATCTCAGAGTATTTTATTTATAGGGGAAAAAATTTGAGACAAGGAATTATCCCAAACAAGGACAATATGTGAAGATCATAAGGCCACAAGAGGCCAGCAATCTCTATAACATAGTCTCAAGGGTAAAGGTGTATTGGACACCCTCAAATATTTTTTTAGGTGCTATTTAGCACCTTAAAATATTTTGGGTGCAATGTTACCCCCTGAAATAATAAGAATTGGTCAATTTCACCCCAATTTAACATCCTCATTCTCCCTCAACTAACTGCCAACCTTCGCTCCTGCCCCTCTGCAACCCACTCTGCAGTATCTTCTTCCCTTCACTTATAAGGAAGGTTGACTGGAGGTGATAGTTTCAAATTAATGGCGTTAGATTGGATGTTAAATTGGGGTGAAATTGATCTATTTTTTATTATTTTAGGGGTAAAATTGTACACCAAAATATTTTAAGATGTTAATTTCATCTAAAAAAATATTTGAGTACCCAATGCACCTTAACCCTAGTCTAAAATCAGAAACCCATCTAACTCATAGTGTAATCATCCATAAAATATCGGCATAAGGAAATTCACAACATGAAGCTGTCAAAAAAAAATCAACATGATTGGATAATGACGACTCCTACCATCGATAATAATTGAGGAATAGAAAGGAAAAATAAAACAGAAAAACAAAAGAGCTAAGAGAGACGAGAGACGATGTGATGTGAGGCCGGAGGAAAAGAGAGAAACTTGGGCTTACTTACTGAGCTGATTAGCTTCTGGAGAACTGTTTCCTATAAAAATGTTGAAAAGGTGTTTTCTAAATATAATAGTAAAAAAGAATAACTACTAGTAAAACCTAAATTTTCTGTCCCAAACTTAAGCTTCCAGGTTAAAAAAACTATTCTAAAAATTTAGGAATGTTTGTTTAACTTAACCAAAATCTAGGTTTTAATAGTTAAATTCATTGTTCGATGACCCAGACCGGGCGGTCGAACCGTCCTGAACCGGGGGTGAACCGGTTCTCTCCTTTTCTTTTCTTTTTTTTTTTAAATTTGATTTTTTTTATTTTGTTATAATTCACCTAATTACCAACTTTCACTTCACTTAATTTTAAAAACAAGGAAATTATAATATTTTAAATGCTATTATACTTATATATGTTTAGTATTTAATTGTTATTGCTCTTAGTATTTGTATTTTAATCTGTGGATTGTAGAATAATATTTATTTTCACGTGTACTCAACTAATATTTTATATTTTTCCCTCTATAGAAACATCAAAATATTCATGTTTGATGAATCTTGTATACTTATCTATGTTTACATTTTGATATTAGTGATTATTAATGTTAATATCAATAAAATTATTATTTTAATATAACCGGTCTGACCCGGTCCGACCCCGATCCGACCATTAACCCTTAAACCAATGCCTCATCCGGTTCGACGTCCGGTCTGGTTTTTTGAACCTTGGTTAAATTACTAAAATCTGAAAAAACTGTGGGTATTTTTTTTTTTTTTTATCTGAAAAAAAACTGTGGGTATTTGTCTAATCTGGGAACTTCCTAATGTTTTATAGCGGGTAGAACTAGGAAATCGGATATTGGGTTAAAACTTTGAGGATCAGAGGACGCGAACAAAAAAAGGGAAAAGAAATTTACGACGACTCGTAATTTAAAATTTGGGCCGTTAACTTGTCGTTCTTCCAAGCCTGCCCAGTCTAAGGTCCATAAGAAAGACCCAATCCACAAACCTAAGATCGGGCTGGGCAAGACTGGTCCAGGTTATTTTGTTCCCCATTTTCTCTATTAGAACTCCGTCTCTCAACCAAAGCCTTGTAGGCTGGTATGACGTGTCCCCACTAAATGGGAGGAGTTAGTGGGGGATGATCCCTATCACATCTTAATTTGAAGTACAAGGTTATTTGGAGATATTTTAATTTTGGATTTATTATAACACAATAACTCTCCTGTTATTATAATAAAACATCTCATAACTCTAACCCATAATATGTTAATCACTATATATCAAAAAAAAAAAATGTTAATCACTGTGAATGAAAATCATTTACACAGGTAATATCTTCTACTTCTCCTTATCTTACAATGTTCTTAACTTTGATATCAATGGAAAGTTAAAAAAAAATCTTACTGCACTTGTAAGTTTTTGGAGGACTATAACATTTAAAATGAAGATGAAAATCAATTATATAAAATTTTGATGCTACCAAAATTTAAATAAGCTCCTCAAGTGATTGAAGGTCAATCCCATATAAACTCAAAATATTTGATAATTAGTCACTGAATTTTCTATTTTTGTTGAAGTTGAGCAAGTTAAAATTGATTTAAAACGAGTGAAGAAAAATTAACTAAGATCTAATAATAATTACGAACTTTCACGAGGATTAAATTCAAGTTTTATACGAACAATCTAAAGTCACTATTACCTTATTTGCTTCTTAAGTTTTATTCCTACTAAATTAATTATATTTTAACTTAATCAACTAATCTAGAGTCTTAGTGTCTTTAAATGCATGTCAGTTCATTTATATCTTTACCTAGATTAATTATGTAATGTCTTACAAATAAACTAAATACTATTTATATTGGAAATACTCTAATTTGATTATGCAGAGTTTCTAGTTATATATCAATCCTAAATTCAAATTAAATTATTTGTTATTCGTCAAGTTCAATCATAAATTCTTTAAACATGTTCAATGGTGGTCAATCATTAAACAATCATAATAATAGCAACATTAAATAAACTGAATTAAAATTAAAATTAAGCATAACTAACTAATAAGTGGGAAAATCTCTAAATCTCATTCATAATGCCCTAGGTTGTGGAGAAAATTTAGCCAATTGCATGAAAATCATCTCAAAAAATAAGATTTCAAAATCCAAATCATAAGAGAAATAGGAAGAAAGACCCACAATTAATTCTCCACTTCCGTGTTGAACAAAAAACGATCCTTTTCCTCCTCTCCGGTGCGATGATGATGATTATGATGATTTCTCCGAGAAAAACCAAACTGAAGATCAGATGACTCACAGTGGCGGCCTCTTCCCTATTTCGGAGCCTTTCTCCTCTAGCGTGATGAAGAAGATTCATTCACTGGGTCTTTTATAAGTGGCTCCCTCAAAACGGTACGTATCAGTGGCAGCAAAAGAACCCAAAAATAAAACTAAAGTGATGGAATCAATTAAAATGGGATAATGCTTAAAAGCTGACTATTAGTTTTTTTTTTTCAAATATTCTTCTACTTCTTTTTTTTTCTTGTTAAATTTAACTATCCTGTTTTTAATTTAAGAAATGATTTTGAAGAAAATCCCCAAATAATATATTAAATCGATATCTTTTCAAATCGTAATAAAATCCCTTAATTTTTGTATTAATGACTCTTCAAATATAATAAAATATATATAAAAATATATTAAATATTGGAGTCATCAATTAGTAGTTGGTAGCTTACTGGAATCCCAACAAAATAATGAAAAGGGGGAAGATGCATGAAACTAAAGGGAGACAGATTCTCTTCTTGTGAAGGGCTAGTGTTCCGGTGCAGCCGGAGACCATTATGATTAGCATTTAGTCTAAAGAAAATAAATTCATAATTTCATATATTCTCATTCCTTTCCCACCCTAAGCACATTGCTTTCATTAGTAAATATATCTTCACTAATTTGGGGTTGTTTGAAAAATTCAACCCCAAGAGTACTTAAAAGGTGTTTTTCCATGAGTGGAGACAAAACTCTCTTTATAACCATTTTTCCTCCTTTTCCGTAATTTTAGCCATCCATCAAATCTGATAGTTGAAAAATTATAAAATATTGGCCCACAAATCTATCTCACTATCTCTCACATCCCTATTTTCTAGCTTACGTTATCTTTGTATTCTTACCTATTTTTTTTCTTATATATTTTTCAGCTATAAGATTTGATGGATGAACTAGAATAGGGAAAATGAGGAGAAAATGACCTTAAAAAAGGAGGCGTTTCAAAATGCCATTTACAGCCAATAGAAATCTATTGTGGATTTGAGGTGGTATTTCCCAATGGCCCAAACCATACCATACTAATTGGTATGATTGGTAGATGCAGGAATAGGCCAAATTAGGTCAAAATTTGGTTCAATAGGCCTGAGCCTGTAACGAGGTAATAAATCTTGAGCAAGGCTCAGCCTGAATTCAGGCATTTTTAGGACTCAAGGCTGATTTATAGATTTATTAAGATTTGGAGCCTTTTTAAATGCCTACTTATAATGTAGACTTTATTTAGGCCTCACATTTTAGGCCCCTCCATAAGAAAGCTTTAAGCCTGTTATAACCTATATAGATGTAGGCCTTTATATGCTTCAAATTTATAAATTGTAGGATTTAAACAAGTTTGAGCCTATTTAAAGCCTATATATAATGAAAATAAAATGTTATTTAATAGCAAATTATTATAAATAGTGTATATAAAAACATATTATTATAAATAACTCTATTAAATAGGATAAAAATTCAAGTGTTTAAAAGATTATCCCCTAAAATATTCAATATAGTATGTGTATAATATATATTATTATTGTTATAAAAGGAATATATGATACGATTATGTATATAACAATTTGTTTTAATGTTAAACAAGCCATCTATTTATATAATGAGGTTTTTAAATGGGTCTTGGCCTAACTTGTTTATTAATTAGACTAAATCCATAACGTAAGCTGTCTAATAGGGGCATGACCCAATTTCACTCCTGCAATCTCTTGTCCAGTCCAACCCAAAAAGTTAGTTGGGTTTGACCTGGTCCTATTTTTCATGGTAATAACTTTTTTTTTTAGATTGAACCGACTTGAGTTTCGTTAGGCCCAACCAGGTTGGAATGAACTGACAGGCATGACACCCTTACTTTGATCAATTTAAAGATATTATTATTAACAAATCTCGTGACATTAAGTAAATTGAAAAAGAAAAATCATTTTGCAGTCATGTATACGTTTTCTTTATTATTAATTTGAGATATATATATATATATATTGCTCTTTTTATTAAATCATGTAACTTTGTTATGTTAAAAGGGCTAATGATGCTATAAGAAAAATAAAAATTAAGGAACATTATATGTCTCTAGAAAATGGTTTTCCAATTAATGTCTAAAATCTCAATGAACTACTTTGACACCAATTGCCTTACGTGGACAAACGCATGTTAAATGTTAACATAATTCCTTCTAAAATAGAAATTATATTTGATCTCTTATCTGAAAAAGAAAAAAGAAATTATCAAAAGTTAAAATTACAATGTGATATCCTATAAAAATCACTTTCTCAGTCTTATCTAGAAGAAAAACCAGAAATCAGACAAAAATTAAAATTACAGTGTGATATCCTATAAAAATCACGCTCCTAGCCTCTCACTCATCATATTAGACTTGTTTTCCCTTTTCCACCAGAACAATGTTCAATTTGGATGATGTGATGAATCGTCAGTGTTAGAAGAACAATTGTTACAATAGGCATTAGCTTTTAACTCATCATCCTTAACTGCCCTACCTAACCTTATTTTCCTTATTACAATGACATATCAACATGATAGATGAATCAAAAAAATTTTAAGGTGATGAATCTCAACATATATTGGCACATTATATTTACAGACCTTACCAAAAGTCCTTACATGAACAAACTCCATTTTTGAAATGATGATAACGCACACGATCCCTCATAATGATCTCACGACTGTATATTTGAGAAATGAGCTTGAAAGCAGAGTGGCAATCCTCACAAACCCTCAGGTTCTTCACAACACGAAGTGTTGTTCCTGGTTTTGTACGAATGAGTCCAAAAGCAATTGCAATCTTTTCACTGTGCAATCTAAGTGCAACTTCCTTTTCTTCCTCATCAATCTCAAAGGAAACCTGAGAAGTCTTTGGAGAATACCCCTCCATATGCAACTTCTCCATAATACTTTCCAACATCAAATAAATTTCTTTCATTTCTGGGTGTGACCCATCTCCCATTTTAAATTCATGAACTGTACCATCCAAATCCATCATAGTACTTCCAGGAATAGTCTTGATTCCTCTTTCCTTCATCAACTTCCTAACTCTTTCAACATCTTCCCATCTCCCTGCCCTTGCATAGATGTTTGATAATAACGCGTAACGACCACTGTTTTTAGGCTCCATATCCAGCAAAATCCACCCTACCTTTTCTGCTAAATCTACATTCCTGTGTATCCTACAAGCATTCAGAAGCGCCCCCCAAATTACCGCATTTGGTTCCATCGTCATCGAATCTATAAACTTATCTGCCTCCTCTAAAAGTCCAGCCCTTCCCAAGAGGTCAACTATGCAACCATAATGTTCTATCTCAGGCTCTATCCCATATATTTCTTTCATTGAATAAAATAAGTCTAGACCTTTATCTACCATTCCTGCATGCGCATAAGCATTTAGAATAGCAACAAAAGTAATACCATTTGGTTTCAGTTTTTCCTCATTCATCTTGGTGAAGAGTTTGATTGCTTCATCTGCTTGGCCATGGATTGCAAGCCCTCCAATCATAGCATTCCAAGTGGAAACTTCCTTCTTTGGTATATTCTCAAACACCTCCCCAGCCATGTCTAAACACCCACATTTGGCATACATATCAACCAAAGCAGTCCCCAAAACTGCCTCCATTTGAATAAAATTCCTTTCCATAAATGAATGAATCCATCGACCTAGATCTAAAGCTCCCAAATTGGCACAAGCAGTTAATACACTTGACAAAATATACTTTCTTGGGGTTATATTTTGTCTTTGCATTCCATTGAAAACTTCCAAAGCCTCTTTGAAACACCCTTCTTTGACATACCCATCTATAATAGCACTCCAAGAAATTTCATCTTTCTCACTCATTTCATCGAACAACTTTCTCGCGCTATCAATCATCCCACACTTAGCTAGCCCACTTATCATTGCATTCCATGAGCCTACATTCTTCTCCGGCATGCTCTCAAACACCTCAAGAGCAGCATCAACCAATCGACACTTTAGGTATCCGTCAATCATGGCATTCCAACAAATGACGTCGGATTCGCTATCTTCATCTTCAAGAATTTTCCTAGCCTCTTTCACAAGTCCAAATGATGAATACATTTGAATCCCAGCACTCTTAATGTGACCATCCCCACGAAGGCCTTGTTTCACCACATGGGCATGAAATTGTATCCCTTCTTCAACAGAACCAGTAATGGCACAAGCCTTGAGCAAAGTAGGATAAGTGAACTTATTAGGCCTAGAATTGAAGACCAGCATGTTTTTATAAGATGATATGGCCGTTTCTGGTTCATTGTTCTCCAAGCATCCCTTGAGAAGTATATTCCACACAAACACATTTGGGCTCGGGATTTGACGAAAAACTTTGATTGCCAAGGCAAAGTCACTGAAATGAGGATTTGCATAACACTTGACTAAGGTGCCAGATACATAATGATCTTGAAAGTGCCCAGTTCTGAGGATAATAGCATGAGCCTGTTTGAGATGTTGCAAAGAATTGCTACATTTATTATTGAGGATATCTAGGACTTTCTTGTGTGAGAGCTTTGAAGTGAGAGTATTGTTCTGTGTTGCTATTGAGAGCTCCTCTGGTCTCAGGCTAGAAGGAAAATTTGTGGTTGTGGTGCTCATCTTGAGGAGACTATTATCCAAATTCTACCAGAGGTTTATAAATCTGAATCTCTAGGACATATAAATGTCACAGTCCAACCAACATTTCTTTATTCCAGCGTGAAACTAGGAAGCTAAGCAAGTTATTGTTAGGTCAAATGTATGACTCCATTCTAATGGGTTTCCATGTAAAGCTCCAAATGCAAGCAATGAACCGTAAACATGCCAGACTCTTCTGCTATGCCTGATGGATGTAACATGGTGGTGAAAGAAGTTGATAACCTTAAAAAACGTCCTGCTCAAAAAAGGGGAGAAATGAAAATTCATGAGTATGCATATGTGAAATAGATGGCGAACTACAGTTTAGAAAATTCATGGTATGAAAGAAACTAAAATCAGGGGAGAAAATTCACGAGGAAAAAAAAAAAAAAGAACAACATATGAACATATTATACCAGAAACATTTTTCATTTTGACAGACAAAACGTTGACTAACATCACTAATGACCGGCCAAAAATCAATTTACTATATTGTATACTGAAAAATCAGCTCTTTCCTGTGTTAGTCCTCTAGAAAAACTGGATGAAAAACAAAACTTGGGTATTAGAGTAAGAAAATGTATTTGCACACTTAAGTTTTTGGAGGATTAGAACAAGCAAAATTCAAGATGAAAATAAATCACCTCAGATTTCCAAGAGAATATATGCATACACACACAAAAAATTATACAATATAAGTTATAAATACTTAAAAGCTTCGGTGAGAACCAAAGAATGGATACCTTTAAACCCAACCATATATGCATTATAATATAGCAAGCAAACAAAAATGACAAAATGTAACAATCCCAACTAAACTAAAAAGGTCCGTCATCCTTTTCTTTCTAGTCTTAAGGTTCATCATGCATGCCCCAAATAAACTAGAGTCGTAGAAGTGAATTGAAATAATCTAAACATAGTCTAAAATCAGAAACTCGTCTAACACATGGTTTAAACAATCTGTAAGGAACCGACATACATCAGGGAATTTACAACATTGAAGCCATAATTTATAAAAAGATGAAGAAATAATTTTTTTTTCAAAAAAAAAAAAAAAAAAAAAAAGGAAAACAAAGAACTAAGAGAGATGAACTTACAGAGCAGGGGAAGATAGGATGTGATGTGAGGCGGGAAAAGAACTGGGAAAGGATTAGGATGTTATTGTCGGTCTGGCGGGTCGGGTGAGACTCTTTCGGATAAAACTTTGAGCTGTTAATATTCGATCTTTCATAAGATAAAAGCTATTCACCTTCACAATAAGGAAAAAAAAACTTTGGGATAATAAAAGGCCTATTTGATTCTGCTTTCTCTTTTCTAGTTCCCATAATAATTTATAAAATTGTTTTCAAAAAACAAGTTTTGAAAAAAAATCGATTAGATTGGATGATTAAAAATTACATCCAACAACAAAACAATATAAAAATTTATTTGAAATAGTTATTCTTAATATTATAGTATCAATGTATATAAAAATTATATCATCAAGTGCTAATGGTGATTTGACGATGGCTCTTGATAATGACGACATTGTTAATGGCATCGTGAATGTCGTCAGTGATATCGTGATGGCTATCGTCGTTAGTGATATCACAACCGCTGTCAGTGATGTCGAAGCAGTTGTTACCGTTGATGATATCGTGGCCACCATCGATGACAACAATGCAGTCGTTGCCATCTATGATGTTGCAACGGTTGTCACAATCACCAACTTGGCAGTCATTGACAGGACATATTATGTATAGTAGATAAGTGTCAAACTCAATCTCAATCTCAATCTCAGAAACAAAAAATTCTTATTTTTCAAAATAAAAAAAATAAAAAACTTTAAAACTGTTTTTGTTTTTGTAATCTTTAAAAATTACCTTTTATTTTTAATAATAAGCTCCCAAACAAGCTTTTTTTGTTTTTTGTTCTTTTAAAAAATTGAAATAAGCCGGGCCTAAATTGCAAAGTTGGGGCTTGAAATTCAGTCATTTAAAAAAGGCTTGTCTTTGTTCATTTAAAAAAGCTTCCTTTGTGTGTTTTGCTGTGCAAGACTCTCGCAGTCTAGTAGTTGTGTGAGTTCAGAGAATCATAGAGTCTATCTCTACTTCAAAAAAACTCTCGTAATCTAGTAGTTACGTGAGTTCGGAGAATCTCTGATTCTCTATTCCAAAAAAGTTAATTTGGTTCTATCATTTTCCTACAAATCACTTATGTGTGCTTTATTAAAGGAGGCCAAAAACTGTACTTAGTCCATAAAACACAATAATAGAGATACACATATATTGTGGTTTTCATATAACACATGATTTTTGTCTTGTAAATGTATAAGCTTCAGAAAAACCATTTAGAACTGGCGTCTGGCTGTAGGGAAGAATTATAAAACCTTCGTCAATGTGAAAAAAGATAACTCTCCTAGAATTTCTTAAAAATCTTTTTATTTTAGGTGTTTTAATTTTCTTCATTTTAATGATCTATTTAAACTGTCTCATTTTAAAATTCTTTACAGTAGTCTGTGATTCATCCTCCCGAAATTAGATATGCATGCTTCCTCTAATCATATAGTTCGAAGGAATATTATTGGGATCACTTGTTGCTAAAATATTCTACATGCTGTTTGTATGCGTATCTAAATTTCAACTCCAATATAATAAAAAACAAGATATTTCGACCAGTCCTAAATACAATAATTATTCATCTAATTTAAGGAGATTAGAGAGGCTAAATAAATAAGTTAATCATAACAATATTATATTATATATCAATTTACCAATCTATTAAATTAGTTTTTTAAAAAACGATAAAAACAAGAGATAAAATAGAAAAATGTTTGGGAAAATTAATTATAGGTCCAGTGTAAGGAACTTAATTAAGATGAGGTCCCACAAAATCACGTAATTAATATCAGGTCCCACGAAGTTGTTATAGCCTACTCATTAAGTTGTTATCAGTAGCTCAAAAGTTGTTACTTAACAAGAGTAAAAAAATTGTGATTGTCAGGCCCCAAATTGTTGTTGTCTAGCCAAAAGTTGTTATCGTCAGGTCAAAAAGTTGTTATAACTAGGTTAAAAGTTGTTAGTGACTAGAAATTTAATTATGGGTCAGTAACAACTTTTGACCAGTCGATAACAACTGTTTAGCCTGCACATAACAACTTAATAAATATGAGATAACAACTTCCCGGTAGGGATCTGAAATTAATTATCTGATTTCGTGAGACATTATCTTAATTAAATTACTTATACGGCGCCTATAATTAATTACCTCGGAATGTTTTATGTTTAGGACTAACATTCACTAACAGTAAATTAGCATACTTGACTTTAGACGCATTGTTTGCCCATTGGACCAGGCTATCGATGCTGTTTATCTAAGTTGGGTTTTACAAATTACTTATCCCCAATGGTAATAAATCTCCTTCAACATGAATATTCTATTTTATTGTAAATATTTCTCATCAGGCTATTACCATAACACATGAATAAAATAACGGAACAGTTGATACATACTTCGATTGATGCTCAGAAGTTTAGAAACACTAAGTCAGAAATCTCATTCCCAAATCCCAATATTTGCCGGCAACACAGAAAAAAGTTTTTACTGTATTTTAATGATTTCATAGTTATAACAAAATTCATTTCTTCATTGATATCAAGTATGCTTAGTTTAATGTTAAAAATCTCCAAAACCATTGGTTTTGGTGATTTCTAACCTAAAACCAAACTGGCACTTAGAAACCACAGAAGTTCTGGCTGCAAGATGGAGGTTATCGTAGTACTAGCCAATAATATTGACTATATGAAAGTCAATCTTTTGAATCATACATATTCTTAAAAGCAACACAATTAAGGTTGACTTATGTGTTGAATTTTTCTGAAGTGTTGTTGGGCTTGGACATTTGCAGAGGAAGCAGAATCTTCTCTTTCTTCCCCTGAATCTGCACTGAACTGTGACTGAGAAGAAGTAGCAGAAGAACAAAGTTGACCCAAGGACTCCATGAAGAAGCTCAAGAGAGGGAAGCAAGAACAAAGTAGAAATCCTCCTAGTTTGATATTCATGACTCTGATTGATTAATTTGAATGATTTTGATTTTTCCAAGTTGAGTTCAAAGACATGCGAGGATGGTTTTATTTATAGACTTATGCAGACATAATATAATAGACAGGAAGCATCTTGGTAATTGGTAAGTGCAACTTTTCAAACCTACAACAATTGACTTTGGACACATCCACCTTCTTCCACAAGTAAGTGTGTACAAAGAACTTGTAGAATAAGTCAAAAAGGAGGAAAAAGTGTGTTGAACTATGTGTCCAGGGCCGAATCGTCCAAAAGAGATCCGACGGATAAGAAGCGATCTGATAGAATCAACATTTATTGCTGATTGAAGTCAAATCGTTTCTTTTCAAGAAAATGAGAGGCTCTGTTATAATGACTGATTAGCGACGCTTATAAGAAGTGATTTATGATGATGGTATTCTTTCTTTCTAGCGTTCGCTCTTAACTCTATAAATAGGAGGTGCCTCTCAGTATATGTTCTCACCCCCACCAAAGTCTCACTCTCTGGCCTCTCCCCCCCCCCCCCTTACGTGATTTGCTGTGCAAATCTCTTCTAAACTTTAGTAGTCTATATAGTAGTGTAAACTTTGAGAATCCCTTGATTCTTAGATTCGTGAATATTATTTTCTTTTCAGGTTACTGGTCATGTACCCCGATTAGATTAGAGTGTTTGAGTATTTGGGTGCTCCTATTCCAACAAAGTGAATATATCAAACTAATTTGAAAAAATTGATGAGAATTTCATGTTTAAAAATTTTATTAGGTAGGAGGATTATCAGTTCTTTCTATGTATGAAATCCTTGTAAGTACGCATCATTTCAATATATAAAAGCGTATTAGGTCCTTTTGGCCAAACAAAAACGGTTCATCATATTTCGTACTAATTTTGAATTAGTAGAAATTATTTTTTTATGTTATATTTTTGGTTCAAATATTATAAATAAAAAATATAAATGTTAAAAGATTTTTATTTTCTCTAATTGAATTTTCTCCCCACAATTCCAATCAATCAAGATGCAATATGTTCATAAGAATGAAGAATCAAATAATTAAAAAAATTACTATTATAATTGTATTCCATTTTTTAATTCCATCTTTTTAGTTTACAAAAATTATATTTTAGACTTTATAATCTATAAGACTTCTCATACGGTTTATAACCTTTTTTTTTATTATTATTTTACTTCTAACGTGGCCGTTTTCCATAAGGAAGGTAGACACATCCACTTGGGTGTGTTTTGATGGACTCCTGGAAAAGTGACTTATATATAAGTCAAACTGAAAACAAGTCAGATTGTGTAATGAGATTTACGTTTGGATGAGCTGTTAAAAATATGACTTATAAGTGACTTATAAGTCATAAGTCATATTGTGTAATGAGATGTATGTTTGGATGGACTTTTGAAAAAGTGATTTATGTTTGGGTTAGTTGTGATTGGATGTGTAAAATAAGTCAAAATTGTGGGATCCACCTCCATAAGTGACTTATAAGTCATAAGTCATAAGTTGAATAAAAAGAATTTATACTTATTTTGACTTATAAGTTATAAGTTACTTATTTTTATAAGTCCAACCAAACATACTCAAAACAATTTTTTTAAAAATAAGTTCTTTTTTGTAAAAATAAGGACTTATTTGGCTGGAACAAGTCCAGCCAAACAAGCCCCACACACTACTACAATGCCGATTTTGAAGTTAGAAGACAACCTCCCATATAAGGGAGTTGTGTGCCAATTGAGCCACAAGCTCTTGACAATGTGATTTATTTCGTAACGGCTACTAATTTAAGACTTACACAAATTTTATAAATATTTATTTAGTAGAAGAGTGACATTTGAAACTTGCCAATATGCATGTCTATGTATAATAAAATTTATAACATAGTAATTAGTAATATTACAAAGTTATAAAAGGTAGCTAGGCTCCATTCCTCAAATTTTATGCAATCTATATTGGGGAGTCTCTGCGCAACACACACATTATAAATACTGATGACTACATCAGAAATAATGACAATTATAATGAATTAATTATGAACAGAAAGAAATTTCATCCATTGAGACGTGACATGATTCAAATGTTCAACATGATAATGGAAAAAAGATGGTGTGTCAGTTCATAATCATGTCAAAATTTGAAAAATATATTCCACTGACCATCCAAGTTTGAAGTATATAATAAATAAAATGAGTTCTTGGTCGCCAAGAATGTACTACCAAAGCATAGATACTTTTATTTTACTAATACACGTCAGTTTAATGGAAAGAATTTTGGTTGTTAAAGTATGAAATCTGTCCATAAAAAAAAAATTAGTTAAAAGAGATACATTTAATTAAACCCGACAATACTTGAACGTAATCAAGTTATAAAAGTTTTTTTACTCCCACATGTTATAAATATGTGAAGTGATCAATTATTGAGAAAATCAGTTTATTCAGTTACTTGTAAAGAGATGATAACTAATGTGTAATAATTAGGAAAATTAATTTAATTAGTTATTCTTAAAAAATGGCATTGGATTCTTTACATATTTAATTCAATGATCTTTATTAAAAACTTGAAATTTAACCATAAGAACAAAAGCAAACCTCCTTAACTTTATATTTTATGCTATTAAAGATCGCAGAAGAGTATAATATAATTCATTGGAGTGCGCGATCTTTTTCATCACCAAAGTCAGCATCCAGTTAAATTTGGACCAATTTTTCAATGCATTAGCATGGATCTTATGAGTTAAAAATTAATCTGTCCTTTAAACAATATAATTATATTTATCACTTGATGTGAAAAGTAAGTGATGATAAGATCCAAAGACTTTGCTCAATAATTTTTCTTTTAAATTTGTGTTATTTCAATCGTCTGCGCTATCAATCAAAGTCAAAATATCTCCTTGTATGATGTTTTATATACCACGTAATTCTTGAAGAGTTTGGCTAATTCAAATCAATGAATAAAATATTTCTGCCATTAACGTCAACTTACAAGAAATATTCGTTTCTATCGTGCTTGTTTGAATTTGATGAAAGTTTTTTTATAGGGATTTCAAAGTTGTACAAAATGTCCTCCATAAAAAACTTTACTGGTGAGAACTGAGAACCATTTAAATCAGAGCATTAATACTCTGTTTATACAAAATTTATATAGTATCAATATTTTTTTGTGTATATGAATTTATTAAGTCATTCTCACCAATAAAATTTTAATTTGAGACTTTTCCCTAATTTTCTCAAATAAAAGGAGTTTCTCTTTTTTCCTACCACACATGCCTTGAGCTCTCGATAGGCCCCTCATCAATGTGAAATTTTTTTAACGACTAAAGTATGCTTTTGGTCCTTTATATTCATATAAAATTGAGTTTTAGTCCCTTAAATTTTAAAGTGCATTTTTGGTCATTTTTTGTTAACGACGTCAATTTAATTTTAACGGAAAATAATGATTTAACAAATCTAAATATTGATTATATAGAATGTTAACTTTAATATTCCATTAGAATTTGTTGAATAAGAATATTTCGTTAACTAAAAATGATGATGTTAATTAAAGAGGATAAATGTGTACTTTTCAAATTTAAAGGATGAAAACTCAACCTGACGCAAATATAAAGGAATAAAAGTATATTTTAGCCTTTTTTTTATTAATAGTGATAACACTTACTCAAAAGAATAAGTAGGAATTTTTGGCAAAGTTTAACTACTGAATATTTCTAAAGGCTTTAGGAGTGGCCCTTAGTAGCCTTATACTAGAGCCAATAATATATGATGATACCCCTGGACCGACCTGTAGCTCGTTAAAAATATGAGTTGAGTTGATAAAAAATGAACCATATTAAAATGATTTTTTGCTCGACCCCGTCACACTAAAGCAGTGGGCCTACCGATATTTTTTTTTTTTTGGATTTCTCCTTCGGTGATCCTAGGGCAGGCCATCTTTCAGGCACATCAACGGCCCCAGACTAATCCGAATCGCCAAATTGCAGGCACCTCAAAGGGTGGGATGGCTGGCAAGGGGATTTAACATTTTTCCATACCCAGCGATGATCGAACCCTCAACCTGGTTAAGGGAGGAGGAGCCCCATACCGCTCCACCACATGCCCCTGGTATTTATTTTTTTAAAATACATAAAAGAAAAAAGAAAAAAAATTAGCAATAAAACATAAAAATGAGTGGGTTGGGTTGGAAAAATCACATTCCATATTAAGAACACATTTTTTAGGGTTTATCAGCCAGGATGTCAACACGTGACTGGCCAACCCATAAATGGCTGTTGGCCTGTATTATCACCTCTACCTTATACTATATGCAATGTCCTTAAAAAAAACCCCTACACAGTTACACCAAACATGCCTCAATTTGAGATGTCCTTGAGAGAAATTCAATGAAAAAAGGTCCATATATGCCTTTAGCCCAAATTTGGCTTATAAAAGCCCAAATGGCCTAAAAAACAATTTCCAAAGGCAAGCAAAGCTTGTAAAATACAAAATGTCTACAATCTAGACAACAGTAATTGGGTCTTATGGCATGTATCCACATCCCAATGTAAAGAGATCAAAGCAGTCAGCTAGAGAAGTCCCTAGCACAACATAACCCTGCACTACAAAAAATTCCGCTTTCAGCGCGATAAAAGTCGCCACTGAAAGCATAAAAAGTCGACGCTGAAAGTCTTTGGCGGTGACTTTTTGTCGCCACTAAGTCGCCGCCTATGTGACAGTCGCCAAAAGTATTGGTGACGACTTTTTGGGTCATTTTAAGTCGCCGCCGACAAGGCCAAAAAAATTAAAAAATTACCCTTTGGTGGTGACATTTTAAGTCACCACCAAAGGTAACCCTTTGTCGCCGCTGAAAGTAGCAAAAAAAAATTAAAAAATTAAAGCCACATCAGCACCCTATGGCCACATGGCTGATGACGCGGTAACCCTCACTTACTTATCACATTATGCCACATCATCCACCCTCCTGCCACTTGTCATGTGTCACGTTGTGCTACATCATCACTCTATGCCACTTCATCACCCTTTATTTCACCTCCAAATGTGCCTCTTCCAAGGTTCGAACCTATGACCACTTTGCTCTTGTGTGAAGCTTCTACTTGTTAAGCTGTGATGACCTTCCATCATATTACTACAAAATTAAACACACACACACACACTAATATTATATGCATTTATTTAATATATCAATTTAAATACATATATTATTATAATATAAATATATTATCATATTACCTACATTTAATATTTATTTATATACATATTTATTTATTCATTTAAATATTTAATATATAAAGATAAAATATAATATAAATGTTTCTTTATTAATATAATATTCTTTTTTAATAAAATTTTGGTATAGTTGATATAATTTAATTAATTTAAAAATTATTATTCTTTATTCATGTATAAAATTATTTAATATATCATTGATTTAATTAAATTAAAGTATTTACTATAAATTTAATAACCAATAAAAATTTAAAATATTACCTTATTTTATTTTTCATGATAAAATAATTTATTTAACATTTTAAAATTTTGAACATTTTATATTAAAAATAAAAAAGTAACATTTATTAGTGTTATTCAAATAATAAAATGTATGACTTTTAGCGGCGACTTCCCACAAATGTCGCCGCTAAAAGAACTTTCGGTGGCGACTTTTTTATGTCACCGCCAAAAGTCATACCTTCTGCAGCGACTTTTGTGTGTCGCCGCCAAAAGTCATCACTCTATACCACATCGCGCCACTTCATCATCTTTAATTTCACCTTCAAATGTGCCTCCCAAGGTTCGAATCCATGACCACTTTGCTCTTGTGTGAAGCTTCTGCCAGTTGAGCTATGATAAACTCCCATTATATTAATACAAAATTAAATACACACACACAAATATTATATGCATATATTTAATATATAAATTTAAATACATATAGTATTATAATATAAATATATTATAATATTACCTACGCTTAATATTTATTTATATATACTATATATACTTATTTATTCATAAAATATATAAAGATAAAATATAATATAATTGTTTCTTTATTAATATAATATTTATAATATTCTTTTTTAATAAATTAGAATGTTGGTATTGTTGATATAATTTTATTAATTTAAAAATTATTATTCTTTATCATGTACAAGCTTATTTAATATATCATTGATTTCAAATTAAATTATTCACTATAAATTTAAAAACCAATAAAAATGAAAATATATTTCCTTGTTTTATTTTTCAATATAAAATAACTTATTTAACATTTTAAATATTTTATATAAAAATACAAAATCAATATTTATTAGTATTATTCAAAAAATAAACTACATGACTTTTAGCTGCGACTTGTATAGTCGCCGCTGAAAGTGGACATTTCAGCGGTGACATTATATTTTGCCGCCAAAAAGGGGACATTTCGCTGCCAAAGGTCCCCCTTTTGGCGGTGACATTACATATAATGTCGCTGTTGAAAGTGGGACTTTCAGCGGCAACTATATAAAGTCGCCACGAAAGGTCCAACCTTTTGCGGTGACACAAAAGTCGCAGCAGAAAATATGCCTTTTGGCGGTGACAAAAAAAGTCGCCGCCAAAAGTTCCCCTTTTGGCGGCAACTATTTTATGTTGCCGTAGAAATGTCCACTTTCAGCGGCGACATGTGGGTGTTTTGGCTGCGACAAAAAAAGTTGCCCACCAAAATTCTGTTTTTTGTAGTGCTGGTTGATTTCTTAAGCCATTCTAGCTTAGATAGTCAACACATCTGCATCATTCCCTGTGGGAATAAAAAACTTCTAGGTCCTAGCTTGAAAGATGAAAGACTTCAGGTTCAAAATGTCCACATACGATAGATGTTCCAAGCCAGTCAATAGCTAACAAGTGTGAAACTTATAAGGAGTCAGTGAAAAGTCTTGTCTGACAAAACCTCACTGTTTGCTAATTGAAACCAATGCTTGTTTTTTGAGAATCTACGAATTTCTAATTTTTTCGGTAAAACACAGGTGTTTGGGGTCATTATTACTTATCATTACTATTCAACCGAAAATACCCTTCTAGAGATCACCTTTTTTCTTTCTTTTGCCGCTCCTTAAGAAAAGCCGCAAAACATCTTTTCTAATTGTTTTAACATGAAATTTTTATTTTTGAGAATAATATTATATGTTATAAATTACATTATAAATATATATATGCATATATTAAAAAATCATATAAAGAAGTATGCACACATATAGTTACCATTTATTAAATGAAAATGAAAATATAAATTATGATTTATACTTTTATTCAATTATCTCATTGTCATATGTCCTTTTTTGTAGGGGTATTCAAAAATTTCTCTTTCCATTCCCCGGGTATTTTGGAACTAGAAATTCCATCCCCGAAAATTTTCAAGATGATACAAAATGGGACGGGGACGGGAACAGGAGGGGATGGAGACATCCCATTCCCGTCCAGTTAGTATTACTATTTATTTATTTAATTTATATTTAACCATAGAGACCTCACTACACTCGCACTCACTTTCTCACACTTTCACTGTTTGTTTGGTTTGAGGAACGGGGAGGGGAGGGCAGATGCGCTCCTCCCCTTGTTTGGTTTAAAATTTTGGAGGGGAGGGGACCACAAATTATCCCCCTTTCCCTCCTACACCCCTATTTTGGCTCCCCTCCAAATTGGGGGGTTTTGGAGCGGAGCCAAAACTTTTTGACGCATTTGCCCTCATAAATTTTATATTATTTTAATAATACCGGTATAACATTATTATAATTATAAATAAATAATAATACTATTAGAAAATAATATTACTGAAAAAATTATAAAAATATATTATTATAAATAAAAATAGTACTATAATATGTATTACTATATAAATTTTAAATTAAAATAAAATATTCTAAAAAAATATTTTAGATAAAAAATAATATAATTTGAAATTAAAATATTATAAAAATATATTACTCCCTCCGTCCCACAATATAAGGTCCTTTTAACCGAATTGCGGGTTTCTAAAAAATTAGTTAGGTTAGTTAAAAACAATAAATGTGTAGGAAATATACCATATTGCCCTTATTTATGAATGAGTAAGAAAGGGAGTAATTATGAAAAGAAGATGAAAGAGAATGTGTGAGAAAATTAATGCATGGGTAAAATGGGAAAAAAAAGCATTTATTACTCAAAAAAAGTCAAACAAGACCTTATATTGTGGGACAAGGTCATTCAAAAAAATGGACCTTATATTATGGGACGGAGGGAGTATTAATTTATTATGATAATATATAAAATAAAGATATATTATTTTAATAAAAAATATAATTAAAAATATATTAATATAAATTATTTTAAATAAAAATATATTATCAAAAATTGGAAAATATTATTTCATTATGAAAATATATTATTATATTAATTATAAATTAAAATATAGTATTATATAAATTAAAGTTAAGGTGTTAAATAAAACATTACAAATAAAAAATTATTTATTTTTATATAAAAATAAAATATTATTTAATATATTATTACAAATAAAACTAATATTATTAGAAATAAAAATATTATATTAACTTTAAATAAATAAATATTAATATATAAATTATAATTAAGATGAAAATTACTTTTGATAACATATAAATAAAAAAATAAACTAATGTGTGAGAATATAATGGTAAATTGCTATCATCTCTCCCCTTTCTGTAACATTCCAATTTTTTTTCATAAGACTTAAAGTGATATTTATGAATGAATATCTTAATTTATGGAATAATATTTAAGTAGGAAAAATATATCCAAAATAATATATCAAGGAGGTAGTTGTAATACCAAAATGATAATATTCAAAAAGGATAAAAATATCAAATCTTAAGGATATTAAGAAATAACATTGTTAGATATTTATTTATATTGATTTTTCTAAAGAGAGAGATAAGGATAAATCAAGTTTTAGATATTAAATTAGATTATTCAAGATATATCCCATGTACATACAAATAAATATTTAATAAAATAAGAATAGGAAGAAGTCCCACGTCGATTAAATAAGAGGAGGAGCAAACTCTAGGAGCTTATATATAAGAGGTGATATGTTGAAATTAAACATATTAAGATATTTTCACCCAACTATGAAGCAGTCTGCGCATTCGTTAACTGTTGGATCGAAGCAAAATTTGGTCACCATGTTTGAGACATCCATCATGTCGTTCTCAACGGTTGGATCGTTGATAAGTGTTATATATTTTGAGTTATTAAGTTTGAACTGAATGCATACCGAAAATGAAACTCTGGGCGATAAATCGGCTGTTGTTAATTAGTTCACAGTCTGATAGGGATGAGTTTTGGACAGTTGACTTAAAATGTTTAGAATATGAGTTGCAACGGTTGTATGGGTGATTTGATTCCTATTGGCTTCAACACCTGGTGATAGGTAACTGGTTTTCTTATCTGTTGTGCATATTAGTATGTGTTAGTGAGTTTTTGAAAAGTATATTACTATATGAAATTGCTATCTTTTTGTATTATAAGTTATTTTATGAATTTCTTCTACAAAAACCATCTTGTGGGACATTACCTTTGCAAGAAATATGTTTTCATGTATTATGTGATACTTATTATGATATTGTCTTGGTGTGCTAATTAATTGTTATGAATCTTTGAAGTTTATGGAATTGTTATGACTATGTTATATGACAGTTAAAGATTTGAGTTTTAATGATTATGTTCATGAATATTATCCTATGATTTGTGAGTTATAGTTGTGAAATATGCGTTCTATGACAACATTAGAGATAACAAAGATGTAGTTGAGGGATATGAATATTTTACCACATGGTAAGACCGCCATTTGAAGCTCTTTTGCTGGCCTAGTCGTACCCACATGTTCTACAAGGATATGGCACCCCACTTGTTCTATGAGTGATTACTATGTTCCACTTGTTCTATAAGGGACCACCCCACTTGTTTTATGAGGGGCTGCGACACCCCACCTGTTCTATGAGGGGGAACCCATGGTCCGGTTGTGTGATCTGTGGATTTGGTCATCCACTCCACATAATCGGTGAGCTTTTGGAGTAACCAGTGACATGGGTAATTAACTTAGCCCATGGGTATGGTCGGCGGGAATAAGGAGGATATAAGGGAGATTAACAGTTGGGAGGTTATTGGTACTATGAGTATGATAACATTAGGTAATATGACCTCTATGTTCCTAAATTTTATGATCTTGAATTAGTTATGTTTCATGAATGTTACTTTGGTTAAGTTTGATGCTTCTTGATAAATATTTATGTCTATGATACATATATCCATGCTTTGAAACCGTCCTACCTGACACCTCACAAGCATGTGTTGGTGTGTACGGTAGGTGGGATAGCTGGTTACTGAGGCAGTGGTCTCATCTCGTTCCTTTACCATTTTTTAGGTGAAAGATATAGAGAAGGGACGTCATGGGAGGCTATGGAGGATTAAGGCCAACTAGACTTATACTCTCAGTTGTTATTTTCTGCATATTGCCACAATTAGGACATTACATGCATTTATTATTATTTATTTCTTATTTATTATTTATAAATTAATAAAGAGATATGACTCTATGGTATTAGGTTTCTAAATAGTATAACTTTGGGTACAATGGGTTTATTGCATATGAACAATAAGTTGTTTTTAAATTATCACGGTTTTTTTTCATAAAGGAATTTCTCAAAAATAGTTTCAGATTTATTAAGTTATAAGTAATTTTTGAAAGGGCGTTACACTTTCCCTCCCTTCTTAAACCAAACAATGGATCATTAAAATTTTTAACCTCCCCTCCCCTCCAATCAAACCAAATAGGTAATACCCTCCCCTTCCCTGGCCTCCCCTCCCCTCTCATCCATTCCCTCCCCTTCCCTCTCCTCCCTTTCAACCAAACAAGTCCTTAGGTGTGTTCGCATGCTTCAACGATCAGTCCAGATTTTGAATTTACGCAATTTTTTTTCAAGTTTTTGTATCTCCTATTTAAACTTATGTTTTGTGCCTAGTGTTTTTATTTTTTTCACTTTTACTTTCCTAAATCAAATTTGCCTTCCTGGATTCTAGTTCCATGATCAATGGCTTTTAATTCCTTTCTAAGAATTATTTTGAAAATTGCGTGTTGAATTACCTTGATGTCGTCAAACATAGGCTTCTGAAAACTGTTACCTCTCTCTTGATTTTATCCTCCATCTCATCACTATGTTTTGGGCATCTTTTATAAGTCCTGCTTTCAAACTCTAGTTGTTAATCTTTGTGATCTGTTCTAATGATATTTGCAATATTCTATGCTTCTTGTTTGTAGTTACCCTTAACATTAAGTGAAAAGATTTTGGGGTGTTTTGAGTGCTCAATTGAGTTTCTTTGTGATAGTAGAAGTTTATGTATTAATATGAAAGTTTCTTTTAGACTCAATTTAGATGTGTTTTTGCTGTTATTTGCTGCCTTTATTTATGGTTTAGTATGTTGTCAAAAACATGTAAAATTCGTTAAACAATAGCATTTTGTAAAAGTTTTTAGTCAGATTTTTTTGGTACAATATTCGTTATATATTTTTCTACAAAAGGGTCATATATTTTTATTTACAAAAAAATAAAATGGGAAATTCCCTCCCATCCCGATCCCGTCCCTTCCTGTTGGGGACAGGATAACTATCGAACAGGATGGGACATGTCTTATGTTGGGACAAGATGGGATGTGATTGTCCTGTTCCCATCCCCCCCGGTCCTATGAACACCCTACTTTTTTGTAACTTGTATATGAAAAAAGTTATTCTACCAATGGTAAGCCAAACCCTCTTATTTTATTAAAACCACTTTTTCTTTTTTCACAAAATCTATAATCTATTCACACACACACACACATATATATTACTCATTCATAAATTTTACTTACATTTAATTTAAAAGATACATCATATATATTACTTATTATATGTTATTAATTATATAATTTGATATTTGAACTCTATTCTTCAAATGCAAATATCATTCTAACTAATGCCATTTTTTTGGTAATTTATACAAGAAAAAAAGTGATTCTTGTAACAATTACCAAACACTAGCATTTTATCAAAAACATTTTTTTTCCACAAAAGTTATTCTACTTAACATTTTTTTTATCAAAAATCACTTTTATTACCTTTTTAAAAGCCATTCTCCAAAATATAATCCAAACAGCCTCAAACAAAAAGATTCCAAAGGAAGGGTACCTGAGATGGTGTGAAGAGGTTATGGGTTCACAAGACGAATTAGAATTGGAATTAGTTGGCGGTGAAAACATAAAAGTCGTTTATAAATAAAGACTTTAAATTATTAAAATTAAAAATTTCTCCATGCTGTATATAAAAATATTCAATTAAAAAATAAAATGTCTGTTTATTGTAATTGATAATTCGATTATGCATAAAAAATAAAAAAAAATCGATTAGCACACCCCTTTAAATAAAGAGGGAATTATGGTCCAAGGAAGGTAATTAATCATAATCAGATCCCAAAAAGTCAATAAATTACATTGAAGTCTCTAGAGACCTGCATAATATTAAATCGCATATGTTGGGAGTTGTCGATACAGCTCCATGTCTTGTCAATAACAAATAGATTTTTAAAGAGTTATCAATAACAACTCATGGAGCTGCATCGACAGCTCCCAACAAATATGATTTAAGATCACCTAAGTCTACAGGAATTTTAATGTAATTTAATGACTTTTTGGGACTTAATTGTGATTAATTGCCTTCTTTAGAACCTAATTGTAATTCTAATAGAAAGAATTAATTTTACTATATCATCTTGCAGGCAAAAAAAAATCATCCAACATGGGCAAGGACGTCCCAGAAAATTGCTAATCCATACCACCGATGAATTGGTTGTGGGCTGATACAATTTAACTATTGGTCTCGAGTTCGAATCCTAGATATGTAGTCGCGATAATTACTCGGAGGTAGTGATGTTCGATGTTGTGGGATTACATTCCCGCGAATCAGACTAGTCGGTTGCTAATAGCACCGGATATCGATAATAAAAAAAATTGCTAACCCATGTTTGACAGGTGCCAAGAAAGATATTAGCAACACAGCTAATTGATTTTCATCTAACACATGAAGAGGAAGACTCGAAAGATGAGAAAAGAATTTTGTAGTGTGGTTAGCCAATTTTTCTCATCTCAAACTCTCCCTTCAGTGTAAAATAACACTTTTATTACCTTGATTTTGAAAGGTAATAAGGCTCAATCGTTCAATTATTTTCATCCCATCAGTCTCTATATTGTGTTATATAAGATTATTTCCAAGGTTATGTGCAGTAGATTGCAGGGTATTATGCAATAGTTATTTCTCCTTTTCAAAATGCTTTCGTTAAAGGAAGACTCATTTCTAATAATATCATGGTTGTTAGTGAACTAATGACCAAATTGAAGTCTGTCAGGAATCAAAAAGGTGGTTGGTGTGTGATGAAAATAGACATTGAAAAGGCCTATGATCGGCTCTCGTGGAATTTTATTAATGTAGTTCTTGAGAGAATGGGATTTCCTTTGAATTGGATTAATATGATTATGAAATGTGATTAATGGATCGCCATCTCCTGCTTTCTTTCCAATGTGTGTGGTATTCGACAAGGTGATCCTTCATTGCCTTATAGTTATATTTTATGTGCTAATGTCTTATCTGCTTCCATTTTACAAGCTTAGAATTCAGGATTGTGAAACTGTCTCTCTATTGCCAGAGGTTCACTTCCATTATCCCACCTGTTGTATGCTGATGATACTCTCTTAATTGTGCCAGCTAAGGTAAATGCGTTTAAAATGGTTAATGATTTGTTGCACCAGTATGGGCACTTAGCAAGATGAAAGTGAATGGTTCAAAATTGGTGATGGTCTTCAGCCCAAATGTTACCAATGCTTAAAAGATTCGGTTATCATCTTTCATGGGCTTTATTAGATTTGAAAATAAATTGGGAAAATATTTGGGCACTTACGTTGATTTGGGTAAAATGCATTCTCCTCTTTATAATGATATTTTAGACAAGTTTGATCACAAATTGCAGATGTGAAAATCTAAATTATTATCTCAAGTTGGGAAGGTAACTCTTATTTAATCTATAATCTCTTCAGTCTTGGTTTATCCCATGTCCTTCATTAAATTGCCTGATTACATTGCTCACAGAATTGATATGAGAATAGCTGATTTCTTCTAATGTTTTTGTCATGATAATAAACGAATGTATATGCTTGCCTGGAATGATATTTGTTGGCCAAAAGAGGATGGTGGCTTGGGTATTAGAAGAACATATGTTTTTAATGATGCTTTGCTGGCAAAAGATATTTGGAGGATTTTTTCTGCTGGAAATGATTTCTTAATCCATATGGTTTTAAGGCCCAAATACGTTTCATGACAAGATGATGGTCTAATTATTTCTCGATCAATTCAATCTTCATTATGGACTCAAAGTGTTGCAGTTCAGGGCTTGATTACAGACCATCTTAGTTGGCTAATCGGGAATGGATCTCAAATAAACCTCTTTAGCAGCTTATTGTGGCCAATGCAGTGTAATCTTTCACTGTCAATCAAGGTAATCAAACCCGGACCGGTCACTGACTCGGTCGAGGCAGTGGGTCAAGGGTTAGTGGGTTAGCCCGTAATCGACTCAAATGGCCAGCCCGGTACTAAATAAAGAATAAAAAATACTTTCCATCATACATTCCAAAATTCTAAACAATAAATTTCATTTCATCACTTTGAATCACTATAAAAAATCATTATAGTATCCTACATTCTTTACAGTTGGTTTGACAAATTGACATCATATCATGTTGACATTAAATAATTTCTACCTTAAATATTAATTCAATACCTTAGATCACTAACAAAATAATCATATATTTATTCAAAATTCTTTACAATTTCTTTGATATATCGACATTACAGTAACAATCAACCATCAAATGACACTATAAAAAGTAATCATTTAATATTCGTCTTAGTAAAATATCAAAATAGATAAATGATAGCAAAATATTCATGTCTTCGATCATTTAGTCATTAAACTAATAGTTTTTAGCACCAAAATAATCATTAATTTGACCAATATTGCTTCATACAATTTATATCCATAAAATTTATTTTTAAAAAAAAATTAAAAAAATAGGAGACCAGGTCAACCCAGTAATCCACCGGGTTACCAGGGTTGAGCCCGGGTTATGCCGAGTTAATCCGGGTCACACCGGGTTGCCAAACCCCCGGGTTAGGCATTAGCTCAGACCGGTCTTATGGATGGGTCGACGGGTTCCGGGCTGACCCGGCTGGGCCGGTCCGGGTCAGCCATGCTGTCAATTACTACAATTCACAATTTGTTACTGCATCATAGGAGATGTTGGAATGTTTCATTAGTCAAATCACTATATTCTTTACAAGCAACAGACTAAATCATTTCCATGCCCTTTTCTATATTTAACTCATAGGATACTATTCGTTGGATTGGCAATTCCATTGGTAGATATACGGTGGCTGATGGATATAGAGTTTTACTTCAGGCCAATCGTGACGGTTTGATTGATTTTCATTCATTGTAGCAGCAAATGAAACATTCAAAACTTACCCCACAATTGGCTTTATTCTTATGGAGATTTCTTACCTGTTAGAGCTAATATAATCAAACATCATCTTCAGATTAATACTAATTGTTTGTTTTGCTCATGTGATAATAAGACTATATATCATCTTTTATTCCAATGTCCTTGGATTCGATCAATCTAGTTTGGTTTCTCTTCTGATTTATTATCTGATAGAATTCCTCAGGATTAGTTAATAGGTTGGTTATTGGATACATTAAATAGTTCATCGTCTATTGGTTGCATGATTTCTTGGATGCTTTATTTTATCTATTTTTCAGGAATAAAAGGCTGACAGATAATGTTCTAGTCGATCATCAGCAAGTAATTCATACAGTTCACTCACAAATCAAATTTCAGAATACCATTCTCTCTATTCCTGCTAATATGGCACCCACTTCATCGACTGGTAGACTTCTGGACTCTTATTCACAGCCTTTGATGTTTCAAGATTGGGTCATTATTGTTTACAGAATTACTAAATCTAAACATAAAGATTGTAGATCTTTGCAGACATCCATTTATTTTCAGAAAGAATGGGTTAAGGACTTCAGGTTCAACAAGGCTTGGACTCGGGGTCAGGATAAGTGGATTGTCATCGTAACTCACTTGTGACATGCCTTAATTTTCTTGTATAACCAGCAATACATTTATTAGTTCGGTGGATCCAATATTATGGAGAGTATTTTCTGGAGCAATTTCTTTAGGAGCAGGGGCTAATATAATTTTGGGTTAAAGAGCAATTTTACCAACAGACTATTGTCTAAGTTGTAGATGGCACAATTGACAATTGAAAGGTCGGAAATACCAATGGACCTTTTAAACGGGGGTAGATTGGCCAACGCCGTTAAAAATACCAAACGGCCGTTACATTTAATATAAAAAATTGTGGCCTACAATTTTTTATGGGGTTAAAGAGCAATTTTACCAATAGACTATTGTCCGGGTTGCAGATGACACAATTGACAATAAAAAGGGCCGTTATTACCAAGAAACCTTTTAACTATGGGCGGATTGGCCAATACAGTTTTACTTATGAATGTTGACTGTTAATTTTAATTTGGAGACGTGACAGATAACAAGTTGCCATGTGGCACATTTTAGACTGTGACATGGATTTATAATAGGAAAATACCAAAATACCCCCAAGCAATTAAAAAATACCTCCTACTGGGACAAGTTGCCATGTGGCACATTTTAGACTGTTGAGGGTGGTGAGGATGAGGGTGTCTGTTGTCCATTACCGTTCACCATCCTCGAGTGTTTTTTCGTCCATGGTTATGGTGAGGGCTCTGTTGTCGAGTGTGAAGGAATGTGATGGTAGGTTAGGGTGAGGGTAAAGGTGAAGGTGAGGGTGGGTGAGGTGAAATAATGTTTGCCATGTGGAATTCGTCAAGCTGCCAGGTGGACATCATTGTGCCAATTGTCCCACAACTAATGGCGGGATGTATAAATAAAATAATATTGACCTATCCTCCTGTGGTTAAAAGGTCTGTTGGTGATATTGACCCCTTTTTATTATTAATTGTGCTATTTGCAACCTGGACAATAATCTGTTGGTAAAATTGTTTTTTAACCCCACAAAAAATTGTGGGCCACACTTTTTTATATTAAAAAATTATGGGCCTCACTAAAGTTTATAACGAACGTTTGGCATTTTTAACGGCATTGGTCAATCTGCCCCTGGTTAAAAGGTCTATTGGTATTTTCGATCCTTTCAATTGTCAATTGTGTCATATACAACTTGGACAACAATTTATTGGTAAAATTGATCTTTAACCTTATAATTTTAAGTGATTGTATAATTATTTTACATAGGTTTACTAGTTTTAAATTCTCGTAGTCATTCAGTCTTGCATAGTAGTACTTATCTTTTTTCTGTGTAATATATTTATCAAAAAAAAAAAAAAAAAGAAAGAAAGAAAAGAAACGAAAAAGAAGAAGAAGAAGGAGAAGAAGAACCCTTGATTTGTCTGAGGCAATATTAGCATTCTTCAAGTGAGGTAGAATCCTCTGTTTGAAGGGCAAATCACGAAGATGAATAATCCATTTCTTCAATTTGTTTTCTAATTTCCCGGGGTTGAAGGTTTAACCCAACGATTTCTCTTCGCCTCTCAATTCCTTTACGACGTGCTTTCTTCGAAGAACAGAAAATGGATGCTCAAGCCCAGAAAAAAGCATTATTTCGTGCTAAATTGAATGCCCAGAAGAAGGAAAAGCGCATCGATTCCCCTCTTGTTAGGTTAGTTTGCTCTGCTTAGCCAAATGGATCCTCAGCTCATTCACTCATAAATTTCGTTTTAACAAGCTGTTAATCAGTGTGCTTCTAGGATTGCTTGCAATCATACTTGTATTATGCTGAATTCACAGCCTAACTAGTTTTCATATTCTTCTTCAACAATTAAGTCCATTTGTTAATTTAATTGATTTTCTGCTTTCTTATATGCTGTTGTCTTTTTATTTTCAGTGGGTCATAGTCACTACTATGCATAGAAGTCTAATTGGCCAGTCTCCTATTATCACATAGGCATCTTTCTATTAAGAAGAGCTTTCTGAATGTGTCTGTCTTTTTGTGGAAATTCTAATAGGTATAATGAAGTTGACCAGCCAGTTTGCCGGGTTTGTGATGTTGTGCTGAAGCATGAATCTAATTGGGATGCACACCAAATTTCTCGTAAGCATCGTGAGGTGATGACAGCTTACAATCTCATTTATGTTATGCATATATCATAACATGTTGAAACATTGTTGGTACGAGCATTTTATAATTGTTCCCACAATTTTTTTTTTTTACCAGGTCTTATAGTGGTTTATTTTCCTTTCCCCTTTGTTTCACATTTAACTTATTTCTCCTCAAGTGGGCTTAACGGAATAAATCTGATAGTCATTTCCTTTTTTCTTCCATGGTGACAGGCAATAAGTAATCTTAAAGCTAATGCAGCTGGATTGGCCCAGCAAAGTCATGCAAAGCCTGTTACAGATACCAAGTTGCCTAAGCCCAAACCTGAGCATGCTTCAGAATCACAATCTAAAATGCCCAGTCATTCACAAGAATCTCTGAAACCTCCATCATCATCTGTGCTTCCACCAGATTTTTTTGATAACAATGATGCTAGAAAGCCAAGATCGGGTATGTATTTAGTTTAGACAAATGAAGCTTTATATCTACACTCTTGCTAATGCAAAAATATACGAACCCATAGAGACATAAATGTCTATCTTGATAGATATGTATATGTTGCTGATTTGAATGTATCATAGTTAACATTTTCCTTTACACTGAATTTCATCTATACAAGGCACCTATTTGCTTGGAATACTGAGGATTGCATAATAAATCATTTTGTACAGAAAATTATACAGTTAGTGGTATCCTGCTCCATTTATTGTGACTTATTTTCAAGCATTATTATCTTTCCATGAATCTCTACTTGTTGAAAGTTTAGAATATGGGACTTTTGAGAACAGAATCAAAGAGTTTAGGTGCTTTTTCATGCTTAATGTATTTTACTGAAATTAGCAACTCGCACGAAAGCCCTTCTTGCTTGTTAAATATTCTTTATACATATATGTGTATTAGTAAAAGAAAATTGTGCATTGACTATTGAGAAGCGAAAGACCAGACCAAATATATTGTTGAAAACAGGAGCAGCAGGGGAAGGTGCCTGCCTGCTTTTACGGGGACCGCACCCAAGTTTTCAGACTATATTCTAAAGATGGGATATGGAAAATTGTGGAGTTTGATATTGTGAAAACCTGAGCAAATGGCTTTTAAGAAAAGAAGCAGCAGGAAAAGAGTTACCCTTTTCTTTTTCTCTGATGAGGTTTGAGGATTGACTGATTTTGCCTTTTAAATGTAAAAGCCATCACTAGGGAAATCCGTTTCCATAGGAAGTGAGAGTCAGAGAGAGAAGTTTGCCCCAACTAACTCTTTCTTAAATCTTTAATATTTTAAATCAATAATTTTAGATCCTTAATCTGTTAGTCCCTTCTAATAAAAATTATAATGCTCAAAATATGATCTTTGATGAGCCTGTACTTAGTCCCATTTGTACTTCAGAATGCCTTTGGCTTTCCTTCTGTTGCTTAATGTATTTTTATGACCCTTTATTTGATACTTTTATTCACTTGGCTGTCTGTTTAATAAGTAGTAATTCAAGATAAACCATGTGGAAGAATTGAATGCATTGTTTTCTTGCAGAAAAAGACTCTGTCCAGTTGTTAGACCCTGATTCCAATAAAAGGACAGGGCCTTCTGCTCAGAGTCAAGCATTAAACTCAGAGAAGGTAAAAGGTAGTTCGTATAGCAATAATGCAGCTCAGCCAAAGGGAAGTCAGGAAGCAATGGAGACTAGGCAGACATCAAGCACACCTGCTGATACAGGAGCCAAACAAGTAAAAGGGGTTCTACCTGAAGGGTTTTTTGATAACAAGGATGCTGATTTGCGTGCTCGTGGCATAAAACCTGTTAAGCCTGATGTCAAGTAGGTTTATGCTTCATGATGTGTTCGCATTTGTTCTGCTATAATGGTTGCCCTTAAGTTGAAACATGATAATAATTGCTATGCTTTAATTATTGTTTTCCTTGTTGTTAAATTTAATTATTCATATATATTTTAGTTTCCTGAATCAGAAGCTTCTTATGGTGCAATTGTCTGCTCACATTAAAAAAATCAGTTTTCCAATTTGAAAGTTGATGGAAGCACCTTTGAAGTGAAAGGAGGGAATTGGGATTTGAAATGAATAGTGTTAGCTTGAAAAAAAAAAAACCCTATAAAAGGGGGCTTTAACGTTAATGCAAATGCTAATTTCCTTTTGGCTGAATTGCAAATGACCTGATTCAACTTTGACTTCAAGGCAACTGACTTCCCACTATAACAATATTGTCAATTAACCTGCTTAAACTTGTGACAGATAGCACTTTGAAACAGCAGTTATATGATAGTTATGGATGATAGATGTGATGCCAAAATTATCATGCCCATTTAGATCTTAGTTATATTATTTGGTTAAAAAATTTTCTTCAAGGATGTAATGGATTCTGATGCCATGTGAAGGAATATTAAATATCAAGATGTTGGCTGATAGACTAATATTAGCTCTATTGAGCAGAATGCCTGTAGCTATGCTGTTCCACTGTAACAAATAATACATGGGCACGATCATAAAGTGATGGAGATGTCTGAACTCTGAACCAAATACATTATAAATAGGCCCCTAATGGCTCTATGAAGTGAAAACTGTAGCTTTAATTTTGGTAGTTATTGTTGTAAAGAATGGTGACTTCTAACTTGGTATGAAGGCTGGCAGAGTTGTTTGAGGTAACTTTAAATGAGAACTAAGAATGGTTTAAACATGCTTTTCAAGAACCCTAATCTGTAAGTCACAGACGCATAGCAAATGTATTTCCTGGTCATGATTTCATTCCATGCCATGTTTCTGAAGTGGAAGGTTTGAAGTTTGGACCATTTGTTGCCTGCGCTGTGCTCATGCTCTAAGGTTCTAGAATGATTGAGACCCTGGTTACCTATTCAGATTTTCCACCCTTTTCCATGGTTCTTTTGATTAACAAATTTGGGGCAATTTAATAAGATGGTGGGCAAAATCCATGTTATCATATGTTATCTTGTTATCAGTACTCAGCACTGGATTGACAAGTTCCTGAGTAAATTCTAGTATGGAATATGCTGTTACTCATCTCTTAAATTATTAATTGTCTTATGCACTATTTTCCTACGTTGTTCAAGAGATTGGACCATAAAATAATATTGAATTTTGCTATATCCTCTATCAGGGATGAGTACAAGGAATTTGAAAAGTTGATTCAAGACGACTTGCAGGAGGTGGATGATCGGTTTGAAGAAGAAGAGGTGGTGATTGTTATATCCTTGTTGGTCTATTTTTAATTATTACCTCTTGTCCTAAATATAAGATCTAGATAACTAATTTGTGAATATTGAAGAAAATTATTTTAGTTAGTTATTTGTAATAAATGCAAGACCCCATCTAGTCGGATAATGCTCTGTTGTTGTTGTGTTTGCAATAAGTGGGCGTTGGTTTCCTGAACATACTCTCTAATCATGTGTATTGGAAGTTTGGAACTACCCCCTTATGGATACCTTCTTAATATGTGCCATTGATAGGCTATTTTGAGCGAAAATTATAATTTTGGGAAACAAAATAAATTGAGATTTTGCATTTAAGACTGAAGTAAATTCCTTGCTGAGCTCTCTTAATAGGGCAAGAAGGAGTATCATTCATTGACCTTTGAGATTTGTATGCACTACATCATGCAAAATGATTTGTTTGTCATTACAAATGCAGATTGATGCTGCTGAAATGATTGAAGAAGCTGAAACTGTAGAGCAGAGGTATGCTTAGCTTTCTAATTCTTCACAGTTCACAGATCCTATTATCTTGCTTCATGTTGTTCTGATCTCCATCCTTTACTAAAACTCTATCCTATCCTCTTCCCTTTTTATAGGAACAATAGAGAGAGAGTGGAGAATTTGCGGAAGAGGAGATTGGACTTGAAGGCTGCCAAAGATGCAAAGCGGAGTAAAACCTCTGAGGTGGTAAAGGAGTCTAAACATGACGAGCCATCAAGTGATGATGACAGTGATGATAATTTTGCTGTGGACTGGAGAGCACAACACCTGTGAATAATGTCAATTTTCCCCCCCTTAATACCTGAGAATATGAGATTACCCTACCGAGTGGAAGGTTTGTGCACAGGGCCGCCCAGATTATGACTTGAGAATATGAGATCATGTGGTTCCTAACATGAAGTTTTGTGTACATTCATATGTAGGACACTCAGAATTTGTAAAACTTTTCATTTAATTCCTGCCCAAGATCTGCCAATCTTGTATCAACGGAGAATTGCATTACATTAGTTTATTTCCTGTTATAGAAGTCTTGAAGTTAAGATTTAGCATGTTCTTGATTTCTGGGGAGGGGTGGGCTTTTTAATGCTATAGATAACAATGTCCTTTTAATTGAATTATATTTCATAATAATTAATAGAAGTTTGAATTGAAGGAAGTAGAATTTGTTTTGCTTAGTTATATCTCTAGCTGTAAGGAAAATGAGGGGTGTAATTGGTTAAACGTTTTGGGAACTTGAGGTTTTAATTTATCTAATCAAGGGTAATTTTATTGCCTGTGTATTTGCAAGTACACACTGTTTTGAAAAAATAATGAATGTTTAAATAATGTGTTTTACTTTTTTTTTTACCACCCTAATATTGAATCTATGCAACTCATTTAAACTATGGGTAATGTTGAAGAAGAATTGCACTAGATTTTTTTTTTTCTGACCAGTTTTCAAACAAATTTTTGGCAATACAAATTTTATAAGTGATTTCTAGGTGAAACCTACTCTTGTGGACAAAATAAAAGGTTTGTTTGTTATGCTTCAAAACCCACAGGGATAGGTCTCAATTGATCATCAGTTAGGGGCCCTATTTTAGATTGTGGGTGAGTCAAATCATTTTCTTAAAATTTTTTATCAAAAAAAATAAATAAAAATGTACAGGGGATTTTTCAAAACTTTTCCCTTTCTATAAATTTGATCCGCGCTACTTAAATTCTCAATAATACCTCTATGTTACTCAATACAATACTTATTTAACTTTTTTTAGAAAATCTTAATAAAACTAAATAAGATATTTCCAAATTGTTTTGTCTAATTTTTTTTTAAAACTAGTTTGTTTGATTTATAAACCACTCTATCCATTCTTAAATATAGGATTTAGTTGACTTTTTTAGAAAATCTTAAGAAAGTTAAATAAGTTACTTATAATATGATTTGCGTGCATTTTTTCTCTAAATTAGTTTATTTCACTCATAAGCTAACATATAATCTAATACTCCCACATGTTCAAATTATAAGATCAAGTTGACTCTTTTGGATAAATAAATGATGCAAAATTAATCCCTTTAAAATGTCTATATTTATCATTTTTTTCCCAAAACTAAGTCACCTTACCTATAAACTAATATATACTCTAATTACACATAATATATATATATATATATTAAAACTAAGTGGTCTATTTTACTTCTTTAATTTCCACAAAAAAATCAATTTAACCTTATAATTAGAATATGAGGAAGTAATATACAAAATACGTTGGCCAATTTAGTTTCCTTATATTTAGGAACAGGGAATGAAGTAATATATAATCAAATAATATAATACTTGTCATGATTAAATACATTATTTATCTTCATTAATCAATAAAAAATGTGATTAATAATGATTTTAGTAGTAGTAATGACAATAATTTAATAATTTAATAATACTCCCTCCAATCCCAAATATAAGATCACTTTAACTTTTTTTGTGGAGATTAAGGAAGCTAAATAGATCACTTAATTTTAACCTTTTTTTCCCAACAATATTAACGTATCTTACATGTAATTGTATTATAGGATAGAGTAGTTTATAAGTAAGGTAAATTAAAAAAAAAATGACTATAAATATTTTATAAATATTTTAAAGCGATTAATCTTAACGTAGTGATTAATTCTACGTACTTAATTCTTAATTCTTCTAAAGGAGTGAGTTTATAATTAGCACGGATAGGCCTACAAATTTTCAACAAAACATGCTATTCCCGGCCGAAATCACTCGAGCTTGCTGACACAGAACCCACCCATATCCGACCACCACGAAGTGACGGCGGCGTACGGCGTAATCCCAAGGATTCGGAAAACCTCGAAATCTCTGGTTTTGGCATGACCTTGTTCTTCCAACAAACATAAAAAAGGATTTACAGAAGCTGATGGACAGAGCCAAGTATGTGGCATTGTTGGGAGCTGGGGCTGTATTGGGTTCTGCGTCTACCATCTTCGTTCTAAAGCTTCTTCAAAAGTGGGTCTTTCTCTACCTGCTTGTCTCCCCAGAAATTTATGAGTATAAAGATTATATTTTTTGATGCATAAGTTTGTTCCCATTCCCAACCTGTTTCCTGCCTTTTTTTTTTCTTTGGGTCTATATGTATATGTAACGGGGATGATGTGAGTTCCGGGAAAAAAGTTGGGTTGTAAATGCACACTGCAAAGCTTCTATCCATTAATTGGGAGTAACCAATAATGTAATCTTTATGTCTTTTAAATGCATGATGTTGCCTGCCAAGAAGAAAACTGGGAAAAGAGGAATTTACAAATGCTATGCAACGTTTAATGGTTTCCTCTTGCCTTGGATTTGGAGTTTATCATATTTCAACGGTACTGACTATACTTTTTGCAGGCGAGGTGTACAGCAATGGAGTATGAATACTACTGAATTAAACGGCAAGTGATCTGCTATCTTCAAGTTATATTCTTATTTGATGTCCTTTATCTTTGCCAATGCGGTAAATATAAGAAAAAGAAAACAGGCATATGCAGTAACATTCAGATGATCATTTATATGGGCAAGATAGAGTACTCTGTTGTTGCCACATACACATAACAAATTCATGCTCAACAATAGGTTTTGTAGGGGCTGGCTAATGAAACTGTAGGTTGAATCTGAATATGGTTATATGGGATATAGTGAATTAGTTAGATGCAATCCCTTCCATTTATCATGTGTCATTTGTACTTTTTCTTGTCAAACACCTCAGTTAAGATAATTTTAGGTTTATTGATCACAGTGATGGCAGAGATGTCTATACCTGTTATGGCAGTTATCCTACCCTTCTATTGCAGGGTTATGCACATTTTGGCATGCAAATATGCTAAGGACTACTTTGAATGTGTTCCATTTATAAACTAGGTTGAAAATGAAATTTGGTCACTTAGATGTAGTAAATTCTACTTCATGCAACAGAATTAATATCGGCTGTTCTGTGTTTTATTTTAACTCTGGTCATTGTCTTGTACAGGTACGGAGGGATGCACTTCTCCTCATAAAAAGAATGATAAGGTGACTAATGAAGATCTTCTGAATGATGAGATTGTTTCTGAACACCTGACTAGGTATGTCAAGTTGTCACTCTTAATCTCAGTTCATTTAAGAGATTATTTCTCTAGCTCCCTATGTTTTATACTGTGGGACTCCTTGGCTATACACTATACAATCTTATTCATAGCAGACCATTAGCTAATAATCTTATATTTGCGTAGGCCAATGTCAAATCTCATGAGTCAATTTAGTTAGCCTTTTGGTAATTGGCTAGTGTAGTTCTTATTCTATATGTCTAGGTATGATATTTAGTCTGGATGTCACTTCAAAGATTCCCCTCATGCATACTGTTTCACCAACTTTGATAGGCGATTAAAGGTTGTCACTTGTTTCTTATTTGATTTGATGAGTCTTGAGACTAATAAACCCAATAAATTTGAGTTACCAGTATTGCACTGGCTTGTGGCATGTTTCTTAGGCCTGCTTAAAGTGAACAAGCTGATTAGCGAGCATTTATTATTTTTTAGGGATTGTGTTTTCCTGAGTGAGAATGAAACTTTCTTTATCTTTGTCTTGTGTGACTTCTACGAGAAATCTCCTTTTTTTCTTTAAATCATCATGTAAAGTTATGAACTTATATGTATTGGCTCACATTCTAGGGATGTGAATCATGTTTATAGGAGATGTCCTTTTCTTGAGTCTTTACTTATCAAACGGTTTTTTTCTTTGGAACATTTATGGTATCAATAGGAACATTCAATTCTTTGGTATTGAATCTCAAAGGAAAGTGACTGCATCATATGTTGTGGTCATTGGCCTTGGAGGGGTTGGTAGTCATGCTGCATCTTTGCTTTTGAGGTCAGGGGTTGGCAAGCTACTTCTAGTGGACTTTGACCAGGTTTTTTTTTTTGCAACATCTTTCCTTTGTGTTTTGTTTTCTTCATTTCTTTCTTTTTAGTAGGTTTCAATGGGTTATCCCTGTATGTTTTGTGCTCTTTGTTTCCTTATGATTGTTGGATGTGTAGAACCTCTAACTACTTATGTCCTAATCTCCATCGGATGGGCAGTTTGTAATTAATGTATGTTTTCCTAATGTTTCTATTTTCTTAACTTTTTTCCAAGTGCCATAAGTTGTGGTTTTTGTGCTAACTTACATTACATGATGTAATTTTGTGCTAAAAATATAGGGCATACCAAGATAAATATAAATTTCAAAATCTATAAGTAAAGAGTGAAGATGTAAATGATGTTGATTGTTGGTGTAAAAAACTGGAGTTAAATCAAATATCAACTTGCTTTTGTTTTGAAATTTTTGCTCTTAATATGTTTAAAAGCTTCAGAGGTCAAACCTTTGCAAGCTTGTGTTGTTATTTACCCTAGTATATGCCATTGTATGACTGAAGAAGCCCGTAGACCTCCTTTTTTTGGTTGTAACATGTTAAAAATTAGGAAGGAGTTGTAAATTTAATGTCATGGTTGCGTTAGAATCTTTTTAGATATTTTGATACAATGATGTACTCATTTATTGAATGAACAGGTTTCTCTTTCTTCACTAAATCGACACGCTGTTGCAACAAGAGCAGATGTTGGCATTCCAAAAGCTCTGTGCCTCAAGGAGCATTTCTTATCTATTTTTCCAGAATGCCAAATTGATGCAAAAGTTTTATTATATGATGCATCTACTGAAGAAGAAATTCTCTCAGGTCACCCTGATTTTGTTCTTGACTGCATTGACAACATTGATACAAAGGTATCTTTATAGAACTGCTTATTGTTGTACTATATTGATGTGTGCTAGTATTCTCCCTTTTAAGAAATATTTCTTCATACATCATAGACATACCCCACTTTGATGGAATTACCGCTTTGCTGCGAATTTGGATAGTATACCTGTAGCTGTTAAAGTACTTTTTGCTTTTATATCAACAATTGATTTTTAATTCACTTGAATGCTTGCACTTAGATATCTAAGAATTGCCAAGATATAAGATGCTTATTAGCATGTATTAAGCAAGATTGTTGATATATGTGCATAAGTCAATATGGTTGAGCTTCCTGGAAGGATGAAACCCTATAACATAATGCTACCTTCTGCTCGTCTTCCCCTTTCCCAAGTTGTCATTGGCAATAAGTTTTATGCAAATATGTCACAATCATAAGTTCATTTTCATTTTCTTGATTTGTGGATTGTAATAGGTGGCCCTTCTTGCTGCATGTGTGCGTAGGGGATTGAAGGTTCTATCTGCTACAGGAGCTGGTGCCAGGGCTGATCCAACAAGAATACGCATTGCAGATCTAAGAGAGTCCACTAATGATCCATTATCTCGAGCTGTAATACTTTGATATTTGCTTTTTTGTGTTATACTTTGTTGGACCTAAAACCAAATATTGCAATTGTTTAGGCAGTTTAACATGCTATTTATTTTCTCCTTTCTCAGTTGTATGTCCTAAAACCTATGTAAATGTAAACCAATGTCTTGCCTTCTCTCATATGCAAGTATACACTCAACAAAATGCTTACACAAAAATGCATGCATACACAAAGGTCAGCATTCATTTGGCTGCAAGAATCTTTAAAAGATTGCCCCCTTGGCATACTTTTCATGTGACTCGGAATATCGATAGCTGATGTTCAACATGAGTGTTATTATGTAAAGAAAATAAAAGCCAACATGAAAGGAAAGTTTTTTCATGGTGATGTTTCCCTTATGCTTATATCGCTGCTGTTAATATTTCTGACAATAGTTATATAACCATACCTTTATTAGGTAAGACACCGCTTGAGGAAAGATCATGGCATTGAAGGCGGTATTCCTGTTGTATTTTCTTTAGAGAAACCCAAAGTAAAGTTGCTCCCATTTAAAGGTCCAAGCGGAGAAGAGGAAAACCCTTCTGACTATCAGGTGAGAGTATTGGTTTTGTTAATTTTTCACTTGCTGGTAATACCATTGACATGTTTGTTATTTTTGGGTAGCATAGTTTACACCTTGCTGATTATTATCATTTCTGTAATGTTGCTCAGAAAAATAGATCACCATGAGTCTGTTATAAACATGCAATGGCTTAGATTACTGACATCTGATTCTCTTGCTAGATTGTACCAGGCTTTAGGGTACGTATCATACCTGTGCTGGGCACCATCCCTGCAATATTTGGGCAAGTCATGGCCTCCTTTGTTGTGACACAACTAGCAGAGTTTCAAGTTCAAACAGAACCTGTTGTCAATTTTGACATGGATCATTACCATACTCTTCATCAGCGCCTAATTGAGCATGAGGAGTCATTGTATGGCTCAGCTGTGCATGTGCAGGTATGGAGTTTACCTTATCAACACATAGTCAAAGTATAAGACTTCATTGTTGGGTAACTTATCCATGTGAGGAATGGGTGGACAGTGGGGCATCTGAATAATATATTTATGTTCCTTCTCTGTATAAGTAAACCATTCTGTGTTACTTGAAACGTGTATTTTGTGTGTTATTGCTTCTCCTACAGTCTGTCATTTCTTTTACATAATTTTAAGTGGGGTTTTGTGATTTTGTGGGAATAATGGATATAGACTCCTCTCTGTAGGTTGGAAAGCTTCGTTTAAGGTATCTACCATGTTAAAAACTAAGATGGGATGACATAAACGTGATATAATTGGGATAACAATGCTGCCATGGATTTCTGAAGAGTATGAAGATGTTCAAGTGAGATAATTGGCTAGGAGTTCCGCAAGCACTGATGTCTTAGGTCTTTGAACTAGCAATTCGAAATTGAAGGAGTTGCTATTGAGCTATTGCTAGGGAAATTGAAATGACTTTGTTGGCATGCCCCTAGGGGCCTACAAACAATAACATAAATAATACTTAAGCTACCAGTTATCCACCGATAAGGAGAAGCAATGTGCAGTGTACAGGATACTTCGGTTTATATCATTACCCTTACATAAGTTATTGGATAAAATTTCTTATATGGCTTCCCATTGGTGCTCTGCAAAAGGGTAAATAAATATGTTTTTGACACGCAAAGAGGTTGACAAGCTTTCTGGCATTATGAGCTATTCTAGCCTCTTGCTATGAGCTTTTCCTGTTATTCTCTTTTGAGGGCACTCTATCCACCAAATAGTATTTCACTGTCCTCCTTAGAAGAATTTCTTTCATTTGAAGTAAATTTTGAATTTATTATTGTTAGCAGACGTTTACATGATTCTTAAATCTGTCATGCCTCAAAGCGTAATCTTTGTGCATTCTGCAGAGCTGCAATTAAATACCACCATAAGAATTTCTAATAATTTTTGTTAAAATGCCTGTGTTTGGTTCTATACATATAACTGTTTTATTTCCAGAAAAAAGAGTTACACGTGTTTTCTTTCATTTGTTTTCTTTATTCCCACTTCAAAGGTAGATGTGGAAGAGGTGATGTATATTGCCAAAGAATTATGGCACGGAAGAAGTGCTAGGGAGCAGTTTGCGAAAGATACTGGACGAGGGATGTGGCGATCAGTTAATGAATTGATGCTTGTGAGGTATGGATGACTCTGTTGTACTTTAGCTATGTCATTTTAATGCTTTGATCAACTGCATGCATGCTTTCTCTTAACGCAAGATGAATTCCTTTCAATTTGCATATACCTCATCTAATTCTGTGCCCCCTTGGGTACTCTGGTGGCTTGCTCTTTGTATCAGTAATTCTGAAGTCTTGAACTGAAACTTCAATTTTCTTTCAAATTATATGTGCTGAAAATATTCATGGCCGTGCCATCTAAACATTTGAGACAGCTCTTTTGCTTTCCCCCTTCCCCCTAAAGAAAACTTAATTTAGTGGAATACACTATGCTTAAATCATTAATGAAACTTATAGAAACACTCCCCCGTAAAAATAGTAAAGAAAAAAAGAAAGTGGTTTAATATCTTCAGTGTTGTATAGATGGGATGACAGCCTAATCTTGCACTACGTTTCTCTCTCTCTCTCTCTCTCTCTCTCTCTACTGTGAAATTTTCACATGTAGTTGGTGACTTTAACTCATTTGAAACGCTTCATGCTTTGATTATCCAGGTGGGATTGCACAAAACCAGCCACTGTGTCGAATCTGATTCTTTTAAAATTCAAGGAGGTAATTAATTGCCATCTTGCATGTGAGAGATTCATTTTGTCTTGAATGCCTATGTATTATAAGCATATCTATTATATGCACACCCTATTTAAATAGAAAGAGCACTGGAAAGCATTGCCAATGACATAGCAACGGATTCCTGAGTTTAGGGAAAAATCATGAAATGTGACTTTTCTTAACTCAGCATCATTTGTTACCTAGGTGTTGCTAGTGGGGAAGGGGACCTTTGGATTACATATGTTCCTATCATATGTTCCTCCTAGAATAAACCAACAGTGGAGTCTTGTTCCTATCAATGGTCGTTGAAATTTATTTAGAAGATTATTTAGGTGATGTATGAAAAATTCAAAATTGTGTTCGATTAATCATAAGCAACTTTGTGGGGCAAATTATGACTGTGAACACCTGATTACTAAATTGGAAAGATAATAGCTTAAAGATTTGGTTGTCTATGGTTTAGTTATCAAATGAGTGCTCTCCTTTCGTGCTGTCACATTGTAGTGAATCTTTCTTCGTCCTTGTGTCAGTTGTCAAAATCATTGAGAAGATAACCTCTGCTTTTATCTCTGTTTTGCATTACTTGAAACTATTTAGATGGATTATTTATTATTTTCTGTTCAGGCGGATGAGCATGAGTTACGAACAATTGATGATATAAAGAAAGAAGAACCAGAATTCTACAATAGAGTAACTGCTGTGTTGAAAAGAGCCGAACTTGACTTTGGGTTGTGATAGTTGAATCAGCATCTCTCCAAAGAGCCAATTTTATACTTAAATCAGATTCATTCGCATATTTCTAGGAAAATTTTGACCATACTCCGATTTATTTATGTGAACGTGGAAAATCCATGCTGCTGTATGCTGGCCACCCAAGTTGAGAGTTGAATGTCTCGCTTGCTGCTTGTCCTGTTGCTGCAATCTTAACAAAGGAATTCAGTTTCATCTTGCTGTATAAGACATGGGAGGTGACAAACCATGCCAGAATATAGATTGTTGAATGCTCTTTAAAGTAATTTTTTTTGGGAAGAAATTTTGGAGCCCCCTTGGTTTTCTTCTTTGAATCATTTAACATGTTTTAGGGATCCATATAAGTAGTATTCAAGAATAAGGATTTGTGCGGTTCATATGTTCTCTATGTAAGATTGGAAAGAAATTTAAACTAATTGATTGTTTCTCTGATGGAGGAGTGGGATACAGTTTTAAAAATTTGGATTGGCTGTCCTCACCCCCACGTGTAGCTTCTCTTTTGCTCAAGGACCATGAATAAAAAGCTCTGGTAGTTCTTCATCATACAGATGGTGTTGTTGGATAGAGGGCTACTTATGGCCCTCTTGGTGCTTGTGCTGTATTACCTCCGTGGTTTAGGGTTGGATTTAGTTTGAATACAAAGTAACAATTCATTTTATCTCTTAAGTTTATTAATTTTTTTTAGGCTAAAGTATACTTTTGGTCCTTTATGTTTGCGTCAAATTTCATTTTAGTCCTTTATGTTTGAAAAGTACAATTTTGGTTCTTTATGTTTCCACCAAGTTTCATTTTAGTCATTTATATTTGAAAAGTACACTTTTGGTCCTTTTTATCTAACACCGTTAGTTTTATTTAACGGAAAATGATGAAATTTAAGCATTTTTTGTCCATATTTAGTTATAGAATCACCTTTTAGATTTGGTGAGTCAGCATTTTCCGTTAAATAAAACTAACAGTGTTAGATAAAAAGAATTAAAAGTGTACTTTTCAAACATAAAGGACTAAAATGAATTTTGGTGTAAACATAAAGGACTAAAAGTGTATTTTTCAAACATAAAGGACTAAAATGAAACTTGATGTAAACATAAAGGACTAAAAACATACTTTAGCCTTTTTTTTTATCTAACTTGTATTTTGATACATAATTATAAAAGTAGGCCCTCCGTCCTTTATTACAAGAGCCAATGAGTTAAAATCACACAGATTAAAGAAGTGGTTGAAAGAGATAAATATGTCTGAAATAATTTTGTTTTCTCAACTTTACCCTTATTTATGATTGGGTATATAAAAGAGAGAAATGTGATAATAGTGTTATAAATGAGTATGAAAGAGAATGTGAATAAAAAGAATAATGATGGGTAAAGTAGGGAAAAAAACCTCATTAAATCCTCTGACAAATTTAGCCAGGTTTCTATAAAAAGGGGGGAAAATTCAAATTTTTTACTCTTATCTTATATATAGGGAGAGAAGGGTGGGAAGAAGTATATTTTATAAATGAATACAATCTATACATGCAAATTCATTCATATGTAATTATTTATTCATTTTTAAAATATCAGTAAAATTGAATCCCGCAATCATTACTCACCCCACCAATATCATCCAAATTAACCCCAAATGGCACTACATAATTTACAAAGCCGTAAAATAAAAATAAGATGACTATAATTAAATAGTTGGCATTAATCAACTAAGCATAGTGAACAAGTGGAAATTGAATGGGTGTATTTGTATACGGATTATGGAGAAGTGCAAGTTATAATTATTGAGTGGTTACAAAATACCATTGATAGCACGTTCAATACATCATTGAGTGGTTACAAAATACCAATAACTTACTACATCAATACCCAAAAAAAAAATCCCGCAGAAACCCAATACAGCCCAAGTTCGCACTGGATTAAGTAACAATTTACCTATAAATATCATCAATAGGGAATTCAATTCTTACTACATCCCTCCAAATACTACCAATACTTTGTGCTTTTTTTAACCCAAAAAATAAAAATAGACATTTCAACTGTGAAGAAGTTGGCCACTATGATCTAGCGTTGTCAAAATCCATGCATCACTATCAGCACTCAGTTCATTATATCATAGTCATCCAATTGGTCATTGTACAGTAGAACCTTTCTCTTGATCTTGGATGAATCCACCCATGTGATGAAGTCTTCCATGTTTCTGGTTACCAGGAACGCTGGGTCAGTGACTGTCTCTGGACCAACTCTTATATGCCCTTGTTCAATGAATGTCACAGCTTCTTTCAAGTACTCAGCAAATTTTAATCGCACCAAAACAGTTGCGAGCCTTCGCCTACAAGAGTTGAAAAAACGAAGTATAAGAAAGTAATTTTGAACAGCTGAATAATCTAAACAAGTATTTGGTGTGGTTCTAAAGGAAAGATAAAAAGGATTTCCAGTGAAATTTGTAATTTAACAAGAAAATAGATAAAAAAAACAGAAAGAAAAATGAGTGGTTTCTCCAGGCATAATTAATAGGAGCAATATCAAAAATTTAAATATGACATTGATATCTTAGTCTTCATAAGCTTATTCTAGGTTACATGTTAATCATAATTAGTCTTCATTTCATAAAGAAAATGCACGAGGTTTCGTTTCTACCCCACTTTGTCACTCCCTAATCCCCAGTCCTAAGGCCTTGTATAGTGTTTCCTTTGTAACCCAAATATTAAGAGATAGAGATGTTTATTTGGACAGCAACACTCAGTAAGTCAACACAAACGGCATGTTCATTTGCAGACCTCCTGCAGCTTTTCCTTTTAATATTGGTATCACGAGTATGAACAATGCAGAAACTTAAGTTCACACTACACTGCCATTGCCACTAGCAAATAAGTTGTTCAAAGTCAGTAAGGAATAGCTGTCAGAGTGATACTCATTAGATAGTTCCAAGGTTTTAGGATGAAAGGAGGGTAGAACATTGTGGCAATGCACAATTTTCCCAGCATAAAGGAATATTTGATCAACCAAAGGGTGAGCCTTGGTGCAACGGCAAGGTTGCTGCCATGTGACCAAGAGCTGTTCAGTAATTTCCTTTTGGAGCACATCTTGATCCCCCATACTCTGCATTTGTATAATCTCTCCTTGCAATAATTTCTTTATCCCATTAACAAAATTTAGGTTGTTGGAAAACATGAGGGGTAAAATTAAGGTTATTACACCATTTGTAGGACAAAGCAAATAAAAACAATCAAACCTATATCTCATAATTCAGCATTTAGTGATGTACAAAACCTTCTTTTTAGGTTTTCTTACAATTTTGGACGTACTAAGCTTTAGATTACACTTTTAACAGATGCTAATATATCATAATACCTTTTTCTTTGTAAATGATAGGGTTCCAAGATGAATTAATTATTTTGTTATTTAGTTTAATATTTAAATTAGTTAATTTTATTATTTGACTTATTCAAATTATTTGATTTATTCAAATTATTTGATTTAGTCAAATAAAGATATTTTAGGATATTTTATTATTTTATTTAGGATGGTTTGTTAGGATATTTTCTTGTTTGAATTTGAATATTTAAATAGGATATTATCTAGATTAGTTTGTTAGGGTTATTTTCTAATTTGAATTTGAATATTTGGATAGAGATATATTTGTATCTTTAGGAAGATACGATATGTTCCTATCTTTTGGTGTTATTTTCCTATTAGCTCTAGGACTCTTTCTATTGTAATTTCTCTATATATTAGTCCTATCAAGACTAGTATGGGTATCCAGTAAAATTATTGTTTAATTTATTGGACTCTTTGTATTGGCTTCTTGTTTACTTTTCTAGTGAGATCTTTGCTAGAAAATAAATAAGGAGAGATTGTTATTTGGCTTTTGATTTGTCTTCCTAGTGAGATTCTTGCTGGGAAAATAAATTACAAGAGATTACTCTTATTCTAAATCAAGAACACTCAACAACACAACAACACCGTATTTAACAATTTGGTATCAGAGCCGTCGATCTTGTGACAATGGTGGAAACACGTTCTTCACATGCTAACAATGATCAACCTGAAGCTTCACATGCACCTGATCCATTACAAGCAATTCTGGCTCGATTGAGTTCTATTGATGAATTAAAATCAAAAATCGAAGCTCTAGAACTGCAAGCAGCTCGTTGTGATAGTGGGAAGACAAAAACCAAACGTTGGGCAGATGAAAGTGATGAGGACGAACTTGAAGGGTATCGTCGGGGTGGCCGTCGACCACACACCAAAATCGATTTCCCCAAATTCGATGGCGGTGATCCCAGAGCTTGGGTCCTCAAAGCGGAGAAGTATTTCCGCTATCATACAACTCCGGAGGAAGACAAGGTGGACATAGCAGCCATGTATCTCGAAGGAGATGCCCTGGATTTTTTTTCTTGGATGAATGCCGAGAGAACATTGGTATACTGGGATGACTTGGTGACAGCACTAGGACAACACTTCGGTCCACCGGAGTACCAGAACCCAGATGAATACCTTTGTGGAATCCGACAAACGGGGTCTGTCTCCGATTACCGCCAAGAATGGGCGAGGCGCGTCGCACGGGTGAATAACTGGCCGGACCATTGTCTCCTCGGGGTGTTTCTCGCCGGCTTGAAGGAGATTCGAACCAAGGTAAGGATTCAGAAACCTCGTTCTGTGTTCCGAGCCGCTAGCCTCGCCATTGAATTTGAGAAGGAACTGCAGCATGTTCGTGGCTCCAGACCCGGTTCTTATTCGGATCCGACCCGGCCGAATCCAACCCATTTCACCACTTATTCTGCACATGGGCCCACCTCCAATACGACACCGTTTGAGTTAGTAGACACCCATACAGAAGCACGCCTTCTTCCTCCCAAGAACGAAGCTGTATCAACTCCACCCCCACATATGCCGACGAGCAGAACAGGGGCCAACGATCGGGAGCGTCAACAACGAAGGGAGAAAGGTCTATGTTTTCGATGTGGGGATCCTTTTCGGCCTGGACATCGTTGCTCTGGGTCGTTGTCTTTAATGGAGGTATATGAGCACGGCCTACCGGTTAGAAACAATGATCCATCTATGAGTGAAGAAGCAGATGCGGAGCCAGGATTGGCTAAACTCACTTATTGCTGATTTTCGCCTTGAGGACAAGGCGATTTTCAAAGGGGGGAGTAGTGATAGGGTTCCAAGATGAATTAATTATTTTGTTATTTAGTTTAATATTTAAATTAGTTAATTTTATTATTTGACTTATTCAAATTATTTGATTTATTCAAATTATTTGATTTAGTCAAATAAAGATATTTTAGGATATTTTATTATTTTATTTAGGATGGTTTGTTAGGATATTTTCTTGTTTGAATTTGAATATTTAAATAGGATATTATCTAGATTAGTTTGTTAGGGTTATTTTCTAATTTGAATTTGAATATTTGGATAGAGATATATTTGTATCTTTAGGAAGATACGATATGTTCCTATCTTTTGGTGTTATTTTCCTATTAGCTCTAGGACTCTTTCTATTGTAATTTCTCTATATATTAGTCCTATCAAGACTAGTATGGGTATCCAGTAAAATTATTGTTTAATTTATTGGACTCTTTGTATTGGCTTCTTGTTTACTTTTCTAGTGAGATCTTTGCTAGAAAATAAATAAGGAGAGATTGTTATTTGGTTTTTGATTTGTCTTCCTAGTGAGATTCTTGCTGGGAAAATAAATTACAAGAGATTACTCTTATTCTAAATCAAGAACACTCAACAACACAACAACACCGTATTTAACAGTAAACATGACTAAAATTTATTTACATATTTTTTATGGAAATTTATTTAAATATTTAAAACAACTCCCTTAACATTGAACTCTTGCTCCATAATCATATGGAATTTTTGGTGCACAACCACAAACTAAAAATTAATTTTACATTTACCATAATGAAGGAATGAAATGATTTTCTTACCTACAAAAGGATGACACTGTTAAACGTTCACAAAGTGTAATACTTTGCCTGGTTGGAATCACACCAATATTGTACCTAGCATTCACACAAGAGAGAGAGAGTAAATATTGATTCTCGGCATTGCAAAATGCGGGTAAAAACTGTATTCCAATGATAGACAATTAATAAACCAAAGCAATTGGAGTGATAAATAAAAATCTGTTCTGAACTCAAACAGTTAGAGGATGAAAACAATGAATGTCTACTCCACACTCCATCCTAAAATGTCAAATAGAACAAACAAGTTTAACAAAAAGATAAAGAAAATTCTGTAAACAAGCAAAAGTACAAGGGACAAAGAAAGAAAAATCTGTAACCAACTAGATTACTCCAAGATATGGATTCAACAATAATGCAAAAAAAAGGCAGGCACTTCTCCATTCCAACTTTTATAACTCTAATATATTTATTTCTTGGGTTAAACTAGATATGGGACTGTGCATAACAGAGTCTACCACACATCGCACTTTTAAGAACTTATGAATACTGTAGCTTTATATAGATATTATATATTGATGATGATGATTTCTCAAGCATATGTCAACCTAAACTCTTTTTCATCACCTATCCCCTGGTTATTGTCCTCACCTTCATTTACCGTCACAATCATCTCCAATACCCCACTATCACCTCAGTCATCTCCACAACCACAACTCAACATTACATCTACAAAAACTGCCACAGATACAAGCTTTACAGCTGCCACTCACTACTCTAGGAAACCCTAAAACTCAAAACAAGCCTATCTATTACCAGCAACCCATACCATCATCCTGCCTACCCAGGCTTAATGAAGAAATGAGTTGTGAGAAACAAATTGGGGTTTTTAATCACAAATTGTGCAACAATTGGCATGTAATTTGCATTCCTGTTCATGATAAATTTTGGCAACCAAAATGCATGCTACAGAAGCCAAACATTTTAAATGAAACTATTGTATGACGTTGACCAATAAATCCTAGACTAACATTAATACACACACACACAAACAAATAAGAAACAATATCAAATGCAATTTAAGACAGTTTAGCAATCAAGAATCGGAAATTTCATAGCTGAAAAAACTTACAGCTTTTCTAAGAGCTTATCAGTCATCTCAATCCGAAATGGATCTTTCGGGTCCATTTGCTTCACCATATTCACTAACTTCTGCACCATCCGGCACAGACTTGAATATCTATAAATATATTCACCATCCCAATGGCCAAAATAATGGATTGCATTAGCTAATTTCCAAACAAAGCAAACAATCCAAATTCAGAAGAACGAGAAACAGAGTGTAACGGAGAATAGTACTTCTTGTAATCATCACGTCCAGTAATATGATAGCGTTGCATAACATGATTTTCCCTGTGACCTCCTTCTCTCTTCCACTCTAAGAAATTAACCTTCTTCAATAGCTTCTTCTCATGAAACTTGAGCTTCCTCATTGCTTTCCTCTGTCACCAAAATCACATTTTATCAATCAATCAACTGCCTACTTAAATCAGAAGCCTATGAACATATAGAACCATCCTCATATACAATAAATTAACAGAGAAGAGAGTGAAAGGAACATCGCATACCTAAAAAGAAGCTTTGACGGGGAGAGACGAAGCGAAGGCTGAAAAAAACGAAGACCAAGAGAAAGAAGAAATTGGGAGTTTAGGTCAGGTCGAAGTAGGGGTGTCCAAACCCGGGATCAGATTCCCGGTCCCGGGAAGGCCCCGGGAATTCCCGGAACTGAATCTTAAACCAAAAAATTGACCTCACAGAATAAACAAAGTGAATAAAAAGTCTAAAAAAAGATGCATCTTGCTATAACAAATCAAACAAAACAAAGATATACCATACAAACTTGAAACTCAGAACACGAACACGTTCTCATATGCAATCATTGTCTTCTCCATCAAAAAGGTAAAAAAATAAATAAATAAACCGTGATCCCCCACGAGCTTCGATCAGGAAACAAGTGCAAGTTAACCAAACCTAAATACAAACCAACTCGTACCGCTCAATATACCATACGAACTTGAAACTCAGAACACGTTTCCTTTTATGTGCAATTTTTTACTAAAAACTCAGGACCCAAATAACTGCACTCAAGCAGTAGCAGAGACAAAATCATCACTGAAGAAGAGTGAACAAACAAAGATTGGGATCAGATTTTATTTTGCTTCTATCATACCTGAAGAAGAGTGAGGGGGTGCCGTTCGAAATGCGGAGAGGGGAAGAACTGAAGAAGCCGATGGGAAGAAGAGAAGAACAGTGAGGGACGATGGATTAGGGTTCAGTTGAGGCGTCGTTCTTCGAGTTCGAGAGGGAAAAGAGTGAACCAGTGGCACTGTGGTCTGTGGGGGAGTGGGCGGCACTGAAGACTGAGGAAAAGTGAGCATGAATGAGGTTATGAAGGGTTTGGGCCTTTCCTTTTTTTTTTAAACACTCATTTGTGTGGGCTAAGAGAGCAGGCCTCTATTTTTTTTTTTTTTTATACATATGTGCTAGGGACCGGGACCAGGATTCCCGGGGCCTTTCCTGTTTCGCGGTCCCAGGATTTTTTTTTGGAATTTTCGGGATGAGAAATTTCCGGTCCCGGAAGGCCGGGAGCGGGACCGAATGGACACCCCTAGGTCGAAGGGTTTTGGGATTGGAATTTCCTTTTTGTTTTTTATTTTTGAGAAAATTACAAATAAATACCCTGGAATATACAAAAACTCAAATCACTACTCCCACGGGTCAATAATTGGCTAACCGGAATGCACACTCAACCGTCCAAAAGTTAAACCCGGCCAGCTCGCTTTATTGTGCGGGTTACCTGGTTTGGTTTAAAAAAATAAAATAGAATTGGAAGAAGAAAAAATGGTCCCATGGATAGAAGATCTGGGTTGCCATGAAAAAACAAGAGAAAGAGGGAAGAAGAAGTAGTCAACAAAAATGGAGATGGGTCACGTTTAATTGATGTCAACTGGGGACATACATGTGCGATTAGCGAAGAAGAAGAGTTAATAGTAGTATCAATGTGACGGGTAGGGAGCATAGTTAAAAAACCCGTTTCCACCCGGGTACTTAAGAGGGTCAATTTGTGTACAATCCGGGAAGGAATCAACCTGCGAGTAACTGGTTTTGACTTTTAATTCAAAAATTTATCATTTAATTCCTATATGCACAAATTTACTCAATAAAAAATAAATTAAAAATTAATTCATTTAAGCTAAATTATTTTCATCATTACCAATCAAATAATTAAACTCTTAAAATAAAACAATATTCAATAGCCACATGTATAATAATGTTAAATGAAAAAACTTAATATAAATAACCAAGATTCAACCGGTTAATTCCATTGTTTGAAATAAATAATACGTGAGATGATTATAGAACATATTCTCAAATTAGGTTAGAGCAATCTGCCATCATAGTTGAATGATTAATCAGGAAATAAATGTGAAAGAATTTTTTTTCTTAATTTGGTGTGTAATAAAAAAGATTCAAATATGGAAAATAGACATGAAAAATCTTGCACTGATCAAGGACAATTAATGGCTAAAGGGACGAATGACAGAAAAATATCTTATGAATTTCAAAATCGCATATAGGTGATTTGCAATTATTAACACATATATTCGACGAGTTAAAATCTCTTACACGGAATTTTAAAATTCAGAAAGTATTTTCCTATCATTTTCGCATGGCTAACTCATATTATATATATTCTATGTGATTCTTGTTTTCTAATAGTTATAACTAGTTAAAATCTCTTACACAGAATTTTAAAATGGGTAAAGGGTCATTTTTGGCTCGGAAGTTTTTTTTGAACCAATTTTGACCCGGAAGTTTACAAAACGAAGCAATATAGGCCAATTTTGCAATATTTTGAGGCCTATATTGCTACGTTTTATAAACCTCCGGGTCAAAATTGGTCTAAAAAAACTTTCGGGCCAAAAATGCTCCAAAGCTAAAACTTCCGAGCCAAAAATGACCATTTTCCCTTTTAAAATTTAGAAAGTATTTTTCTATCATTTTCGCATGAGTAACTCATATGATATATATTCTATGTGATTCTTGTTTTCTAATAGTCATAAAATATAAAATTATTAATATAGTATAATATAATATATTTAATTACATTATTTCAATATTAGTCGGTCTAACCCTAAGTTGACCCCTAATTCAATCACTGATCCTTAAACCACTTCATCAATCGATTCGATATTCTGTCCCTTTTTTTAACCTTCGATTTTTAGCAAAAATTGATTGAAGCATCTCCCTTGATTTTTTTTATCTACAAAGACATTGAACTATTTTTCATGTGCCTTCAACATCCTAAATTATCTATATATGCATTCATTTTCTAACCGGTAAAACCCTGAGTAAAGTGCCATGGTATGAAGTTATCGAGGAGTGACAATGTGTGTGTTTGGTTAGACTCATATCCAAGGAATAAGTTCTTATTTTGGAGCAAAAGAACTTAAAATTGTGGGTAGGAATTTTTGCTTGATTGGTTTGACTTAAAGTGAATTTAACTTATATCTTACAATATAAGTTAAAAATAAGCACAAGCTGATTTATGTGACTTATGGGAAAGAAATAAGAGTTTATTACTGTTGCAATAAGTGGGGCCCACGAGTAACATGCGCATAAGGTCGTTTGTTTGTTCATTTTGCTCTATGCTTCAGCTTTTGGGTCCATAAACTTTTTTTCTCTTTTGGAGCGTCACTTTTCCAGCATTTTTTATGAACATTTCTATCTTTTAAATATGAAGTATATTTCTTCTGAGTATTTTATTTATGCTTTATCTTCATTTGTCTGGTGGAAATGGGAAAGAGTGGTAGTCTATTATTGCTGTTGAAATAAGAGCTTATTGTTCTTAAATATATTTATTTAAGTTTCCATTTTATCATGTTTGCAAATAATTTTGATTAAATTTCCATTTTATTTTGTTTGCAAATAATTGTAATTAAATTTTCATTTTAATTTTTTTTTGCAGATAATTTTAATTTTTCACTCAAAATCAACATAATTCAAAGATTTAATGGATAATCTTAATTTAGTTCTATTATTCTCTAAAGTTCATGTCCTTTTTAGTCATTTTCATCTTAAACTACTTTTTAAGATAATCCATCCAAACATGTTTCAAAAGTTCAGTTGACTTATAAGTCATTTTTTTCACAGCTAATCCAAACATAAAAGTCATTACAAAATTTGACTTATTTTCAATCTGACTTATATATAAGTCACTTTTCTAAAAGCCAATCAAAACACACCAAAGATAAGGTTAAAGGTTGTAAGTACTGAAGAGGGGAGTCTTGTGAAAGATTTAAATATGAGTACTGATATCTATATCTACAAAATAGAGTATGTGAAAGCTATATTTATTAGGTACTACTTCTCATTAATAAATTTCTCAATTCTCAATGAGTGAATTTTTTCCAATTTTTCCTGCTATTTTTTGGTTCTGGTTTTTTTTTTCCCCCCATGACATGAATATCTTGGTTGACCAACTAGGTTCCAACCAAAACCGGTTCGGATTTCGAAATTGGATCCAAGCCGTTGGATTCATCTGGCTGTAATTGGCTTTAATTCATCGCGGAGTTTCTGGCGAAGAAGAAAGGCCTCTGCGTTAGTCTTCACTACTAATTACTCCTCCATGGTTTAGGTCTACGTCTTCTGAGGATTTCCCCTATCGAAGGTTCTCGCCATGGCGCCAAAATTTCTGTCCCTGTGCTTTTTCCTCTGCTTTGGCGTCCGCTTGTCCTTTTCTGGTATCAATTTCTGCCTTATTCGATCTACTATGACCCTTCTGCTTTCGTTCTTTTTGTGTGGGATAAACCTCTAATCGTTCCCTTAACCCTGAGTGAAATTTGATGACTTTTACATTTTTGACTCGGCATATTTTTTTGACTAACCATTGTGACTCACTATACTGTAGCCTCAAGTATCAAATCTTTTCAGCAGTAACTAGCTTCAATTGATCATGTAGAATTCTTGTTTACTTTGCCAAATTAAGAAGTCACTGCCTTCTTACTTTTAATGCGTAACTTAGCACCACTAATTGGCTTATGAAACTGTTAGTTACCTGTTTTCTTATATATTTCTTCAAATTTCTAGGAATATAATTTTGCTGATAATTTCTTGTTCCAATTTTGCTTCATTGCAGGACAATCTAGCTCCATGGAATCAGTTCCTGATCTTCAGAAGTCTATGTACAAGGTAGTTGATGGATATCCTTGTGTGCGGCTACTAAATCTTTCTGGACCTATTGGTTGTTCTAGTGAGTCTCCGCAGAAACTTGTCTTATTTCTTTAATTATCTACGATGCCGAGTACAATTAGAATGTCATTTTGATAATAATCTGGTGCTTTGTTCTTGCTCAATGTATTGCTTAGATCCTGGACGAGACAAGGTTGTTGCCCCAATAGTGACATTCAAAAATGCTAATCAACTATCAAAGTCATCTGCTATACTGGTGTCATCGGATGAATTTGAAAGTCTCTTAACAAGGTAGTACGTCATATTTTGATAAAAATCTACTGTGGAGCTTTTCTTTTCATGCCTTGCATTTCTTATTCTCTGATCTAAGTTGCACCATCCAATGACATCCTTTGTTAGCATGTCTTGGGGGGTATACTTTCATGATCTGCAAAATAGCTTTTCCCTTTGATTTGTCATTTTCTTTCTCTTTTATTTTTGGACATTCTGTGTTTTTGTTATAAGTATATACTCCCTACACCATTATAAGCTAGTTCTTGTTGGTTCTTTCAAATGTAGATGATTTGAAGAGCCTTGAGATGAATTATATTATTTTTACTTGAGAAACGTTGACTACTGAATATTTTATTGAACTCCGATCTATTTAACAAAAAAATAATTGAATTTTTTGAAAATATAGGATCAATACTTTCTTGCAAAGAATTTTCTGGATAAGCTAATTATGGGTATCAATAACTGTTTGTTGTCTTGTGAAATCAAAAGTTGTTGATATCTGTGACTTAGGCTATTTTATGTGGACTGATCATTGATATTTTTATTTTTCTGTTAGGAAGTTCAAGGTAAAGTTGTGGAAAATATTTTCTGCTATCCCAAGAAATTCCTTGCATAGTTGTGTTTGAGGAGTTATTGTTATCGTTTATTTTAATTTGTGTATTCATCTATCATTTATGAACTTACATCCATTTGTTGAACATGAATTTTTCTTTTAGAATATCTGACGATTCAAGCTTTGCAAGTAAGGTCGCTGGTGTGCTTGTTGAGTCAGGAGCTGGAGTGCAGAATAAGTTGAAGGGTAATGAGCTTTATTTTTATTCATTCAATATGTTGATGCAAGCTAAGTTTCTTATAATAGTTTTTATTTTGTGATTTGTAGGATTCTCTCCAGAACTAAAGTTTCCACAAGTTGAATTTGCTCCTTATCGTAACACGGGATATCAATGGAACCCAACTGTACGATAAGACTTTTTATCAAGATTTGCATATTTGTATCACAATTCACAACTTGACATTAGCTTGTACTCTAGTTGTGAAAGAGGTCTTTATCTTTAGACTCTTCCTTTAGCACATTCTTGGAAATCAGGTGGCGCTGCTATAAAATTAGCAAATAAATTTTTTATCTTGAATAAAGCACTCATGGATGGAACAAATTTATTCTGGATTACTTTTTTAAGATTTATGCGTGGAATACAGACCGTCTAAGTTTATTCTGGATATCTGCTGATGATAATATGGTCCCGAAACAGTACAATGACTCAAATGAGTCATTTATAATTGTCGATTCATTTTATTTTTCCCCGTCAACTTCTGCAGGGTTCTGGTATCATGTGGAAATCCTACAACTTTCCTGTTTTCCTGCTCTCAGATAGTAGCACAGAGACTCTTCATGAGGTAAAACTGAGTCACTTATTGATTTTATAGTGCAGTACTACTGATGGGCTAATTAATAACTTCAGTTTGATTAAGTGTTCAGTCTTATTTTGGAAATGATTTTGTTTCACCTAAGATATTTGCTCTTTGGAACTATGTGATATGTGTTAAAAGTATTAGTAAGGGCTTGCCCTTACTAATACTTTTACCACAAGCCCTTACTGATACTTTGACCACATATCACTATGGTGAAGTGGTTCCTACGCATGGTATTGAAGCCTATGTACTTAAGCAGTTAAGTATTGCTTTGAGCATCCGCATTCTAGTATTCTATACACAAGTTACATTTTGCATATGGTCGTGGAGCAGTGATAGTTTGGTAGTTTCTGATCTATCCACCTTCCAAACCTTAAGAAATGTCAAGTGTGGATTCTTGCTGTAGGTGCATTGCATTCTTGAGCCTTCACTAATGTTTAAAATGTTTTGATTGTATGGACTTGGTCCATATCCCACAAGAGTGTGGGTTCAAGTACTGTTTCCAGTGTCAGAACCTTGTTGGTAAATGACCTATAAACTCCCTTTTAAGCATTCATTTAAGTGATGAGGTTTGCCATGGTCCTAGTGAGTCCTAAGAAACAAACTTAGCTAAACTTTATGTCACAAATATAAATATTAAGATGGTAAAAGATGTTTAAGCTAGTCCTTCTAATATTTCTCTGCTGTAGTTTACTAGCAGTTCATGGTTGTAGGTGTTACAAATTCTAAAAGATTGGGAAGTTCTTGTTCACTTGAGATCTTGAATACCAAGAAAAATCATGTTTCATGGCTTCAGTTAAACGATTATTAGGGGTATAATGGTTGGAAAGTTGTTCATTGCATTATTGTGATCATTGGGATAGCTTCTCCTTTTAACTATGATATTTCCTCTGTGATGATGAAGTAAAATACTTGGTGTGGCCATGTTAGATCATTTTATTCCTTTAAGTTGTTGATTTTGTCATTTTTCAACTATTTGCATAATTTCACCTTATTTGTTTGATGCTGATATTCCCGGACTATTATAAGAATATTTTATTTAAAAAGTTTGGTTCTTTTTTCCTTTTCATACAGGTTGCGACCAAGAATGAGGACAATAGGAAAGGTTATACAGCTAATGTGGCTGAGTTTGATCTGGTGATGCAGGTATATCCAGATTCTTTAGAAGCGTTTTCCTTTATCATATGTAAAAAAACTACAAATGATTGAACTTTTTTTATTTTGGTAATCTTGTTGTAGGTAACAAAATCTGGAAATCATGGTTCAGAGTCTTGCTTGAAAGATGCTACTTGCCTCCCTTTAGGTGGATACAGGTGAAGTTTTTTGAAATATACTCTATGCTATGTTTTCTTGTTAACTTGCAGAAGTGGTTGTATTATATATTTTTGGATTTTTGGGGCGTCATTTTGGTAACTTATGCCTAATGTTGCTTGTCCACTTATTAATCTTTTTTCAAATGAAATAATTTATCAATGAAAGCCCAACAGTAGAGGATGAGGAATAATCCTAGATGAAGTAACACACAAGGAAAAGCAAAGTCAGAAGAAAACACACACGTGCTGAAGTCACTCGATATAGTCCCTGATGGATTGGCTAAACATTAAAGAAAATTTACACTAGGCTAAGACTATCCGATATTCAGGATTATCAGCTAGAAACAAGGATAATGATGCAATGGGGGCGTTAAATTCTGCTACCTTAGAATCAGTAGGGCTCTTGAAGGAAATTTGGATTGGTAAAAACCAATGGGTCTTGGAAAGGGTATTGAGATTTATTTTAATGTTTTCAGGAGCAAGCGTTTTAAAAGGGTTGAGCATGAAAATAACTTTCATTTTCTCTATGTGTTTTCATGACTTAGTTGGGCTCTTAGAATAACCAGTTAAGTAAAAGAACCATTCTGCTCAATTTCTGGTTCCCAGACTAGAAATGCAATAAATTGGATTTGATTCAGGAAATGGCATGCCAATACAGCTTAAAGAAACAAAAGATAAATACTGATTTTCATACAATTCATTAGCTTTGATCCAAATTTGGTTGAGCCCTGGTTCTTTTGATAATAAAATCATACGGACTTTTGTATCCAATAAGGTTTTCTTAGTCCCCATTGGCTTGCTTACAGGTTATATTCAAATATGAATTATCCTCAATCGTTTTCCTGTCTGACCTACAGGTTTATTTGGGGTGTATGTTTTTACAAAAAGTCAATCTTTAGGCATCAGTTAGCGTGTTAATTAGAAATTAGGCTTACATGATTAAAAACTCCTTACGCGGTTTGATCCGAACATGACAATGGTTTGTTCTTTCGGGGTTACCCCATGGTTCATACCAGATCATTGTTAAGAAGTGCACTCAGTAAGCTCTCTTTGCTCATTGAATGTAGATTTTGATACAAGTGACAATTCAGGCTTGGTCACACCTGTATATTCAGTGCGTGAAATCTGGAGTTCCGATCTGCAATAGAAACTTGTACTGGAATATTGCTTATATTTGGAATATTTTAAGGAAACTCTCCTAGACATGCCAATAGACTTGACAGCGTTGCTAATTGCTTGTCTCATCATTTCCTTTCTTTTCTTGTTTTCCCCTCATTTGTATATATGTTCTGATTTGCAATAATAAGGAATAGTTTATGTATCAGAAACAGAGTTAAATGATTCTGAAGAAATAGTGTCCTCAATAGAATAAAAAGATATTTCCGTGAAAGCAGACGAGATTATTCATAATGTCTAGAATCTCTTTAAAGAATATTTTATTGACCTGAGCCCCTCCAGTGTACTTCCCCCTATCGTTAATTTTAACTTTTTGTATGTTTCATATGAAAGGCAGTGTCTGGTCATCACTTCCACCAATCAACACTTCATCCTTGGATCATTCTAAGCCCATACTATTGACGATGGCATCAATGGATTCTGCTTCGTTTTTTCGGGACAAGAACCTAGGGGCGGAGTCTCCTATTTCTGTAAGTGGAAGTATTGTGAATTAGTTGCTGAACTTAGCTTATTTATTTATGGTCCAAAAATGCAACTGTATATAGTTTATTATCTTTAATAATTCCTAAATCAAAGCATAATGTGATGTATCAACTGTTTTACAGGGCTTGATTGCGTTGCTGGCAGCGGTTGATGCTCTCTCTCATGTGAATAGTCTTGCTGACCTTACTAAACAGGTGAATTATAGATGCTGCAGGTTCTGTTCTTTTAGATTAAGTTCTTGTACCTTGTTCAAAATGGCTATTTATGCCTTGTCTGGCTGCAGTTTTAAAATACTTGATAATACTGGCATGAAACTGGCGGTGGAACTTTATAGAGGCCATATCCACCTACCAGAAACCTTGTCCTTTACTTTATTTTAATTTTTTTGTGGGATTATTCTTCATGGTGAATTGGTGGTTGAAACATTGGGTTTGGTATTATGGATTTTGGAAACCGTTATAATGCTTTCGGTGTCCTCATCTGTTCTATGATGACTATGTAATCTGTTTTAGCTTACAAATACTTATAAAACAGGAGTACTAGTATTTTTCTGCCCCTTTTGTGATTGCAAGTGGTAATACTAATATCTGATATACTTGTTGATCTGAGTCATCCAACAATGATCATGGGTTGCATTTTCAAGTGATTTAAATTATCAATAGAAAAGGACTATTTATTTAACATGCATACTGTTTATAATTTTCATTGCTTTGCTGCTAATGCTAATACTTAACCCCAATGCAGCTTGCTTTTGTAGTTTTTACTGGTGAGGCTTGGGGATACCTTGGAAGTCGAAGATTTTTGCTTGAGCTTGAGATGCATTCAGATGCTGTCCATGGGCTTAATAACTCACAAATTGAGACGGTATATATCTGCTCTTGTTAGTGACCATTAGGTTTGTGTTGAAGAGTGATTGTATGACCACCTATAAATTAATAAATAAAATTCTTATAAATGCCCTTTTGGCATTAATTTTGCTTTATTGAATTCCATCATGGTCTGGGCTTCTAGTCTCTATAACATCTCCCAATTGTAGATTAGAAAAGTACAATGTTCGTTTCTCATTATTGTTGTGACTTTACCATTGTTTTCGTGTATGTGTTGTTAATTAAGAAGCTGACTCTCAGTTTTTTGGCTGACACGAACAGGTTATTGAAATTGGTTCTGTTGGAAAGGGTTTCAGCGAAGGTGTTCACAGTTTTTTTGCTCATACATCAGAGGTGAGGTCTTGATTGATCTGTTAACTTTGTGTGCATCCATGCCTCTTCTGAATAACTTTACATGCGATTCATTTGTTCAACACTAGTAATTTTAGTTACCTTCTGTTCCCTTCATCTGAAGTACCTGTAACCAAACAATGTCAGCGAACGTGACTTTTTTTTTTTTTTTGGTTATATAATGCATGTAAAGGAACCATGTAAAATGGTACCAGATTTTCTTTCTACATAGCTTGGTATAGAGGATCTTGCCAAATTTTTTGATTACTAATAGTGTACCAATGCAGGTCTCTTCTGCTACAAATGAGACTTTGGCCGCCTTGAGGCATGCGCAAGAGTCATTGCAATTTCAGAGCATTAAGATCACATCTCCAAGTGTTTCAAATCCTGGAATACCTCCAGCATCCTTTATGGCATTTTTGAAAAAGGTATTTGAATTTTTTCCCCCCATTTTCTTAGTTTGCCTATAAGAACTTTATTTTACAAATACAGCTAAAGAGAAGAGCAATGAATAATGCCATCAAATGAACAACAATTTTTGGAGGAGGTGTTTTCTTGAAAGACTGTCTCATTTTTAAGATTTGTATAAGCAAAAGAAAAGGATGAAATGTTGATGATTTTTAGTTTGTGAACATTGCTTTGAAAGTTATAAGACTTGTCCTCCTTGTCAGGGCCTTCTTTTCCTCCAACGTGAGGTGGGTTAGGTTGGAGTGAAGAAGGATTGGTGGAAAATGGAAGTTTACAAGGGATGCTTTTACTAATATTGGGTCCAAATTTCATGTCTAATTTTGCTTTTTTATATACACTAATTTTACTTGTACAAACCAATTTGACGTTGAGAATAACTTCTGATTTGTATTTATTGTATATGATTAAGGCTGAGTAGAGTCTGAGTAGGTAGATACAACAACAACCAAGTCTTATCCTATTAGGTGGGGTCGGCTTTATGGATCGCAAGACGCCATTATGCTCTATCAGTAACCAAATCTTTAGATATATTATTCACTAAAAGATCCCGCTCTACAACTTCACTGAGTGTACACCTCGGTCTCCCTCTTCTTCTTTTAATCGGACTCCAGACTATTTGATCTACCTTCCTCACTAGCGCACCTAATGGCCTTCTTTGGACATGTCATTGCGAATCTTATCATTTCTTGTATAACCACCCATCTTTCTCAACATCCTCATTTCAGCTACCCCCATTTTATGTTCATGTTGTCCCTTCAAAGCCCAACATTCAATATCATATAATATTGTTGGTCTTATAGCAGTGTGATAAAACTTCCCTTTTATCTTACGGGGTACGTTCTAGTCGCAGAGAACTCCAGTAGCTTTCCTCCAGTTATACACTCAGCTTGAATTCTATGGTTGACATCGTCATTAATCTCACATTTCCCCAACTCTTTTTCTCTCTCGATATATCTGATCCTAATCCAACCTTGCATGCCATAAATGAGATCTTCCTTTTTACATGTTTAGAAGGACAAATGAAGAGTGATAAAGAAAAGTTACATTCCTTGAAGCTTATAATAGGAGGATGCAAAGAAGGGGAACATTAGATGATAGAGCAACTTCCTTGTTTTCCATTGGCTAGAATGTCAATGTACTATGAAAGAATTTCCAATTGTCTTCCCTTGAGAATATTGCATATGCATTAGTTGTCAGAATGCCATGAAGTGTTGGTTTGAGTTCCCTATATGTATGTATATATTTGAGAAGTGCCCTTTGCCCACTCGTTTGTGGCTTAAATTATATTGACTTGCATCCATTTATATAAATGAAACCGATTTGTTTGGTTTTACTTTTTTCTATGAATATATTTGGTTTTACTTTACTCTAACGTCATTTGAACTGGTAAATATTGCTAAATACTTATGTCAAATGGTTGGTTTTTCTAAAGTCAATTCCCTTTTGTGTATTGCCTTTTTGTTTTAGCAGAATTCTGCAATCTCTGGGGTTGTCTTAGAAGATTTTGATGCTGTCTTTACCAACAAGTTCTACCATAGTCACCTTGATGATTTATGTGAGCTGGATTATAATATTGCATTTTTAATTATTTCTTTCTCATGATTTTTACCACTTATCCTTTAGTTACATGTCTTTTCATTTGATTGATTCATGCAGCAAATGTAAACTCATCAGCTATAGTTGCAGCTGCTTCTCTTGTTGCCCGAACTCTGTACATTCTTGCAAGTGGAAAGGAAGATGTGGGAGATTCAGCTTTAAGTGCTATAAATGTGAATGCGTCACTTGTTGAAAAACTTATGGGTTGCTTATTGACCTGTGATCCTGGCCTTTCTTGTGAATTAGTGAAGGGATATATTTCACCTTCATCAGCTTGTCCTAGCCATTATGTGGGTGTTATCGCGGATGAACCTTCGTCTACACCATATCCAGAATATATTAACGATGTTCCCAGATTTATCTGGAATTTTTTATCTGACAAAACCTCTATTTCAAAGGAAAATGGTGGTGCTGGTTGTCAAGATTGCAAAAGTAGGGATGAAGTTTGCATTAAAGCTGAGACTGACGGGAATGGGGTTTGTGTTACCTCTACAACTAGGTATTTTGCTTCTATATATTTATTGACGCAATTTCAGATCCTCAAATTCAATGACAGTAGATTGGTGATGGTGCTGTGTTTAATCTGTTTGTAACTGTGTATTTTTAATTCCCTTATCAGTGATATCTATCCTACAGATGAAGTTAGAAAATTGTTGTATTCTCTTCTTAAACTCTACATTATCATAAGCTGCCATCTATTAATAGACATTGATTGGGTAAAAAACTATTGTTAACCCTTGCAGGTATGTCCCAGCATATTCAACGCGATTAAAATATGAATCAGGAGTATGGACTGTTTTGCCCCCTAATTCATCTGATGAAATGGGAGCTGCGGACCCAGTCTGGACAGAAAGCAATTGGAACACAATTGGGATCCAAGTGTACACTGTCCAAGATGCAGCTTATGATCGTCTTGTTCTGTTTGGAGGTATCACCATTACAGTCTTAGCATACGTTGCAATAGTATCTACAAGAGCTTTTATCACAAAAGCCATGAAGAGGGATTGAATTTTTTGAAAAAATTAGGTAGACCTGCCCTGAAAATTTGGTGACTAGGGATGAATCAAGTAGGATTCTTTGACTGTCAAATTTTCTAGATATGAATTTTGAAGGATGTGGATTATTTGAGCTGCATCCTTGTGCATGTGAAGAATTCTGTCTTTACCACAACTTAGAGGGCAAAGCATAGCTTCCTAGAACTGAAGGAATAAAAAAAACTGGAGGGTATTTTGATGTCAGTCTTTTCCTTTGCCCCTGTTGTGCTGTAAATGTCTATTACTGTACGTATATAAATTTTATCCAAGTTTTTTTTTTTTTTTTGTCTCAATTTTAATCATGAATGCCAAATTCATTTGTGAACTCATTGAGGGAAAAAAATTTAAGAGGAGGAAGATACTTGAAGGGAGGGACGGAGGGATAGTGCTGAAAAGGAGAGCGTTTCTTTTTCAAATGTGGTCATTAAAATTGGGGAACGGTAATGGTGTACATAAATACAGTGGGAAGAATGATCAAAATGGATGTGTAATGTTACTATTCGTAATGAGAAATTGCAAGAGAAATTGCACTGCATTTGATGTATTTGCCGAGTTTTAACTGGCAAATCTGATCTGAGTGGTGAGTTCTTGAGGGTTTAACGTTGGGGCCTTCAGTCCAAATGGTGGGACCAAGAAGGGCCAGAAAATTTTTTTCATAGTAGTATTTATATTGAAACTACCAACAGGGTGGGTTGTAGTGGCTCACAAGATAGTGAACTATGATTCAAATCACAGGAAATGTAGTCGTATTTACTGCCTCGAATAGAATTGCTTTTAGTAGAATGATATTTGTGCTTAGTAAAAAAAATATTGAAATTGTCTATCTATTAATAGCAAAAAAAGTCATGGGATCATATTTTTTGTTCAAGCCAATTCATTAAATTCCTTCTCTTCCTACCCCGTTATTTTCACATTATATTATTCTACTCTACCCTTATGGATTACATCTCTTATTTTGCAACTTTCTTGAGGGTGTGGATAAATGTTTTCTCAAACATCCCTCAGATCTTTCATCAAAACCTTAATATCATCTGGCAAGAAATCTTGACCCTGTTTTTTTATTTTTCTATTTTTAGCTATAGAGTTGCTCCAAAGTAGTTTTTACTTTTTATAATATCTTTAGCACTAGTTTCTGCGTTTTTTTTAACTTTTTATAATATCTTTGGTATTAGTTTCTGCGTTTATCTATATATCAACATGTAACTTGTGAACTTGTTTTTTTTTCAATAAAAAGGGGGAATGGTAAAAAATGACTATGTACTTATGTTCAAGGTGTATCTAGTACCTTGTACTTTTTTTTTCGCTCAAAACTGTCTATCAACTTTTAAATTCGGGTCAATAATGACTCTTCCACCAAAATGGCCCAACGGACTTTTCAAATTCGGGCCAATAATGATTTCTTCGTCAAACTGGCCCAATGGACGTTTCAAATTTGGGTCAATAATGACTCCTCCGTCAAACTGGCCCAACAAAAATTAGATTCCTGTGAAATTCTAGTGTAGGACCTACCCATAAAAAAGTGATTCCCGTGAAATTCTAATGTGGGACCTACCCATAAAAAAGTAACGAAAGTTGGGCCAGTTTGACGGATGAGTCATTATTGGCGCGAATATGAAACGTCCGTTGGGCCAATTTGACGGAGGAGTCATTATTGGCCTAAATTTGAAATGTCTGTTGGGCTAGTTTGATGGAAGAGTCATTATTGACCCGAATTCAAAAGTTGATAGACAATTTTAAACCAAAAAAAAAATATAAGGTGCCAGATACACTTTGGACATAAGTACAAGGTCATTTTTTACCCTTTACCCAGATAAAAATTGCATTCATTCACTCAACAGAGGAGTACAAAATATGGTTTTCAACATCGTGGACCTGCCCTTACTCCAAGGGAGGCGGATGTTCCAAAAAAACAAATTTTAGTTAGTTTGATTTCATTTTGTCTTTTTATAAAAGCAAGAAGAAGATGAAGAAGAAGAAGGCTAAAGTATGACTTCGAGTTTATTCTCCTTGCAGTTTAAAGTTTTGCACGAATGGAGAAAAATTAACATAATTGCTTTGATTCTTTGTTCCCTCCACTAATTTGTGGATTTTATATTGACACAGAAATTAATTTCCTCATTTTCAAAAAATCACAAATATATATTAACCGATTTATCAAATTTCTTGTGCTTTTCCACCTAAATTTTTTTTAGTCTTTTTTATCTGGTCAATTGTATCCTACAACTATTTTAGAGTTGAGCGATTCGTTTCAAGATCTAGAATCCAAATGGTTTTGACTACGTACTCTCAACAATATTACTATTCAATCTTATACCCTCGAACTATGCTGAGGAAACCAGAAACTCGATGGGCTTTCATGTTAATACTATGAAAATATATTAAAATACAGAAGTTTGAGTTCTCATGCGAACACTTCATTATAAGATGCGAGTTCTCATAATTACAAGTACTCCTCTTCCTCTTATCCTTAATATAAGAGATAATATAAGACATATTTGACTTTTTAAGAAATCTTAAAAAAAATTAATGAGTATTTTTGAATTGGTTTACTGGGTATAAGTTCAACAAGAGAAACCCAGGGACGACAAAAGATGATCCGGGTTATGGAAGGATTTCTGTCTTCTTTCATACAGGATCCCTCATAAGAGAGTCAAACATTCCCCCTTCAGACCATCTCAGCACACCTTCCTTCGTTTCCTATTGGATGCGTAACTGGGTTTTCTCTTAAGAACTTATAACCATTTATCCCTTATAAGATCATAACTTTATAAATCAAATAATACTACTACCCTAATCCCAATAAAAAGTTTAGTTACACATACCTGAGGATAAAGCTATTCCACTGATTTTGAAAACTTTTCTGAAAGTTAAAAATTTAAAGGATAAGCAAGCTGGGTACATACTAAAAACATAAATTTGTATTAAGAGAATTTTCAGATTATAAGAGAACTTGGCAGTTCAGAAATCTATCTGCCTCTGCCTTCCTAAGCTGATTACATGGCCTTATATAGAGAGGGCATTTCCTTCTCTTACTTACATCCCGTGTCTTCCATTGATAACAAACAAAACATCACTATTCATATTAATATTTACATTATTACTATTCATCTAGCTTTTTACTATTAATCACTATTCATGTCTCCTTGTCCTTTCTGGTCTTCATTATTCAACTTTGTCAGTAGAGCATTTTGTCGGCAATTTCTGGTTGGTCTATCTGACCTTCCTTATATGATACTCATATCCATTATAGGATCTTCAAAATTTTTCTTCTTTGGACTTTTCTCATCACAATATTTACACTTATATACTGCATATTTAGATAAAAGTTGACAAATTCTCCTTTTCGTATTTTCAGGATTCTCAAATCTATTTGTTTTCATTTTATCATAAAACTTATTAAAATAATTAATATTCTTCGAGGTCCTTCCTGAGGAGTAGATTAAAGTAGTCTATCCTAAAAAATATACCCATGCCTCTTCTTCATCTGTTACTAATATTCTGTTCATTTCCTGGAAAATTATATGATGATCTTGAGCTCTAATTCTGGATACAGTTTGCATAAATTCCATATCATCTTCAATATCTTCTTTGCATTCCATTTGGTGATCAATAGACTTTTTTGTAGTTCCTAATCTACTTAAATTGGTAGGATGATAAAATATATCCAGAGTTATTTCTACTATTGTAGAATAACACCTTATAAAAACTATATACTGAGTTACTATCCCAAAATAGGTTTTTACAGCTTTTCTCAATTGTTCTGGAAATTCTGAAATTTCTTCTAAGGATGGTGAGGGATAAGTTGACTGGATTAAACCATGCTGGTACAGGGCTTTTACAAGATTTGGTGGAGTTCCAGGATAGATAATAATTTTGTTAAAAGCATAATGGAAAACATATTTTACAGTTTGGGCTTTGAGAGTAAAGTGGTTGAGGCAATAAATAAGTCTTTTGAAATATCGGTAATTCTCTATTAACTTAAAGATTGAGGCATTTAAGGTTAGGCCTGTTCTTGGACTGGTTCCAGATGCAGAAGAGGATGGATGATTAGTGATCTGGTCATTTGGTGAACTATTTTGGGTTTTTTGGACTTCTCGTTATTGGGCTTGGTTTTTTATAATTTCTAGTAAATGAGTGATTTTTTCATTTACATGGCTTCCTGAAGTCTGCCCAGCATCCTTTGTTATAGGACTCTTTACAGATAATTCCTCCAATTTCCCCACTCTTTGATAGAGTTGCTCTATCAGGTTAGAAATCCTGGAGAGATGTCCATTCATCTGTGTTGTTAACAGATTCATATTAATTTCCATGATTTGAAATCTCATATTTAGTTGGTCTGTAAAAGAACTTGCTTCATTGGATGAATCATGACATAGCTGGTTTACAGGGCTATCTGATTCCATATGCTCAAGAAATCAGCAATTAAATTATTCTGACCTTTAATATATTCAATATCATAATCATAATAAGACATATCACTTTGCCATTTAATTAACATTTTAGTACATAAATTATAAGTTCTTATCCCTTTATCTAACCGATGTTTTACTTGAGTATTATCAGTTTTAATAATAAACTTTGTATTTACAATAAAAATTCAAATTTTTCTACTTCTTTGACAATGGCTAAAAATTCTTTCCAATTTGAATGATATTTACTTTAAGCTTCGTTAAATTTTCTACTGGCATATCTAGTAATTAATTCTTGCCCATTATCATTTTCATGATATAAAGTTGTTCCCCAATAATTATCTGAAGCATTTGTATAAATTATCCATTTTACATTATTATCTGTAGGTATAGTTAATTTTAACAAATTTTGGCATAACTTTTTTATCTGATTTACAATTTTTTTAGTGTTAGTATTCTACATCCAATTACTCTTTTCTCCTGCTAACTTAGATATTTTAGCAGTTAATCTAATCTGGATAAATTTAATATATAATTTCTTGCTTGATTTACTAATCCTAAAAAAGATTGTAAGTCTTGTTTGTTTTTTATTTATGCAAATTCAAGTACTTTTTTACTTATATGTTCTTGTAATTCTATTCCTTCTATTGATATATATTGTCCTAGAAATCCTATTATATTTTCCCTTAATTTTACTTTTTGAGGTGATATATTTAATCCTTTTTTTTCTATTAATTTTACAAATTGGTCTAGATGGTTTTCATGTTCCTTTTCATCTTTTGAAAATATTAAAATATCATCAATATATATTACTGCAAAATCTTTTACTGGTATTAATAATTTAGACATATATTCCTGAAATATACTAGGAATATTATGGAATCCCATAGGTAATACATTCTATTCAAATAATCCTTTTGAGGTACTTAAGGCAGTATATTTCTTACTATCTTCTTCTAATTTTATTTGAAAAAATCCTGATTTACAATCAAATTTACTAAATATCTTTTTTCCTCTTATGAGGTTAAATAAAAGTTCTATTTTAGGTATTGGATATCTATTTCTAACAACTTAATCATTTGATTTTTTAAAATGTATTGCCATACATGACTTCCCTCTTTTTTCTTCACTATGTATTATTACAATCATTGCAGGTGATGAATAGTTAGACCGACTTTCTCTAATTAAATTATATCTTTTCATTTCTTTTATATGCATTTCAAATTCTTTTTTATCTTGTTCTGTTCAAGGATATGGTTTACAATTAATTTCTTTGCTGTAATCTTTTAATTCTATTTTTGCCATAGGTTTATATTTCTCCCAATGAATTAAAGGATTATCATCATAATTTTCTATTAATCTTTGTTCAATAGTTTTATATTCAACTGGTTTTACTTCAATTATATCTAATGTTGCTATCATATAGATTATTTCTACAGGTTGATTATTTGGTAGAAACTGTACTTCATTTTCATATTGTTTTTTTCTGGAATTTTTCATCTTTTCTTCTATAGGGTCTAGTTATTCTTATTCTCCATACTTCATGTTTACAGGGGTAGTTAAAATAATATCTTTTTCTATCAAATGTATTGGATAATATTGTCCTAAAAAATCCATTACTAATATTACATCACAAAATGGTTTATTATATTGATCTAATTCTTCAATTAAAAGTTCATATTCACCTATTTGTAGTCTTATATTTTTTGTTTCTAATTCTATCATATGAATTTCTCTTCCTATACTTTCCATTCTTAGCATCTTATTTTTCTTTTTCCATAATTCGGGTGGTAAAACATTATATTTAGCTACTGTTAAATTAGCTCTTATAGCTATAAGGGCATGGTATTTTCTAGACCTATATCTTTGATAATTAAATTTTACTAATATGTAAAATAATTGTATTTTCATTTTAACTCAGGTATTATCAAAGTTTGATAATTTATATTTATTATTATTCTTTCTTCTTATATTCTATATGGTCTTACTGCTTGTAAAAAATCTTTATCTAAAATCATTTTATATTCTTTCCGAGTATTTTTTTCTACCCATAATTTTAATCCATTATATCTCTTTTATTAAATCTTATAATAGTATTTGTTTTAGTTCCTTCTTCTATTATTTCTAAATTATTTTCTGTATAATCTTTTATAATAAAACTTTTATCTATATTTTGATCAATTAAAGTTATCATTTCTTCCCATATTGCATCCTTTTTTATTTATATTTTAATATAACTTTTTCTTGGTTTGTTAAATCTAAATACTGAGTTTTTGGTCTTATTTGTACTAGATTTGAATTGATTGGTATTTCTGCTAAAAAATTTCTTTCATAATCATCTTTTTGGCTTCTTGATCTAATTAATCATCTTCTTGTTTCAAGTCTTCTTATAGAATAATCTATAGTTCTTCTTGGAGTATTAATATCTATATTAAAGGATGGTGTATTAATTCTCAACATTCTTTGTCCTATATTATCATTAGTCTGTATTCTTCTAGAAGTAGTTATTTGGTTAAAATTAACAGTTCTATTCAATTCTATTTGTAACTGTTCAGGTATTGTTATATTTGTATAATCTAAAGGAATTTCTTTTAATATTGGCATGAAATATTTATCAATAGTTATTCTTTCATGTGATCTATTATATATCTTATGTTCATTTGTAAAAACTAGTCCTACCATAGCAGTTATACTTATGGTTCTAGCTCCTTCTAACATTTTTGTTCCTCTTAATTTATGATATATAATTATAGATTTATTCATGTGTTCATCTGCTCTTGATATAACAAAATTTGTATTTACTGTAAATTTTAGTTTTTGGTATATTAAATTTCCTGTCAGTATTCCAAATATATATACTATCTTGTACACTACTTACAATTCTTCTATCTATTATTAACAACTCTATAGGAGAATTTATTCCTTCTTTAAATTAAGCTTTTACAAGTAAGTGTACTCCAGCTATATAAATTTCTGTAACTTCATCTTTAAATGGTAATTTAGATATTTCATGTTCCATTAATGTTTTACTTACTAAAGGTATTCTCAAAATTCTTTTTGTTAAAGTTGATTCTATAGGGTGTTTTTTTTTCTAACACTTTAATATTTTACTTAACTTATGCATAAAAATTTCATTATTTAATTCTTCAGGTTTCATGTCTAATTTTATACCCTTGATTTTATTATATTGTTTTTCATTAAAAGTAAGTCTTCTTTCACATATTCCTTCCTTACTATTCCTATATTCTTCATATTCTTCGTACTCTTCATACTCATTATTACTAGTATTTGGTTCCTCATCATTATTTCTTAAGTTCATCATGTAAATTCTTCTCCTCCTCCTCCTCCTCCTCCTCCAGTGAAGAATACTCATCATTATCATATTCTTTCTCCATATATTTTAACTTAAAAATTTCTATTTCTGGATTTTCTATATCACTATATACTGGATTTTCAAATTCTAAAGGTTCTAATTCATGTTCAAAAGCTTTTTCTAATATCTTCATTGCCTTTTTATCTTTAGGTTTAGGGCAATTAATACTTATATGTCCAATTTTTCCACAATTGTAACACTTACATTTTTTAGGTTACTTACTATAATTATTTTTCTTCTTCCCTTTCTTAAAATATTTTTGAGGTTTAAATTTCCTATAAAACTTTTCTTTTGGATATTTTTTAAATTTATATCTATATTTAGTTTTTCTCTTTTTCTTTCTTTTAGATTTTTCTATATTACATCCCCATTTATGAGGTATTGTTAATTCTCCACATTTTAATAATAATTTGTTAGTCTTATAATATTTTATATTTCTCCGAGCTTTATCAGATAAATATTCTCTTAATAAGTTTCTCTTTTTCCCATAGTATCTAGATATGGTATAATATTCTTTAATTCTGGGGTATTAAACATTTTATTATAATTGTCATTTATAGTATATGAGATTAAATGTGGTAGTTTTCTATAAAATAATTCTAAATAAAATTTTTTATGTTCAAATTTTTCTATTCTAGCCTCATAATAATATTTTTTAAATTCACATATATATATTGTTCTAAATATTTTGGTTCTAATGAACAAATTTCTATATCATGTAATCTTCTTATAGCATTATTTATCTTTGTTTGTTCTCCTAATTCTGCACTTCTTCCTAAAAAGTCATTTCTTATTACCGATTCATATTTTTTAATTAAAAATGCATAAAATTCCTTTCTATTATTATAAGTTCCTGGATCTATTTTTCTTACTTCGCTTAAAAATTCATGAGTTTTTCCTTTCCACCAACTTTGTACATTTCCAACAAAGCTTGCTTCTACTATCATACTAGCATAATTAATATCTATTTCTCTTCCTATTAAAGCTATTAATTGTGACTTACTCCATTCTTCTAATCTTTTTTCATTACCTAAATTACAATCTAAATCTAACCATATTCCTGTATTAGGTATATTTCTTATTTCATATTGTTCTATAGGTGTCGGTGTATATCCTGATTTATTTGGTGTTTTAAAATTTGTTTCAAAAATGATTTCTTTTTCAGCCTTACTAAATAAAGGTTCTTTATGATATAATTCACTTTCTAATTCTCCTATAGTTTCTCCTTATTCTTTTCTTGAGGTACTTGTTATATCTTCAATCATCGGCCTTTTATCTACATACTTATAATCTGTTTCCATTTCCATATTTATTTGTCTTATCTCTTCTATATTTCCTATCTTTGTAACATTTGCAAATTCTTTTGTTATGCCTTCTAAATTTTTCTCTTCATTTCCCATGATTTCTTCTATCTCATCTGCATTTAAATTTTCTATTTCCAAAGCATTCATCATATTGATAATAATACCATTATTTTCTTTATTTACCGTTTGTTTCTTTTTTGGTTTAATCATTTCTATTAAATAATCCATTTCAGATCCCATATTACATGTAATTTCGGCTACTCTACTACTTTCTTTATAATCTAGTTCTGTATTATCTTCTGTTCTTTCTGTAATTATTATACCATTCCTTTGTCTTTATCTTTCTATGTCAAATTTTTCTATTCTTTCATATATAGTCCATAAATTTTTATTCATTACTTCTTGTTCTTTTTTAACCTCTTCTACTAAAATTCGTGTTTGTTTAACATTTTCATCTAAGGATTGTTGTTTTATTTGGTTTCGATTAATATTTTGTTCTTCTATTTGGTCCAAATTTCTTAACGTATTTATTTGGAGCTTATCATATATCGGTTTTATTCTATTTTCTATTCCTAATGCTTTCATTATTTGTCTTGCATTGGCTTTTATATATGCTAATTCAGTTGTATTATTAACAACTTCTTTTCTTAAATCATATAATTTTTGTTCTAAAGGTTTTGCAAATTCTAATAATCTATCTACTTTATATTTTTGTTGTTCTTGATCAATAATTTGTCTTGTTTCTTCTGTTAATTTTTCTACTAACTCTTCTAAAGCATAAACTTGTAATAAGTCTTTAATATTTTTATTAACATAACATCCTAATTGTTTCATTAAAAACATATTAGTCCAATTAATTTGATTAAAAGTATAGTCGCCATCTCCTCATATAATAAAAGGGGTTAGTATACAATCAATTTCTATTTCTTTGTTACTAAATAACATAAAAGATTGATCGGGTAATTTATGGGATTCAATTCCATATATTCTTGGTTCTATTACTTTTAACACATTCATAATGAAAACTAAAGCACACCAGATAACAAATAACACCAGTTAAAGCAACCAGAGAGTTTGTAATAATAATAATAATAATAATAATAAAAGGTTTGGGATTAAAGGTTCAAATTACTTAAATCCTCCAGTTCTGATTCCATTATTGACATATTGGGTATAAGTTCAACAAGAGAAACCCCAGAGATGACTAAAGATGATCCGGGTGAAAATAAAAAAAAATATAAAAAGATGATCAGGATCATGGAAGGATTCCTGTCCTCTTTCATATAGGAATTAAATTGCATCATCCTTCATAAGAAAGTCAAACATTCCCCATTCAAACCATCTCAGCACAGCCTTCCTAATTACAAGTACTCCTCCTCCTCGTATCCTTAATATAAGAGATAATATAAGACATATTTGACTTTTTAAGAAATCCTAAAAAAAATTTAATGAGTATTTTTAAATTGGTTTACCTAATTTTTTTCTTAAAACTAATTTGTTTGACTTATAAATTAATCTATAATATAATAATATACTTCTACCACATATATCATGATTAATATAATTAATTATTGTCCTTAATTCAAAAAAAGTCAATTATGTTATAAAAATAAAGAAAAGAAGAAAGATGGAGTGGGTTCTTTTATTTATTTTTATAACAAATTAAACTTATATTAAGGATAGTTGTGATGATTATTCAACAAATATAGTATCGATGTATAAGTTGTAGGTGTAAGCTTTATAATCGTTCTCATCCACGTGGAAACTTTATATTAGCCAAGTGTAAGTCGGTTAATTGAGTCTTCTTCCAAAAAGTTCCAATGAGCAACAGAAAAAGAAATCTACAGAGTGCTGAAACCATACGCAATATCCATATATTTGAGGCTTCAACTCAATGCAATTTTTGTGTTATACTCATCCCAAAATCATCTACAACTTCGAAGTGGCAAGAAAATTCTAAACCAAAAATAATTGCTTTTGTTTATATATTTTTAATCAGGTCGGGTAGAACTGAACAATCTCTCTCTTGTTTAATCTCAGAATCGCAAAAAGCTTCAAAATTTTTCGTGGGGAAAACCTGTAATCAGAGATCACTTGAAGAATCAAACCAAACAATCCAAAAGATAAAGAATTTAAGTAAGAGAGAGATAGAGAGGCACCCAGAAAATGGGGTTGGGGACGTTAGCTTTAAAGGTTGTACGACCAACCTCAAGGATTTTCAATTCCCAGAATCCAGGAAACCTTCTCCTTCGAACCATAGTTACTAAACCAGAACTTCGGAACCCAGAAGCCACGTCAGCACAAGTCCAACCGGAAGAACAGCCTCCGGCGAGAGCTCCGGTGGCCGGAGCAAGAGTCCACTTCCCCAACCCAGATGATGCAATAGAGGTGTTTGTTGATGGGTACCCAGTGAAAATCCCAAAGGGTATGACTGTTCTTCAAGCGTGTGAGGTTGCAGGTGTTGATATTCCAAGGTTTTGTTATCACAGTCGGCTTTCCATTGCTGGGAATTGCCGTATGTGTCTTGTTGAAGTGGAGAAGTCTCCTAAACCTGTTGCTTCTTGTGCCATGCCTGCTCTTCCTGGTTAGTTTTAGTTTCAAATCTTTATTGGTTTAACTGGGTTGATTTTGTTGCCTTTCTGGAGTCTGTTAAGTTGATCAAATGTTTGGATTTTGTATGATCACGTTGGTTGTAAGGATTAATGGCATGTTCTGGGATATTGATTTTCAATTCATTCGGCTTTCTTCCTTTTGATCATTCTCGGTTGAGTCTAGTACTTGATCTGTAACCTTTATTTGTATTTTTGTACATTGCAAATGCTGAAGCTCTTGACTCAGCGGTAAACTCGATTGCCGTGGTCTGAGGTCGAAGGTTCGAATTAGCCTCTCTCTGCATAAAAGCGGGGTAAGGCTGTTTAGTATATTCCCTTCCCCTAGCACCTCCACCAAATGCGGATTCGAATTGGGTTTCGAATTGGGTTGACCCTTTTTTTATTGCAAATGCTATTGATATTAGGGAACCACAAGAATCCTTTGTTCTAGTTATCTGAGATTGATGAAGTTTACCTATCAAACTTTGAGCTAACATTTCTGTATGTAGAAATCATTATTCTGTTTGTTGTGCTTCGATTATTTAATAGATACTCCCTCTGGTCCTAATTATAAGATCAAGTTGACTTTTTTGGAGAAATTAAGGATGCAAAATAAACCACTTTAAATTGTTTATATTTATCTTTTTCCTTCAAAACTAATTTATTTTAATTATTATAAACTAACCTATAATCTAATTATATATAGCATATGTTATAATTTAGTGGTCTAATTTGTTTCCTTAACCTCCACAAAAAAATTATAACTTGATCTTATAATTAGGACCGGAGGGAGTACTACTTTGTCCATGCTCACATCGTTTTTTAAAAAAATCTTATGCCGATCTTTCCTCAATTGGTTTTATTTCTTTCTTCATTATACTAGTGTTATAATTTACTTTCCCTTTTTCAATTTCGAGAAATTATAAAAAAATATGTGATTTTTTCATTGATTGCTGATATAATTTTTAAATTCAAATTTGACTTAGCTTTAATTGGTTTCTTACCAGTTCTTAACTTTATTTTTCTGGATGGTGTAATCTAATTAGATGTTGGTCTATAGGTATGAAAGTTAAGACTGACACACCTATGGCAAAGAAGGCTCGAGAAGGGGTGATGGAATTTCTTTTAATGAATCATCCATTGGACTGTCCAATTTGTGATCAGGGTGGGGAATGTGATCTACAAGATCAATCAATGGCATTTGGCTCTGATCGTGGTCGGTTCACTGAAATGAAGAGATCTGTGGTGGATAAAAACCTTGGTCCTTTGGTGAAGACAGTGATGACTCGGTGTATTCAATGTACAAGGTCAGTACTGGGTTTAGTTCCCACAGTTCTATGCAGCTCTGACCTGATTTCAATAAATTGCATATTTCTATCGACTTTCCGTATAATTGAAGTAGGCTATGCATTATAATTGTATTTTACTAGTTTGTCCTGTTCGTTTTACAGTGTTTTTGGTTTAATGGAAGGGAGGGAAGGGGAGGAATTTTAATGATTCCTGTTTAGTATAATTACATGCCTTATTTATTGAGTGTGACTTCATAATGAAGTTCTCTTTTTTAAGATAAAAGGATTCTGATATACCAAAACATAATTACATCAAGTAAATTAATAGTCTCTTCTCCTATAATCACCTCCGTGCAGTAAGGTGAAGGTTGATCTAAGGTGCAAATAGGATTGTAACTAGAGTGAGCTAAGGTAGGAAATCTTCAGCACAATGTACAAAATTCCTATGATTCCAATCAAAAGAGAAACCCTTCTTGCTTGGTCGAAATCTAAACACAAATGAAGTTTGAACTCTAGTGCATGCTGTCTAGATATTTAATGCATTTTAGTGGTCCAATCATTTGTGATTTCTTGGTATTACTTGGTTTCAAGGCTTTACATGAGATTGAAACTGATGTGTTTTTTTCTTTTTCTTTTTTTTTTCTGCTAAAGCAGATCTATAATTGGCAGCACCTTCTATTTTCCTATAAAGAGAATTGTTATTATGAAATTTATGGTGGTTCAAGAATTATGAAATTATGAAATTTATGGTGGTTCAAGAATTATGAACAGCATTTAAACATATCTTCAATATATTTTTTTATCATGTTGTTTGATATCTGGATCGTTAAAAGAACAATCGGCCATCTATTTTATTTGCTTTCATCCCCTTCTGGTTGAGAAGCCTGATTAGATATTAGATAGTGTGTGTTTTGCCCAATTTAGGGATATTTACCGACTATTTTTAGCTGCTAGCCTTCTGCCAAGTTACTGAAAACAATTTTGGGGTGCCTCATTCTGTTTCATTCCGTTTGGCTTATGTTTATTAGTATGTTTTCTAGAATTGAGTGATGGATGATTGTTCTGTTTGATTGTTTAATCTTCTTGCTGTGAACCAGTTTTAAGCTATACCTTGTTCAGTTCCTGGTTTTGAAATTTATAGGTAAAGATGTCATGGAAAGTTTTGTCACATTCATCCTCCAGCAATAAGAAGCACAGTTAATCTTGTCATTATTTCATTTATTCATGTAAATTTATTTTATTTATGAACAAAACTCTGATTGAATATCTTTTATCCAATAGGTGTGTTAGGTTTGCAACAGAGGTTGCAGGGGTTCAGGATCTTGGCATGCTAGGCCGTGGCAGTGGAGAGGAGATTGGAACATACGTTGAAAAACTTATGACTAGTGAACTTTCTGGAAATGTGATAGATATATGTCCTGTGGGAGCACTTACTTCAAAGCCTTTTGCATTCAAAGCTCGCAATTGGGAGCTGACTGGAACAGAGAGCATTGATGTTACTGATGCTGTTGGATCCAACATTCGGATTGAGAGCAGAGGACCAGAAGTTATGCGCATTCTACCTCGTTTAAATGAGGTTAGAATCTTATAACTGTTGTTTAGCTGTCCATATTTCTTTGGTTGTGGTTTCTTTGGAACTTTAATTTGTTACTTCTGTGGGGATTTTTTTTTCTTTTTCATTTTGACTATATTTTCTTTTGGCTAAGTGTATGATTGGTTCATGTCTTATGTTTTGCTGGTATGTGTGAAGCACTCTGAGTCTTCATATTTTACGTTATGCTGTTAGTTGCAAAATATAATACAGAACACCCCCCCCCCCCCCAAATAATAATAATAAATAAACCCACTTGAAACACATTGTAGGAGGAATTGTATGGAGTATGAGCCAAAACTTGTGGATTTTATTTTTATCTACTGTCTTTAAGTTTGTTTTCCCATTGCAGGACATAAATGAAGAATGGATTTCAGATAAAACTCGCTTTTGTTACGATGGTTTGAAGAGGCAGAGATTAAATGACCCTATGGTTCGTGGTCCTGATGGGCGCTTTACACCTGTAAGCTGGCGTGATGCCCTTGCTGTGGTTGCAGATATCATCCACCAAGTTAAAGCAGAAGAAATTTTCGGGATTGCTGGCAAACTTTCTGATGCTGAGTCTATGATGGCACTAAAAGACTTATTGAACAGGATGGGGTCTAATAATGTGTGGTGTGAAGGAATAGGTGTAAATACCAATGCGGATTTACGGTCAGGGTATCTCATGAATACAAGCATCGCTGGTCTTGAGCAAGCAGATGTTTTCCTATTGGTTGGAACCCAGGTAAGTTGTTCTTTTTTTCACTAACAGTAAGGATTATGCAGAGAAAATCACAACCAGGTCCCTCATAAGGGATTTAATCACAACCAGGTCTCAAACAATCATTAAATTACATTGAAGTCCCAAAGGACCTGGGTGATATTAAATGGCTTATCATTTAGTTGTCAATACCAGCTCATTGAATCATCAATGCATAACTCAATAGTTGTCAATAGCAGCTCCTTGAGTTGTCAATGCATCTCTTTCATTGACAACTATTGAGTTGTGAATTGACAATTCAATGACAACTTAATGACAAGCCATTTAATATCACCCAGGTCCCTTAGGATTTTAATGTAATTTGATGATTGTTTGGGACCTGGTTGTGATTAAATCCCTTATGAGGGACCTTGTTGTGATTTTCTCAATTATGTATTCCAATTTAGTTAACAATTATTGTTTATTGTCAATTCGGGGAAATTTGAACAGTCTATAACTCTAGATAGACTGTACAGCAAAGATTTGCTTAAAACAAAAACCATTTTCCTGCCTCATATGAAGAGAATTCAAACTTGTTAATTTAATTTATATACTGATCGTCAAATTTGCAGCCACGAGTAGAAGCTGCTATGGTTAATGCCAGAATACATAAGGCCGTGAGAACTTCCCAGGCTAAGGTTGGGTACATCGGACCTACTACTGATTTCAACTATGATCATCAACATCTTGGTACCGATCCCCAAACACTAGTTGAAATTGTGGAGGGTCGGCATCCATTCTGTGCAACTATTTCAATTGCTAAAAACCCTGCCATCATAGTGGGCGCTGGGGTTTATGAGAGGAATGACAAAGATGCAATATTTGCAGCTGTTAATGCCATTGCAGATAAGGCAAAGGTCATCAGACCTGACTGGAATGGCCTTAATGTACTGCTTCTCCATGCTGCCCAGGCTGCTGCACTAGACCTTGGACTTGTTCCACAGTCTGAAAACAGCATTGAGTCAGCAAAATTTGTGTATGTGATGGGTGCTGATGATATAAACTTAGACAAGATCCCAAATGATGCTTTTGTTGTATATCAAGGTCACCATGGGGACAGAAGTGTTTACCGCGCTAATGTTATATTGCCAGCCGCTGCCTTCAGTGAGAAGGAAGGTTTATATGAAAATACTGAAGGATGCACTCAAGAGACATTGCCTGCAGTACCAACTGTTGGCGATGCCAGAGATGATTGGAAGATTATTCGGGCTCTGTCTGAGGTTGCAGGAGTGAGATTGCCCTACGATACGATCGGAGCTGTTCGCTCTCGGATTAGAACCGTGGCGCCCAACCTTGTGAACATGGATGAGAGAGAGCCTGCTATTTTTCCAGCTTCTCTGAAACCTGAAGTCACTGGGAAAATGAATTTGAAGACTCCTTTTGGAACTGCAGTGGAGAATTTCTACATGACTGATTCCATTACCAGGGCATCAAAGATAATGGCACAATGCAGTGCCATGCTATTGAAGAAGTAAGTAAATAATTACCTTTTTCCTTTTTTCTTAGTCTAAATAAGAAATGCAGATTCTTGTATTTATCTTCCTACGTTCAAGCCCCGGTGCTGCTTGGCCAGATTGGAATTACATAATAAAATTTAAACAGTCTCTGTTCCACTTATGTATTATGCAATGTATAGGCATCACATTTTGTAGAGTGTAAAATTTTGGGTTGAACTAATTTTTAGAGTCCTCTTTGAGCTTTATCTTCGGCTCCTATTCTCTGAAAATGGAACCACGTTTTCTTTTTCAGATTCTCTAATTATACTCGCTATAACTTGAAATATGTCAGCAGCCTAGCATTGTATATGGTTTGAAGTGAGTTATATCAATTTATGTATAACTAGTAAGGTTTGTTATAAGGTTTATATCATACTATTATAATTGATGACTGATTGATTATTGTTGAAGATAGGACGAAGATATCACTTTAAACCACCGGTTTTTCATTTAACCATTAGCCAAAACCCAAAAGACATATAAAGAAGAAAGAGAAAAGGTGACGAACTAATTATGCACAGCTTGTAAAGTGGTTTACTTGAATCATATTTGATTACTTTGGCTTCTTTTCTTCTTTTTGTGGATTCAAAATAAAAAAGGGGAAAAAAATAGAGATATTTTAACTGAGGGAATGAAATCAAGTGGATAGCTAAATTTATGGATGGAAATGACAGCATTAGGATGAAGAGAATGGTAGAGATCATTCAACCCTTCATTTTGAATGTGAATTTTCGTTTTTCCAACAAAATATTTGATGTGTAAAAATTAAAAAATAAGTAGAAAGTCTGAGAAATAAGTGGTTGTTGTTAAGTAGTGTGCTAATAGTTTGGGCCTTTATAGGGCTTTACCCAACACTTGTCATGTTTTCCCCTTTTGTTTTTTTGCTTTGAGACGTAAAGAAGCAAAACCTTGTTAAGGAATTTTGCTTTCTTCTTTATCAAGTTGATTGGGACCTACGTGTTCAATTAATAATTCCGGATGAATTTACTAAATATTTGGGGGCAAATTGAAAATAAAGGGGGGATTTAGAGTACCAGTGCTTTCTGTGTAAAAAAATTGATTAGATCATTCTCAGTGATAAAATTGTGATGGAGAATTTTATCCAATTTTCCCGTAAGAAATTGTCATCACCAAGCATCTAGGCATTGTCAAGTGTAAAACGAAATGGAATTATATAATTGAACGTCATACAATACTAGTGTTAATTATGATTCAGTGTTCAAACAATAATGAAATATAAAATTCAATTATATATAACTTGACTTCTATTTTATGATTCAATGTGGCATACGATAGGAACCTAATAAATTACTTTAGAGTGCTACTTAAAAGTCACTTTCAAATATGTTTATAAGTTACTTCCAACATGTTTCACCAAAACTAAGAAAAACTTAATTAATATGATATATTAACTATGTCTTTAAAGTTAATAGTTTTTTAACTTTACCTATATTTAATATACAGTATTTTATCCTAGGAGTACAAAGGTAAGGAAACACTCCCTTCATTCATTAATATAGGAAATATTTGGGGAGCTAAACTTGTTTCAAAATGTAACACCTCTTTATATTTTTTTCTCACATCTTCCCTAAATCATTTCTAGTGATGCCCCTGAATAATAAACAAGTAAGAGAGGGAGGGTAGAAATAAAGATATGTGGTTATGGTGTTTGGTAATATCATATAATTTTAATTAACTTAACTAATATTTTTAATCTAATCAAATTAGGGATATATATCTTCTATTTAGGAACGAAGGAATTAATAAGTGTTACATTCATATAAAACATTTAATGATATGACTTACAAAAAGGACAAAAGGGGAAAAAAACCCTACCTTATAAATAGTACTAGTCAAGAGGAGTATGCTTTACTGATAGTATATATATGAATGGGTGATGGGATAAAGGTGTGTGCATATTGTTGGCTTTTGAAGTATGAAGGTGAGGTAATATGACTTTGTGTGAGGGACAAGTAGGTAGCTGAGGTGATGAGAGGAAGATGGGAGGCACATGAATCCCATGTTGAACAAAAAGATCTAAACACTTAAAAGAGAAAAATGAACAAAAACAAACAAGCTAAGGGAAAAAGGAGGCATAACTTCCTTCCCTTTATATGAATATCATCTCTCATATGTCTTAATGCGCCTTTGACATTATGTTTTGGGAACATATCACTTGCCAAACCCTAATCTATTACACCCCACAGTCCCACACGTCTTAACATTATATTGTGCTTCCTCTTCTCAGGACCACTCTCTCAATCATTTGCCTTCTTCCACCTAACCCTAACCCTACCCCCACAAGCACCTGAAGAGATCTTTATGCCAATCTCAGTACACTCGATCACTTCTTCAAGCTTTTCTTAGATTTCCCATTACCTCTAGAGAAGATCTCTGCTCTGTGTGTGTGTGTGATCTTATCGATCATTAATTATATATGTGTGTGTGTAAAAAGGTCCACCTTGTTGGTAAAAACATGCAAAAATCAAGCAAACAATTAATCCAATTGACGTCATGCCAATAATCGACACTGTCTTTAAGAGATATTATGCAATCCCCTCAGTTGAATAGATTGTAGCACTCTTTAGGATTAAACGAACCCATCTATAATAATACAGGGTTCCATATATAATTAGCAGAAGATTTATAACTCAACAAAATACAACTGAAGATTCATGTTCTTTTTTCTCTTAAAAGTCTATTATCACAAGTTATTTTTAATGGTGTCATTGTTGGGAATATTTATAGATATTGAAAAGATACATCGAAATGGTGTCTCTTGAACCTCCATGTCTCTTCAATCAAACAATCACAACTATATGTCTTATTCATGAATCTCAAATTTAATTCATAAATAACCATAAATTCCTTAATTTATAAGGATATGACTTATCCACTGGGTCACTCTCCATTTAAAAATATTTCAATAATAACAGAGAGACACTTTCTTTGACACACTCACACACAATTTTTACAACACACCTCATCCTCTCTGATTTATCTCTCATGACTTGCAACTCCATTGGAGTTAGTTGAGGAATTTACTTTAGTTATGGGTGTAAGATTTTAATTTATCATATATATATATATATAATTTGCTTCCAAAATATAGGAAAGTTATGGGTATAAGGGAAGTTTTCACAAAATATAGGAAAGTTTTCAACGCATATGTTGTAATGGTGTATTTCAGAAAAGTTAACATTTATTAATGTTAACTAATTTCATTAACTTTTTTAGTTTCTGTAAATTAATTATCTCATTCTTAGGTTAAGGTGCGGATGGAGTAGTCTAGGATAGTAAAACAAAGTTGGGTTTGCGATTAAACTCTATCTTTTTAATCTTTTTAAACTGTAATAATTCATCCATGAAGTGTTTCGTGAAAACAAAAAGTTCAATAAACTCAATAAAATAAAATTTATTAAGATTATTATTTATTCAGATTATATTTACTTTTTTTATCAGTTTCTAGTAAAAGAATGAGAATACGAGAATTACTTTCGAGATCTCGTCGATCTCATTTTTCACTCAACTTTTGTTACCTAACTTTGTTTTACGTATCAAACATAGCCTTGAAGATAATGATCATAAGAGGGCGATTAAGTTAATTATAGATGGCTGGTTGTTGGGAATAAGAAGATTCGAAGAAAACTTAAAAAGAATAATAATTATTTGTAAAAAGAAATAAAAAGAAGAAAAGAAGCATTGCGTGGAGGAATCCCGCGTGGCGCTAGTGACACAGCACAATGATTGAACTATATGCATCATTGTCTCTCAAATTGACCACTTAAACCATGCATTTTAGTCCACTTGTTTAGTAATCCTTTAATTTAACGTAACTCTCCAACTTGGATTAAACGTTTTAAATGCCTTCCAATCATTTATGTTTCTTATCCATTCTTCAATCCACCATCTTTGAATACCATTGCACGCCCATAATCTATAAGATTAGTTATAGCCAGCTAAGCTAGTTAAGATGTTTTAATCATAAAGATAGAAATATACCCATCTAGTCTTTGATTTTAGGAGATAAAAGAAACAAAATCAATTACTTATTAAAATATGTGTATTTATCATTTTTTTTCTAAACTACTTTATTTAACTAATAAACTAATATACAATATAAAAATATGTAACATATGGTATAATTAAGTAATTTATTCAGTTTCTTTAATCTCTCTATCAGTCAACTTGATTTTACGTTGAACACTCGTGAGAGTGCTTTCTCTTATCCTAGATGTAGAAACTACTTAATTTCTAGGGTTTGTTTTGGTACTAAGTGTAATATCTTAATTTACTATAATTTTTCTTCCAAATTTTAATTATTCTCTAAATTAACGCTGTTTATGTGCATATTAATATGTCTTCATCAATGGGTAATTCCAAAGAAAAAAGATTGAAGATAATATTTTAAGGAAATCAACTCATATTTTAATAAGAAATAATTTAACCAGCCTTTTTAATATATGTAAATTGGTTATACAACTCATACATAAAGACTGAACTATGAAGTGATAAATTATTTATTATATTGTTTACGAACATGATTCATTTTCATAATTTTGCAAAGTGCCATGCAGTTATATACAAAATTTGATATTTGACTATTATTTATTATCTATAAACAATATGACTTTCTAAAAATTTCTTTTAGACTTCCCTGAATGTAATAATAATTAGGTAATTAATTAGTTTCTATTATGTAATTCCAAAAACTTTGCGATTGAGTTTCACTATTTACAAGTCAAACATGACTCCTACGGAAATTGTTTAATTTTTATTATGATAGATAGATTGATATGAAAGCATCGGTCCCCAGTTAATATATAATATACATGCATGGGAAGACTTTGCGCATATAATAGACCAAATTGACTAGATGTTTTCCCTAATTCTTACCTTTCGTTAATTAATTTATTAATAAATCATTTTCGCAACGCCATAATTGGTAGAGTATACGTAAGGCTCCACCTAATCTATGGTCGTTAGACTGCTGCCGTGTCGGTCAAGCACAGGGTCAACCATTATGTTTATCTTTTTCTCTTCAATTATATATTGTGGGGTCATTTATATATGTATATATTATATATATTGATATACCTAATTCCGAACAAAACTTGTTCTAAGAGATAAGGACTTGAAAGTCTCTCTTTCAAAGAGATAAGGACTCATTACCAACACACGCCCTTCATGAACTGAACTCAATGATTCTAGCAGTAATCATTTGCTGTTACTATATTAAACTCTAATCATAGTATAGAAACTATATGTAAACTCATTCACATCTGAATTAAAGTTAAAAAATGATATATCATACCACATTTTTGCCTACTTTTTTTACTTCGATAAAAGTTAGGAATATTTAAAGACCGAAGGGGGAAAGAATATAATAGAAGATTACTCGTAATAAAATAAAATTCACCTGTGGAGGAGGAGTAGTAGTAGTGATAATCTATATATCTACTATATGTGTGTGTACAAACAAAATAAATGAAAATCAGTTTGAAAGTGAAGTTTATTTGGTGTCACTTCTTTATTATTGTCACGAGAAGTTAGTTGACTCGTAGTGAAATAATTTTTTGTTTTGTTTTTATGACTGCCTCCTAAAGTCGAAACCATAGTGATGTGTAGAAAGATTTTAAGTGACACTTGTAAAAATATATTGTCCATTGAATAGTTCAAGAGACAAAAAAATTTCTTTCCTTAAAAGACATCAATAAATAGTGACTTTCAGAGTCGTCCTCTTTGAAACATACTAAATAATATAGTTTGATATATAGGCGCCACGTTTCACTATTGATCAAATCCTTGTTTTTATTTTTGGTGCAGTGTATATAACACTGAACCGCCCATGTTACCACAATCAATATCTATAGCTCAGGACACTGCTTCAGCACATGAACTATTTTGTATGATTTCGATATTATAGCAAAATATTAAATCTTCTTCCATGCCTCCATATATATCATTTTTGGACTTGCAGAAACTGTAACTAACACACACAAACAATGATAAAATTGGACAGGAAACATGGGCGAATAATATTAATGTGTCGTTGTTGTGTCATAGATAAAGAAAAAGAACATGTATGTAATGCGGCGATCTGAGTGGAATAATGTTTTTTTTTTTTTCAGAAAATACAAGTAGGTAAATTTTGATTCAGTGGATAAGAACAAAACGACAATAATAATTCTATGTTTGCATCATCATTATTCATTCTCGCCCACTCCAATAAATATATATACTTATTATATATATATATATATAAATATAAAGTAGCTAGGGGCCATGCAGGTCTTTTGCAGTGTATTGTCCTTTTTATATATATATATATATATATATATATATATAATATATTTAATGTAATACCGTGGATCACATAATATCTTAACTAAATATCTAAACAACCAATTTAGATCGAGGTTTTGCAATTAAAATGGTTCTCTCCATGGCCTCTTTTTTTACAAGATACAATTCGAAACTCACTCTTTCTATTTTATGATTTAGTTAATCTACCTCTCAACCAAATATCATTAGATTACAATGTAGTATTTTTCTTTTTTTTGTTTGCCAATAGTAGTGTTTAATTTATTCAATACACAACAGTTTATTTTATTCTTTTTTTTTTTGTCAACATGGCAGGAGCATGGAGGTTTAATTCGATCTATTTTGATTGGTTTAATATCCTTTAATAACGAAACGTTTTTATAATATATACTATTAACTATTAGAATATTAATTATATGTGTTTAATCATGTTTAGTAACCCGTGACTATTTCTTTAACTTCAATAGTGATATATTTAAGAACCCTGTTAGTTCTTTTTATATTAGGATTCGATGGTGTCAAAAAACAACAAAAAGAGAGAGAAATATATTATTAATGCTTTTAATAAAAGGTGGGAATCTCATCCATAATGATTTTTTTTTTTCAGAATCACCATCTCATCAACTTTTTTTAGTACAAAATTAGTTAATTTATTTAACAGAACAATCAAATGACAATACATCTAGAACCACCAACTGATCTCATGTTATGACCAATTTGGAGACCCATATAGTCTTAAAATAGAAACACATCACAGCATATACTAACACAAACACTAACCGTCTAACAATATCTTGAACAAATAAAACCTTAAGCTTGAACTGATGACACATAAGCACTTCAAATTAAACACTGCTTGCTGAAGATTGGGTCTCACCTCGAACAAGCTTCAATACCGCCAAACTAGACACTACTTAAAAGTCCCAAAGACTATGCATGAATAAATATTACTTATCATTGATATCGATAAAACAAGGAATATAAGAGGACGCCACCATGAACTACCGATTGCTAACGGTGACCCACAATGTTGATAACTGTAGAGCTATTAATAAATATGATCATTGTATGACCTTGTTGAGAAGATAAAGGGGTAAGCGATTTTATTATGAAAGATTGGTTAGTTTCCCTTGACCATGTCTTTTATAGAAGCAAACTCTTGTACATATTGACTTACCCACCAGGCTGATCATGATAGTCAGGATATCAAAGTTAAAAATGATCCACCCTTAAATTGTAGGAATTCTGCTCACTTACGTTTCAACTGTGGCTATGTATTAAAAAAAAGTTATTATATGTTTTTATGTATATAGATATAAGCTTATATCTATAGAGAGGTAGAGAATTGCATATAATATTTACAATTAAATTGATAGATTCATTCTAAAATCATAAAGAAAAAATATAAATATTTACAAAATTAAATGAAAAGGTTCTTACACAAACTTATTAAATATGGTCGGATGGAGCCCAATAAATATTGAGTCTTTTTTTTTTTTTTTTGTCAAGTGAATAAATATTGAGTCTCTATTGTAAAATGCCCGACAAATTTACTGAGATTTCTACAATTGAATATTGACTACCTTTTATTTAATTAATGTTAAAGAATAATTAATAAATTAGAACTACATCATGTGAACTGTCACCGGCAATTCTCGTCCATATATGATCATCAATCCAATTTTTTTAAGTTTTAACTACACTACAGTCCTAGACTCTTTATAAAGGGTGGAAAAGCAAAGTAGTATGAGATTACCAAATCGGACTGATATATCATCGGAAACCTCTTTTTGGATTCACTACTACAAAAAAAAGGGTTTTTATATCCGTTATTTTGGGTTTTTTATGTCACTTTTGTATGTGACATAAAAGCAAGTGTCATAAAAAAATTGATTTTTCACGTCACAATAAATAACAGACATGAAAAGTTAGAATTTCCACGTCACATGTTATAAAAAAAGGGACGTGGATAAGTCACAAAATGTTGAGTTTTATCTGTTAGGTCTCTAAGAAACCATGTTACAAGTTACAAAATGAGTGACATGGTTTCTCCTGTCAGGATAAACCATGTCACTCATTACTCTAGTATGTGACGTGAATTCTATTTTTTTTAAAAAAAAATAGTTTCTTTTTTGTTTTCCCCCATATTTTCATGCATTGCATTGCTGATGGAAACAGATTAACATAGTTAACAGATGTAAACCATCAACCAGAGATATAACTAATTTAATCAAACTAAACATATATACATGTGACTTTTGCTACTACTACACAAATAAAAAATTCCATTTTTACACAACTTAGTATTTTGTACAATGCTCACTGATTTCTACTAACCAAATCCAAAAGAAAAATTAACTTTGGAATGCAGAAAAATCAATAATTAAATTGGGAAACAAGCAAGAACAATTTCAAGAACAACTTGGATTTCGTGTTCTTCTAATTGAAAAAGTAAATCACTTAATGTAACAAATGTAACACAACACCTCTCATCTTGGAATATTTAGAAGTGGATTTTGCATGATTATTTCCATAAAATCGGTCAGGAAAATGACATTGAAGAAACAGAGACGCATACCTGCCATTGAAGAAACGGCAGAGCAAGAGGGAAGAAAGAAAAGGGAAATCAATAAACTAAGAATGCTTGAATACATCCGATAGCTAATTAAAGGTGTACACATTTCAAACAAAGCAAGGAAAAAAACAAAGCAAGAAGTAATGAAATTAGCAGGACAGGTAGCTAATTAAATGTGTACACATTTCAGTAACTAAGAATGCTCGACAAAAGAACTTAGAACTCTAAAATAAGAAGATATAAAAAAATGTAAAGATACAAAAATGCAGTACATAGAAAGCAAAAACCCAAAAGGAGAGAGAGGGGAGCTAAACCTAAAGAAGTAACAGAACAAAAGAATAGGTGGAAGAAGACGAAGTGAGGGAGCTGAGGGTTTGGGAGGAAGAAGAGGAAGTGAGGGAGCTGATGTTTTGATCGAGTCAGAGAAGTTATTAGCTAAGAGAGGAAAATGGGGAGCTGAGGGGGAAAAACGCCCTTTTTTTTAAAAAAAATTTAAGAAACAATGTCACTTGTATGCTTAATATATGACATGGAAAGAAACCATGTCACATATCAAAAAATCTGTGACATTGTTTCTTCTTTCCATGTCACATATCAAAAAATATGTGACATTGTTTCTTATTAAGAGAGGAAAATGGGGAGTTGAGGGGAAAAAAGGCACCATTTTTTTTTAAAAAAAAATTTAAGAAACAATATCACTTGTATGCTTAATATGTGACATGGAAAGAAACCATATCACATATCAAAAAACCTGTGACATTGTTTCTTCTTTCCACGTCACATATCAAAAAATATGTGACATGGAAAGAAACCATGTCACATATCAAAAAACCTGTGACATTGTTTCTTCTTTCCACGTCACATATAAAAAGCATGTGACATGTTTCTTAAGAGAGGGAAATGGGGAGCTGAGGGAAAAAAAGGCGCCCTTTTTTTAAAAAAAATTAAGAAACAATGTCACTTGTATGCTTAATATGTGACGTTGAAAGAAACCATGTCACATATAAAAAAACTTGTGCCATTATTTCTTCTTTCCACGTCACATATCAAAAAACATGTGACATTATGTCACATGTTTTTTGATATGTGACATTGTTTTTTTTCACGTCACATATCCTCCAATTTAGGGACATCGTTTCTTTTTGGGTCCCAAATTTAATTACAAAAATGCTATCGAGTTATTTTCAGTGTCAGTTTTATAATTGATTGACGTTAATTAGGGACAAGAAATGACCTTTTTGTAGTAGTGATTTTATATACATTAGCAATATAATTTATATTAACTCTAGAAGAGGTTTAACCAACTGATGGAACTGCTTTTTAAATTAAAGGTCTAATCTCGAGATTAATTTATTTTTAAAAATGCTTAATTTCTTAGGATATTCCAGCTATAGCCAGCCAGCCATGCAGATATTAGTTTCGTCCAAAGCCAATAAATTCATGACAATGTCTTTTTCTTAAAGCATATGCTTGACATGAAAACCTAAATGATTAAACCAGACAAACAAGTGCATTTTTTCACTCATATATGATGATCAATCACCAACATCGATCGAACCACATGCTAACTCCTAAACATCTGTCCTTGTCCTTGTATTTAATAATCATACACGAAGTGTGTGAATAATATAGTATCAGTAATTAATGACGTTGTTTTTACATACCCCGTGATACTATTACTTTATCGATCAATATCACTTTCTTATGATCATATAATCCGTGAACTCTTCACACATTTTCCTTTGTCCTGTGCTTAATTTCTTTTACCATAATTCTTGTTCTTAATTCAATATGGATTCATAATTAAGGTACACGTAATATGTAAATTGGTAGTTCAATCTTATTGCACCGTCCATTTTAATTTTTTTTGGCTTCCTCGTCACATCACTATGTTATACAACCTTGGCGTGAAACATAGCGCCGTTTAACTCATTGTAGCAAACGACAAAATGCAACAATAATCGGTAGGTGAAAATGGACAATTTCTAATATCTTCTCAACAGGGTATTTACACTAATAGTTCAATTTGGGTGAATAAATCATTTTTATAGTTGAGTAATACTATACCGGTGTTGAGTCACTATTAAATAGAAATTCAAAATTAGACTAAGAATTAAAACTGTTTTTATGGTAATGGACAAGTTTAGGGTCTGACTGAATTTTTTCATTAAAAAACTATTTAAAAAATTTCCCTATAAAAAGCCAAATATATTTTCAAACCATTTTTTATCATATGCCTTTATTTTATTAGAAAACATCTTCTACTATTATTATTATTATTATTATTATTATTATTATTATTATTATTATTATTATTATTACCATTAGACTTAGTTTAGATTTATTTCTTATATATATAAATATTATTAGTTAATTAAATCAAACCTCCTTTTTTTTGTTTATATATGCATATATTTATTTTTAGTCAAAATTTATTTTATTAGTATGACATCATCGTTTAGTCATCGGTTTAACGGGTTGGATCATGAAAACTAAAACTTACTAACCTTTCTAATTTGACATCTGACTTGGCTTTTAAAATATTGATTTATTTATCCCAGAAACTTGTAAATCGTTTTATGTTTTATAAATTACTAGATCTATTGTTAGCTTCTTCTTCTTCTTTTTTTTTTTTTGTAGACTTGTGCAAATGAAATGTTACGTTTCATCGAAGCATATTCAATGTGCACGCAATTCCTTTACTAGAATTATACAAACAAACCATACATAGAACTCTAAATCATCCTTTAAATTATGTACTATTATTATGAACTTGTGTTTCTTATTAATTTATTTTGTTTTGTGTGTTTCTTTTTCGTTAGAATGGTACAAGATTAGGTTAATTGAGTAGAAAGTGTAATCTATATACTGATTATAGATAGAAACAAAGAGAGTTTTGTACATTGATATTTTGTTTGGAAGTTTGAGGCTTCTTGGTCATTTGAGAGTTAATATGTATTCTTTCTCATCATCATGTTTATCAAACTAATACATAATATTAATATTTTAATATTATCTAACTCTTATAAAATGTATATATCACAGTAATCACACTTCCGATCCCCTTAACCAAATCCAAATAAAATAGACTCGTGAAATCAAAACATTGGCCACAAACTATGTTGAGGGCCAATAATTACCTAATTTTCGTGCATGATTATATTGGTCATTTTATTTAGAAATATTCCAAGTGATTAATTAATATGAATATAGAAATACTTATCTTAAATACTATTAATTTGTGTGGAGTTCAAAAATGAATGGTTTCGATTTTTATTTGTTTTCATAAATCAAATTCATTTTAATAACAATATAATCAACATAATGACATTAACTGTTTTAATTATTTATTTGTATAAAAAACTTGTTTTGAAAAATTAAATCAAGGAGTTAATTTTGTGGCCATTTAAATTTTCTAAATCTCATTTTGAAGGTAAGTATATTGTTAACCTCTTGAAATTCATGTCATTTTAGAACATTTTCCTATAGTTCATACGCTTTTTTGGTGGAATTATACGTATTTTGATATAGATATGATAGGAAAATGTGTCAAGCTGATATTTGGGTTAAAGTCATTGAATTCTTGAATTAAATGTGAATATGTTACCCTCTTTTTATCAACTTTGGCTTTTGTAGATTTCATTACTTGTTAGGTGGGTGAAGCCAATCAATTAATCCATATTTGAATTACATTTGAAGTTAAAATCAAGGAGCAAGAAGTGGAAAAGAAGATTTAAAGCAACCAAGAAAGCTGAAAAGAGAAGTTGTAGAAAGTTACTGGCCACAGCCAAAAGCACAGGCAAAATTCCTGGCCACAGCCAAATCCTGAAAAATTCCAGGTAGAGGGTTATTTGCTGCGGCCAACCAGTGCAGGCAAAAATCTTGGCTGCGACTAAAACTGCTGACAGACTGCACAATGAAAAATTCTGCTCGAAAATAAGGTTTAAAAACACCCAAAACTCACACTCAAACACATTCTTTCGACTTGGGCTTTCTTTGGGGGCTACTTGAGTGCATTTCTAAGTTAGGGCTTAAGGATTTTCAAGGAGATTCAAGTGGAGATCCAAGATTTGAAGAGATTCAACCTCATTTCCCTTGGTTTTTCTTATTCTTCTCTCTTTCTTCTCTGAAATTTCTCCATGGCTGTGTATATTTTTCAAATTTGTGCTTTTCACTCCATGAGTGGCTAAACTTCTATTCTATGATTATTTTGAACCTTTGTATGGATTAAAACTTGATTCTTTCTCTCTTTTGGTAGTAAATGATATATATGTGTTGATTTTATCCTTCTCTTCATGCTTCTAAGTGTTTGACCACCATTCAATTTGATTTGTTCATGTGGGTTTAACTTGAAAGAGCTAATCCATGTGTAAAACTTGGTTAAAATCATGCTTGACTTGAAATTTACATGATAAATAGAAAGTTTGTTGGTAAAATAAAGATATCTTTACTAACCTTGCATTGTCACATTATGATTGATTTTCAAAGTGGATTTTCATTATTTGTAGCAAGAGATTGTGCATTTTAATGAAAAGATAAACTTGATTTTGACTTGAGAAAGCTTAGTTAAGTGCATATGAACCCTAGAAAAACACATATATTCATGGAAAATACCATTTGAGAGGGAGTTCTTCATGTCTTATGAAATGCAAAGGGGATAAATAATCATAGACCCCATTTAATCCTTGAAGTTAAAAAATCCATTGTTTTTATCACTTTCTAGTTTTTAGAAATAGATTTTCAATAATTCTTTACACAAATAAAAATATGTTCTTGGTTCAACTTGATTGAAATCACTTAGTTTTTTGTTTGGTCAAAAATTTTAGTCCAAATCTCTGAGGAGAACGATATTTTATATTACTTACGACCCGTGCGCTTGCGGTTAATGCTTGATGGCGAATATATATTTTTGTCATATGCATAAAGGACGAAAATCCTTCTGTGAGGCCTCAATATGTGTACTGTATATATATATATATAAAATATATAAAAGGATCACAGTTATATCGACCTAGCTAGATTCAATGAACATGGCTGAGAATCCATTCTATTGTCTTCTTAAGAGACACACACACATACTTCGTATATAATAATACTGGCCTTTTAAAACATTAGAGCTAGCTAGCTAACTATTTTTTTTTGTTCAACAGCTAGCTAACTATTGACAAAACATTGTCTAAGAATTTCACAAGTCTTGTCGGAAAACTTTTCAAACACATGAATTGAAGTTAGGAGACCACGAAAATACCCGAATTTCCCTGCCATGAATTGATGTTAGGAGAATCTGTTGAGGGATTATTTAAAATTAATATATTGGTCTTTTGCTAAAAAAAATTAATATATTGGTCACGCACACACATATCTACGCGAACAATTACAATTTAGTTCCCCCCCCCCCCCCGGCGATGTCCTCTTTGCATTTCTATTACATTATTCAATTCAATCGTACTAATGTAACCCTTTTTATTGGGAAAATTTTAGTAAAGGATAACTGTAGACAATTAATGTGAAAGAATGATCAAAACTTTCTGAAATTTCACTGCAGGACCTAGGTCCTTAAATGAAAAAAAAATTTGCTGTGTGAAAAGACCAAAAAGCCCATGTGGAAAAGAGGAATTTATTTCACTGGGCACCCCTGTGGAAAAGTACACTGAGCTGACACACGTACTTTGAGCTGACAAGTACTTTGGACTGACAAAATGTACTGCTTGTGCATAAGACGATTTCCTTGTGCATATCGACATTTCCTTGTGCATATTCATATTTCCTTATGCGAGGCCTGGACATAGCACGTTATAAGGCCAATTTATTACTCATTGTTCATATAACGATTTCCTTGTGCATATTGACATTTTCTTGTGCATATGGCCATTTCCTTGTGCGTGGCGTGGACATAGCACGTTATAAGGGACTTTATTACTGCTTGTGCATATGGCCATTTACTTGTGTATATCGACATTTCTTTGTGCATATTCATATTTCCTTGTGCGAGGCCTGGACATAGTACGTTATAAGGCCAATTATTACTCATTGTTCATATGACGATTTCCTTATGCATATGGCCATGTTCTTGTTCTATGTCCAGAAATAATAAAGTCCCTTAGAATGTGCTATGTCCAGGCCACGCACAAGGAAGTGATCATATGCACAAGGAAATGGCCATATGAACAAGGAGTAATAAATTGGCCTTATAACGTACTATGTCCAGGCCTCGCACAAGGAAATATGAATATGCACAAGGAAATGGCCATATGCACAAGCAGTAATAAAGGCCCTTATAACATGCTATGTCCACGCCACGCACAAGGAAATGGCCATATGCACAAGGAAATGTCAATATGCACAAGGAAATCGTCATATGAATAAGGAGTACTAAATTAGCCTTATAATGTGCTATGTCCAGGCCTCGCACAAGGAAATATGAATATGCACAAGGAAATGGCCATATACACAAGCAGCAATAAAGTCTCTTATAACGTGCTATGTCCACGCCACGCACAAGGAAATGACCATATGCACAAGGAAATCGTCATATGAACAATGAGTAATAAATTGGCCTTATAACGTGCTATGTCCAGGCCTTGCACAAGGAAATATGAATATACACAAGAAAATGACCATATGCACAAGCAGTAATAAAGTCCCTTATAATGTGCTATGTCCACGCCACACACAAGAAAATGGCCATATGCACAAGAAAATGTCAATATGTACAAGGAAATCGTCATATGAACAATGAGTAATAAATTGGCCTTATAACATGCTATGTCCAGGCCTCACACAAGGAAATATGAATATGCACAAGGAAATCGTCATATGCACAAGCAGTACGTTGTGTCAGCTCAAAATACGTGTGTCAACTCAGTGTACTTTTCCACAGGGGTGCGCAGTGAAATAAATTCCTCTTTTCCACAAGGGCTTTTTGGTCTTTTCACACAGCAATTTTTTTCATTTAAGGACCTAGGTCTTGCAGTGAAATTTCAAAAAAATTTAGTCATTCTTTTACATTAATTGTTTATAGTGGTCCTTTACTGAAATTTTCCTCTTTTTATTTCAGTATTTACTTTTGGCTAGAAATCAGGGAAAATTTCAGTAAAAGACCACTGTAGACAATTAATGTAAAAGAATGATCAAAACTTTCTGAAATTTCACTGCAGGACCTAGGTCCTTAAATGAAAAAAAATTACTGTGTGAAAAGACCTAAAAGCCCTTGTGGAAAAGAGGAATTAATTTTAGATAAGGACCACTGTGCAAAAGTCATCCTTGGCTGACATTGAGCTGACAACGTACTTACATGAGCTGACACAACGTACTTCCTTGTGCATATGGCGATTTCCTTTTGCATATGGTCATTTCCTTGTGTGTGGCCTGGACATAGCAGGTTATAAGGGACTTTATTACTGCTTGTTCATATCATGATTTCCTTGTGCATATTGACATTTCCTTGTGCGAGACCTGAACATAATGTTATAAGGTGACTTTATTACTGCTTGTTCATATGACGATTTCCTTGTGTATATTGACATTTCCTTGTGCATATTCATATTTCCTTGTGCGAGGCCTGGACATAGCACGTTATAAGGCCAATTTATTACTCCTTGTTCATATGACGATTTCCTTGTGCATATTGACATTTCCTTGTGTATATTCATATTTCCTTGTGCGAGGCCTGGACATAGCATGTTATAAGGCCAATTTATTATTCCTTGCTCATATGGCCATTTCCTTGTGCATATGGTCATTTCCTTGTGCATAGCCTGGATATAGCAGGTTATAAGGGACTTTATTAATGCTTGTTCATATCACGATTTCCTTGTGCATATTGACATTTTCTTGTGCATATGGTCATTTCCTTGTGCGTGGCGTGGGCATAATGTTATAAGTTACTTTATTACTACTTGTTCATATGACGATTTCCTTGTGCATATTGACATTTCCTTGTGCTTATTCATATTTTCTTGTGCGTGGCCTAGACATAATGTTATAAGGTGACTTTATTACTGCTTGTTCATATGACGATTTCCTTGTGCATATTGACATTTCCTTGTGCATATTCATATTTCTTTATGTGTGGCCTTAAGAAAAGGGATTAAACAATTAGCAACAAACCAACATCTTGTTAATTTCATATAGTATAACTCTGCAGCCAGCAAGAAAATAGAGGAAGAAATTCGAAGGAACAATAGAGAACAAGAACAAGAAATTCAACGGCAGAGGCAGGGAAGCAAGAAAAATTATCCAAAGTTCCTAACTTGTAAAATTAAGCATGCAAGGCATTCATTAACTCTTTCTACTCTTGGTTGCATTATTTCCCAAAATTTTGGTCTTTTGACCAATCGAAACCGAATGGAGCAGGGGAGGGAAAAAGAAATTTCAACAAAATTCTAACTTCAAAAATGCCCAGGCACAACACATTCATAGCCTTAATCCTACTCCTATGAAAGATTAATTAGTCATTCAAGCAATATTTTCGCAGAAATTAGCTATATTAGCGTCGGATGAACAGTAGCAAGAGGAAGAAAATTTGAGAAATCTGACAACTCGAGCTTCCCAACTCAAATCCACTTCGAGATTATTGTGATTCAAGTCCTAAGCTTCATTTTCATGGGTTTAGAAGCTCCAAAACCCCCCAAATTTTCAAATCTCTCTCTCCCATTCAAGCTTGAAATCGGACAAAAGGAGAAGAGGATTGAAGAATAAAAGCTTACCCAATGTTCTTTGATGCTTCTTGAACATTTTCCTCTCCTTGCCGTCGCTGATCGCCGTCGTTGGTGGCCGGATTCGCCGCTGGGGCTCGAAGGAACCAGATAAAACGAGAGAGCAAAGAGAGAGAGAGAGAGTGTGTGTGTGTAGAGAGTGAGAGAACTCGAATGTTCATTTATTCAAGCAATATGGCTGATTTCAATATTTGCACAAGGAAATGTCAATATGCACAAGGAAATCGTCATATGAATAAGCAGTAATAAAATCACCTTATAACATTATGTCTAGGCCACGCACAAGAAATTATGAATATGCACAAGGAAATGTCAATATGAACAAGGAAATCGTCATATGAACAAGCAGTAATAAAGTCACCTTATAACATTATGTCCACGCCACGCACAAAGAAATGACCATATGCACAAGGAAATCGTGATATGAACAAGCAGTAATAAAGTCCCTTATAACCTGCTATGTCCATGCCACGCACAAGGAAATGGCCATATGCACAAGGAAGTATATTGTCAGCCAAGGAAGTACGTTGTGTCAGCTCATGTAAGTACGTCGTCAGCTCAATGTCAGCAAAGGAATTAAAGCATTCTTGTAAATATTATCCAAAAAAAAGTGATCTTGTAATATTTCTTTAATAAGGCTAAGTTTATTTGTTTATCAGTAAGAGAATCCATACTTTTGGCTAAAAAGCTTAGAGATAACACATGCATGCAAGGATGCATGATATAGATGTGTACATTGTATGTGTATGTGTGTGAGAGAGACCTCATTATTCATATATAGTAATAGTACAACATCTCACTACTACAAAAAACCATTTTAACATCACCTTTTAATGTCTGTTAATTATAAAAGTGACATTGAAAAAAAAGGCGGTGGCAATTTTGTAACTAAATGGTAAGGGAGGAAGAAACCACGTCACACATTTAAAAGGTGTGACGTGGTTTCTAAGAGGCGGTGGCAATTTTGTAATTAACTGGTAAGGGAGGAAGAAACCACGTCACACATTTAAAAGGTGTGACATTGTTCTAAGAGGTGGTGGCAATTTTGTAATTAACTGGTAAGGGAGGAAGAAAACACGTCACACATTTAAAAGGTGTGACATGGTTTCTAAGAGGCGGTGGCAATTTTGTAATTAACTGGTAAGGGAGGAAGAAACCACGTCACACATTGTAAAGGTGTGACGTGGTTCACGTCACACATTTAGAATGCGTGACGTGAAATCTTAGAAACCAGGTCACACATTTACAATGTGTGACGTGGTTTCTTCCTCCCTTACTAGTTAATTACAAAATTGCCACCGCCTTTTTTTTCAGATCGGGCTCCCTTACTCATTCCCATTCCTTCTCACTCGATCGAAACCCTAACCTTCATTCCTCTCCATCGATGAAAATCTAAATCTACTCTCTTTTTGTGCTCTCTCTCGGGTGCAGCGACTCCGGCGTACTCGACAACAGGTTCCTGGCGATCGGAGGCTCCGACGACACATGCAAGAGTAGATTTAAGCTCAGGTAATCTCCTCTCTCCATTTCTGACCGATTTGAGGATTTGCAGAAGAATCGATTGGGGTCTTGAGAAGTTTTGAAATTTCTAAACCAGTTGAAAGTAAGATTAGGTGTCAGTTTAGAAGCTTTGTAAAAGAATTTGAGGAAGAGAGTAGTGTTTGGCCGAATCTCTTCCAATTTGAGCTCGGGTTACTATTCATCCGAGAAGGGAAAATGGAATTTTAGTCTTCAACCACTTAAAAGCTTGTTAAAATTTAATTAGGAATAAGATTAAGCTAATATGTGATTTTGTATGCTCAATTTACGCGTTGCATGTGAAGTGTGATTTTTATTTTCTTGCTCTGTTTGGTTCGACGCTTCAGTGATGATGAGGAATAAATTAGAGTTATTAACTTTCATTGCATGATGGATTTCTGATTCAAATTGTATCCATTATTAGGCCCTGTTTCTGTGATGTCTTGTTTATGTATTTGAGGCTTGATTCCTGAGATGTCTATGCTTGAATTTCTGATTTACATGGGAATTTCTAACCGGTATTATGGTGTTAAGCATTGGAAGTCTGAATGATTGACTTAAATAATTTTAAAATATCAATGAGTTATGGTTTAAAATGTATGGGGTAAAGGTTGTGTGAAGCCATATATTATCGTTGATAACTTTATTAGTATTAAGGCTGGATTCTTGATATTCTTGTTTGAATGGTTAAATTTTCAGTTGTCATAAAGTAAGTTTAGGAATGCTCAAGGATCAATTTCAGTTGTCATAAAGTAAGTTTAGGAATGCTCAAGTATTAAGCCATATATTATTGTTTGAATGGTTAAATTCATTGTCTAAATTTTACTTTTGGCAGGCATGTACATCTTGATGAGCCAGGAAGAACTGAATGGAAAGGATTTTTTGCTGGGACAAGAGCTGCTGCCGCTGGTGTGCATATGTTTTTCAGCTATTAAGGATTATTCTTCTTACGAATATTAAGATGATAAAGTTATCACTAAGAAAAAAAAATCAGACAAATGATATTTTATTGTATTATTATTGTGAGATATTTTATTGTGAATAATACTGTTGATCTGCAATGTATCTATTTCTATGACATTTGCAATGAATACAGATTGGGAAATCAAAAGAAATTAATTAAAGAATGGTTTTTTTATAAAAAAAAACCACTAGAAACCACGTCACAAATTGCTAAGTTGTGACGTGGTTTCCTGAGAAACCACGTCACACATAACCAATTTGTGACGTGGTTTCTATAAACCACGTCACAAATTGGCAATTTGTGACATGGTTTCTCCCTCGTATGCCACATCATAAACATCTAATTTTTTAGAAACAACGTCGTAATTTTTGTAATTTGTGACGTGAAAAATCTGACTTTTCACGTCACTTTTTAGTGTGACGTTAAAAGTCCAGTTTTCCACTTCACTTGAATTTATGTCCCCTTAAAAAGTGACGTGAAAAGCCCAAAATTTGTTACGTGAAAACCCTGTTTTGTAGTAGTGTCTTCACTTAATATTATGAATTATTTTCAACCGCATTTTAATATATGACTTATTTAATTAATATATATATATATTTTTATCTCAGTGTTTATATTTATCAAGTCCTATAGTTTTCCTCACACGACAAAGTTTTTTCTTTGTTTGATTGACATGTCTTAATTAAAATGAAAATTGGTCATCTCATATCTCTTGGAGTTTGTTTCTCTTTACATTCATGGAGTATATTTCTTTGGTTTACTCTTTCCTTAAACCAGAAATGTGTATTGTTTTTTTTTCAAAAAAAAAAAAAGCAACTAGAATACACTTTTTCGAAATTCTTTGGTATATACTTAAAGTTAAAGTAGTCTTAGTTAATTAATATGAATTAACCGCTAGATAATATATAATTTCTTTATAAAAATTTCTAGCTAGAGTTCATAAAGCTTGTATTTTTCTAATCACTCTACTACTTATAGTAAATGCCTAATATTCATGTAATAAAAATCCTTTTTTAAAAAAAATATTACGCAATATATTTTATATTATTTAATACTATTCATGATTCATAAGCAACATTGATATATACAATCATTGTAAATTAAATCACCCATATAAATAAATAGTAAAATGACACTCACCCATATAAATAAACACTACAAAAAAACATAGAATTAGTAACGGAATTTACCCACTGAAATTTCGTTGGAAATCATGTTTTCCGACAGATTTCCCACGAAAATGGATTTTCCGACACAAAACCATTCCGTGGGTAATTCCTTGGTGGCTAAATAATTTAGCGACGGAAATTTGGTTCCTTCGCTAATTACCGACAAAATTTCCGATGGAAATTTACCCACGGAATTTCCGTCGCTAATCCGTGGGTAACTTTTTTTTTAATTTAATGCAATATGGTCACCGTCGGCCGCCACCCCCCTCCACCGCCAGCCGCAGACCGCCAGCCACCGCCGCCACGTGGCACCTCCACAAGCCGCCGCGTGGCGCCTCCACACACCGCCATGTCTCGCATCCACATATTGTTTCCAATTGTGACGAAGTGGAGATTCGAACCCCCGACCTCCTGCATGCGTGCTGATGCCTTAACCAGTTGAGTTATGAAAACCCTATGATATTATTTGCAAACTATTATATTTATAATATTTAAACTCCCATTAGTATAATTATGTTTTTTCTTTATATATATGTATATATATCAATTTTTATAAATTTTTATAACATATTATTTATTAAAATAATGTAATTATAAAGTAATTATTAAAATGATATATTAGAAAAAAATATTTAATTTCGAAAAAAAAAGAAAAAAATATTTAATAATTTACCCACGGAATATTCCGTGGGGAAATTTACCCACGGAGATTAGCCACGGAATATTCCGTGGGTAGTGGGTAATTACCCACGGAAATATTTCCGTGGGTAATTTTTCCGTCGGAAATTCCGTCGCTAATAACTTGCTTTTTTGTAGTGAAATGATTCAATTTTAAAACTTACATACACTCCTTTAATTCTATATATAAGGCACTTCAAACATGCTTCACCAAAAATAAGAAATTGTTTGGACTACACAAACTCTGTTCTAAAATTTAATAACTTTCCTAATTTATCTTTATTTAATATTATAAATAATTAAAGGGTAAAATCGTACTTTTATATAAAATTTAATGATGAAAATTATAAATATGACAAACAAAATTTATCTCTTTGCCTTATGCATTGGACTAGTGGAGTAAATAATTGAATCCAACATGTTCTTTAAAATTGATTTTTTTTTCATCCGAAAAGGTAGGCTTTAGTGAAAATCACACTAATATTTTGGGGGAGGCAAATTCCGATCCACAAATCACTTGGTGGGAATATAATGGAACTATTCCCTATTAGAAAGACCCAAGACATTGCGATATGGACCACACAAAATAAAGGGTGCTAAAGAATCTATCTTGTTTGTACTCACACATATAAGAAATGTGTGTGAGAGAGAGATTTTTTTTTCTCTGAATTAAATTATGCAAAACTTCCAATCAATCACGCTAATCAATCTTGGCGGTTAGTAATGGACATTAAATCTCTATACAACAAGCTATGTAATCCCTAACGAGGCTCTCATAACAAATGCAGGCTTATGTTCTTTGTCAAAATTACACTCGGTTAGCTAACCAATCAGCACACTAAAATTACCTTCCATATATGTAAGTACGCTCTATTTGTATTTCCCATTATATTTGGTCAACATTTTTTGTGTTTTTTTACTACATATAAGTATCTTCCTATTGAAGATAATCCTATTCAAAATGCTGTCAGCAATTTAATGTGAACAACTCTTTCAACGAGAACTCAAACATTAGTTCGTCGTAAGGAACTAGCCCTTTGTATTATATATACCCACCTTCCATTGGTGTCAACAACAACCTTCTTGAAATCCTTACTGTAAAGATAGTGGTAACCTGACCACACATCCTATATATCATACTTGGTTTATTAGAGCTTCACAGCCGCATCTATGTACAATCTCACCCACCCTATATATACACATACATAGACATGATTATTATGTAATTGTAAGAAGAAAGAAAGTATAGGGATGGTGCTATAGCGTTATAATTGGGAAAAATAGGAGATAAAGTGGGATAATGAGTGAAATGGAAATAAGTATGAAGTGTGGGGTTGAGAGAGGTTTGAAGTATAGCGTCTGGTTTTTGACCACTTCTTCCTTTTTATTCATTTGGTTGCCTAAATCAAAGCTGGCCAATAGCTGTACTTCAATTAACTTCACTCCTATATCTATCTATCTATCTATAATCTATCCCACTTCCCATCACTTTCTTTCAATTTTGGTTTTCAATCCTAACTATAATGATTTATGGTAAGTTCCATATAATCTAGTATGATTCTCATCATGTATGATATTGAGGGAAGAGTACAGCTTAGAAAAAATGATGGTGAAACCTACGGTTGAGCTCTTGCTATGCTTCCTTATGTATTAGATAACTAATTTATTGAAATTAAGAAAATTAAGTAGTTTGATAAATTAATTATTAAATTTTTTTTTTTATAAAATACCATAAGCTACATTGAAAGTTGAAACTACGATTAAGGAAACCCTTTTAACTTAAAAATTTATAAATTTGAGAGTTAGTAGATTATTTAGGTCTTACATTAAAAACCAAAACAAGTTCTCTAAGTAGCTAATTCTTAAATTTAGGGCTGAAAGAAGTATAGATCTCTAAGCATTAACAAGCTAAGTGGCCATGCAACAATTAAAAACTTATTCAAAGTGGCATTAATTACAAAGTGAAAAATGACCCACACCGAAGTTCTGGTAATTCAAATCGTGTTTTTGTTTGAACAACATTCGTTAATTAAGTTGCTTGCCAGTTGCATCCTTGCAAGAGTTGAATGATCCTCGATTGCGACAGTACAGTTCATCACCACTCACAATCTTAACGGATTCCATTGTGCTGCCCTTAAATTTCGAACCTATTAAATTCATTTCCCACATTTTTCTGTATATATTAATAAAGGCTTGAGTAATTTTGTCAAAAAAATACTAACAACTTAGAAGCGATGGATTGGGTATCCGTGTAATTTTTATGAACAATTTTAACTTAAAAAAGTAACTAAAACGAATCACTTTTTCTCTTTCCGTTGATGATTAAAATTAATTTTTGGGTAAATGGTCTATTTTGTCTAGGAAGTAATTTTCATTTAGGAACTCCTTTGTCATGAATTTTTTTTTTTCAAAATTACCTTGGCAATTTTAAAATATAGTAATATTACCCTATTTAGTTAAAAATTCACGTTAACCATTAAAAAGTTGATATTAACCGTTAATATATTAACGGTAAAGAGTAATATTGCTCCCTTTTAATACGACCATGATAAAATTGTACAAAAAAATACTTCCAAAACAAAATAATTCCTACGGGAAATCTTTCTGAGCAAAATAAGCTTAAAACCCTTTATTTTTTAACGGTTAATGTTAACTTTTTAATAATAAGGATACATTTGGTCCTTTTTTTTAAACATTTAATATTGATATGTGTGTGTATAAATTATCCTCATGATCCTTTTAATTTGAGGCATTTTATAATTGGGATGGATTTACTACCATTAATCCTCCACCCCCACGCAGCACTGTGATTTGATTTAATGTCCATATGGTATTAATTTTCTTAAAAACTAGTAATAACTCTTTGCACATGATAATTATGACGAAATATAATTGAGTAAACCTAATTCAATTAATTTGTTTGAAACAATTAAATGCCTATATATTGTTTCAGCCCAAGACACAATCTTTGTACCCCATATCTTTATATTTCCTATTTTCATCCCCACACTCACATGTACCTGTTCCTGCCCCATTGATTAGGTACATCGAAATAAAGAAGGCTCTGTTGATATAGGCCACGCATAACGTATCATTAAGTCAAAAAAATCAAAACAATAGACTAAGGTATATATCTTTTATATTTCTATCAATTTTTTTTTCCTAAGTTCAAAAATAATGTTTTTAGTCAATGCTGTTGTAGTTAGATATGGACAAATTTTTTTTTAAAGGAAAATGTTATATCAATAAATTTAAAAGATGATTTTATAATTAAATATAGATAAAATATGCTTAAATTCTAATTATTAAGTAATATCATTTTATATTTGACAACTTTTCATTAAATGAAACCAACAATATTAACAACAACAAAAAGGGTTAAAAATATATTTTTCAAAACTAAAGGATTGAATTGAAACTTCATGTAAACATAAAAAAAACTAAACATATACTTTAACTATTATTTCAATTAAATTTAATTAAATTGTGGAAAAGGAAAAGAGAACCCAAAAATCCATCTAGAAGAGATGTAAATCGTAAAGTGAAGCTTCTCTACTTATGCTATGTTCTTCTTTCTTTTTCTAGAGTGAAATGAATTATAAGATCCACCCACTCAACCTAAGAAAACGCGTCTTCCTTTTAGCTTATATTTACTTACTTTCCTTCTTTTGGCCTTTCTTTGCTCTCCCTCCTATATAAATACCACCCCTTCCCTCCCCTACCCTTCCCTCCTCACCTTCACTCTCACTCTCTCTCCCAATTCAAAAAAAAAAAGGCCCTCCCCTGTCTCTCTCTCTCTCTACAATGTCTCTCTCTGTTTCATCACTCTGTTTCTTCTTCTTCTTCTTCTCCTCCTTCATTCCTCTCTCACTCTCAGCCACACCCAACAAAAACAATTCTCACACTCACACTCAACCTCTCTCTATCTCCCTCCCTCTCACTTCAATCCCTCTCTCCACCAATGTCTCCAACAAGCTTTTCTCCGCTTCCGCCCTCGCGAACTCACGGCGAATCCCAAAACCCAGGGCGCCAGCGACATCGCCGTACAACGTAAGGTCATCGTTCAAATATTCCATGGCTTTGATCATCACTCTCCCCATAGGAACACCCCCACAAGCTCAAGAAATGATTTTGGACACTGGAAGCCAACTCTCTTGGATCCAATGTCACAAAAAAGCCCCCGCCAACCCTCCTCCAGCGACATCCTTTGACCCTTCTCTCTCCTCCACTTTCTCTCTCCTCCCCTGTAATCACCCCCTCTGTAAACCCAGAATTCCCGATTTTACCCTCCCCACTTCATGCGACCAGAATCGACTTTGTCACTACTCTTACTTCTACGCCGACGGCACCTACGCCGAGGGCAATCTCGTCCGAGAAAAATTCACCTTCTCACCAAATTCCATTTCTACCCCTCCCCTTATCCTCGGTTGCGCTACCGAGTCAAGTGACTCCAAGGGTATTTTGGGAATGAATCTCGGCCGCCTCTCCTTTGCCTCCCAGGCCAAACTTACCAAATTCTCGTACTGTGTCCCAACCCGAATGACCCGACCCGGATCTGCCCCTACCGGGTCGTTTGTCCTTGGAAACAACCCGAATTCTGCCGGGTTCCGGTACGTGCCGATGTTGACTTTTCGGGAAAGTCAACGGATGCCGAATCTTGACCCGTTGGCTTTCACTCTACCAATGCAGGGAATTCGGATAGGAGCGAAAAGGCTTAGCATTGTGCCCACGGTTTTCAGGCCCAACGCTGGCGGGTCGGGTCAAACCATGATTGACTCCGGATCCGAATTCACTTACTTGGTGGATGAGGCTTATAATCGGGTGCGGGAGGAAGTAGTGAGGCTCGCTGGTCCCAAGCTGAAGAAGGATTACGTGTACGGTGGAGTTTCGGACATGTGTTTTGATGGCGATGCGATGGAGATCGGACGGTTGATAGGCGATATGGCTTTTGAGTTCGAGAAAGGCGTGGAGATAGTGATCCCGAAAGAGCAGATTCTTGCTGACGTGGGTGGTGGGGTCAAGTGTGTTGGGATCGGACGGTCAGATAGGCTCGGTGCTGCAAGTAATATTATTGGGAATTTTCATCAGCAAAATGTATGGGTAGAATTTGATCTGGCCAATCGTAGAGTTGGTTTCGGTAAGGCCGATTGTAGCAGATCAGAACACTAGAGTCCCTCAGAATAATATCTTCGTGTTGATGTGTATGAACCATACCACGTGTTACCGTAAGAGTGAATGTGGCCGTACACGTGTCATGGATTGGACGGTGAAGGAGTGAGGGGAAAAAGAGGTGGGATGTTTGGTTCTTCTAATCTTTTTTTTTTTTTTAAAGAAAAAAAAGCTATGCACTAAATGGAAGGTGGGAATAATCATGTACACTGTATGGTTGGAGTGAGATCGATGTATATATGAGGACTAGTAAGTAAATATGATAATTATATATGTTCATGAATCTCTCTCTCCCGAGTCCTTTTCTATGCACAATTATGTCACTAACGTCATATTTTCATTTTACCCTCTCATTTTGCTCTTTTCCCTAAGTGTTTATCTTCTTTTAGGATTTCATGATTTCATTTCATCCCCACGCAAATAAAGTTGGCTAGCTATGCTTTTGATCAACGTTAAAATTCTGAAAGTGTTCTTCATATGGCAAATTTTGGACTATCTCAACATTTTAAAACAAGACAAGTTACTTCTTTATGGGTATTTGTCTAATTTCACTTGAACACCCCTTCATCTCAAGTATAGCCTTTCTAAAAAGAAAATGTTACCACCTTAATCATTTTTTGTTGCATAACAAATTTAAAATGTTAAAATTGTGAGATTATGATAGCCTTATATGTAACATATAACAACCCTATATGCTATCTTTAATCAGAACAAGAAATACAGTGGAAGTCGAAATACCTCTTGCCATTGCTATTGTTTGATCAGAGAAAAATCTACGTTGAACTGCAAAACATAATACTGTCAGAAATAACCCAAAGGCTCTTCTAACTGGAGTCCGGCACAGTGATGGTATCTGTTGTGATAGCCTTAACCAGTTAGGGAACCCGGAATTTAGAGAGAAGAAACGCTCTCTAGATGTGGTTATCTGCCGTATCAAAAGATGATATGTGTTGGTGTGTTTTCCCCATCAGAAAACCCCCTTTATATAGATAACCTATATATGAAACCCTAACCTTGACTATTGGGCATAATGTTGACTACGGCCCACCTAAAGATATTATTATTATCCTAAATATATCTATTGTGATATTATAATAATATTAATAATATTAATAATATATCTAATAATAATCTAACAAAAATAATATTCACTTTTTAATTAACGGAGTATATACCTGTATTTATGACTAAAAATAAATATTCATGTGCTATTGTCAATAAATTAATAATTAAATTAATTTCTTATCTATCATGTTTAATTCTTTATTTATCTATTGTTAGATTATGATCAATGACTTCATTTATTCCATTAAATAGTAGTTATCTGTTTGTGTTTATAGTGCATCGGGGAACTTGATATGATTAGTTTTTTGTCCAATAAAAAGACATGGATATTTAAAAAATAATATTTGATATTTTATATTTTTAGTGGTTTTTTCTGTCTAAACTCACATTAATAGATTTATTTTAAAAAAAAATATTTATCGTACTATTTATGACACAAAAGCATTTATTTTTTGTTAACAACAAAGGCATTTATTGTTTGAGCACTATATGCTTCCAACCTTCCCCTGCACACTTACAACTTTTGAATCATAATTTTTGTATAGTTAAAATTTCCTAAAGCATATTTTTATCAAAGCATCCACTAAATTGGCCATAACAATTGTCTCATGAAACACATTTAAAAGAATTATGTTAGACTTACATCAGAATTCACTACAAAAAAATCAGTAATTAGCGACGGAATTTAGCGACGGAACAATTTCCGTCGGTAATTTCCGACGGATTTCCGGCAGAAATTCCGTCGGAAAATTTACCAGCGGAATTACTGACGGAAAAATTTCCGTCGGTAATTTCCGACGGATTACCGACCGAATTTCCGTCGGTAATTTTAATTAATTATATTATTTTATTTATAAATTATTATTTTAATTTAAATTAAATATTAAAATATTATTACCGACGGAATTTCCGTCGGTAATTTAATTAATTATTTTATTTTTTAAATAAATTATTTATTTTAAATTATAAATAATATAATAATATATTATTACCGACGGAATATTTTCCGTCGGTAATTTTATTTATTATATTATTTTATTAATAAATTATTATTTAATATTTTATTAATAAATTATTATTTTAATTTATTAAAAATATATTAAAATATTATTTTTATTTATTTAAAAAATATTTTATAAATAAATAATATTTAATAAATATTAATAAAAATTACCATTTAGTCGTATATAAATATAAATTTTTGATAAATTTAATTGTAATTTTTTATTTAAAAATATGTTATTTTTAATAAATATTAGTAATAAAAATGAAAAATAATTATAATTGAATAATATATATAATAAAATAATTATTAAAATAATTTAATGATAATAATTCTAATTATTATTATAATTTAAATAAAAAATGAAAATACTAAATATAATGTAATATTATAAATATAATAGTTTGCAAATAATATCACATGGTCCTCATAGCTCAACTGGTTAAGGCATCAGCATGCGCGTAAGAGGTTGCGGGTTCGATTCTCAGCTCTGTCACAATTGGGAGGCAATTTGTGAAGGCGACACGTGACGTCGTGAGAGGGCGACACGTGGTGGCAAAAAATATGGCATATAATTTTAAAAAAAAATTAAAAATTCCGTCGGTAAAAATAATATTTTAATATATTATTTTTAAATTAAAATAATAATTTAATTATAAAATAATATAAATTAGCGACGGAAATTCCGTCGGAAATATTACCGACGGAATTCCGTCGGCAAAATCCGTCACAAATTTCCGACGGAAAAAAAAATCCGTCGGTAAATAAATTTGCGACGGTGGAATTTCCGACGGAAAAAATTCCGTCGGAAATTCACCCGGATAATTCCGTCGCTAATTCCTAATTTTTTTGTAGTGATTGAGTTTTCCCATTTAGACTTGTACTCATTATAGCATTGTTGCTTTCATTGAAGGTTAATCACTCAAAGAAGCTACTTGCATATGGTTTTAGCTAGTAAAATGTCGAGTGAGGTGATACAGTGTGGATTCAATGGGGGTATCAGCTCCTGAGAGGATGTATTGCCATGAATCTCACGCTATATGTGTAACATTTTTGGACTCTTCAATTCAAGCAACTATATTTTGTAGTGTAGGTGTTCTAAATTCTAATAAATTGTGTTCATCACATTGAAAACTTCATTGATATTTGAATATTCGCATGGAAAGTTACATTCAAAGGATTCTAAAGGCTAAATAAAATATTATTATAGTGTGGAGTTGCCGATACACCATCTCTTGAAGGGGATGACACTATCGCAAGTCTGGCGCGGGAAAGCCTCACAAAAACATTGAGGTTTATGACTTTTAAGTATGGGTGTTCATGTGGCACAGCCGCCTCGGGCGCCCATCCCTGCTCGAACAAAAAATACTTAGCCAGCTCGAAAAAAATAGGCCCAATAAAAAATGGGTATGTTTGGGCCAGGCACATTTACGGGCGGACCGAGCATCGAACATGGTATGCTGCCCTGCCTACAAAATAAATAATATTATATATTTTTTTTAATACATAATTAATATTATATATTTATATTACATGTTAATATGTTATTATAATAATAATATTTTGATATATATAGCATATTATATATATAATATTTATAATCTTATTTTAATGGGTAAGCAAATAACAATAACCCCCATTCTTCATTCTTGGTACAACCATTCTAGGGAGTGATCATATGGGCATGATGCCCGCCCTAGCCTTGTCTAGCCCTAAATGGTATGGGTTTCTAATGGGCAGGGCGGGCTGTGGGCTGCAAAATGAAGCTCACTCATGTTTTGGGCAGGGCATCGGGCAGGGGTCCTGCCCTGCCTAACCCTGCCCATGCACACCCCTAATTTTAAGGCTCCATCTCCTTGATAGAGTAATCTTTTGAGATTATGTTTTTATTGTGGTCATTTAAATTTATCCACAATTAGACATATTAATACAATTATTCCCTCCATCCCATAATATAATGTCTCTTTTTTTAATGATCTTATCCCAAAATATAAGATCTTATCACTCTGTTCCTTAATATAAGTCCACCCTAACTACTTTTCATATATCAATGAGTGGGAGTTATAGCATTAAATATGACCCATTTTCAAAAAAAAATTCCAACCTTGTCCTTATTTAAGAATAAGTGTTAAAATAATATTTTATACATTATAAGCCTTCTTTCTCATATTTCCTATTTCCAACATAGGGGTAAAATAGTCACAGTAAAATTAATTGATCCTAAAGTGGACTTATATTTTGGAACAAAAAATTTGTGGTAGTTGGATTTATAATAAGGAACAGAGTGGTATTTGACTTTCTTTAAGTAATAAACGCGTTTTTTCTCATTTTACCCGTGCATTAATTTCCCCATACATTATCTTTCATCTTCTATTCACGATTCCCTCTCTCTTACTCATTTATAAAGAAGGATTTTTTTAAAAAAAATGGTATATTTCTTATAAAATTATTATTTTTAACTAACTTTAATTTATATTTTAAGAAATCATTATAACGAGGGACTTAGAGTTAGAAGTTAGTGGGAGTATAAAACTATTCTAGGAAAGAAGGGAGACGGCCGCCCAAAACACGAAAGGCTTCCACATAAATACCGACACTCACACCACACTCCTCAAAATTTGTGCGTCGTTTCGTCCCTCTCACCATGCACTTACAGTTACAGTTACAGTTACAAACCTCCTTCCTTTTCCCCTTCCACGTGGCATCATTTTTCTTCACTTCTCTTTTATTCTTTTTCATAAATTATTGTTATCTCATGGTACCTTTATTATAAGGACTCAAAAAACTGTTAAAACTTAAAACTGGTTCAAAGTACTCCCTTGATCTCAGAATATAAGGTTCATTTTTTTGAATGACATTGTTCCTCAATATAAGATCCTATTTGACTTTATTTAAGTAATAAATACGTTTTTTTCCCATTTTACCCATGCATTAATTTTCCCACACATTCTCTTTCATATTCTTTTTATAATTACCCTCTCTGTTATTTATTCATAAATAAGGGTACATTTAGAAAAGGGAAAAATACAAATAAATACCCTCCAATTTGTAAAATCCCATTAACAACTTCATGATAGGTATTAACAACACAACAACCTATCATGAAGTTGTTAATACCTATCATAAAGTTGTTAATGGGATTTTGCAAATTGGAGGGTATTTATTTGTCTTTTTTCCTTTAGAAAAAATGGTACATTTTCTACATATTTATTGTTTTTAACTAATTTTTTAGGAACCCACAATTTGGTTAAAAAAAACCTTATATAGTGGGACGGAGGGAGTAATAATTATGTAAGAATAAGTTTTTTTTAAATCATACCTTTATTAATAAGCGGGTAAGTAAAAAAGAAATAGAGTTATAATAGGATGAATTATGAAAGAGAATGTAAATTAGAAAAAGATAGAAAGGGGTAATATAGTTAATTAGGGGCAAAACTGGTAAAAATATATTATATACTTATGCAACTCTTAATGAGTTCTTATTAAAAGGATTGAGACAATTCAAATTTTAGGTACTTATACAATTAAATTAAAAACATAGGTAGAATTGTCTGTTTAAAAGTCACATTAACTTTTTTATTACTTATCCTAATATAAATCAAGTAAAATCTAAATTAATTTTTTTAAAAGCAGGACCTTGTGTTTCACACAATCATGACCATTTTCTCTAGAACCATTGTGGATTGCACATTTGTGCCCTCTTCTCTTTTTTTTAATATTGTTATCACTACCTCCCAATCATTATTTCTCCCTTCTAATTTTATCTGATAGTATGTTTTAAATTTTTTCAATTTGCACGCAAGCTAACTTATTTAAGTTAAAATACGAGAACATTTTTAGTTTTGCTTCACCAACCACTTTATTCAATGTTCAGTTACTCCCACTCAAAACATGGGCAATAAGGAATCAAATGAGAAAAGTAGGTTTGTAATTGCCACTAGTTAATCTCTATTCTAAAGTAGGTTTATAATTGTCTCTAATTAATCTCTATTTTTCTCTCTCAAATTCTCCTCATAAATATAGGCATACTTAAAAAATAAGTTTAATTCTTATATATTTATTATTTTTAATTAATTTTAATGAATTTCTTAAACCTCATAATTTGGCCATTATACTCTTATAAAAAAGATAGAATAATAATAATGTTTTTCTACATTCAGTTTAAATTATAAGACAAGGTTGGTGTTCAAAGACGATTTTGTCTTTTAAAATGTAATTAATAAGGTTCTTTTAACTGTTACAGGAATGATTAAATTTTATCTCAATGAAAACTATATAAGTTAGCATATTGCACCAAAAAATTTGGAAAAAATAATTTACATGTCCCTATAATCTTACTTGATTCTCAGTGATGGAGGTCTACATAAAATTATGTGAAATCATAATGAACTAATAAAAATAACAAAGGTATAACTTAAAAAAACTCAAAATCTGATTAAAAATTAGGTAAAGCTATGTGATATTTAAAATAAAGAAAAAAAATACTCAAAAGAGGTATTTACTTAATTACTTGTCAAGATTAAAGTGTTTACAACTGTAATAACCCATGAATAGAATGGTGACAGGACAGGGGATCACAGGGCTCATGAGATTCTAAAGGAAGCTTGTCCTTATTCTTTCCTCTTTCTGACCTTTCGTGTCCTCTAATTAATGCTTTCCTTTTCTTTAGCCACCCCAGAAGAGTCCATTGGTAAAGTATATAGAAAAAATTCCCACAAGTTGGCCAAAAAAAAAAAAAAAATCCCACAAATTATTCCATTATATAGAAAAAAAAGTTCATGAAATTTGTTTGAAAAGATGGTGGAACTTATTTTCAGTGGACGTAATTTTTCATCGGTTGTCTATAATATATCTCTAATTAAATGTAAAACAGAATAATTTGCACATAATTTCATATATATATATCACTCTACTCCTTATTATAAGTTCACCTTAACTACTTTTCACATACCAATGAGTGGAAGTTATAGCATTGAATATGACATATTTTTCCAACTTTGTCCTTATTTAAGAATATGTATTAAAGTAATACTCATCTGATCCTATTTATAGGGCAGAGAGAGAAGGTTTTATTTGGTCCTATATATAAGTCACCTCATTAAATATTTAGTGTGTATGTACAAGTTTACCCTTCATTTATTATGTGTTGACTTTATTTTAATGTGGTATAGTGTATATTAAATATGGGTAAAGTTGTAAATTTGTTAGATTTCAGTGGAAAGTTAATGAGTTTTAAGGTTTTCCTTGGTCTTTGTGAAATGTGTTGGAAGTGCCTTATAAATAGGACCACAGGAGTATTTATGTATTATAAACCTTCTCTCTCATCTTCCCTATTTCCAATACAAGGGTAAAATAGTCATTATAGCATTAATTGACCCCAAAGTGAACTTATATTTAGGAACAAAAAATTCATGATAGTTGGACTTATAATAAGGAACATAATGGTATATTAGACACAAGTGATGATGATATTTTTTTTTTTTGTTCAACTTGACGATGATTTGCTTAAATACCTAAGTTCTTAGCTTAGTCACCTTCAAACAATAAATTTTATGAAGGGGTTTTCAGTAAATCTCATAGTGTATAGGATATCACATCTCAAATTATTAGATGAATCTACTTCTTTCATTAATTTCACAAGCTCTAATTTTAAATTTCATACCATTCCAAATTACTCAAAATCATTTACGAATGTAAAAAATAAGTCAATTTTACTCGTAATTATTTGTGAAATAATATCTCCAAAAAATCATTTGTACATGCAAACCATAGAATAACAATTTCAATTCATTACATTTTTATAAATAGGTTTTCTTAATTATTAATAATTTATTGGGTATTGATTTAATATTGGAAGAAAAATTATTTATATTTTCTCCCTTGAACAAGGAAAATATACTACTATTTCATATTGTATAAAGATACATATCTATGTATCAAATTATAATTAATTCGTAAGTCAAAATTCATGTCAAATATTAAATTTGTATTAAAATATATTATTAACAAATTAAGAGTTGTTGATCTCATTGTACAAACTTTGCTTAATGTATAAGTTGCTCAACAATGTTGCCAAAAAAAAAAGAAAAAAGAAAAATGAAAAAAAGAAGTTGGCTCACCTAATGCACAGATTAAAAATTTATTAGTTTACTTGCTGTTTTATTTCGCAAATCAAAAGTCTTAAAATATTAAATAATTGAAGAATTTGAAAGGTGGGGTCAAAGGAAACCCTGGAGTTGGAGACCGTGCGTGTGTTTGCAAGGACTAGACAGCGAAGAAGTCAACCACATTTAATATGCTGGCTACAACTGTGAAAATCACTTTAGAGTTTAGAGTGTCTTAATTCAAATATTAGTATACCAAATAAAATAAAAATTTAATTTTTTTTTACAATAAGAAAATACTCCATAATTTCTTCAAAAGCTGAATTCAAAATATCAAGTTAAAACTTTTTATCATGAAATATTTTAAAATAGTTTTTAAAATATAAAAATGTCATTGTCTGCACAATGATGTGGGTAGATTAAACAATATGAAGAGGGAGTAACTAATTTTTTACAATAATAGTCCAATTTAAATCCATAACCTTTGAGTTATCAAAATCAAACCACCTTTATTAAGCACTACTAAAGACCTAATGTTATTGTTTTACAAATAGGTAAATAAATTCCATGAAACCCAGATATAGAAACCACGTATTACATAGTTTATTGTACATTTTCTCATTAGAATTCAAGTTTCTATTTACATATTAGGGAAGAAGAGATTCTTCTAAGCACTAACATTTACCATATTTTTGTCATTGTTGTCAGATGCTTATTTTCTTCTCCAATAATGTTCTCGAAAATTAAAATATAAGCTCTTTATTTATTAATTTATTTATTAAGGTGCTTTTATTTTTCTTAATTGTATAAAGCATCAAGCTCTGAAATATAAACATGTTAAGAATTAAGTGGGGGGAGAATTCGAAATGGAATTTTTAAGACAAAAGTAAATGTGGGACACAAAATGGGAAGAGGATCGAGAAGAAGAGGCAGAAAGAAAGCCACTTGTAGATGATGAAGCATACAGCTATGGTCAAGGCTTGCATTAAAAAGTTTGGGAGCCTACTTTAATTGAATTCAATTGCCGCCAGTGTTTTCAGTACTAAATAATGACCCACATTAAATATGCTAACTTCAATATTAACCAAAATTCGAAAATTTGGACAAATTTTACAATATAATTAAAATTAGGTAAATTTACATATTATAAATGCAAGTTTTTTAAAACAATGGTGTTATTCATAGACCTTATTAGTATAATACTCCCTCCGTCCCATAATATAAGATCCATTTTTTTTAATGATTTTGTCCCACAATATAATGTCCTATTTGACTTTGTTTGAGTAATAAATGTTTTTTTTCCCATTTTACCCATGCATTAATTTTCCCACATATTCTCTTTCATCTTCTTTTCATAATTACCCCCTCTCTTACTCATTCATAAATAAGGGCAATATGGTATATTTCCTACACATTTATTGTTTTTAACTAACTCTAACTAATTTTTTAGAAACCCACAATTCGGTTAAAAAGACCTTATATTGTGAGATGGAGGGAGTACTACCTTAAAATTCAAATAGTTTTAATGCAATTTTTTTTTTTAAATTAGCTCTTGAGTTAGTGTGCCGACCTTAAAATATGCTTTAGGGGAAAAATTGATTCAAAATACGTTAGATACCTTATGCACATGCAATTATGTTTTAGAATGCTTAGATCAATCTTAACGCTGCATTTATACATCATGACTTTAATTCAAGTCTGTGATTATGCGAATACTTTTTTCTTTGGTAATTAAATTATGCGAGTATTTATAGAAATGATAAAATGGGGATGGGAGGTTTGATGTGGGGATGGCAAGAAAAGTTGGAGTGGGCTCAAAATGTCACGACAATAGTAGCCAGCTGGCTACACTGCTCAAAGCATGCACGGATCACATTTCACTTTTACCCCCTTTTTTTTTTAAAAAAAAAAATGTTGTGGGGGTAAAAACTTTAACTTAAGGAGATTTCCCACACAATTTTATAGGAATAATATTTGTGTTGTAGTATTTAAAATTTACGTTTTTAAGAAAAATTCCTTTCATCATTTTTAGAGAAATTATTGGTGTTCTTTATTAAATTTTAGGTTAATTTATGAAAACTAAATTATGAAGTATTTAATTTACGAATAGTAAAGCTTGTTAGCTTGTTATAAATGTCTTTATGTAATGTTAGTATCTTATTTTATGTAATTGTATGAAATCTTATAAATAAAAATTATAAGCTACTTATACTTAAATATTATGAATGATAATGTTGAGCTTGCCACAACAAAAAAGCAGGATATTAGTGACAAAAAAATTTATGTCACTAGTCCGAGATGTAATGAGATTGATGGTAGCAACAACAAAGGATGGATTACACAATGTTATTGACTATAATACTTTTTTAAGAATCAAATTTTTAAACTAGCTAGTTGTTAGCACAAACAATGTATAACACATGTTGATTCTAACCAAAAAAAAAAAAAAACACATGTGTGGACTATTTGTTAAACGGTCAGCATTGATGGATTTAACGATGATGATGATGTTTTTACAAAATTTTAGAAATTCTATAGGTAATTTTGCTAATGAAATTTTCGTTAAACTTTATGTGTATTTTAAAACCTAGTGAACATTATGGCTCAAGGTATACACATTTTTAACCAGTACACTTGCACCTTAACCTTTTTTTAGTAGTCACACATATATCTCAACCTTATCATCAACCATCTCTAGCATTTCAACTTCATGCTCTTATTGTTTCTTAGAAACTTAATTTTCACTATCCATATTTATAAGTTCAAATTTTTTCACAGAAATTAAGGAAAAATTTAAACTTCATTAATTCTATCTAAAATCGAACATTTTTACATGTATTTAATATTCGCTGCATGCATGAGATTATGAGAATAAAGTCGACATACAATAATTGAAGGACAAAATTGTACATCATATAAAAAATTCAATTATATGACTTATAAATATGATCAAATAAAAATATTTTATATATCTTACTCCCTTTGTTCTTAAATATAGGATATGGTTGACTTTTTTTTAAAAATTCTAAAAAAACTAAATAAGTTATTTATAAATTGATTTGGTTGAATTTTTTTATAAGTTACTCCTCTGGTCCTATTTATAGGGCAGAGAGAGAAGGTTTTGTTTGGTCTTATATATAAGTCACCTAATTAAATGTTGAGTATGAATGTACAAGTTTACTCTTCATTTATTATGTGTTGACTTTATTTTTATGTGGTATAGTGGATATTTAATATGGGTAAAGTTGTAAATTTGTTGGATTTTAGTGGAAAGTTAATGAGTTTTAAGGCTCTCCTTGGTCTGTGTGAAATATGCTGGAAGTGACTTATAAATAGGACCAGATGAGTAGTTTATTTTATTTATAAGATAACGTATAATATAATAATACAAAAAATATGTAATATACCCCCTCCAGTCCTATTTATAAGAGCTTGAAATTTGAATTGTTCCGGTCCAAAATATAAGAGCTCGCTTTGGAATATGTCATCATTTAATGCCATTTTTCCTATTTTGCTCCTACTTATTAACACTCTCTTTCATAGTATTCATTAATACCACTCTGTTCCTTATTATAATTATCACAAATTTTTTGTTCCAAAATATAAGTCCACTTTGGGATCAATTAATGTTATTGTGACTATTTTAACCCCTTATATTGGAAATAGGAAAGATGAGAAAGAAGGCTTATAATGTATAAAATATTATTTTAACACCTATTCTTAAATAAGGGCGTGGTTGGAAATTTTTTTGAAAATGGGTCATATTTAATGCTATAACTTCCACTCCTTGGTATATGAGAAGTAGTTAGGGTGAACTTATAATAAGGAACAGAGTGGTACTCCTACTTACATTTCTCTCTATAGTCTCATCATAAATAAGGGTAATATTGGAAAAACAGTTATTTTTTAAGACATATTTATAGCTCTCAACTAACTTTTACATATTTTCTTAAGAAACGTTATTTGATGACTGAACTCTTGTAAATAGGACCGAAGGGAGTAGTTAAGTGTTTCATCTCACTCCTATAATCTCTTAAAAAAAAAAAAAAGTCAATTACTATATCTTATATCTATAAAGTTAAGAAATAGTGAGAGTGTTTTGGTGTGTGTGAAAATTTGTCTAGGAGAATCGCTTTCAAGTTTCCCTTTCACCCCCTTTCTCGAGAAACCTAATCATCCAGCCATATTCTTCGATGCCATTCACAGCTCACTTCTTCGCTTTCACCCTCAAAACCCTAATCCTCACTTCCAAATCAATTACCATCAAATTGCAGTGTGCCTATTATAGTACAGTATTAAACTTTCTGTAAATCACTGCCGTCTTCTTTGAAAAATCCCCAATTCTTCTCACTTTTCCACTCCTATATACACCACACGCAAATCTATAAAAGCCTGCCTTCGAATCAGCACACAAATTCTCCTCCTTTCTCCCCTTTACCCTAATCATTTTGTTCAAATAGTATTAATTTAACTTTACTAAGTACAAGTAATTAGATTTGGACATGTTCCAGGTCAGGTCAGGTTCGGAACGTGACTGTGGGGAGATGATCATGAAAATTTAAACTTGTCAGGATACTTGTGGACAATTTTATTGGTTTATTTATGCATGGTTTATAGTTCTTTATTCCTATTTATAAGTAACATTAGCTTACATAAGAGTGATGATAAATATAAAACGCCATCTTTGTTCGTCTAAAAATTTAACAAAATAATTCATTTCTTACATGTTCATAACTTTTAACAAATTCTAACCAACATTTTGATCCATTTGATTTGGGTAATTGTTACTTATAAATGGTACTCCTTCCGTCCCAATATATAATGTATTTTTAACTAAATTGGGGTTTTCTAAAAAAATACTTAAAAACAATAAATATAAAGGAAATGTACCATTTTTTTTTCTAAAAGTTCCTTTATTTATGAATGAGTAAAAGAGAGGGTAATTATGAAAGAAGATGAAAGATAATGTATGGGAGAAATTAATATATGGATAAAATGGGGAAAACATATTTATTACTTAAAAAAAAGTCAAATAAGATCTTATATTTTTTGACAATATCATTTAAAAAAATGGACTTCATATTATGAGACAGAGAGATGGAGGACTAAAAATATAAGTTTTATCTCTTTGCCTTATTAACATGACAAGAGAGTATGTACTCTCTCTGGTCCTTATTATAAGGCACTAACTATTATTTCTCACAAACTAAGAAATGATAGTTGGGTCATCAAATTTATGTTAAATTTGCAATTTTTTCCAACTTCACCCTTCATTAAATGATGTGACTTCACATTTTCAACTTTAAACCCCATTAATGATAAGGGTAAAGTGAAAAAAAAAACTATTAATACTGCGGTTGGTACCTTATATTTGAGAGTAAAAAATTTGGTTAGTTGGTACTCCCTCTGGTCCTTATTATAAGGCACCAACTAACAAAATTTTTGGTCCTTATTATAAGGCACCAACCGCTATATTAATTACATTTTTCCTACTTTACCCTTGTCATTAATGAATGTTCATAGTTTAAAATGTTAAGTTGTATCATTTAATGAAGGGTGAAGTTGGAAAATATGGTCAATTAAGCATAGATTTAAGGACCCAACTACCATTCCTTGGTTTGTGAGAATTGGTAGTTGGTGCCTTATAATAAGGACCAGAGGGAGTACCTTATAATAAGGAGATGAGAGAGTATTAGGAAGGAATTCAAAATAATTTATATGTATGTATGGTTGACAATTTAAAAGGTAGGGGGTGCCCCATGGATGAAGGGAGTAGTTGGGATTTAATTTATTGGGTTTATTAATAAGTTCACTCTATTGTACTCTATTGTAGGGCGTGCCACTTGCCAGCTTTCTCTCCAGATATTTCTCAATTCTCATTATGTTTCTTTTGTATTCTTATGCCCTTCGTCTTCTCTTTTTAAAACTTTTCAAAGTATTTGTAGCTGTCAGGGAATTGGGATTCTCAAAAGCCCAAATTAAAAATAAAAAAGAAAAAGAAAAATATAATTCTTGCTTTATTTGGTGGGAAGAAACCCTCCCTTTCCGCCAAAACAAGAAAAGAGAGGATTAATTATCGAAAAAGAAATCAATATATATTAATCAAATTTAATTTACAGGTTGAATGGCATCCCATAGAAGCATTCATTTAGTGTAAATGACAAATTATGGGCCAGCGTCTTTATTTCATAGGACCACCCTCCCCCAGATATATTCATTCAATCCTCGCCATTTATTATTTTCAACCTCCCTCATTGAATCGCTCTATTTATATTCACACTTGTCAGAATGTTTCTGCAGTCTGCACTCTGCACTATTAGTGTGTTGTACGTATTACACAAATTTCAATGTTCCTCTGATGTAAGGAGGACATATAATTTAAAAGTGAAAAATCTATTTATTATTTATTCAGTTAACAAAGATTGATCCTTTATAAAAAAAAATCTCACCGATAGTCGTAAGGTTGTTGTTCTGCATCTCGCCTATGTGAGAACTTTACTGGCATCCTGGCATTCTGTGACGATATGTGAAAACACTTCTATAAACGTTTTTTTAAGTATGAAAGCCTGTTTTAACTATAGTGAGTCCAGTGACCCAACTCATCTAATTTGTTAAATAGAAAGAAATCTATTTATTCACTTTGACAAATATCCATAAATATAGTCACTTAAAACATGTTTATGGTTTACTAGATAAACCTCTCGTTCTTAGTATTTTTTCCGTAGTATTAAAAATAAAAATCCTCTCGTACATTCATGCAAAAAATTAATTTTTGATATTGATTTGATGTTGAGATAGGAGGGCAAAGAGCCCAATATGACAGGACAATAATCTACCAATTATCATTGGGCCTATTGATTCTGATTCAGCCCAAATACACTGGGCTTTCATCATCAGACCAAAAAATTATACCATCTTGGGGGTCAGTCATAAACCAACAGAATGTTTGGTATTTTGCATGTAGTGCAGTAAAAGTTACATCATCATATCATAATATAAGAGTTAGTTGGAATTATTTTTTTCCCTAAATATAAGATTTTTTTCTATTTTATCTCTTATATTAATTATTTTTCTCTCAACAAAATTACTTGACTTATAAACTGATATACAATTTAATGATAAATTTAAGTTTTTTTTTTTTTTTTATATAAATATCATGTATAATATGTTATAGTTAAGTAGTTTGTCTAGCTTATTTAATCTCTTCAAATTTATCAGCTGGGTCTTATATTAAGTATAAAAGCAATATATGATATTCAATGATGACAAGGATTTGGTTCTTCATATAAAATCCAGTAAGTAGTTAAACTTCAAAGTATTATATTAAGCAACCGAGGAGTAACACTCTTCTTTAATATTGGAATAGTCAATGAAAATAGAACTTTTAGAAAATGTTGCGGTTTATGTTACTGTTTATCCACGATGGCCAATCAGCTTGCTAGCCAAATCCTCAGACAGACAAACATCAAAGAGGACATGGATAACAAAAATCGTACAAGTGGAAATAATTAAGCTCATATTAGACTTTTCAATAATATATATATTTATAAAATCAAATCATTTGCTATCTACCATAATTCCCATAGGTATTTGTGGTAGTATTTTGGAATTACGCACACACCTTTTCACTAACCACAACTCCAATATATATACATATGCATGTATACAATTTTAGTGGGTTTTATCCCATGAATAAAAAAAAAAAATTAGTGGGTTTTATATGCATATAATTCAAGTTTGTGTCGCGCATGAGAGAAACAAGTGCCATTGTTGTTTGTTGGAGTACATGGGCAAAAGTAGCCACTAATATAGTTCAGAGTTTGTGTTACCCCCATCACAATTACCCCTTCTGACCCAAAATATAAGGTCCGTTTAACTGAATTGTGGTTTTATAAAAAATACGTTAAAGTTAATTAAAAACAATAAATGTGTAAGAAATGTACCATTTTTTTTCAAAATTACCCTTATTTATGAATGAGTAAGAGATATAGTAATTATGAAAAGAAGATGAAAGAGAATGTGTGGGAAAAATTAATGTATAAGTAAAATGGGAAAAAACGTATTTATTACTCAAATAAAGTCAAATATGACCTTACATTTTGAGATAATGTCATTAAAAAAATTGACTTTATATTATGGGACGGAGGGAGGGAGTACTTCTTTTGTGATTGAACTTGAGATCCACAAAATACTGTTAAACTAACTATAGGCTTAGTTGAAGTTCCTATGGTGAAGACAGAATAATAAATTTCCTATGTCGTTATGTGAGTTATGGCTCCACAAATTAAAGAAAAGAGCAATAATAACTGGTACATAGTACTTTCTCTATCCCTTATTATAAGAGTCAAATAGGTAAAATCACACATATTAAGGAAGTGGTTGAGATAGATAAATATATCTGAAATAATTTTGTTTTATCAAGTTTGCCCTTATTTATGATTGAGTATATAATAGAGAGAAATGTGATAATAGTGTTATAAATGAGTATGAAAGAGAATGTGAATAGAGAGAATAATTATGGGTAAAATAGGAAAAAACTCATTAAATACTTTAATAAATTTGGCCAACTTTTATAAAAAGGAACAAAATTATTCAAATTTATTGCTTTTATAATAAGCCACGGATAGTATTGTTTAATATTGGGCCTAGCAATGCTGATTGCAGCCCTTATCGACTGAGTCATCATCTTATACAAACCCGACTTTTGTCTCTACAACTTTTGAAATCCTCATGTGCTCATGTTTAGTGTTCCATAATAAGATTATTTCTAATGAGAGGAAATTCGACTCTGAAATCATTATTTCAAAAATTTTAACTTCCGTTTACAAAAAAAAAAAAAAAAAAAAAAAAAACGTAAACTATATCAATGTATTGACGTGCTTCTATACTTTTCAGCGATAAATAATCTGACAAGATTTATTGTGAAATCATCTTCTCCATACCCAAGCATTACCATATAATTCCCAAAATAATTCAAAGAATGAACAATGAAGATGATCATCCACTTCTATATTACGTTCGACATATCAATGATGAAGGTCCATTCCATCTCTGCATATGGCTAAAATAAATAAACCTAGGGGCACATATGAAAATGAAAAATATACATTGAAGACATAAGAACTGACATGAGGATAATCAAATGGGACTAAGGAGGGCTTTAGTGCACAAGGCTTGGATCATTTGGGTTTGAAGGGGCATAGACACACAACACCCACAAGTGAAGAGGCTATTCCCATATTTGAACCAGTGACCTCCAGATCACATATGATAACAGCCTTACAATTGCAGTGACCTCCAGATCACATATGACAACAGCCTTACAATTGCACCGAAGGTGACCCTCAATAATCAAATAGGATTCTTAGAGGGAAATTAGTTGAACTTGGGGAAATACTCAATACAAGTCTTAAAGGCACCCAAGATACTAGAAGAAGTATCTAGCTCAATTTTGCATTGTAAGCAATTGGGTATTTGCCATTAGAGCCCTTATTGTACAATTAACTTGGGCATGGGCATCTTAGCTTTTAGTAGCTCATAAGTATGCCAGCATTACTAATCAAATAGCTTTGATGATAAGGTTGAATTGAGTCTAACAAAAAGACCTCAACCTCCAGTTATAAATCATCGATAACAGAAACATCAAGAGGTATATAGTTCCAGTCGATGACAATATATAGTTTAGCAATATGGCAGAAGTTTCCCTTGGTTTTGGAAAATTTCTTTGGTGCAGGAAACCTAAATCTCGAAGGTGTCCTCCATCAACACAGGTAATATGGAAGAGCTGATTAAGGTGCTTCAGTTCACTCAGGAGACTTAATTGTTAGCCTTGTAATCCACCAAGTATGGATTTCTAGAAAACAACACATATAGCAGTAATCATCTCTTTGAGCGATCTCTGGAAACTTTACTTGCTTCACTAAGAAGTGCAGTATAAGAAGCATAATCTGTAATAAGTCCTTTCTCACTTCTAAATAGCTCAATTTCATCAGGACTACCATGCTTGCAATGACCATCTAGCAAAATGTTAAACGTAATATCATCTGGCATTACCCCCAAATTAAGCATTGCGTCTAACAGCATTTTAGCATTTTTCATTTGACCTAGCTTGCATAGTCCATTCATGAGCACATTATATGTCACAACTCCTGGAACGTGTCCATCCCTTTGCATTTCCTTGAGTAGCTTAAATCCCATCCTAGTATCACCCTTCTTACAAAAACCATCAATAACCATAGTGAATGTGCCATTGGTGGGTTTGAAGCCTGAATTCATCATCTCCCTCAACGTTCTCTCCGCATCAAGAACTCTTCCGTCTTTACAGAGTCCAGAAATAAGCGCAGTGAAAGCTACGTCATCGAGTTTGATCCCTTCTTCAATCATTCTCTGCTTGATCTCCAAGGCCAGTTCAAGATCTCCATCCTTACAAAATCCATCTATTAGTGTAGTGAAAGTGATCTTGTCAGGCTTCAATCCATTTGCACTCATCTCATCTAGAAGCTTCCTAGCCTCTTTCAAATCTCCAACCCTGCAAAGGCCATTGATCAGCGCATTGTATGTGACTAAGTCAGGTTTGATGCCCTTAGCTAGCATGAGCTGAAAATTTTTCATGGCCAAATCAACTTTCCAATTTTTGCATTGCCCATCAATTAAAGTGGTGAAAGTCACATAATTTGGAACCAAACCTCTCTTGAGCATTTCATCAAACAGATCATTTGCCTCATCTAACCTACACTCTTTACACAACCCGTTGATCAAAGAACTGAAAGTGAAAACATCTGGAAAAATTTTCTCATTTTCCATGACACTCTTCAACCTAAAGCCCTCTCTTATGTTTCCTGATTTACAATACCCATTGATCAAAGTGTTAAAACTAACAACCGTAGGGCGCAAACCTCTCTTCCCCATTTCATCAAACACCATCTGGGCACCTCTAATATTACCTTCCTTACAAAACCTATGCATCAAAACATTGAAGTTATAAGCTTTTGGAGTATACCCAGAATCCAAAATTTCCAAATACAAAGCCCAGGCAGATTCAGCTGATTTCAACCTCATCATCTTATCAATCAGATCACCACAAGAACTAAAAGTGACTTTAAGATCATTCATCCTAGCCAACCGAAAACACTGAATGGCATCCGCAACAAATCCAGAATCCAAATAAGCATGAATTAAAACATCAAACACAAAATTGGATTGATAAGTACCTCTTGTTTGAAGAACAGAAGCAAACAATAAAGAAGCAGAGTCCTTTCCTTTCCAAGACACAATGAATTTCATGATAGACAAAGCTTCAGGGAGCATCCTATGAGTACAAAGGAAGTGAGCCATAGTACAATAAGATTGGATAGTGTGGCGAAATGGGGGGCGAGAAGCGAGCCAATTGAAGAAGGAGAAGAGAGAAGAAGGGGAAAGAGAAAAAGGGTTGGAGTTAATGAGGTTGATGAAATGGTGGGCTCTGAGAGAAGGAAGGATTTTTCGAAGAGATGAATCAAGAGGCTCTGTTTGGGAATTGTTGATAGCTTCAGAGATGGTTGAGAGAATGTCATTGTGGTCTTTACGGAGACGTGGTGGAGTATACCAGTGATTGGACGAAAGGGAGCTGTAAGAAGACCATGAGCATAATGATAGGCAGAAAGATTGAGACAGGAAAGTATAGGTTTTTGAGGATTTCTGAAATTGGGTGATCATGTTTTCGGTTTCAGCTAGTTGTTCATCACTTCATATAGTTCAGAACCCAAACTTTTCGGATGTTCAGTTGTTCACTAAGCCGTAACTCTTATTTGTTCTTCGTGAAAGGCACTTCAGGCTTTGGCCCAAGAAAAAAACAAGGGAAAATTACAATTACTTAGGTCCCCAATTAATTACAATCAAATCTCAAAAAATCATTAAATTACATTAAAATATTTTGAGATATGAGTAATATCAAATGACTTGTTATAGAAAACCAGCACATATATTCCTTACACTTTATTTCATATGTCACGTAAATTGACATATTCATTTCAATCATCTAACATTAGCCGCAAATGATATGATTGGCACAAGATAGCGTAACACTATATTGCAGTAAGTACATCTACAGTTGCCTTACCATTAAAAGTTATTGAAATTACTTACAAAGTTCAATATCCCCATATGCTCAGTTGTCGGAAAAAAATGTAAAAGAAACTTCAGAATACAATGGTAAAAGTTTATATGATGCATGGCATGCAAGGAAGCTAGGGAAAACAACTAATAAGGATTGAAGTAGAGTAACGTATTTTCTTTGAAATAATTTTTTTTGTATAAAATATTTTTAAAAAAATAACATTGGTTAATAGATTATGTTTAGTTTAGATTTTGTATCTTTGAAAATATTTTTTTTAAAAGAAATTGTTACTCTTTAAAAATTTAAATATAAACCATATAAATGATATTCTAATAATATAAATATATTTTTTTATTCATCTTTTTTTAGTAGAGAAATCGGTTCCCTTTGAAATAGCATTTACCTCCCCAATGTTTTGAAGGACATGATTTTAATTATATTACAAGAGTTTAGATTTAATTTACTACATTATTCTTTCATTTAAGATACCTATTTAAACTATTTATAACCCTATTTTTTCAATTTTGTGAAATCCCACTCATACATTCTAGTCAATAAAAATTTCACTCATGAAAATTTTTCCTTCACTCCAGGTCCTTCACATCTTACAACTTTTTAGTCCTTTTTACGAAATAACTTTCCATTATTTGGTAAATCTTCAACCTTCATATCAAACAATTTCTTTGTCAGTAAGATAAGGATAAATTCTAAGGTACCATAAGAGTGCCATTATATGCGAATCCTAAACCATAATACACAAGAGTTCAAGCATTTTCTCCCTTTCTTTGATGACATGTCCTTTCTACCCTCTTTTCTTGCAATAGTTATGCTGTTCTATTTTGTATGAAATAATATTTATTCTCTTGTATGGCCTAAAAGTATTATTAGGTGTGTATGTAGTGATATAGATACTCTTTCAATTCTTATTATAAGATTAAGTTTATTTTATTTCGGAAAATTATGAAACAAAATTAATTGCTTAATTACAGCATATATTACATATAATTAGATAATTAAATAGCTTTAGTTGAATTAATAAGTTTTAGTGAAAAATGATAGGTTATTTTTGTTCAACAGAAAAGTGCTAAGTTCAAGAAGTATTATAGTATATTTATTTTGTTTCCTTAATCTTCACAGAAAAGTCATTTTGTAAAAAAAAAAATTAATTTAGAGAGTATATGAAAGATAATAAAGTAATTAAACATGTCACAAAAAACTTAAATGAAAATAAATGTCTCCACATATTTTTTACGTAGCAGTGTGACACCACAAATGATGTTGGAAAAAAAAGGCAACACAACGTGATGATAATATCCATAATCGTTGTATTTTAAATAATGCATATATAATAAGTTGTAAGAAACCAAATTAAATGGCGGAAGCAATAGGTAAATGTACAAGTTGTAATTTTCAAAGCATAGGAAAATGTGATATACGATAAGTTATGGTTTTTTAATAGAAAAAATTTAATCTCATAAAATGGGAGTTTAATTGACCAGTGGTTATTATTGTCATGTTATACATGACGCCAAAAAGGCGAAAAGGAGTATTAGACTGGGTACCTGGGTGTGTTTGGTCTCACTTTTGAAATTATGGTTTTGCCTTAAGCCATTGTTTCAAAAGGAGAGTAGTCACGGGTACAGAAAACATAAAGTGTTATAAAGTGAAACGTGTAACTGTAGGTTAATAATAGCATACATTCAGATTGGTCTCCAATTGAAAAGGTGGATGGGAAAAATTGGTAACTAAAATATTATGTTTGTAATAAAACCACATAAGCCTCCTAGTGAGCAAATGATTCCAATTGAACGGAATGTACACTTAAACACGATGACTTCTGCAAAGTTGAAAGGTATAGCAGTGTATGAATTACTGTACTGTGAAATGGTAATGAGAGTGGGAAGAACGATATGGACGGTGGCAAAAGGCTGACAAGGTTGGCCACACCTAAGTTGCTTATGGTAGGATAGTATAACAGACGTGCAACAAAATGAGAAAATGTGTTGCAAATAAAGTAATGAAAATTAAGTATGATAAGACTTGTTAAGAAAAGAGAGCTGCATTGGCGGGTATAGGAGAGTGCTCACAGACTTGATAAGTCAGTACAATAAACATGACAATTAAAATTGGTGGCAGCAAGGAGTGTGAAGCGTGATTGTATAGGAAATCATGTTTGACAAGTAAACATAAACTGAGCAGTGAGAAAAAAATCAATATATGAAGCATGGCTTGTAGCAGACATAATTATGTAAAGAACAAAAAGCAGAGAGATACATAAAATCTTATGTTGTTGTCATTCATAAAAACTGGTTAAATTCAGTAGGCGTAATTGAAGTTTGCAAGCAACCAGATGAGAGTATGCACTTGATAAATTACATTAGTGAAGTAAGGGTATGAATGAATAAGTAATTGAGCAATCATACTTACTGCACAATAGATGAAAGTATGCACTTGATAAATTGCTTTTTGAATAAATGCACATGTAAGTCATTCACAAGTACTTGTTACATGAACGAAATAATAGTTACATTCCAACCTGCAGCCAACTATTCAACATAAAAATCAGTATGGAGGATCTACGTTGTAGTCAGCTGAAAGGTGTAGCAGTGCATGAATTATTGTACTGTGAAATGGTAATGAGAGTGGGAAGGACGATATAGACGGTGGCAAAATGCTGACAAGTTTGGCCACACCTAAGTTGCTTGTGCTAGGATAGTATAACAAACATGCAACAAAATGAGAAAATATGCTGCAAATGAAGTAATGAAAATTAAGTATGATAAGACGTGTTAAGAAAAGTGAGCTGCATTGGCGAGTATAGGAGAGTGCTCACAGACTTGATAAGTCAGTACAATAAACATGACAGTTAAAATTGGCGGCAGCAAGGAGTGTGAAGCGTGATTGTATAGGAAATCATGTTTGACAAGTAAACATAAACTGAGCAGTGGGAAAAAATCTATATATGAAGCATGGCTTGCAGCAGACATAATTATGTAAAGAACAAAAAGTAGAGAGATACATAAAATATGATGTTGTTGTCATTCATAAAAACTGGTTAAATTCAGTAGGCGTAATTGAAGTTTGCAAGCAACCAGATGCAAGTATGCACTTGATAAATTGCTTTCTGAATAAATGCACATGTAAGTCATTCACAAGTACTTGTTACATGAACTAAGTAATAGTTACATTCCAACCTGCAGCCAACTATTCAACATAAAAATTGGTAATTATGTAAACCAACATGCACAAGTAATTGGTGTATTCAGAGATGTTACTTAATTGCAGCAGCCCACAATAATAAAGCATGGCTGTATTCAGAGATGTTACTTCTTTGCGGCAGCTGTGACATGAATTGTATGGCTGAAGGATCTGCAATATCGACGGCGTGTATCAATGCAGCAAACAGAAACATAAAAGATGACAGCAATTAACGACAGCAGTGATAGTGTGACAACTAAGATGCTCTCGTGACGATTAGATGGTGGGGATGAGAAAGTAAGGGATAAAGATTTAAATATAATTAAAAAACTTGCCTGTGAATATAGAGCCCCTGAACCAATTTGATTTATAAAACAAAGAAAAGGGAAACAAATTTCATAAGTAGACGAAATAACCTCCATTCGAGAATGAGTCATGAGCCAATAACACTTGTCACCAATACCATAACCTCCATTCCAGAAGTAGTCATGAGCCAACAACACTTGTCACCAACACCGAATTGATGCAGCATGAGGTGGCGGGAATGGAAGTCACACAAGACAGTGTAAGACTACCAACCGCTATTGAGCTTGAGTCGGAGTTAGGTTTTATTGCGGAGAATGTCGAGGCCATTCAATAAATATGCAGGGCCGTGATTAATAGAATGTTGTCCTCTCCTGCTGCATCATTTTTGCTTCCATTTCATCGTGGCTTAAATGTAATTTAGTTACATTTACGATTGGGTTGCCTATGTCTAGTAAACCATTGATGGTATTTTAAATTGTTTGATGTTTGATGTTTGATTTCCTTAGTGGGCTGTTCAAAACATTATACAAAAAAAAAAAAAAAAGATGTGGACTGTTAGTTATATGAGGGCAATGCTGGAGTTCAGCAATTTAATTGAATGATATACTCCCTCTGGTCCTTATTATAAGGCACCAACTAACAAAATTTTTGGTCCTTATTATAAGGCATCAACCGCCACATTAATTACATTTTTCCTACTTTACCCTTGTCATTAATGAATGTTCATAGTTTAAAATGTTAAGTTGTATCATTTAATGAAGGGTGAAGTTGGAAAACATGGTCAATTAAGCCTAGATTTAAGGACCCAACTACCATTCCTTGGTTTGTGAGAATTGGTAGTTGGTGCCTTATAATAAGGACCAGAGGGAGTATTACGGTGGTTGACATCTTAAAAATAACCCATTGGCATTAATAGGTTCAAGCATTAAATGGTTGGGTCTACATTTACGATTGGGTTGCCTATGTCTAGTAAACCATTAATGGTATTTTTAATTGTGTTTTCCTTAGTGGGCCATTCGAAACATTATAGAATCAAAAAAGATGTGGACTGTTATATGAGGGCAATGCCAGAGTTAAGCAATTAAATTGCTAAATTACTTTTGTGCGTTAATTAGTGGGCCTGTTGAGAGTTGAGACAATTAAATGTAAAAATAGTTGAATGATATATTACAGTGGTTGACATCTTAAAAGCAAATAACATATTAGCATTAATAGGTTCAAACATTAAATGGTTGGGCTACAGATCAGGAAAATTAGGCGAAATAAATAACATCATTGCCACTAAATTAAAAGGACTGCCTCCTGTGGTGAACGAAGGTCCCATCCAGTCTGTTAATGCATTGTTGACACCAGGGTGTTTCTTAAGGCATGATGCAACCAAGCATTCTTCTGCGTTGTTGTAACACCTTAGGATATGGTTAGCTGGGGAAAACTCTTATTGCGTTATGATATGAAGACAGTGCCCAACCTCCTTACAGACAAATAATAAAACTCAAGAGAATCAGTCACAAGTAACAACGTAAACTGACAATATGGGTCCTTTACTCTCATATACATTCAGCTCTTGTTATCATCAGGGCATAATGAACAATCACAAAAACAGGACCGACCAACTAAATAAGGTTCATAACATGTTAAGTGCATTATTCTCACCGACTCATGGAATATGACTACAACTATCTTCTGCAACCCTTTCATAGTTCAAGGGCAGCCACACGGAAAGCAAACAACCTCTTTCAATATGATTGTTTTGACCTTCACGATCATATCTCCGGTGTATAGCCCTTAGGTGAGGTTAGGAAGACAAACCACCTTCTTCGATTCCATCATTTCAGATGCTCTGTAGTGGTATGGTGGAACAGGGGAACAATATTAGTGGGGTTTTGAAGTGGGAAGAAGATGAGGGCGGGAATGTTATTCAATTAGTGGGGATGGGGATGGGAGGTGTTCTTATAATAAGAGGAAGTGGACAATTAGAAGTGAAATTCAAAAACAGATGGGAGGCGGGAAAGTGTTGAAAGGAAAAAAGTGAATATGACATGTGAACTATGTTAATTAATTTATTATTTTCTGTAGGGTGATTTGGGAAGGGTTAGCTACAGTAATCTGAGAGTGGAGAACGCTCCACGAGGAAAGAGATGGTGGAACAATATTATTAGTTATATTGATATTGATATTGATATTGATGATGATTTAATGATTCAATGATTCGGTAATGTAGCTATTTGAGTTGTTAATGAAAATTAAGTTTTTAAACAGTCGTTAATAACAACTCATTGAGTTGCACAATAACAAGCTATTTAATATTACCCACTTTCCTAGAAATTTTAATGTAATATAATAATTTTTTGGGATTTAATTATGATTAATTATCTTATTTGGTATCTAATTGTACTTCTAAAAAAAATGAAAATCAAATCACGAATCACTTCAGTTCAGAGTTAGGGAAGCTATATAGGTTTTTTTAAAAATTTAGAGAAAATTAAGTGGATCACCTCCATTGCATCAAACCCAAAAGCCCAAAACCACAGTGCGCCATCTTCTCCATGAAATCCATCTTGGGAAAATAATCTTAACCATGAGATATAGTCTATTATTCGCTCTATTTTTAAATATAACACATATTTATCTAATTTGATAATATTACGTACGGATATTAGTTAACTTAATTAAAATCATATGATATGACTAAAACACTATAACTATTTACCTTTATTAACACCTCATGTTGTTTGTTTAGTATAGAGGAGTATCAATAAGAATAACATGTAGAAATGTTGAGAAAATTTAGAAAGATATTTTATATTTAAGAACAAACTCACGTCTCCAAATATGTGTTATATCTAGGAACAGAGGGAGTAATTATTATCAACTATATTTGGCCAAAAAACTTACTATACAGTCTTGGATATTTCAAAATGTTACATTATTTGTACTTTTAATTTAAAATATAAATCAAAATAAATACTCCATAAAAAAATAGTGAGTTACTTGTTTGAGCCTACCATTTTATTATTTGTATATCATCTTCTCATCACATAAATAAATGAAGTATTATCCATTATGCGTTAGGATTTGAAGGGATGTTGCATATGGCGTATCTGTAGTTGCAATGCTCCTTTCCAGTCAAGCAAATAATGTTCGATAGGTGTTGGTCGTTGCCTTTCTTTTTTAATAAGGTTGTTGCCTTTCGTTTTTGGTCGTTGCAATTTTACTCTTGTTATTAAAAATTGGCTATCATATCATTTTATCCATTAAGTCGTTTGAATTGTTTATTTTACCATTGGTTCGGATGTTTGTAGTTGTTACATTGCTATGTGTATGTTACAGTGTTTTGTCTTGTGAATTTTCCTATAACTTGGCGTTTGGCGTGTATTTTTGCTTTAAATATAAATATTCGTCTACACTTTTCTTTTCATATAGTAATATAGTTCATGTAATATTTGTTTCCTTAATACACTTTTGTTTCCTAAATACACTTTTTAAATATGTTTAATCAACTTAAATCAATATATAAACACTATGTTAGAAAAGAGATTAGCTAGTAAAATAGCTAACATAGTTAGAAAAAGAATTTCCATAAAGGTTTCCATTAAAACAATGGTGAAAGAGCAAATTTAACCATAAACTTTTTCTTCAGGAGCATCTGGCACCACAAACTTTTCAGATGAGCGAATTTAACCATGAACTATTTGTCCAGGAGCTTAAATACCCATGAATTTTAAAATGTGGAGCAGTTTTACCACTTCCGTTTTCTCCATAATTAACTCCGTTAATTTAAAAAAAAGGGTCCCACAAATTTGTACACATGGCATAGATTACTTTGACCATAAGTGTTTCCATGCCACATCAGTATTTCTCACCAAGCCCTTGAAATGTTCATCGCATCAGAATGGTTAGGTAGGAAGTAAATAATGTTGACATCTTCCTCCATTAAATCTTCTCACCAAACTGCACTTCATCCTCCTGCTTCTTCTTCTCTCCCTCACTTGCCGTGTTCCACAGCGACCTCCTCTTCCTCGTCCTTCTTCTCTCCCTCACTTGCCCTCAACCCCCACCCCCACCCCAACATCGTCCACAATGAAACCACCACCATACCCACCGCCGGCCACCACACCCTTACCACCTCCAGCATAGCTCTCCCTTCTCCCTCACCATACCTCCATCTCACTTCGTCTTGGTTCACTATCACCACTATCCTTCTTCCTCTAAGTTTTTATCACCATCTCCCACGAAACTCTCATCTTCCATTTTCGTTGAAACCATTCACCATCGTTCAGAATCGCGAATTCGCCGGCTTTTTTGCCTTCTGCAGTCAGTCTCGTCGCCTTCCGCCGTTCTCACCTTGTTCTCCGTTGTGCTCTGTTTTAGGTCGTTGTGATCTCAGTTGTGTTCATCTTCCCCACCATCTCTTGTCTCAGATCAACAATCTTGCTTACCTCATCCTTCTCCTTGTCTGAAGCCCGAATTTTGAACCCTTAATTTGTCCATTTGCATCAGTTTTCTAAGTCCATAGGTAAGCAATTTCTGCAACTCATGCTTGTTTAGATTCGGTTTCAGTGTTAATAGTAGACTGTGAAATAAATTTGAAATCAAAGGGATGATTGTGGTTTGCTCTGACTGATAATTTTAGCTGTCACTGATTTTAGATTTCTTTGATTGACTCTGAAACTGTGCTGAATCATTGAAGTTGGTTTGATTATTTATTAGCTGATGGATGAACTTCACTGTGTGTTGTAGATATAAGCTAAAAGTTGAATTTTTGGGCAGCGTTAGGTGTATGGTATTGCTGAATTGAAGTTGCAGTTGTTCCACTTTTTTGCTTCTTTGGATTTGAGAGCATGTTGTGCTAGAAGTAGGACTTTGGGGAAACTCTAAATAGAATAAGAAGCAGTGAAAAATGCATCTAATAGTAGGACTTTGTTTCGTTCATTCGACTCTCGATTTCACTTTCATTCATCGCACCTAGGGTTCTTCAATTTCAGTTTGCACCTTTCAGATCTCCTTTCGCACCTAGGGCTCGTCGTTTTCAAGTTGGCTCAGAGCCTTCTGATTATTTTGTTTTTAACTCACGTTTTTTTTCCTTCATCAAATAGTTAGCTGACTTTTTTTCCACATCATTAGAGCTATTGACCACAATGATCGCCACGTCACATTTTTGGGTCAACGTTGGTTGAATTCTGGTCAACGTCTTATAACATAACAGAAGTGGTGAAATTGCTCCTGGACAAATGGTTCATGGTTAAATTCGCTCCTCTGAAAAGTTTGTGGTGCCAGGTGCTCCTGGAGAAAAAGTTCATGGTTAAATTTGTTCCTTCACCCTTAAAACAATCACTACGGTCTCACTACGATAGAAAAAAGCCTTCTAAAATAAAAATAAAATATATCATAGTTAGAAAGAGTTTAGTCTTATAAAAAGGTAATCAATGTTAGAAAACAATACCATGAGCCTAACATGGTTAATAAAGCCTTTCACGTAACATTTATTATCTAAATACCCTTTTTAAATCTCTCATAGTCAAATCAAATCATTTGTTAAACGCTAACTCAGTTAGGAAAAAGTACATAACATATAAAGTGATTAACATAGTTAGAAAATACTTCCCATAATAAATTCTGTATAAATCAATTTATATGGGCTAACTATGATTGGAAAAGAAGCTTCAAATACAAAATACAACCTATCATAGTTAGAAAAAGGAGTTCAACTTAATAAATTAGAGATCCATGTTAGAAAAGGATAAAAATAAATTTAAATAACACCAACATGGATTTCAAAAGCAATAAGTATTACATTTTATTTATCCATGTTAGAAAAGAAATTTCCTAAAATTATAAAACTAACATGGATATTTAAAATCACCAATTTCAGACGCAGTTATCCATGTTAGATAAGAATTCACTTAACATGGATATTTAAAGCAACCTGAATACAACACAATAAGAATATTTCAGACAAATTCACTTATACCATGATAGAAAAGAAACACTCTATCATAGTAATTAAGAGAAATTATACACAAAATATTCAACTTCCTGTAAAACTAACAATAATCATGGATTCATGTTCCCAAACTATAAATTCTCATCAACTTACCAATATCAAATTCCTTCCATCACACTAAGGCACCAAATCATTCATAATCATTATAAAATAACATCCCCAAGATAATTATATCATTCCAAAGAACTTGAAATAATAAAAGTTCCAAAATAAGTCAACAATAATAGTTGCCGGAATTTGATTGATCCCAAAAAAAAATAATAAACAACCAAGTAGTCACAACACAATGCATCATAAGTAAATTAAAGTTCGAACTCAAAGGACAGTCAGAATAAGTTTAATCATGCGGAAGAGTAAAGATATGTATGAATCCTAAGTAGCAATACAATTCTGTCCTGCTGGTCCAGAATCACTCACTGACTCAGTGAGAAGTCCCCAGATCCTTCCCTTGACCATCTACTCCGCTACTAGAACCTACAAAAGTGAGATAAACGGGGGTATCCCCAAACGCAACCACTGACTACTTATCTACGTGCGGTGTGTGCTAGCAAGGTGTCCAGTGGAATATATACATATATATTAGTTTAGAAGGCATGCTCAGGTATTCACATATGATGCACATCTTAGTCCCAAAATCTCTTTTCACAGTTTATAAGTGTAGAATAATCCGTTACAATTCATCTCCAATGATAATATATATCATTGATAATTACAAACAACCCAAACGAATCTTACTAGAAACGTTGGGAAAACATGTGGGACCATTTGGGACCTTCCACCATCCCTTGATCACCATGGTACAGCTCATGAGGGACTATCTACCCTCCCTGAACAGCACAACAGTTCAGAAGGATCTCTGTCCTTTTTGAATCTATTAGGGGCGATATCCCCTTTTACGTCTTTCTCTCCTTTATTTCCCATAAATATTTCAATTAATCTCTTTGGCGCAACAGGGTACCTCATCACGTGATGGCACAATTTTCAATTCACCGGTGTCACATACACAAATAATTTCTCACAAACAACACATATATATTCAACACCCACAATTAGGCACTGGCCTTCCAGTATTTCCAGGATATATATATGAAATAATTTCCAAAATCACATATATTTGACTTTCAAATATTTCAGATAATAAATTTATACCATTTCAAAATAATACTCCACAAGCCATTGTATTATGAAAATAATAATAGTTTAAGATCTCATTTCCATATCTCATCAATCATCAATTGATAATCGTATATCAACTGTGATTCAAAACCTCATTTTCATATAACATCATAATTATCAAATAATAATATTTCAAACTACTTACTAACACTACACACACATAAACAAGCAGGAAGCGATTACCTGATAGCTGACACCAATCTCACAATAGTGCAGCTCCCCCGTGTAGACTCAAGAAGGTTCAAGCATTACATAGAATATACATATAATTACAATTAATCGTCTACCAGGACAAATTCACACATAAGAATTAAATTACTAATTACCCTTTCCTTGCCCTCACTTAATTTAATTTTTATTCAACCTTTATTCTCCCCCATTATCTCTAAAATTCATCTCTAATCCACTTATACATATACCCAAGCCAAATACTAACCTCTCCAATACACAATTATCTTAAACCTTAACATCCAATAATCCCCCATAATTCATCACTAATGCCAATTTATAAAATTCAAGCATAAACACAATTTTTCAAACATCCACCAATTATTTCTCAACCTCGAAAATCCATTCAGTAATAAAAAATTTATTTTCCAAACCGTAATAGCTCACTAAATTCAATTTCAAGCCTAACAATATCCCCTTTCCCAAATCAAGGCCTACACCCAATCTAACTCAATTAACCTCATTAATATTTTTGTTGAGTATAAAATAATCCCATAAATCCATAAACCCACATTCAACATTCAGAATTATAGCATTATCTACAAAAAATTGCACTTATTCCAAACTTTATCGACCAATATTTTCTTGGGTCCAAATTCCAGTCAAACCAATCAATTAAATCTCCTCATATGACCTTAATAAACATCTAAAAATTATCAGTTTATGGTATTTAACCATAAACACCTCATATAATCAAAAGTCCTAATTTTCAAAATATCCAAAAATTCCCAATAATTATAAAAACTTCCAACAATAAAAAAGGAGAGAGAGAGAGAGAGAGAGAGAGAGAGAGAGTTAGTTTGCAATTGGGGGGGGGGTGTTCTGCGCGCAGGAGAGAAGAAGAGGGAGTAAGTAAAAAAATGAAAGAAAAATAAAAAGAAAATACAATAAAGAGGGTAGGAAAAATACATTACTAGACCCTAAAATTTTTTAAATAAGATATTTATTTTGAGTTACAAACTTTCTTTCATTTCCAAAAATTTACCTACCAAACCCCTTAATTATTTTCTCCTATAAGAACCTCTTTTGAATCTAAAAATAATTTTTCCAAATTTATTGTCCTTAAAATAAAGGGGAAACTAAACTTTTAAAATCCTCAAAATACTTCAAAAATTCCTCAAATATTCTCGTAATTCATAATCTCTCATAAATCAATTCCTAATTAGCCCACTAATCCTCAATTAAATTTCTAAGATGTTACAGTTCACTATATAAATACTAACAAGACTCACATCCCCGTGCGTTGCACAAATAGTGTTATTTATTCTATATTTTTCTATCTTTTTTTTGTTCAGTTTAATTATTTATAGAAATTCAACAATTCCTTTTATTTGTATGAGTAAATAATATAGTTGAATATAGATAATATTGGTTGAATTTAATTGTAGTTATGATTAAATGTCTTAGGGATTTTACCTCGAGGAAAGAATACATGTAGAAAATTCATCGAAAAAATAGAGATTACATGTATAAAAGTGCTTATTCAATCTTAAAGTGCATGATTTATTGAGGAAACTTTAAAAATTTATATCCTATCAGGAAGGGAGAAGTATAGGATTACAATATGTAAATCTTTCGTGAACTTTTTAGTTAAATGTGGCATTTGGTGATTGTTATAGTTCCTCTTTTTGATGGCACCATATCATTCCTTACCATTCAATGATGTTTGAGCTTCTTCTTTAATTCCTTTGCGTTATTAGGCATCGCGTGTTGATTTTTTTTCTAGTATTTCTTTCTTAGTTCAAAACCACAACAATTTCTCATGATTTAATGAATAGATCATTAGAATTCAAGTGTTTGATACACTTAAATAAAGGGGTATGAAATTTAAAATGTATTCGAAATCATGCTTTGAGAAACATATATGCCTATTTTAACAAAAAGTACGACATATAAAGTGACTTTCAGATTGAAAAATTAGAAGGATGATTACTAATGTGAAAAGACAGCCTCAATACCATAAAACCTAGAAACAAAGCAATTTAACTAATTTAACATATTATCAATGAATTTTTAGTCTACACTCCTTAACAGTTATTATTACTCTCAAAATTTATAAACCCCCTGGGCGTTAGACAAAACTTATTATAGTGTAATTTATTAGAACCAATAAATGAAGTTATCATAAAACAAATAGGTGCTTCAAATTCAAGTGCCTAACTCAATAGAAAAAACACTATTTGAAAATGACAACCGAAGAAATTAAGATTCACATGTTTGACAAAACACTACCTGTAAACATTGTAAGACCCAATAATTAGTCTTAGTCTCTCAGACTCAGTCTCTCTAGTCTTAATTGATATGACCAAGGTTTAAAAAACCGGACCGGACGTTGAACCGTTTGAGGAACTGGTTTAAGGGTCAGAGGTCGGATCGGGGGTCAACTCGGGTCAGATCGGTTTTATATAAATAATAGAATATATTGGTTTTCATTTAATTTTATTAGTATATTTTATGAAAATTGATTAGTTTAATATTTTATATTCATGATTGATTTTTTTCATTTAAATTTTTTATACATGAGGCTACTGAATATTATGGTGTTTTTAGAGTATTGTTAGACCTTAATTAAATATTAATGATGAAAAATAATTGGGCTGAAATTAATTTATTTTAGATGAGTAATTTATTTCTGTAAGTTAAGTAAATTTATGTAGACAAATAGAAAGTTATATATAAATGAGGGCCCAAGCCCAATAAAAGCTAATCAAAACCCTAATTGCTTGTTTCAACCCCTTTTATTTTTTCATCCCACACATTGCAGCCGCACAAAAGGCACGGCTTCTCACATCTCTTCGTCTTCTTCAGGCACAGTAGCTCACATCTCAGACAGCGGGGATCTCCTCATTTTTTGCTTGCCTCGGGTAACCTGCCCCTTCTAACTAGCCCTCTTTCAATCTCTATCACTCTTTTTCTTCTTCTATCCTCTACCTCTTCTACTTATCCATAGCGAACTGAACGCCATTTGATGCATCTGTAATTTTATTTTGACCTGTATGCATCTGTAATTTTTTAAAAAGCAAACCGTTCAGCGCCATCTACCTGCCGGTTCACCGAGTTTTTCACGGTGGTTCAACTCGTATTTTTCCGGTTTGAAAGTCTCCCCGTTCTGATAGGTGAACCAGATCGGACGCTGTGCCGGTTCACCGGTTTCCGGTCTGAACCGGCCGGTCCGGTCCGGCTTTTTGAACTATGGATATGGCATAAACCCATAGTTGGTAGATCTAAATAGTAAACATAGCCAGTTTTGCTCATCAATTGTAGCCAACAAAAGGCAGAACATATGGATCATAGCTCACAAATTTTTTATGTGATAGGAGGGGGAAAATATGTGATTCATTCACGAGTAATTTTAGTGTATATATAGTTCTTTGTCCTAAGTAATTTCAATTTTTAAGATTACTTCTTTTTTTAAGAACCTTTCGAATAAATATACTTTGATCTAGGTCCCTCTTCCCTACTTTTCTTTATTTATTTGAATCTCTTATAGTATCTAGATCCTTTTTAATTATATATATATCTAATATAATAAAATAAGGTAATTTCAATACATAATTTCAACCTTCCAATAATGTTTTAAGAAAAAGATAAAAATATATTCTCCAACTTCATCGCATTTGCACCTTATTCATTTATTTAAAGTCTTATTTATAGAGGAGATAGAGCATTGCTTTAGTACATTAGTCTCCTCGTTGAATTTGATAAATTTATTGTAAAAATATACAATTTTATTCCTAATTTTTATTGTTCTTGACATTGTTATTTTAATATTTTCAGCTTGTGTATATTAATTAAGAAGTAAATTTGGCAAGCGCATTGCACAAATTATGTTGTTTATTCTATAATTTTCTATCTTTTCTTCTATTTTTTGTGTTTCTTTGACAAACTAAATAATATCTTGTGTTTATACAAGTAAAAATAATCAAATGATATAGAATTTTCGTTGAATTTAACAAGAAGTTTGATTTTAAATTGGATGAGTTGAAAACTAATAATTTTTTTTATTTTTTTAATCTCAACATTAAATCATACATGACTACAACTGTAAGTTCTAAACATATTTCATTTGTTTAGTACACTTTAAAAACGCATGCCATATCCATAATCCATAATATGAAGAAAATTAGAATTGTAGTTTGTGAATATATAGTATTTAAATCCTTTGAGAGCTGCATTGCTATAAATGGCACTTGATAGTTTATGCAACTTCTCTTATTTCAATGCACCATAAACTCTCCTCACTTAAAGAATGACTTAAAATCGAATGGGTCTTATGTATTTGTTATTAATAAAGATATTTTAGGTTATTTAAATACCACAATTTCATTAAAAATAAATAACTCTAGTAATTTCTCTAATATTTTTTAATTTAATTTTTGTATATAAAATGTTTAAATATTTAAGGGTTAATGTGTGCTATATTTTTTAGGTTCACGACCTAAAGTTATTCATGTGATGTAATTTCACCGCTAAAGGGTTTGTTAGATAAATTCAGTATAAATGTATGGAATGTGAAGGGGTTGGATAGTTTTTTTTATAAGATAACACTTCTCTTTTAAAGGAATGTGAAAGGTTGTGACTAACTCTTTTGCTGTCCAAAACTTTCACTATTAATTAATTTTTCAATTAAATGCGAAATTAATTGTTAAATAAAATTGGCTTTTTTTATAGATAATGCCCATATTCAAGGAAATGTGAAAGGGTGTGGCTCAAACTCTCAAACCTTTGGACTTCTAAGTAATGATGGTTTTGTCATTATTGGCATATTAATAATAAATAAATTTTATGAATTGATATAACAAAAATATAAAAATAACTAAATTATTATCACATTTTTTATTTTGAACATATATTTGTAATAAAAACCAATTTTGTTTAACAATCTTTTTTGCATTTTATTGAATGATTCACATTAATAATTCAATGTTTAAGAAGTCCAAAGGTACAGCCACAACTTTTCACATTTCTTTGAACAGAAGAATGTCGTCTTCAAATAAAAAAAAGCCCACTTGATCTTCTTATATTTTGTATAACATTTAAACTAAATTTACTTAACAATCATTTTCAAATTCCAATAACAATCTCTTTCAGAAAAAAAATTATACAAAAATAAAAGTGCATGATTGTTGATTCGAACTGCCTTAATATTACTATCAAGTCATTTCACATTCCAAATAAAAATTATTAAAAAACGTCATGTTTTGTGGCCGAATATACCCTATTTTGTCCTTAAAAAAATATGATAAGCTTAATAAGCACATAAAGTTTTTGTAATAAGGGATCATGTTATCATTTCCAAGTAGCCAAGTAGTGTTGTATATTGAGTATAGCTTTCAGAATTTGCATATATACTTATCTTCATATCTGAAAAAAGGGAAAGAAGACACAAAATCAATTAGCAAAAAGAGAGAGGAACAATTAACCGAAGAGCAGAAAGAGAGAAAAAATGACACATATCCATATTAATTCATCCTCATATAAAAAAAAGATGGAAGAAAAACATATAGTATATTATGAAATAAAATTGGAGGAAGAATAGGGGAACGACAATACTTGTTCCAATGCATCAATCTCCATTATTATCACTTTAAAACACAATAAATTGAGCAACAAAATACAAAACAATAGAAATGTGAATCGAACAAATAAAATACAAAAGAATTGACAATTACAAGAGAAATTATGAAAATGAGAGAGATGGGATGGGAAGGAATTGTTGTAACATTCACTTTGTAAAACCATTTTATTAACTATAAAACCGAATTTAATACATTTTTATTAGCCATAAAACCGAATGTAACAAGATTTTATTAATACTAATTATGTTAGGAAAAAGGGTTTATGAAATAGAATACTAAGATAGTTAGAAAAAGAGTTCAAGGTACAAATTTCAGAAATTAAAGTTTAAATGTCTAACTATGATAGAAAATAAATTTTATTAAGAATACCAAAACAGACTATCATAGTTAGAAAAGAAACCTTCTACTTTTTTTTGTTTATCCATGTTAGAAATAATTCACCTAACATGGATATAAAAATATATGAACAATGCATCTAAATACTTTTGTAAATCTTTCTCTAAAAATGTAATTAATCACCCGAGTAAATCATTTAAATAAAATATCAAACTCTTTGATCAATTACTTAACGTACTTTTGCCATGTTTAAGTATAATAAAATATCCAGTAAAATCCCAAACAACCATGTGTAACATTTACTCCCAAATACATTTTTTAAGTACACTTAATCAACTTAACTCATAATATAAACGCTAACTATGTTAGGAAAGGAACTTGCTGAGTAAAACAGCTAACATAGTTAGAAAAAGATCTTTCCATAATATTTAGATATTATCTTTTTAACTCAAACCTCAACTCGAATCTCCGTCATCATAATATAATTTTCTTCCCAGTACAATATCAGAAAATTACATTATCCATGATTAAACTCCACACATCATCCTTAAAATACCATACCATAATAGGTATTATACAATAATTTTTCCCAGAATAATAACAAGGTTCAGCGGAAGCATCATACAAAATATGATCCTAAATGTGGCAATACCTCCTGTCCTTCTGGTCCAGAGTATCTCACGATATCAGTGAGAAGTTCCCGGATCCTTCCCTTGACCTCCTACTTCACTCTTAGGACCTGCAAAAGTGAGATCAACCGGGGTAGCCCCAAATGCAACCACTAACTACTCATCTAAGTGCGGTGTGTGCTAGCAAGATGTCCAGTGGAATACATATATGTATATACATTATTTCAAACAGTATGGTCAGGTATTCACATATAATGCATATCTTGGTCCCAAATATCTTTTCTCATCGTTTATAATTATGGAATAACCCATCACAATTCATCCTCAATAATAGTATATATCATTGATAATTACAAACAACCCAAACAAATCTTACTAGAAATGTTGGGAAAACATGTGGAACCAGTCGGGACCTTCCACCCTCCCCTGATCACCACGGTACAGTTCACGAGGGACTTTCTACCCTCCCTGAATAGTACCACAGATTAGAAGGATCCCAGTCCTTTCTGAATCCGTGAGGGGCGATATCCCCTCTTTCGTCTCTCTCCTTTATTTCCCATGATATATCAATTAGTCCCTGTGGCGCAACAGGGTACCTCATCACGTGATGGCACAATTTCCAATTCACCGGTGTCACATACCCAAATAATTTCTCACATACAACACATAGATATGCAACACCAGAATCAGGCACCAGGCCTTCCAGTATTTTCATGATATACATATATTAAATAATTTCCAAAACCACATATTTCTGTTTCAAATATTTCACATCACAAATTTATGCCATTTCAAAATAATACTCCACAGGACATTTATTATAAAAATATTAATATTCCAAGATCTCATTTTCATATCCCATCAATCATCAATTCATAATCATATCTCAATGGTGATTCAAAATCTCATCTCCATATAACATCATAATTTTCAAATAATAATATTTCAAATTTCTTACTAACACTACACACACACATAAACAAGCAGAAAGCGGTTACCTGATAGCTGACACCAATCTCACAATAGTGCAGCTCCCCCGTGCTAACTCAGTGCAATTCAAGCACTACACAATCATACATACTACCACAATTAATTATTTATCCAACAATTTCATATGTTGAAAATTAAATTACTAACTACCCTTTCTTTGCCCTTACTTATTTTAAATTTCTATTTAACATTTATTCTCCCTTTTTATCTCTAAAATTTATCTCTACTCCATTTATACATATATCGAAAATTATTTAATCTTTCCAATAACTATTTATAAAATTCCTTAATATCCCATAATCCCTCAATAATTCTTTAGGTGCAAACCCCAATCAAATCAATTAATTAAATCCCCTCATATAACCTTAATAAACATATAAAAATCATCAATTTACCCATAAGCACCTCGAATAATTTAAAAGTCCCAATTTCTAAAACTTCCATAAATCCAAAAATTCCTAATAATTAGGAAAACTTCCAACAATGAAAAATCTACTCAGAAAAACTCATAATCTAGGCCTAAGCTTCAATTTATTAATTTTAGGACTCCCAAAAATTACCAATTTAGACAAGGTCTAATTTTTCAAGTATAACAAATCGAAAAACTAATGACATAGAAAGGTAGAGGAGACTTACGGGATTCCAAAAATGTGGTCAGTTGGCCGAAAAACTTACTATTCCTATACTAACAGACTCTAATAAGTTTAGTGATAGGAATATATATAGTGAAAAGAGAGAGCAAGAGAGAGAAAGGCGTGAGTGAGAGAGAGAACGTGAATGAAGAAGGAGGAGAGTGTGCGTGTGTTTATATATAATTGATGCACAGTAACTCAATAGTAATGAATAGTAACTCAATAGTAATAATAATAATATAATAATAATATAATTGATGAATAGTAAAAGTTGCAAAATCAGGGTGAGGAATTGGAGAGTCACGGATTCAATAGTGAGAGAATAGGAAAAAGACTGGGAATAATGCATTACTCGGTCCTAAAATCCTCAAATAAGATATTTCTTTTGAACCAAAAATTTTCTTTTTACTCTCAAAATTTTCCCGATAATATCTTTTATTTATTTACTCCCACAATAATCTCTTTTGAGCCTAAAAATAATTTCCCCAAAAATTATTATCCGTCAAATAAGGGAAAAACTAGGTCTTTAAAATCCTCAAAAATACCTAAAAAATCCTTCAAATATTCTCATAATCCATCATTTCTCATTAATAAATTCCTGTTTACCCCCACTAATCCTTAATTAAATTTTTAGGATGTTACACCATGGCCGGTAAAAAGAAGTTTCCGTCCAACAGTTCATAACCAAAATCCAGTTAGAAAAGCAACAACACCAGTAGGCCACATGCCTATATGTCAGAAATGGACCAGTCCCAATTTAAACAATAAAGCATACAGTTATCCAACAGTAAGAATGCGGAAGCGAAATATGAAAGCCTAAGGAAGTATGGCAATATACAACACTTTTCGCATAAAACCTAAAATAAAAGCTCACTATGTTTTAGTGAGAAGATGAGTGCTCATTTCCCCGAATATCCGTCTATTATGCTCTTAGGACCTGTAAAAAGTGAGATAAACGGGGGTAGCCCCAAAACGTAACCACTAACTACTTCTCTATGTGCGGTGTGTGCTAGCAAGGTGTCAATGTGGGAAACTAAATAATATATATTCAGTTTGAAATATGAATACATACCAGATAGTCATGTAATCATCAATACCCGAAAACATTTTCGCAACATGTATATAATCATTTACCAAAAATGGGTTTCAAATACATTTTTCACAATCATCCATAACGTTCGCCATGCGAAACGTTAGGTTGTCCCCTACCACTAGGTGGACCAGAGTGGAACTTGACGGGGTTCTCAACCTGTACCCAGAACCACGGAGAAGTGGAACTCGATGGGGATTTCAACCCATACCCAGAACCACAACGGGGGTAATGCTCGATGGGGGCTACCCATACCCAGTACCACAATGAGGGGGTAATGCTCGATGGGGGCTACCCATACCCAGCACACCCATAGGTAGTACTCGATTGGGTCTACCCATACCCAGTACACCCAAAATATTAGTCCCTGTGGGCCAACAGGGTAGCTCATCACGTGATGGTAGCAGTAACCAATGCATCGATGCCACAGCACAATCACATACATATGCATCACAAGCAACAATATCAATTTCATCAAAATTAGGCACATGGCCTTTCCAATTTTCCTAAAACTCATGCAATAAGATTTTCAAAATCATATATATATACCATTTTCAAATTTGTGATGCCATACACAGATAATTATGCTAGTTTCACCATACGAATCCCACATGACATTTGATATCAAAATAACTAATTGAAATAATACAATAAATATGCAACACCAATCCAGAATTCCATAGTTGAAAGAGAATTTGAAATCTCTTACCAACAACGCGCACACACATAGAACAAGTAGAAGCGGCTACCTGATAGCTGGCACCAATCTCACAATAGTGCAGCTCCCCCGTACTGACTCCAGACAAGAAACCGTCTACATAACAGTCATATAAAAATTAACACTTAAATTAAGTGTTCAAATGCGAAGTTAGGGAATTTAATTCCCTAACCAAAAGAAAAACATTTATCCTCAAGAAATTTATTCCAAATCCCTCCTTAATTCTCTCTCAACTAAACCATTAAAAATCCTCCATCCATATACATCCTAAGATCCCAAAATCCATTCCTCACATACACAATTAAATCTTTTCAACTCCCATAATGTCTCAATTCAATCCTATATATCATAACAACAGCCTTAGTTTAATATCCATAAATTTATAAGAATCACCCATTAACCTCAAATGTCCATATTTCAAAAATTCCCCCTTAATCATTAGTTTAATCCAGACTATATCAGTCTAAAATTTCACCAACACATTCCACCATGATCAGTCAGATTAATATCATAATATAATCTTAAATAAACTCCAAAAGAATCATCAATTTATCCTCAAGTAAATCAGACCACAATATCCCAAAATTTTCCCTAATATTAGAAATTCCAAAAATTCCAAAAAAATTGGAAAAAACTCAAATAAATTATAAGCTCCTTAAGAAAAATTCTAACTCAAATATTAGACTTTAATATAGTAAATTTAGATATCCTAAAAACCCCAACTCAAATAAGGCCTATTTTTGAAATATCACAAATCAGGAAACTAATGACATAGGTGTATAGAGAATACTTACGGGAGTCCGAATATGATCTTAGGTGGCCGGAAAAACGATCGGTCCGGCACCGACGGTCTTTGAAAGCTCCAGAAACAAATATTTTAAACTATTTTTTAAGCACAAATCAGACCAAAAATGAGTGGAGGAATGAAGTACAATGTTGGAGGAAGTGAGAGGAGGAAAGGAATGGTGATTTTCTGGTGAAGCTCGCCGGAAAACTCCCTCCCAAAGTCCACCACGGCGGCTGACTAAGGGAGAGAAAAGAGAGAAAACGAGAGGGAGAAGGGAGAGGAGGAAGGAAGAAGAAGGAGCTGGACAATTGTGGTGGTGGTGGTGGGTGATGCTGAAGAAGAACACGAAGGAATAAGAGTGACTGTGAGGGAGTACATGAGGAAGAAAAGAGAAAGAGAAAAAGAAGAAAGAGAGAAGGGAAGGAAGGAAGTGTTCAATTGGGGGTGGGGGGCGCGCAGATGAAGATGAATAGATAAAGGGAAGGAGAGAGGAAAAGATAATAATAATAATAATAATAATAATAATAATATTAATAAGTGATAATGATATTTGAGTGTGAGAGAAGGAATAGAAAAATTGATGTTGATGTGAGAGGAGAGAAAGAGATCACGTGGGAGGGAAGGGGTTTTTCGTGTAGGTGGGTAAATAGACATGGGAAGAGAAGAAAAAGAAAAATAGTAAGAAAAATATATTACTAAGTTTTAAAATTCTTAAATAAGATATTTTTTTTGAACAAACAATTTTCTTTTCATTCTTAAAATTTTTCTATAATATTATTTACTTATTTTCTCCCATAATAATCTCTTTTGAGCCTAAAAATAATTTCCCCAAAATTATTGTCTTTAATATAAGGGAGAAACTAGGCCTTTAAAATCCTCAAAAACACCTCAAAATCCTTCAAATATTCTTATAATCTATCATTTATCATTAATCAATTCCTAATTAACCCCACTAAACCTCAATTAATTTTTAGGATGTTACAATTGTGGTTAGTGGGAAAGTAGAAGTTAAGTTTCTCTAGGTCAAACAAAATGAGGGGATTAAGTGAACGAATGAAATGGTGAAGTGGAATTGACCTAATCATCAGAAAGCAGGAGACAAGTGAGAACCATCTGCTTGATTATTTGAGGGCAAGAGATGTCTTCCCTATTGGTTCATTGCACTTACCTTGAAATTATGTAATTTTTCTATTTTATTTGATGCAATAATAGTAGAGAAAGGAGGACACTTATAAGGCTATAACTCTCATAATTTTCATTATTTAATATTATTTAGATGTGATATATTTCAATATTTGTAATTGCTTTCTAAATATACGCAAAGTTTGTATTATATAAATTTCAATCCCAAGCCCCCGATCATGAGAATATTGGCTCTGCCCCTGATTTGATTTGATGTACATATCATATGACCATATAATAGTCTAATGTATTCTGAATTATTAATTTGTAGTTTGTGCTAACCATCAAATAATATTAAATACTCATAAATATAAGAATTGAGAGTATAATTGAAGAAAATGGCAAAAAAGAGAGTATAATTGACGAGGCTAAATGCTTAGAATAAGGAGATTTAACACGTTTTAGTAAAATAAACTTAAGGTAATGACAAAACCCACACTTTCATTATTTTAATTTGTAGAAAACCACAAAATAATATCGTATTGATTGAATGTAATAAGAAATTACAGTAACATGGACTTCAAAAATTGCACTTTGACACTGACATAAAAAAAAGTGCATGTAAGATTCACACCTTTAGACACAAAAGAAAAAAAAAACTATTTGAAGTAATCACCAATATATATATATATATATAAACCAAGAACACAGTCTATAAACTAATGAACCTCCAATTCCATCTTAAACCATTAACAAATTCTGCCCAAACCAAACAATGCTATTGCTTAACATCGGAATGAAAAATCTAAAAAACAAAAGACTTCAAGTGGCTGTCTCGGTTTCTAAAGAAGACACAAAATAATAGGTTAGAAAGTGTTACAATACAAAAAGTAAAATCTTTGACCATTAGAAGAACGTTGGGATGAATTTCAGTGCACCAATTTGATTAATTCAAAAACCAAAACAAACGCTGATATCCCAAGAGCTAATCACCTGAGAACACCAAATACAAGTGCTAATATTTCCATAAGCACATGAGTCCAAAGATTAGCCCCAGATTAAAGAACCATTACTCCTATAACAGTCAATTAGAGGAAAGAAATCCATACCCAATACCTCATTTTCTATAAAGGTAAGTAATGGCACACATTTTGAAATTAATTAAAATAAAACAATTAATACCCAAAACCTCATATTTATCAAAGAAAAGGAACAACAAACATATTAAAAATTGGTTTTGAATGAAGAAGTTAATATCCACAACTTCATAGTTTGCTTTAGAATCTAAAAAAAAAATCATAAGCAAATTAGGAATTCAATCAAAATAAAGAAATTCATACCTAAATCCTCATGTTGTGTAAAAGAAAGGAATGATGACAAACACATCATAGATTTGGAAGAGCAGCAACAATTCGACGTCATAAGAAAAGAAACCAAGAACTACCTATATATATATATTGAAATATCAATAGCTAGATTAGTCGTAATATAAAAGATTAATAGTCAGGATTATGAAAGGTCACAATAAAGGGCATTAATATTCAGGAACCAAATAAAATGAACGTTGGAACTATAAAGGGTCACAATAAAAGAAATAAATATTCTGGAACTAAGTAAAATGAATGTGAATAGTTCTTTAATCTAAGAATGGGAATAATCATTCACAGTGATAACGGTGTTAAGTGAGTGATGAAGAAGATTTAACGGGTGATGACGGTGTTATCACAAGATTTATAGATTATATTGATATGCCATTTTATTTAGTATAATTTTTAAGGAAATTATAGACAATGTGAGACATTCAAATAAAGTTATTATGTGTAAACTCGCGTTTTAATATTTCCCTTTAAATGGACTTTTTTCATTTACCTATACATAAAAACAAGCTTATGTTATAAATTATGTGTGTGGGTGTGTTAAATGAAGAAGTCTCATATAACTTAAGACCGGAAATGTCCTAGTATATAACAAGATATAATCTTGAGTTAGTAAAGAGGGTGATAAGAGGAGTTTTAAACTGACCATGGATATGACTATTGGAGCTTTAATGTGTTTTCACTGACGGGGTTTGAATGATATTTAAATGGTTTTATCATACTCCCTCCGGTCCTAATTATAAGAGCTAGTTGATTTTTTTGAAAAAATTAAGGATGCAAAATACACCATTTTAAATTGTTTATATTTGTCTTTTTTCCTCAAAACTAAATTATTTTACTTATAAACTATCATATAATCTAATTACATATCACATATGCTAAGATTTAGAGGCCTAATTTGTTTCCTTAATCTCCCCAAAAAAAGTCAACTGGCTCTTATAATTAGGACCGGAGGTAGTATTAAACTGTCATTAATTCCGATTTTTTAACTTCCATTTTAATAGTCATTAAGCCGTCTTTATGAGTCTCCAACGGTAACATTACATGTTCCTGCCTATAAAAGGCAATGTATCAAGGTCATTTGTTTAGAGTCAGGGGCCGAGGTTGCTGAGGACTGAGGCAACTTTTAACTCAATCCCCGAGCTCTACTCTTCTCCTTTTTTGAGTGACACGGTTTATCTTCTGACTATTCTGTCACCCTGCTCTACGCAGGAAGTGTTCGTTTTATCCTGAGGAGTGCCTCTTCCTAATTTGCTAGGGGGTTGCGGAATATTTCTTAAGAACAGTGCCTCAGAGAGTGCGACTTGAACTATACAATTTTGTTATTTTGTTGCCTCAACAGGATTTGCATAGCCATAGAAAGCAGTTGGAAGATCTACCGTAGCTGCATGACAATGTAGGCACTGAAGCCAACAACTTATATGAGTAACACACACATAGTAGTATCTCATAAAACACACAAGCTCTATTATTTAGTCAAAGTAGCAATATTTATCAATAATAAGGTGGTTGGCAAAGTACTTCTCATGATTAGCAGTGATGTTTTAGTCACTGCAAAAGTGCAAAGCAAACAATATTCCTATTGTGACTTTGGTTATAACAAAGCTTCAAGTCTTTCAAAAGTATCAGCTTCATCAAAATTAGTATGATATTGATGATATCCACCATATATACGCTGAAGCTAACAAAATTAGTATCAGCTTCATATATACGCTTCCTATTGGAAATCAACGTTTTAATCGATTAGAGGAAAGTTTAGCTCTTTATCATTTATATGAAGTGTATCAGTAAATTAACTTCAGCATTCTTGTCAAAAATAATGCCAGATGATGCTGAAGCTAACAAGTAACATTAAAAGGGTGTGGCCAAAGTTAAAAGATCTCAATTTTGAGTGGACCAATCATATATATTCACATTTTTATATCATATCTATATCTATAGTTCAAAAATCAATTTACCAGAAAAGTAATTATTGTATGTAACAGAGTAACTGAAACCCAACAACCTGAATTAAATGATGTTGATAATGTGCGTGTGGGTTTTCTTCATGCACGTCACTGCATTGAATTGAAGGGCCCAAAACATCTGACACATGGTCACTACAATGAAACCATACGTATGTACATTCATAAAATGCACTTATGCAACCTCAAGATTTATATAGTTTAATTCGTATATTGTGTGTGTGGTATGGGTTTTTTGAGGGGAGAATCAGGGAGGTGAGTTTCTCCCCTCCCCTTTGTTTGGCTAAAAACTAACTCAAACTCTCATCCCTTGGTTTGGTTAAACAATTTTTAATCCCCTCTCATTCCCTCCAAAAGTAAGAACTGTTTTGGGAGAGAATTTTATTTTTTAACATTTTAATATAATTCTACTTTAATAGGTCTAAAAAAACCCTCTCCCATCCAATTAGGCCAAGAAAGAAATATTATTCTCCCGGCTCTAAGTAGAACATATTTTTGTAATTTTATTATATGAATTATGTTAATTAAATTAGTTAACATGATATGTTTTTCTTTTCTAAAATATTCTAATCATCTTCCTTAATTCCCCCCTCTTATTTAATTATTATCGAGAGAATATCAATAAAAGTAATTAAAAAAATGACAAAAAATAAAAGTAATACCTACATTTAAAACTAAAATCAACTAGTACTCCCTAAACAAGTCCTATATAAACAATTGGAGGGATTACAAAGCTAGTGTTGTCAAACACCATATCATCAATTTCAAACCTATCACATGAAGAATGCCAAAGACAGACAGACAAACAAAGAGACCCAAGAACTGAAAATAAACACCGGTCAAACTCTCCAACCTTATTGCTTTGCATGGTGTTAGACCTTTCTTCTTGCAAATTAAAGAACAATAATGATGAAGAGAAGATGGTTACCAAAACCCACTTTTAATTACAATGTTATCTTTCAACTACAAAATTTCGTAGACGCAAGCCACATTATTTATTATGCCATCCTTGAATAGTACTCCTTCCGGTCCTAATTCTAAGGTTAAGTTGACTTTTTTAAAAAAAATTAAAAATACGAAATAAATCACTTTAATTGGTTTATATTTATCTTTTTTTTTTCTTCAAAACTAATTTATCTTAGTTATAAACTAATTTATAATCTAATTACATGTAACATATGTTAACATATAGTGGTCTAATTTGCTTCCTTAATCTCCACAAAAAAAGTTAACTTGATCTTATAAACACATAGAGATAGATCGACATTTCATCAGAGAAAAAGTTGAAGAAGGGATCATATGTCTGACCTATCTACCAACAAACCTCCAAGTTGCGGATTGGTTGACAAAAGCGCTGCTCAAGCCTGCCTTTGAGAGTTGTATAAGCAAGTTGGACATGATCAACATCTATGATCTAACTTGAGGGGGAGTGTGGGAATATCATATATTAATTGTAAATAATTCTATTTGATTGTATAGTCATTATTAGGAATTATTAGCCTTGATTAGCATTTATTAGACATTATTGTATTGTCTCCTTCTCTAGCCTATAAGTAGGCATTTGTACCTCCACATTTCAATATGAGAAATGCATTATTTTTCTCTCAAACTTGTCCACACATTCCCAGGAAAGTAAACAGATTCATAGCTTAGTCTGATCAATTTTTAAAATCACAATTCATAATATCTAAATGAGTATGTGGCCAATAATAAAAACCTGAATATGGTCGTGGGGAAGCATGGCTTTCCGGGCATTAAGACATCTGTAAGGAAAGCAACGGGATATTAACTGATAAAGTTAAAGCCAAATTTCTCTGAGGCCACAATAATATAGCAAACTACCTTTCAAGAAGTTCTTGTGAATCTTTCAAATTATTAGATGCTTGCAGAATCAGAGCTAAACTCTCAGCCACAGCAACAGTTTCCAGGGAATTCCACCCCTGCCATCCACAAATCACATCACATATTTTACAAGACAAAAAATCTCATGAGATAACTGTTCTTGCAACATAATTCAATTCATCCAATAAAGCAAGGTTATAACAACTAATTGTAGAATATAGCAATTGGTAAATGAAATTTAGACCATAGCCAGTCTGCCAAGGGTCACCATATGGTACCCATCTGTCGTTCTGCCTGTCATTATACCTTTAATGACCATCAATACATAACAGTAGTTCTACAGATCCTTCAATCTACATTAGTTACCAAGAAGTTCAACTCTTCAAAATGTTTGTGAAGCATAATCAACTTTCAATAAAATAGAACTTTGGTTTGATTTAAAAAAGTTTAAGATGCTAAAAGTAAATGAGCATGTCAGCCAGAGAAATATGTAAATTAAACACAGAAAGAGAGAAATGAGCTCCAATAAATAACCTTTGATAGTTCCATTTTATGCAGAATCTTTCTCTGAAAAATCTCAGCTTCAGCATGTTGATGTGATTTCATATATATATATATATATATATATATATCTAGAACATAAGTAGCGAAAACTTAATAAGTCCAAAAATTAAATCTAGAACGAAGGGATTATAACCTGAAAACTGGAACAGAAATTGTAAAGAGAACTACTTGAAGCCTAGTGTACTTTCCGGGTGCTTAAAAGTCTGTCCAGGAAACACATTATTATTATTGCCTTTTTATGTCTCTAGTCTCTGAATGCTCCCTTGCATTTTTAATTATGCAACATTTCTAAGTAATGAAGGAAAAAATATGTCCTACATACAAACTAAGTCTGGTCAGGTGGAATGTTTTGGCTCTTCTGAAGTGTTTCCAACCAAACCTACATAATGCATAGACGAGACTGAATGTGGGCATGACATCAAATTTCACCCGATCAGAAAGCAGGGACAAAATTTTATATGAAAAAGGGCATCAGCAAGAAAGCAACATGATGGCAAATCTAAAAGGAAAAGCTAATTGGCATCAGGAAAACCTGTGACAATTTAATTTAGATATCAAAATTTTGAAATGCAAGAGCTATATGAGATCAGCTAAAATAAACCTTATGGAATTAGTCAAATGACCCTTTGCCCTATCAAGCTCAGCTTCAACAGAAGCCTCCCACTTGTGCAGTTGGCTTCTCTTGAGTGCCACTCCCTTTGCTAGATGAAGCAGGCTAGCACCAATCTGAATGTGGGTCAGAAAAAAGTAAGCCTAGTGTATTTTGGTAAATGTAAACATGAAAAATTACAAAATAACAAGCATAAACTAATTGTTTATTACAAAAGTAGAATATTAAACAGAGCAGGGATCTCAACTCTCAAAAAAAAAAAAATCCCATATCATCCAAATATTTGAAAATACAATGTATAAGAACATTTGCAAAATCTATGATATGAAATTTTTTTCCAATGGTTTACATTAGATTGCTATTTTCATAAAACAACCACACAGCACAATTAAGTTGCCACAGTTAACCAGGATTTAATTTTGGAGGCATCTTAGTGAAGTAAAATCCAAATTATCACAGAAAAAGCTCTCCTGCCACTAGCTTGTGCTCCTAAACATGAGGGGACATGTAGGAAATACAAACATTCCCAGGAAAATAAACAGATTCATAGCTTAGTTTGATCAATTTTTTAAAATCACAATTCATAATATCTAAATGAGTATGTGGCCAATGATAAAAACCTGAATATGGTCGTGGGGAAGCATGGCTTTCCGGGCATTAAGACATCTGTAAGGAAAGCAACGGGATATTAACTGATAAAGTCAAAGCCAAATTTCTCTGAGGCCACAATAATATAGCAAATTACCTTTCAAGAAGCTCTTGTGAATCTTTCAAATTATTAGATGCTTGCAGAATCAGAGCTAAGCTCTCAGCCACAGCAACAGTTTCCAGGGAATTCCACCCCTGCCATCCACAAATCACATCACATATTTTACAAGACAAAAAAATCTCATGAGATAACTGTTCTTGCAACATAATTCATCCAATAAAGCAAGGTTATAACAACTAATTGTAGAATATAGCAATTGGTAAATGAAATTAAGACCATAGCTAGTCTGCCAAGGGTCACCATTTAGTACCCATCTGTTGTTCTGCCTGTCATTACACCTTTAATGACCATCAATACATAACAAAAGTTCAACAGATCCTTCAATCTACATTAGTTACCAAGAAGTTCAACTCTTCAAAATGTTTGTCAAGGATAATCAACTTTCAATAAAATCGAACTTTGGTTTGATTTAAAAAAGTTTAAGATACTAAAAAGTAAATGAGCATGTCAGCCAGAGAAATATGTAAATTAAACACAGAAAGAGAGAAATGCGCTCCAATAAATAACCTTTGATAGTTCCATTTTATGCAGAATCTTTCTCTGAATCATCTCAGCTTCGGCATGTTGATGTGATTTCATATATATCTAGAACATAAGTAGCGAAAAATTAATAAGTCCAAAAATTAGATCTAGAACGAAGTGATTATAACCTGAAAAACTGGAACAGAATTGTGAGGAGAACTACTTGAAGCCAGCCATAGGTGTGTATGATGGTGTGGATTCAAGTGAGTGCTTCTCCCAAGGAAGGATTGGTGGGACCTAATCAATAGGATGTGCAATGTGCCTTGTTGGCTTAGGAGAGAATGAAACGTATCAGTTTCATGGAGAAGAGTTTGGGCTGTATTATACAACACCATAATTGGTTGCATTTGATGATAATGTGCAGGTCATTATTTTGTTGGACCTACCTTCTGTGTGAGATCAGATCAGGGGTCCATTGACATATGTATGCTGGATTGATAGGTTTCTAATTTCTGCCACTTAGAAGGAGCACCTTTTTCATTCTGTCCAATATGTTTCATCATCTTGTCCAGTGTCTGACTATCTTCTAGGTAGTGTGAACAACATACTATCATATTTCTTGGCTTCTATCATTTTTAGGTCATATAGTGACTTCGTAGAAACTTTAATGATTATACTAGTCTATCCCCACCCTCCCACATCTCTCACACACACATACCCACCACCAAACCAAAAAAAAGGCTTACCTTGCTTGGCCCCTATAAATTTCTACAAAGAAAAACCAAAATTTGAAACCAAAATCTTTTCTAAACTTCATTCCCTTGCTCCAAACTCCTCCAAGACCCAAACCCTAGCACATAAAGCTCCCAAGAATGACCAAGAAGTGAAGAATGTCAGCCTCCTTCGAGTATCTCCACTTTTAACCCTAAATTTCATGTCTTATCAGTGCTGTACATTTTGCTGACGCGACTGAGCCACAGCCGAGAAATTTGAGTTACAACGATGTTTGCTTTTGTAATTTTGTTTTCAATCTACAACAGAATGAGCTACGGCCAAAACAGAGTGGCTGTGGCTCATAATAAACAAGGTTGAAAGCCCAAAATGTGTACAATTAAGCATAAATGTACAACAAAAAAACATCATGCACATATTCCTATATTTGAGTATTTAAAATATGTACAAACACACCAAAAATTGTGTAAAATTCAAGGGAAGTGTTCAAAAAGACATGAATTTCCATAGGTTAGTAGAGTCTTTTGGCTTGTAATCAGAATTCTTTCTATTCTTATCTTTATGTTTGGAGGTGCACCTCTTTTTGTGCAACTTTGTCTCTATAAGGTTGGCTTTTGCAGCAATCCGTTTTCCTTTTGTAGCTTGAATTTCCTTTTTGTTGGTATCTTCAATGATGATGTGAGTAATCAGATCTAATAACGACAACTGCTTCTATTTATGTTTGAGTTGCTACTTATAATTATCCCATGCTTGTGGTAATTTGTCAACTAGAACTCTAAAAGTGAACTCATCTAGAAAAATGATTTTTTTTGCCGTAATTCCTCCATAATTTTTGGTACTCATTAATATGTAGTTTGATATCTTTATCTTCGACCATTTCCCATCTATAAAAATTCCCAACCATGAATTTTTGTTTTCCAACGTCTTTAGTGATATACTTGAGGATAAGAGATTCGTATATCTTATGCGCCTCCTTGTAGACTCAATAAATGTTGAACAATTTGTTGGATAGATAAGGGTATGTCTGCAAACCCTTTTGGCCCATGTCGTGCAAACCCTTTTGGCCCATGTCGTTCCAAAACAATAACGACGTCATGCATGTCAAGAGCATAATACACACGTTCCTTCTAACTTCTGAAGTTCTTTTTATCGAACACCTCTAGTTTGGTTGTCAAGGAACAACTTGGGAAGAGGAATGACAAAAGAATCACTCTTAAGATTATTGGGGAAATTTACTAGATTTCAGCTGCATTTCGCACAAGTGACCTATTATTATGTGTGGGAGCCCATCTCTCTTTCTATCCCATGTTACTAGCCCATAAAAGTTTGACTAATATAGGCCACTACTCCAACTCACATAAGCAATGTGGGACTTGTTTCTTTTTGACATTATTGATTTCAAATAAAAATCAATTATTACAAAAAATTATATTAAAAATAAAAATAATATTAATTGAAATAATTTTTTATATATATTTTCTTTCAAAAAAAAATCTGCTACTTTCATATTCCAAAACCCTACTCTTCTATTACACTCTCCCATTAAAAAAAGAAAAAATTCTTTTAAACTTTCTCATTTTCTCATTATTCAACTCCCACGTCCCCTTTCTTTTACTCTCCTTCATTCACTATTCTAAATCTGAAACTACCTAACATCTAACATCTCTAGTTTCTTGGACCTCAAGTTCTGCCTTCATCAAGTCACCACTGTACTCTTTCTCTTTAGCTTTTTTTTTTTTTTTTTTTTTATATATATCTTTTCTCATTTCCACACCCACTAATATTTCATTTTTTTCCACAAAAATAAAGGTAGATAAGTTTTCTAATTAAGCACTCACAATACCCTATGGCCGAGGTGGTTTTAGGGGAGGAAAAACTAGAACTAGTCTCTAAATAAGGGAATTAATCACAACCAGATCCCAAAAAACCATAAAATTACATTGAAGTCCCTAGAGACCTGGGTGATATTAATTATCTTGTCAATGACAACTAATTTTTAGAAAAGTTGTCAATAATAACTCATTATTAAGCGTATAATAACACGCCATTTAATATCACATGGGTCCCTAAGGATTTCGATGTAATTTAATGACTTTTTGGGACCCAATTGTGATTAATTCCCTTATATTATATACTTTCCCACTTAATGTCACGCACACATAAGCTTACCACTGAAGCTTGTATTCTCTTTTGGGACAAAGTAGTGAATTAGATTTTCCTCGTGCCTTTGGATCTTAACAACTGAACAAGTAGGCCATGGGATGTCAAAATAAATGGCTCAGTTTTGGCCCAAATTCATTTTTGAGCTTCGGATGTTGAATTCATCATTTTACCCTTTCTTTATTAGTATTTAATTGCCAAATAAATTCTAAAAATGGTTCCTTAGGCCATGTTTGGTATGAATGATTGAGTGGGTGGAAATGACATAGGGACAGGGAATGAATCATTTATGGAGTTTGGTAGGTGGTATTAATCAATCATTGGGAATTTGGGATTAAACATTACCATAAATATTGGATTATACAAACCCACCTCCCCCCGGTAATTTTTTTTAATGTTGGGATTGAAAGTTTTGAAGACAAAAATATCCTTGGTTATAATAATTTAAGACAACATTAACCCCCTTGATTTTTTATGAAACTAAAAAGAACATGCAGAACTCTCTGAGACTCCATTAAATTACGATTTCTCATTCTTCTTATTCTTAAGTGAAAAGACATTAATTTTCTGTGTGTTTACATCAATCACAACGAGGTGCCAAATATGGCCTTAATACTTAACAAGGATTGTCTTCCTCAATTAGCTTCTTTAGCACATAAAAAAGTTCCATACAATTTTCCAACCAAACAGTAACCTCTAACTATTTTTTTATGAATATTTTCAGACACTAGCTCTTATTCCATAGGAATAGGCAGAAACAATAGCCTCTAACCTCTAACTTTTAGATAGCATTTTAATGCCTCAAATATGCCTTTTATGACTCTTAAAATTTTTGGGTTGTCAGAAACTTTAAAGGCTTTTTTTCTCAAACAGACGCACGCATGTATATGAAAGCAAATTGGGGTGAGACGGAGGGGGGAGCATCGCTGCATAAACATTGGTATCACGTACGACGTACGTAACCCTAGCTTCAATCACTGATGGAAAGTGAATAAGATACCAAATTGTAAGAGACAATCTGGAAAGAAACGAGATTCTTCTTCGTTCAGAATGTATACTAGCAACCGATAATTTCATTGGGTGAAAAAGTCTAATAACATGCACATTCTTATTCTAACAAGATATTCTGCATTTGGGTCAGGAAACGACAACATTTTCTCGCAAGAAAATAAAAATTCACTATGTTTAGCCCTTTTCTATCATATAAGGGGCAATCCGAAATTTCACAAAAGTTTCATCTCTCACATTACAGCTCTATAACCCTCAAGGTATATCGCTTTCTAGGTACAAGTTTTATCCGAATAATGAGCAAAACTTACAGGTTTAAACAAAGAAATTAAACCAAGATTTTGGGGTACAAAACCAGGCACAGCATACATATATGTAGGATCTTTGGGCACAGTTTGACTAATATCACAAGGAATAATGGATCTAGCATGATGCTAGACTTTTTTTGGTTACTAAAAGAAACGACCAATGATCCTTTTCACCCAGCCGGGGAGATTAACCATATCATCAAGCCTGGCAACAAGGATCTCCCAGAAAGTTGGCCTCCAAAGGATGGTTGTTTCAACCATGTTCGAAGCAACCTCGTATGGATCCATATTGGCAGCACGCCTCTTGTCTTCTATAAAGTATCCCTTTGGTCCTATTTCTTCGCCTCCAGCTCCAGTTGAAGTGACCCCGAACGCAAAAAACTGCCCAATGCCAAATTCATATATACAATCTTAATCTTAACAGTCTATCTACAAAAAAAAGTAAGCATATGAAACAATTGATCTCCTTAAGAATATATGTGCTTGATAAGATTTCAACATTCTTTTTGTAATAAGCTTAAGACTCAATTAATCTCAACTTTTTCTGGAAAATTACGAAAAAAAGGGTTAGGGGTGTCAGTAATGCGTTCTCAGCTGTACCCTGAGGTGCCCATTAAACACTGAACCGCATCGAAATGCCCACTGATGTGATGATATTACGTGTTACTTACCTGTATGACAGTTTTTAGCATCCGAATACCCTCAAAGTCATTGCATTCTCCTCCAATAGCTGCCATGTCAAACACGTGCTTCCTCTTCAACTTCAGAACTTTGAACTCGGCTTCCTCATAGCCTCCAAAACGTCTCATGGATAAGGTACTGTGATATCATTAAACACTAATTGTCATGCACAAAGAAATCTATCATAGAAAATTTTTGAAGAATTCTTTCATAATAAGAATTACCTGAGCCCTATGGGTGCATCAGCTTCATTTGAAGTATTCTAGTTTTAATTTGTAAGAAAACCCAAATTGCAAGAGTCAATATTTAATCCAACCAAGTCCAATGGGAAATATCATTAAAATAGACAAATTTTAATTTGCAAGGAGAAAGCCAGCTTCATTTGAAGTACTATAGTTTTAACAGGCACTACAGCAGGCGGGATTTTCTACCCTAAAATTCTGAGTACCCACCAAGAAAGTCCTTTTATAAAATTAATTTTTCTGTACATCTATGTACCCAGAATCTGAACCTACATTTTGGTTGTGCACACAGCAGAACATAACAGCAACACATACTATATCCAGAAGATCAGTAATATTATCAATCAACATTTTAAGCTCATCGAATGCTACTCAAATGTACTAAAATATTCACTAACTATAACTAACATTACAATGATCTATACATGGGCAATCCTAAGGCTAAAGCTAACAAGATTATAGGTAACATCCTAATCACTTGAGGGAAGTCTTTATTTATACCTGCATAATTGCATCGGGTTCAAAGGAAACCTCCATCCCATGACTCTCAGCGATCACCTGCTACAAAGAAATAGCAACAACAATAATAGTTGAAGTATTGAGAGTAATGATGTCAGAAAACTAAGCCAGTACGTAGCTAGAACCTGGCCTAGGTTACCTTTAAAATGAAATGAGCAGCACATAACTGATCAGCAACATAAATTCCAGATGGAGAACCCCACTGCACATATAAGTGCAAAACACAATCGTTTGGATTAAAAAGGAAATTTTATAACTTACTGATTAATAATCGGGTAAAGCAGCATCTCACACCCTATTATTATTTTTCAGTTGCATCCAACACCATAATAATATTTCTATGGTACTTTCATCACCCTGATCTTATTTATAATGCAGCACTCTAAACCATAAATAATATTATATGGCGTTGCATGTAACTAGATAATAGCATCAGGAGGCGTTAAATACATTAGGAATAATATCAAGTTGCTCGATAGAGAAGAGGAACATCTCCTTTTTTTTTTATCATTTTTCCTCCTTTTCTTTCTTAATAATCACTAGATTTTCTTTCAATGGTTCAGATCTGGATTTATATAAAATATATTTTAATTGATTTTTAATAATAATATTATAAATACCAAATCTGAGGGCAAAGGATATAAAAAAAGGAGGCGCTCCTCTCCCATCATAAATATATAAGATCTTGAATGCTACTAAAAAATAACATTCTAGTGTTGAATGCTACTTAACTCTTAATTAATACCTACATGTAAGAGAATAACCAACAAGAGAGAAGAAATAATTATTATTAAGGATATAGTTGCATTAAAATACCTTGCCCACCAGGAACTTGCACTACAAAAAAAGTTGAAGAATGGGTTAATTAAATTAGATAGGATCTAGAAATTAATTAAAAGGTGAAATTACTATTGGACTATAAATATCACTAAGAAAAAGAGTAAAGTTGTGGAATACATTATCAGGCATTTCTCCATTGGTTCCACTAATGTTGATGCCAGCAAATAAGCACGCATGATAATGTTGTGTCACAATAGTGTTGACAACACCAGCATCAGGATAGTACTGTCCCCGTCATGAGAGAGATGTATAGGAGATTTAAAAACTAAGAACTTTTGAATTCTGAGCTTTATATATAAACAAAGGAAAAGAGGGAATGATAATTAAGGACCCTATGAAGTCATTGTTAGTTCTAACTACATACCATTCTGTTCCTATTTATAATTCATTTTTGTTAAAAAAAATTGTTTTTGATTATTATAAATCCGCTTTGGGAGCAATTAATTTGAGATTTCTAATTTTTCCCTTATTAAATGTATTGAAAATAGAGTAGATGAGAGAAAAGGTTGATAAAAAAGAGACTACATAAAATGTTATTTTAATACTTACTTTTACATAAGGATAAAATTGAAAATATGTCAATTTTTACGTATTTAATGGCATAACTATCACCCATTGCTATGTGATAGTTAACAAGAACTTATAAATAGGCACAGAGTGGTAGATCAAATTATTAAAATTTCACTAAAGGGCCACAAGAAAACAATCCATTTCATTCTCAGGTAGGTTATACTTGGTTTTCACAAATGGTTTACACACACATATATATAACTCTAGACTGATTCTATACTTCTTCTTCTTCTTCTTCTTCTTCTTCTTCTTCTTCTTTCAAATTCTATACTTTCAATAGCCTACTTGTGAGAAAAAGAAAATTTAACAAGAATAAGGCCTTGGAAGAACCACACCCAAGAGTTAATTGTTGGAGATGGATAACACAAACATTAAGGCCTATCTTTTAAGAAAAACTAGCCAAAATGGCATTTATGATAATACACCCTAAGAATTAGCATCCTAGCTGAGAGCGGTGTATTGTCATGAGTTTCATATTAGATGCATAATCTTGATAAACTAGCCCTATAAGGTTTTGGGTTCATCAACTCCAACAGTTAACTTTTAGAGTGTTTCCCTTAAGGACTTGTATTGTTACAGATAACCATGTAATTACCCACTTAGGAATGGATTGTCTCCAAGTAGTCCTTCATTGAAATTTTAACAGTAGATGTCTGCCATGAGAATTAATGACTTGATAAGATCCTTCTTTGTCATTTTTCCCTGATGAAAATTCACCTGAGATATAGGTAATTGACCACCAAGCGGCACCAAGGTGTATTGTTGCTTAAAAATAATCCTATTGGCATATGGAACAAAGTGATAGGTTTAAAAAGAAACAAATTCTTATAGCCAAATATCCTTTTTTGAAAGACATTAAACAATGAATTATACCATGGTTCTTGATCAACAACATCAGGATAATCAAATGTGATTGCAGCATTATGTCTCTTGTTCGTCGGTAAGGGATTTCCATCAGGAGCGTATGCATCACAAATAACCTAAAGACCGAGTCAATTATTATCATCATAAATAAAGATATGGAAACAATACAATGACTTTTGGAAAAGCTTGATAAACAACAATACAAACCCACCAAGAAACTTTGATCCTCTCCAAATGGATTTTTGAAAAATGATTGCGGTCTGTTGCATTTGTTACACATCAATTAATTATAAAAGGGAAAAAATTTAAGAGAGTCACTCATCATCAAGAAGGGAAAAAAAGCTTACTGTAGGGTGATACCACTGGGATGAATCACCTTTGGCAGATTTGAAGGGCAACCAATTGAGCCAGGCAGGGCCTTTATAACACCAATAACATTTTCACTTACATTAAAACAAAACATAAATTCTATATATTCTGGATCCAAAAAAAAAAAAAAAAGTGAACCAATGATATTACCCTTGCAACACTACACAGGTCCAATGATTTCCATCCTCTGTTGCCGATCCTATAGGATATTGAATTATTATTATTTTTTTTTGGAAAGTAAAAAAGTGGGGTCAGAGATAATAAATTCATTTTATATGGAAGGTAACTGAAAAGTAAGGCAGCAATAAGCCAATGCCGTTTTAGTACAATACAAAGGGCCGATTAAGGTTACGTTGTCGGGAATTTCAAAGCCAAAAGCAATCACAGAAGACATGTATGCAAATAACATGATTATTTCCAAAAGAAAGTAAAACAGATCCTTTCAGAAATGACTATTGAGAACAAAAGCAGAAATCTCCGAAAAAAAAAACACGTTCATTCAAGATCTAGAAGCTGAATAAGGAAGAAGATTAGGGTAACCCATCCCAAAAGCTAACTCATGGAAGGAGAACCAACTGTACTTATAAATCTCAATCCACTTGTGAGATTTCCCAATTTTAGACTCATATCATTGAATCGTTGCTAAGCTTAGCAAGGAGGAAGATTTCTTACAAGCTTAACACGATCAGAAATCCTCAAGGAGGAAGATTTCTTAAGGCTCAGTCACATAGATCCTCACTAGGCCGCCAAAATCAGGAGACTCATCTGACGATTAGACAACTAAGTCGAGAGACAGATACAATGTCAAGAGTATACTGAGATGGAGAGATAGGTGAAACAACGAGTAAACAAAAAACAATATAATTACGTTGTATAAGCTAATGAATATATACGTTGGATAATCAGATACTGCACGCAAATTGATACATACAGATAATGGGAAAAAAGAGGATTACTCTATACCATATGTATACTGCGTGGACCGTGGCGAGATTCGCGGAAAAATTGGGAAGTTCCATAATCGTAATGCGAGTCTTGCCAAATAATACAAAGCCTGCAGATTTTGCGCAGATGTTTGTGCAGGAGTTATCTGATTGTCTTCTTCATAGATTAGGTCACGAGTAGCGTTCAGCTTTTCATTTATTTATTGTTCCCAACGTGTGATTCCCAGAGTTTAATTGTTTTTTCCCCATTTGGCCGCAAAAGTTTAATATGTTTCATCGTCGTCCTAACCTATTAGATTTAGGGCTTACTTTTCTACTTTGTTTAATATTACTAATAAAAGTTGATAATCATGTGTTTGGATCCCTTAAACATAATGCTCTAGAGTTGTAACGAAACCGCATGCAAAAAAAGCTTTGTTGGAAGAGATAAAAGCCACTTCAATTATCTCTACATTTTAAATAGATTAGTCTTTAATTTACCTATCGGTATCGGTTAGGAATACTAGGTCCTTATATTAAATGTACTCATTAATGTGTGCTAAAACCTTGAAAAATATTTTCTTTCATTTAAATAACAGACACTAACATCACAATATTACAAGTGTGATTGGCTGATTGCACATTGTACCAGAAAATTCAAAGAACAATATTGGTGATTCAAGGCTTCAAACTAAATCTCAGAAACTATCTGTTCGCCCGCAAGAGTACGGATCGTAACGTAGTAATAAATTATCGTCCCACAGAGATTTGTTTTAAAACCCCAATCAAACAACAGGCTAATGAACTCAATTAAGTTGAACAAATCAAATTCTTTTAGAAGATGGTTTTGAAAACTAATTTTAAAATAAAAATAAAGAAACAAACAAGAAAGATTTAATTTATCAATGAACTAAGCCTAGGATTAATTCTCACCGTTGTATTTCATGAACCCTAAGTAATTTCCCTTCCTTTAGTCTTCAAATGACAATTTATGTTTGCCTAAGATTCTAAAGTACTTGAAACGCTCTTTCGAGTCAAAATCAATTCTATACTTCTCATTAACTTGCTCAATCTCTTGTTACAAATTAATAAAAGTATGCCTTAAGAGCCAACCTTAATCTGACAAAACTAGGTCGATAGATATATCTCTATTCTACCCGATAAACCATCCGTTAGTTGATTTAAACTTCAAGTCTAGTCTGATTTACCCTAGTTCTACATCTAAACTATCTCTCTCGAGTATAATTTAAATGAACAAATCGCTCTAAAGGGTGATCAGTCAATTAGAGGCATTAAGAACAAGATAAATCAACATAAATAGTCATTAAATTCTAAAAGAAAAGGAAACAATTAGGTTTCAATCCATACAAGGTTTGAATCAATCATAGAACAAACGATTTAGCTACTCATGAATGGATTAAACCAGAAAATACAAAGAAATCCCATGTTTAATTCACCAAAGTAACAAAGGATTGAAGAAAACAAGAAGAATCTATCACCTAGGGTAAGAAACTCCTCCAATTTTGCTTCTCAACCTCCAATTTTGCAAACCCTAGCTCCAAAGATGTGTGTATCAATGAGTCTAATGGTTCCTGTGGGTTCTAGGGTTCAAAGGGGGCTGATTCTCCTCTAATTTTCGTGCCCTAGATGGTTTAAAAGGATAAAAAACGAATCTGTGCGAAGTCAGAATTTTTAGGGATTTTCGCGCCGTGCCATGGCACTCAGGTGCAGTGCCATGGCACCAGAGGCAATTTCTAGCAATTTTCAGCAATTAAACTCCAGCTTTCTCCAATCTTTTCCTTTGCTTTTCTTCTCCTTCCTAGCCTATAATATCCATTTGTACCTATCAAAATCATGCATAAATGTGAGGAAATCATGCCAATCAATTTTTCTAATAAATTGTCATATTTATTTCAAAAATAATTAAATTAAGGTTATATGACAAATTTGCATAATTTGCTCTAAAAAGCTCTCAAAATTCCTTTAATTAGCATTGATGACTCCCCAAATATCTTCTAAATAAGCCTTAAATCAATGTTAAATGGGGAGTCATCACACCCCCACACTTGCACATTTGCTTGTCCTCAAGCAAAAGAAAATCACATTTCAAATAAAAAGAGCATTACACATGAAATATTTAGACAAAGAGCATTACACCCCCACACTTTGATATTGCTATCAGTTATTATTTCAGTTAATGATTTATCAGAATGAATCACCAAGCCAACAACTTTAAACAATTGTAATCATCCATCAACTCACCTTGATCAAAGGAATAGAGCATAACAAGGACAACAATATGATTAATAAAGGAATATTATGCTTCCTAACTCCTATAGAAAATTTAAGTTCTCTTAATTAATTCAGTATGTATTCAACACAAAAAGGATCCTCAGGTTATATTTTTTTTTCTTTTTACTTGCTTTTTCTTTTTCTTCTTTCTTTTTTTTTATTTTGATTTAATCTTGAGTTGTCGTAGGTCCCCTTTTGACGCGACCCTGCACATGGGTGGTACAGCACCGGTTACTTAGTTACTCCAACATTATCTCAAGAGGCTTTTAGCCCAACTCTTAACCTCTTTGACTTAACCGTTTGACGCGAATGCCAACATTGGTTATGAAGTACCCCCGGTTACTAAGTTAAGTCTAGAAAGGCCAGCGGAGTTGTGTATCCAATTTTTTTTTACACTTTCTTTTTTCTCTTTTTTTTAATAACCTGAATCATATCCTAAAACAAATAACTAAATCAAGAAAGATAGTCAAATTTCCTAGAGGAATTAGGAATCAAAGTATTCATAAATTAACCATTTGTTTGCCTTGTTATAAACTACTCCTTTTTTCAAGGTTCATCTCAAAATTTATACAAAAGGCTAAAGTATATGGCTTAGTTGAAATATTCTTCCTATTATAATATTTTAATTGTTTTTATAGCCATTCTCAAAGATGGGTAAAAGCTCAAAATCTAAATCAATCATAAGCAACGCACTCATTTCAATTTTAACAAATTCATTTTCAATTGCATACAAGAACAAGAAATGCAAGCATGATTTTCAACCCCTCCCCCACACTTAAAATTCACATTGTCCCTAATGTGAATAAAACAATAAGACACATATGAGAGAGGTAAAAAGATAAGGAAAAGTAAGCTAATACTCCCCTTGATAAGTCTTGAAGGAGGGAATGCTTGATTCTAAGACAAAGGAGGTGGATGGTGAGGAGGATGAATAATGAATTAGGGTCAATGGGAATGGGGTATTGGGATTTTTTTTTCTTTTAGTTAATTTAATTACTAACAAGAAAGAAAACAAAAATGGATTTTTTTTTTAATTTCTTTTCAAATAACAAAAATAATCTAAGAATTTAAAATTTAAAATTTAAAATTTGAATTTTTTTTTAAAAACATGACTAAAATAATCTAAGAATTTAAAATTTTGAATTTGAATTTGAAAATTTTTTTTTTGTGAAAAAAAAATGACTAAAATAATCTAAGAATTTAAAATTTTGAATTTGAATTTGAATTTTTTTTATTTTTTTTAAAATAGCAAAATTAGTGCCATGGCACTTTAGGAAAATGCCGTGGCACCAGAGAGCATGCTTAGCAACCTTTATATGTGTCCTCTCTGGTGCCATGGCACTTTGGCAAAATGCCGCGGCACCAGAGAGCTTGTCATTGAAATTTATAAGTAGTGCCATGGCATTTTGGCAAAATGCCGCGGCACCAGAGAGCATGTTCACTTGAGTAAACTTTTGGTTGCTAATTTTGAAAAAATTGTGTCACGTCATTATCCCAAAAGGTCATGGCACCTAAAACAAAATGTTACCTAAATTATCAAAACAAAATAACCCCAATTTCCTCATTACCCTCCTAAAATATTGAAATTAACTCCCTAAATGCCACCTAGATTTGGTATTCTATCTATAAAATCCTTCATTACATTGAACTACTCTTATATTATACAAGATCTCACAAGCCAAGGTAATTCACATACCATTTAATCACTCGTATTTGATCAAAGAATATCTAAACCATATCACATGTATGAAAAGCAAAAAGACTCATTGCATAATATAAGAGCAACATTACTTCCCTGAGACTACAAGTGGCCTCCATGTTTAGTAATTGCTCTTGCTTCCTCAAATTGATTCCACAGCATTCGTTCTCTACCTACAAAATAGAAAAGACCAAACGTAAACCTACCTATAAAAACAAGAAAAATGCAAATGAAAAGGAAAGTTCAGAACTTGGGTTGCCTCCCAAGAAGCGCTTAGTTTATAGTCCTCCAGCCTGACTTTTCTGGACTCATGGTGGGTTCTTGAGGTGGATGGTGGATAAAAGACAATCCACGTTTCCTCCCCAATAATGCTTTAAGCATTGTCCGTTAGCATGAAACCTTTCACCTTTCTTGTTCTCAAGTTCAACATTCTCCAACTTTGATGCTTGCACCACAGTAAACGGTCCACACCATCTTGATTTAAGCTTGCTTGGGAACAACTTTAGCTTGGATTTGTAGAGAAGTACTTGTTGTCCCGGCTCAAAATGTTTAGGAACAATTTTTTTGTCTGGTGGCCTCTTCTCTATCTCTTTGTTGAATCTAGCATGCTCAAGTGTAACGAGTCGATGCTTCTCCTTCTCATTGAGTTGCAAAATACTATTCTCAAGCATTGGTGATGCCTCACTAGATGGCTTCAAAGAATAGCTCAATGCCTTAGGGGCCTTAAGTGGCTCAAAAGGTTTGAACTTGGTATGAGGGAATGCTCCAATGCCGAATATCTCTTCACATTTGCCCTGCTTGGCATCTTTAGAATCCTTTTGTCCAATCAAGAGTTCTTCCAAAGGATCTTTGATAACTGGTTCACAATGCTCCTCTTGAATCACATCTCCTAACCTATCAGTGAAGTAACACTGACTATGCTCATCCTCATGAAATCTTAGTGCTTGAGACATGTTAAAGACAACTTGCTCATCATTTACTCGCAAGGTAATTTCACCCTTTTCAACATCAATGAGTGTTCTTGCTGTGGCCAAGAATGGTCTTCCCAATATGATTGGGATTTTCCAATCCACCTCGCAATCTATGACAATGAAATCTGCAGGGAATATAAACTTGTCAACTTTTACCAACACATCCTCAATGATGCCACGAGGTCTAGCTATGCTGCGATCTGCAAATTGTAATGTGACCGTGGTAGGTCGTGGCTCACCGAGCCCCAATTGATTGAAGACAGCAAGTGGCATGAGATTAACACTAGCTCCTAAATCACATAGAGCTTTTCTGGCGAAGTTAGTACCTATATTGCATGGAAAATAGAAACTTCCCGGATCCTTAAGCTTGGTTGGTAACTTTCTCTGAATAACTGCACTACATTCTTCAGTCAAAGCAACAGTTTCAAACTCATTGAATTTTCGTTTCTTGGATAAAACATCCTTTAGAAACTTGGCATATTCGGGCATAGACTCTAAGGCTTCAGCAAAAGGGATGTTTATATGAAGCTGCTTGAACATGTCAACAAACTTCTTGAATTGAATATCTTCCTCTTTCTTCTTTAATCGTTGAGGAAACGGAAGTGGAGGCACATAAGAAGTAGAGGATGGTGCCTTTTCTTGCTTCTTTTTATCTTCCCTGTGCTTTTTAGCTCTAGCATCCTGTTCGTTCTCTTCTTGCTTCCTCTTTTTGATGCCATCTTCTTCCATGACTATTTCTTCAGTGAAATTGTCATATTTGTCTAGAGCGACTTTATCATTAGCTTTATCGCACATTCTACTTGGTGTAGCCACGTCTAGTCGTTGCTTCCCACTTCCTACATTGATTGCCTTACATTCCTCAACATGATTACTTTTAGGATTGGGGATGGTATCACTTGGAAGACTTCTTGTTGACATAGCATTCATGTGTGAGGCCAACTGCCCCATTTGCAATTCAAGATTCTTAATTGCTGTCTCGTGAAGAGAAAGAGTCACTTTAGTTTCAGCCCTTTCACTTTCTTGGTTAGCTAAGATTTGAGCTAACATCTTCTCCATTCTAGACTCTCCTTCCTTAGTAGGAAATTGCCTGGATTGTACTTGAAAGCCTGGTGGTTGATTAGGCTTAACACTAGAAGAAGGAAGTTGATTCATGGTCTGCCCATTACTCCAAGAGAAATTTGGATGATTTCTCCATCCTGGATTATAAGTCTGAGAGTAAGGGTTATTCTGAGAGTTTTGAAATTTACCCATGTAGTTGACAGATTCAGAAGCCATGTAAAGAGGGCAATGATCCGGCAAATGAACGTCATTGCATTGATCACAAACAATAGGGGTATCATAAATAGATTGCACACTTTGAGAGTTTCCCTGCTTCAATTGAGATTCCAATGACTCAAACCGCTTATTTATTGAAGAGAGAATAGCGGTCATTTGAGATGAAGAGTCGTCTTTAATGGTGGAAATAGGTTGTGTAGTCCTCCTATCAGTGGCTTGAGTATTGTTTGCAGATAGTTGATCCAATAGTCTGATCACCTCATTAATAGGTACATTACGATATCCTCCATTAGTCATTGAATCAACCATCGCCTTAGATTGAGGATTAAGGCGATTACAAAATATCTGAACTACTACCCATTTGTCCACCCCATGATTAGGGCATCGCTTCATCAACATCTTATATCTCTCCCAAGCTGCATAAAGATGCTCATCTGGGTGTTGTCTAAAGCTTAAAAATTCATCTCGAGCTTCCACAGATTTATCATCAGAAAAGAAATGAGCTCTAAACTTGCTTTCAAGCTGATCCCAAGAATTAATGGATCCTTCCGGAAGATTATTAAACCAGTCTCTAGCTGTGCCTTGTAGAGACAAAGGGAATAAACGAAGCCTTAGAACATCTTGAGGGACTCCGTTTTGCTTGAAAGAGTCACAGACTTCCAAGAAATACATAAGATGCTTGTTTGCATCTTCATTGTAGAGCCCATGGAACATTCCGTGTAATTGCAGCATCGTGATCATAACAGGTTTGATCTCAAAAGAGTGTGCTGTCATCTCTAGCATCCGAATACATGATTGCATACCCCTCATATTACGGCTAGCAAAGTCATTGACCGTAGCTCTATCATACTCATCGTCAGCCATGGTTTCAGCTTTAGATTCTGATTCTGATTCAGTCTCAGTTTCGGCTTGTGTGTTGTCAATGAATTCCACTCCTTCAAGTATCACTTCCAATCCGTCTGGATATATACGCTGCATATGCTGAAAGGGTACCTAGAAGAAGAAAACCAAAACGCGAGTATCAAACTAGAAAATGAATAAAAACAAAACAAAAACAACTATGAATGAAAATTATAAACTAACCTAACAGTTCAATCGAAATTTACTAACACTAGCCTAGGGTTGACCAAGAGATTTTTACAAATCCCCGGCAACGGCGCCAAAAATTTGTTCGCCCGCAAGAGTACGGATCGTAACGTAGTAATAAATTATCGTCCCACAGAGATTTGTTTTAAAACCCTAATCAAACAACAGGCTAATGAACTCAATTAAGTTGAACAAATCAAATTCTTTTAGAAGATGGTTTTGAAAACTAATTTTAAAATAAAAATAAAGAAACAAACAAGAAAGATTTAATTTATCAATGAACTAAGCCTAGGATTAATTCTCACCGTTGTATTTCATGAACCCTAAGTAATTTCCCTTCCTTTAGTCTTCAAATGACAATTTATGTTTGCCTAAGATTCTAAAGTACTTGAAACGCTCTTTCGAGTCAAAATCAATTCTATACTTCTCATTAACTTGCTCAATCTCTTGTTACAAATTAATAAAAGTATGCCTTAAGAGCCAACCTTAATCTGACAAAACTAGGTCGATAGATATATCTCTATTCTACCCGATAAACCATCCGTTAGTTGATTTAAACTTCAAGTCTAGTCTGATTTACCCTAGTTCTACATCTAAATTATCTTTCTCGAGTATAATTTAAATGAACAAATCGCTCTAAAGGGTGATCAGTCAATTAGAGGCATTAAGAACAAGATAAATCAACATAAATAGTCATTAAATTCTAAAAGAAAAGGAAACAATTAGGTTTCAATCCATACAAGGTTTGAATCAATCCTAGAACAAACGATTTAGCTACTCATGAATGGATTAAACCAGAAAATACAAAGAAATCCCATGTTTAATTCACCAAAGTAACAAAGGATTGAAGAAAACAAGAAGAATCTATCACCTAGGGTAAGAAACTCCTCCAATTTTGCTTCTCAACCTCCAATTTTGCAAATCCTAGCTCCAAAGATGTGTGTATCAATGAGTCTAATGGTTCCTATGGATTCTAGGGTTCATAGGGGGCTGATTCTCCTCTAATTTTCGTGCCCTAGATGGTTTAAAAGGATAAAAAATGAATCTGTGCGAAGTCAGAATTTTTAGGGATTTTCGCGCCGTACCATGGCACTCAGGTGCAGTGCCATGGCACCAGAGGCAATTTCTAGCAATTTTCAGCAATTAAACTCCAGCTTTCTCCAATCTTTTCCTTTGCTTTTCTTCTCCTTCCTAGCTTATAATATCCATTTGTACCTATCAAAATCATGCATAAATGTGAGGGAATCATGCCAATCAATTTTTCTAATAAATTGTCATATTTATTTAAAAAATAATTAAATTAAGGTTATATGACAAATTTGCATAATTTGCTCTAAAAAGCTCTCAAAATTCCTTTAATTAGCATTGATGACTCCCCAAATATTTTCTAAATAAGCCTTAAATCAATGTTAAATGGGGAGTCATCACTATCCCATCTCGCTTATATCCAAACAGATTCTACTCTAAAACCCAATCTTCTATCATCACTTGACAACTCAGATCAGCAGGCAAAACATGGCCACCACCCAAACCTGCTAGATTCACCCTCTCTGAAACATTCAATCAAGAATTCTTCTTTAATATGTAATACCCAATTGCAGGAACATACTTCCCAGCATAGCTTTCGCCGGTAATGTAAATAGGGCGATTCTTGAAATTAAGGTCAAGCTGGATGAATTTGGTTATAGCAGCGAAAAGGTGTTTGGCTACAGATTTTTGGTTTGTGGAGATTTCATCAGGATTTGAAGCGATACTAAATCCAGTTCCGATTGGGTTATCAAGGAAAAGAAGGCCAAACATTCTATTCCAAGAACTAGGATTGGGAATTAGATTCAAGGATTTGGTGATCCGCCATGGTCCAAGCTCGAAGAAGATTATTTTTTTATAAGTAAACACTGCACCTAAAAAAGTTGTTGATCAAGTTCCTAAAGCTTATGTAGGTGATGGAGAGTGAGGGAGCCGATGAGAAAGGAAGAGTGAGCAGAGGAGGGAGGCGATAGTAAGGGGTGAGGATGAGAGAGAGGGGGGAAATGAAAGAAGGGGTATTATTGTCATTTTCCCTTAAATTTGGTAATCCAAAATTGGGAACAATCTCTTTGTAAGAGTTTTCTTTTTGGAGTTTTTGAAATTTAAGGGGTATTTATTTATTTATCTTTTTCCCTATATATATATATATAGAGTAAATAGAATAAATGCAAAAACATGTACAATGAAAATGTTGAGTCCTCTCATGCACAAATAAGGCCTTCCGCAAACAAATCATTAAATTCTGTCCTAAATTTCTCATGTAATCAAAATAGACCTGCACATATTAGACAAGCTATTGTATTTATTATATATAAATAATCAATCATGATCAATAAAGTTTAGAAATAACCCACTAACATAGAGCCTATACAGAACAAATGGCAAAAACATACCTCACAAAAAAATAACGACAGAAAATAGGGTTTTAGAGAGGAATCTGATTGGCACCCATGTTTCCCCTCATTAAGTGCCTGTTTGGCAAACTTAAAAAAAGTGTTTTTTTAGGTTAAACATAGGTTTTAAAATCTGGGTAGACAAATACTATCAACTTTTTCAGAATAGCTTTTAACTGTCAAAACCTAGGTTTCAGTTAAGCCAAACAAACACTCATAGCTTTTTCATAATAGCTTTTTTTTGCCTGAAAACCTAGGTTTGGGGCAGAAAACCTAGGTTTTGTTATAAGCTATTTTTTTCTATAATTTCAGAAACTATTTTCTAGAAGCTATTATCTAAAAGCACTTTTTCAACTTTTTTTTTCAGAAACTATTATCTAAAAGCTAATCCAAATAGACCCTAAGATGGTCATGGGTTATGTACCCCATAATGACAAATAGGGGTGGGTGGGTGGATGTGTGAATCCCTCCTCTATGGGCCCGGGGAGGAGTTTTAAGTTGAAAAAAAGAAAAGAAAAGAAAAGAAAAAACTGTAAGATAAAGCTACTGTTGTAGATAAAAAGACAAAATAGGTAAAATGTCAATCAACTATCCCTTTCAGCTAGAATATAGACTTCAGGCTTGTTTGGATTAGCCTTTGGAGAATAGCTTCTGAGAAAAAAGCTGAAAAAGTGCTTTTAGAGAATATATTCTGGAAAATAGCTTCTGAGATATTAGAAAAAAATAATTTCTGACAAAACCTAGGTTTTCTGCCCCAAACCTAGGTTTTCAGGCAAAAAAGCTATTCTGAAAAAATTGTGAGTGTTTGTCTGGCTTAACTGAAACCTAGGTTTTGACAGTTAAAAACTATTCTGGAAAAGCTGAGCGTGTTTGTCTACCCAAATTTTAAAACTTAAGTTTGGCCCCAAAAAACACTTTTTTTGGGTTTGCCAAACAGGCTCTTCAACATTTGCATTTATTAAGATCTTGGTAATTGATCAATATTCGAAAATATTGGATGATACTCACGGAACCGGTTTCCCTACTCATTAAAAAGATGAGTAGGGAGAGCTAGGCGTATCTAGACCGTCTGAATCTCATATGGACGTTATAGATTTGATTTTGGATTTTGTATATCTAGAACGTCCATATGAGATCCAGACGGTCTAGATACGCCTAGCTCTCCTTACTCATCTTTTTGATGAGTAAAAAAACCGGTTTCGATACTCAAAGAACAAGGTACAGACTCAGAAGATACATAACTGTTTTAACCAATAGAACAAAACTGTTACAAACCCTACAATTTAACCGTTACAACAATGTTCTTTTTGTAGTGTGTGATGCACATGAATATTTGAGGGATATATAGGATGACAATCTTTGATCATGCAATATCTTGTGAGAAAGTCAATACTAAAATAACTTAAAGAAATGGAGATTTGTGGGCAAATAAATGAGTATATCAATTTTTTTTCACAATGAAAGGCGATATTTCTCTTATGCCAAACAATATTGATAAGGACAATATACCATGCAAGATATATACGCGTATCACTGTCCTTGTGCACCGTAACTGACAAAATAATCTTCAACCATAATTCAAATCTAGGGAGGTCATAATCTAGGAACATAATTGAGAAGCATCCCAGATTGAACGCACATATGGTCAGAGATGAGGTGGTCCAAGAATTCCCTTTGTTGATATCCATAAAGACAAAAGGCCATGGAGGCATTAGGATAATACTCCTTCTAGTTCAAAATATAAGGTGAAGATTTGAATAGTGGTGCAATTTGAATTTGTCTCAATTTTAATGTATTTTTCTCAATTTTACTCATAATTAATTTTAGATCTCCCTCATCTCTCTCACCTTCTCCCATAACTAAGAGTTTTAATTTTTAAAAAAGAAGTTGAATTCTTTACATGTTTATCATTTTTAACTAACTTTTTTTATTTGCATAATTATCTTCACTTTACATCAAATCGGAAGCACTTTTGAAGCAAAAGTTTCTAGATCAACTTCTTACAGGGAGGGAAGTAAACCAAATAGAAATTTTTAAAAAGATAAAAAAGCCAGAGTTACAAGGATCATTTTGGAAACATCTTTGTTTAAAAGCCAATGGCTCTATTATGCGTACTTGTTCTAGTGAGAGCAACTGAACCTGTTTCCCTATACATTAAAAAGATGTGCTAGGGAGAGATAAACATATCTAAAGCGGTCTAAATCTCATTTGGACGATTTATATTTAATTTTGTTAAAAATATTATGATAGATATAGAATCAAAGATCAAATTTACACCATCCAGATGAAATCTAGGTGGTTTAGATAAACTTAGCTCTTTCTATTCATCAAAAGATGAGTATGAAAACCAATTCCTTTGATGAGTCATCTTTTGATGAGTAGGAAAATCAATTCCCAAGCGCAACATAGAATTCCATTAATTGATTCTAAAAGTTCATAGATCATATGGTTAGACATGGGAATTAACTGGATTTGTGGGGAAAGCAAATGAAAAAATGATGCAACAACAATTAATTAGGAAGATAATAAAGCATTGGAGTGTGCATGAGGAGGTTTTGAAGTGAGAGACCTAACCAAGGTTGTCAAACACGTGAGTTTAAGTAAACTCGTGAGGAGAATGTAAAATCGGATCGTAAACTCGAATCGTAGACTCGTAAGAGTTTACCTTTATTAATAAATACGTGTTTTCAGTATATAATTAAATAAGAAATACAAAAATAATAATAATTTGACTTGACGATATTTTAAATATAAATAGTTGATATTAAATATATCAACATTCATACTTTATCTCACTCAATAAACAAATTTCTATGAAATTTATATATAAATTCATTGAATATGATTAAATAAAAATAATAAACATGATATTTATAACAAGTTAACACAATTTTCTATAAGGTAGAAACGTAAAAACGGTGAATTCGGCATGTAAACTCGTGAGTTTTTATCGAGTTTACACCCAGTACAAATTTAAGTGACTCGTGACACGTTTTGGTTAGGTAGATCCGTAAAAACGGTAAAATCGGAGTGTCAACTCGCGAGTTTGACAACAATGGACCTAACAGTTTATTCTACCATGCATAAAAGAGACAATCACACAGGAAAAAGAATCCACAGGGCCCATATTAATCCGCCACAGGAAACACTGTATGATGTTTTAATTGATCCACAAGTAATAAAATAGAAGGCACAAGACAGGGCGATAATTATGCTTTTCACTTTTATTGGCGGAGAGCTTGGAAATCGCCAGATTGGTGCGAGCAGTAGTTATTATGATGTTAATAATTTAATATTGGAAAAATTACGCTCATGTATCAGATAAGGCAAATTAATATAAGATCACTTGAAATTGAAATATCAAAATTACTAACAGGTTCTTAAGGATTTAAGAGTAATATAGTGTAATTGTGAAATTACCATATTACCCTTACTAGCAGACAAACAAGAACATTAACAATTAGGAGTGCATTCATTAATTAACAATCTAGGATACCTTAATTGACAATTGTATTATATTGTTATTAACTAGTAATATCTACATACTGGACACAGTTATTATTAACAGCTTAACAAACTATATTATAGTTGTTACAATATATATTAACAATTAATTAAGATGGGTAACTTGGTATTTTCAAAATTATATTATAATATATACATGTTCCTTGTAATCTGTGAGTAGGTTACGTTTGAGATTGCAAAGGACCAAACAGAATTAATTTGTCTTTGTCAACAATGGAATGTAGTTGTCCCTTAAATATTTGGTCGAATATTTAAACGCAAATAATTATGAGAAGGATTCTATAAAGACAAATGTCTCCTCCAAGAATCCTGCTTTTCATTTAGCCCCAATAATTTTATGCGTAAAGATTCCAGTTGACTGGTCTAAAATTTATTTTATCTTATAGGAATTAACTTCTTTTTGTTTAATTATTCTTTTTGAGATCGGGATGAATTTTTGTCTGTAAGTGGCACTTTCTGTCCAATTTGTCTCGACCATTACGAAAAGACTTTTATTTTAATTAAATTCTCTAAACTTAAATTACAGGAACCTTTTTGGGGGCGGGGGTTGGAGCGCCGAAAAGACTTTTATTTCAATTAAATTCTCTAAACTTAGATTACAGTAAATTATTTAAATAGTATGTTAAAGATTAGGTTTAAATATAAAACTATATTTATATAAGGAAATGTTTTGATTCAATTTTGATTTTGATGCCTGTGATTTTTTATCTCATAATTAAATCATTAATTTTGTTCAATTACCACTATTAGTTCATTGTTCTATTATCATTGTTAGCTTTTATATAGGAGCTAACGGTGTTTACAAAATAAAATTAAATCCTTTAATTATGATAAAAATACACAAAGGTATCAAAATCAAAATTAACAACAAATATGTTTTCCTATATAATTTGATTACTTTTAGAGAAATACTATGTAAAATTAATAGAAAAAACTTGATATTAAAATTTAAATGTTTATAAAATAATTTCATATGCTTCTTCATAAAAAATTAATATTTGATAGTAATGAATACACCAATAAGAAGTTTTTATAAGCATATGTGGGGAAAAAACAACTTAATGCATCATTTGAAGTTTTAATGTAATATCAAACCTAAACAAATTTAAAACAGTAAAGTTAAATGCTGAAAATAAAATAACTTTTTTTAATTCTATTTCATTTTTTTAAAATTATTTCTTTTAGGGTTAAAGGGCATTTTTGCCCTAGAAATTTTCTCAGAAGGGCTACGGCCTACGGATGTCTGGAAGCTCTCTACAGGGCAATGTTACCCTGGAAGTATAAAAAAGGGGCAATGTTGCCCCTCCATTAACACACATAACAGTCAAGGGTTAATTGATTAGAATTTGCAAAGGTGGCACACTAACATGGTGTCACTACAAAAAAAGCGGGCTTTAGTGACAGTCACATTAGTAGCGGTTACAAGTAAAAACCGCAAGTAAATATGACATTTCGACCATAGACGTAGTTAATGGCTGATTTTAGTGGCGGTTTGGGAGAAAAAACTGCAACTAAATTTGCGCCCTTTGGCAAGAACACTATTGGCGCAAAGTTAGTTGCAGTTTAGGCAGAAAAAACCACGGGAAAATGAAGGGTCGTTGAATTAGCTGCGGTTTTTAGAAATTAGTGGCGGTTATAGTAAAACCGCCACTAATTGAGCAAATTAATTGCACCAGACATTAATTGCTCTTTCAACTTAGTCGTTGATTTGACCTTTGTCGGAATGGTGCGCCTCGGGGTCAAATGCAAGAAAATATGTAAAACCAAGGCTTAAGCAAAGTGGCTCAACCTCGAGTCGTCTCTCAAAGGAGTCAACTTATTTTGATGCCTAGGCTAACCTAAATGCATTGAAAAGCAAATAAACTGGGGTTTGGTCATTGAAAAGTCTTTTTGATATTTTTTTCACTTATAGAAATATAAAGAGGCTTGTTTTTGGCTTTTTGGATTTAGGAAAGCAAGTAAAAGTGGTTTGAAAAAAAACTCTTTAATGGAATGGGTTCTTGGTGAAAACTTTGCAATCTTCATAGCTTCTCAAATGAATTGGGAGTTCAAAATCCAAGACCGAATGTTAAAAACCAAAGGCAATCGCCTAAGTCCAATTGACCAATTACTAATGCACAATTAGTCAACTAGCCAATTATTAGAAAATCGCTTGGTAGTAGAAACCCTTGACAACACACAATGAGTCTCCTTTTGAAGGTATAATTTGACCCTTCAAGAATGGACCTAGTGTCTAATGCTAAGTACAAAAAGCAAATGCATTAATCCAATCTAGCAATCCAAAGTAAATAATCAATGCTACCACATCAAATTGCATTATGCCAAGTGATTAACACTAAGGTTTATGCACATAAAAGCAATCGCCAAATTACATACATAACCGAAAAGAAATATACCCCTAGGAATAGAAATCATAGCACCTCTTGTTCTAAAATTATACATCAAGTATAAACAATTAAGAATCTAAATCAATTACATAATCTAGAAACAAAAGAAGCTAGGAAAAACTCCCCTAATGAAGCATTGAAACTCCAATTGCATTGTTGCCACCAAGAAACCCCAAGAATTAGCCTCTCATCACCTTTGCTCCAGCTCCAAGTAAAGCACACAAATGGTCAGACATGACAATTGAAATGGTATGTGATGGTGAAGGCCGAGGATGTGGTGATTGTTGGGTGAAATGGTGTGAATAATGGACTAAAAGAAATGGTGCTTGAAAATGGCGTGATTATGGATGAAATGGTGTGAGAAAAGGATGATTCAAGTGGAGAAGGAGCCCTTCGAAAATGGCGTGCAGACCTGGATTTTTGGAGCCGATGGAAATGGAAAGCAAGGTGTGAATGGAGGTGGATTGTTGTGGTGATGTGCGTGCAGTGATGAAGATGGAAGCTGAGGGAGAACAATGGTGAGATGGAGTTTTGTGGGTGTTTGGCCGAATTGAAGATGAAGGTGTGGCTTGTGGTGATGGTGGAAGTGTTGGTGAAATGGCCGATGGTGGTGGGTTGGTGAAGGATGGTGAAGATGGTGATGGTTTGTGCAATGGAGAACTTTGGTGTGGCTGTAATGGTGATGAGAGTCCAGCATTTTCGTGCTCTGGATGTATTTTAGGGCTGAAAGGGCTTAAGGCCTGTTTGGTTCGAGGAAATTAAGCCCAAAATCTAAGGATTTTTGCTGGATACCCAAATAAGCTTCCAAACAGGACCCTAACTCATTTAATTTCTATTTAAAAAAATATAGAAATGAACCCAACAATTTTTATTCCATCTTTGCCCTCCTTTAATCTCCCAAATTGCCCAACTTGTCCTTGCCCAATTGAGATATGCAGTGCAGCGAGACCTAGGTGTAATTTCTGAAATTCGAGCACTAAATTGTAATTTCTGGAATTCGGGCCCATATTTATCAAGACTTCCTACAATGAAAAATTCAACCATAAATTGTAATATCCCAAGTCCAAAAATAAGAAATACATGAGTTTAAACCTTAAAATTCTCATTTAAGCACTAAAATGCAATTAACTCAATGTATTGGAATTCTAAGTGTAAAAGTGCATGAATTGCCATGTATTAGCCTAGGACAAGTGCTAATTTACTATAATTAGTGGGTCAAAATATAAAACAATTAGGTATAATCAGTCGCGGTTTGAGCCGCGGTTCAGGCTCAAACCGTGACTATACAGAACCGCCATTAAGTCCATTAGTTTAAAGGCTCGTGCCTTTTCTCTTTTGAAAAGACACGAGCCTTTTAGAGAGAAAGTGACGTACGAGTGACGTGACTTCGACCGATACGAAGAAGCAGACGTGTTTTGTCCTATAGTCAGTCAAAATCATGGGCAGAAAGAGCGATCGTAGTAGAGAGAAGAGGCCCATTACTGATGAACAACAAGAGGAAGAGGAACAGCTTCGTAGGGAACTGGATGAGCGGGCTAAGAGGGAATGGATAGAATAAGAGCGTATCCGTATACCGAATGAGCCAATTCCAGAAAATGTAATCAACTCATTCCAGAGTAGGGAAGGTAACTTGGACGGCAGGTCTGCGGGAGTGTAGGCCAGAATTACCAACGATTCCTGATTGACGCATTGGACTGGAGAAAGATTGATAATAATTCTAAAAAGTTTGCGTGGAATGAAATTGTGAAGGTTGGTTGAACTAACTTTAAGCTTATTTCTTGTTTATTATTTATTATTATTAGAATGTGATTTTACTATAGGAAATATTTTTATTATGTGTTATTTAATATTTATTATTATTGGAATTTTATTTTAATAAATATTATAGGAAATGTATTTATTATTTGTTATTTCTTATTTGTTATTATTGGAATTTGATTTTAATACATATTGTATGAAATGTATTTATGATTTGTTATTTGTTATTTATTATGTTTGGAATATGATTTTAATTATTATCATCATAATAATATTTAACCATAGTTAAATTTTATATTTTACAGAGGAAATTTGATGTAAGGGACATCCGCAAGAATTGGACAGAATCAAAGATAGGGGACAGTTGGAAGAACAAGCGGTTGGAGCTGTTCAACTAAAGAGATCAGATGGGGAGTAGGCCGCTTCAGGAGTTGATCAATGATGTCCCTAGCGGCGTCCCTGAGGATGCATGGGAGAGATATGTGTGTTGGAAGAGGGGAGACATGGGGAAGAAATAATAAATAATGTTATTAAATTGATATTGAAATATCATATTGAAGAAATATTTTTGAATTACTTATGATGATTCAATTTTATTTTACATTAATAGAAGAGGTCGCAAAAGGTGTTGCCGCCCGGGCGCATCAGAAAGTTCATCATACGGCTGGGACGAAGCCATTTTCGGTTGGCTACAGGGAGATGGTATGAAGGAATTAAGAATTATTGTTTAATTTAAAAATAATTTCATTTTATATATTCATATTTAGTTGTATCATAATTTTCATGTAGTTGAAGCTGCGAAGAAAGTGAACAAGGCCACTTACAGTCATTTCTACTAAATAAAGCATAGACACATCAACGGGAGCCCAACATCCAGGGAGGCTAAGAAGCAAATTGTAAAATTTTTATTTATTTTTTATTACTATATTTTTAATAACAATGACATCAAATTAAAATTGTAAATATGTTTGTTTATGCAGGCTAGGATTGAACAAGCAGAGAGAGAAATTGCCGAGTCGCAGGGGGCAATATAGACCCCACTGCCTCTCTCAGGGCTGCCCTAGGGCCTCGTGAGCACCCTGGCCGGGTGCACTGGATGGGGTTCGGAGCCCGACCTTCGGTGGTGTAAGGTAGGTCAAGCGACCCAGGCAGCGCCCAGTCTGTAGCTTCGAGCCAGCCACCCACCAGTGGCCCGATTAGGAGAGATGCTGAGTATGAGGCTCAAATAAGGGAGAGGCTGACTCGTGAGATTACAGAAAGGGTGACGGATCAGGTATATGACAGACTGGAGTCCTGGGTGGAAAACGCCAATATCACAGTTGAACGGATACAGCGAAGGGTTGACCCAGATGGATCTCCTTTGCGAGTACCATTACCTCTACGTCCACCTCAATGCGTCGTTGATGTGGGCAGTGAACGATTTCCCCAGACTTGGCACATTGTCTGGTTGGAACGTGCATACGGGCAGAGCTTGCCCTAACTATAACTTTGACCAAGACTCGGTCCGCCTTTCTCAATATTGCAAGTGGTGCTTCATGGGTAATCGACATTTCCTTCCTAGAGGTCATAGGTTCCGACTGCAGAAGATTAAATTTAACGAATCACAGGAAATGAGAGATCCTCCTGTGTTTCTGTCTGGCACAGATGTTCTTCAACAGCTTGAAGATGTTCACGTAGAGTTTGGGAAGACAAATGGCGTTCAGCCTGGGGGCAGAAGGGGACGCGGCCAGTCCTAGGGGGATAACGTGCAGCAATGGTGAAAGAAGAGCATTTTCTTCAAGCTCCCCTACTGGAAATCTAATCTGCTTCACCACTGACTTGATGTCATGCACATCGAAAAAAATGTGTGTAAAAATGTTTTGTGCATGTTATTGAACGAATTTGGAAAGTCTAAGGACCATCTCCAAGTAAGGAAAGATATGATGGCGATGGGAATACATGAAGACGCATGGCCGGATGAGAATGACAAGTTTTCCCCAGCCTCATTCACACTAACAAGATCTAACAAGGAAGTCTTCCTCTCCACACTTAAGGACATTAAGGTCCCTAATGGTTATTCAATTAACATCTCAAGATGTGTGGACATGCACTCTAAGAAGACCGTCGGATTGAAAAGCCATAACTGCCACGTTTTGCTCCAGCAATTCCTACATGTGGCAATTAAAAGTACACTGCCGTAAGAGGTGTCTAATGTTTTGGTTCAACTCAGTTCTTTCTATCGACGGTTGTGTGTAAAGGTTTTGGACAAAGCAGAACTGGATCAATTGCAGGAAAAAATCGTTCTAATGCTCTGTCATTTGGAGATGATATTTCCCCCGTCTTTCTTCACTGTCATGGTCCATCTTACTGTCCACCTCGTTCAAGACGCAAAAATGGGCGGCCCTGTTCAATATCGCTGGATGTATCCCATAGAGAGGTTTGTTGATTCATTTCTCCAGTGGTTTCATGATTTTGTTTCAGTTACCTGATTGTACTTGTAATTACAGATACTTGGGGAAATTGAAGTTGTACATGAGGAACAAAGCATCTCCAAAGGGTTATATCATAGACGGTTACTCTGGTGACGAGATGTTAACATATTGTTCTCGCTATTTTGATGATGACATCGAGACTTCGTTCAACCATCCTTCTTGTGTTGATGACAGTCCCCCAATGTCCAGTCACCTTCTAACACAATATTCCTGCCAGTTGGAAAGCCAGTTGGAGGAAGTCAATATTACAAGCTCACTTCCACTGAGAGGTTGCAATCACACAGACATGTCTTGACAAATTACTGATAACTCCTAGAAATTCATGTCATTTGAGAATATTTTCCTTGAGTTTTATTAAATCATTGATAAATTTTGAATACTCAAGATAGGAAAATGTTCATTGGATTTTTGGTTGCACATCATTGTTTATTTATGTAGATTTTGATTGTTTTTATGGTTAGTTTCTTATGTTGTTTTATGTAATTCTTGAAGGAATATTTTGATACAATAACCAAGGGATCCTGGATTAAGAAGAACACTTAAAAAGGGGAGAATTTGGGGCTAGAAGCTGAAGTTTCAAGAAAAAAGGGAAAAATAGAAGTTTTTGGACGAATTGTAAAAATTACAGAAAAGGACCTCGAAATTCCCAAATTACAGACAGGTCCCCGAATTTCCAAAATTACAGAAAGGTCCCAGCTCGCCGTGAGCTAGCCGCGGCGAACCCACGGCGAGCCAAAACCCCCAAAAAGAGGCAGAAACGATCATAGTTCGCCGTGGACTTCGCCACGGCGAACCGACGGCTCTGCTGCGCGTTTTTTGACAGATTTAAGTGATATAAAAGCTAGGGTTTCGAGGGAGCTCGACATTCTTCGACTTCTGGGCATTCTTGGGGGGTGTTTTGCTCTGCTAGGGCTTGGAGTTTGGTGGGGATTTAACTTGGGTTTGGAGCTTCGAAGAGATTTGGGCTTCCTCTCTTGGTTTATCTTCTCCATCTTCATTCTCTTCTCTTGTTCTGTTTTGTAATGTTGTATATATATGCTCCCATGGAGTTATAGAACATGAGTAGCTAAATACTTTGATTCTAGGATTATTTTGAACCATTGTATGTATTGATTCTTGATTCCTCCTCTTATGTTGTGATTAATGATATCTATGTGCTTATTTTACTCTTCTCCTAATGCTTCTAAGTACTTGATCACCATTTAAATGTTGGGTTCACTTGATTGATGCTTGAGAGGGCTAGATTGAGTGTATAACTTGGGTAAAATAGTGCAAGAACCTGAAGTTTGCATGGATGGATGGTTTTGTTGGTAAGATAGAGATATACTTGTTAGCCTTGCATAGTCACATTAGGGTTGGAGCGTGATAATTGGGTTTTATTAACTTGTAGCAAGAGATTGTGCAATTAATAAGACTAAACACTTGTTCTTGACTTAAGAGAGCGTTTACAAGTATTCTATGAACCCTAGATTAGCACGTGGTTTCATTGAAAGCTTCTTTGAGAGGGGGTTAAATTGAGTTTTAAAAAGTACAAGGGGGATAGATAATCTTAGGACCCATTTTATCCTTGAAGTTGGAGAATCACTTGTTTATAGTTTTATTTTCGTTTAGCATAGGTTTATTTTCATTGTTAATATCCAATCTCAACATTTGTGTCACTCAAATTGGGCGAGAGTGTGACAATCATTGTTTGACCGGGTTTTGGACCAAATCCTCGTGGGAACGATACTTTACTTATCACTTTATTACTTGGCGCGACCCGTGCACTTGCGGCCGGTGACGAACAATTACCCTCAAGTATAACCCTACATTCAGTAAGAATTCTAACACTATATACACATATCATGTTATTTTTTTTATTTCCAAACCACAAAACCCTCTGATTTGTTCCATTGAATTTTAGGGATTTCCACCGTTATGTTAAATGCCAACTACGAAGCCGCACAAGGTCGTCTGCTGAGGTGGATAAAAAGGTCCATCGAGAGTTTCTAGATTGGTTTGCACTGAGGATACTCAACGACAACAATCCTCATCTGCTTGATATGATAAATCTAGCAACCGGTCCACTCGACCATGTTAGGAGATATACGGCATACAACGTCAACAGTTTCAAGTTCTGCACCGTTGCAAGGGATGAAGGTTCTCTTACCTAGAATTCCGGAGTCTTTGGCACATTCAGTACAAGGAGTTATGCCAGCTCACAGGAATACAGATATGCAATTTGGAGGTGTATCATACTATGGGAAGCTCGTGGACATCATCGAGCTTAACTATCAAGGTCATTTCACCGTGCCTCTCTTCAATTGCATGTGGGCAGACACCAAAACTTCTCGAGGCATTACCGTGACAGCTTGGGCATCATGTCTGTCAATTTCTCGAGGCTCATTCATCAAGGGAAGTGGCAGACGATGAGCCGTATATTCTTGCCTCACAGGCGCAGCAGGTTTACTATGTGGAAGATCAGAACATTCTTATATCATGTTTTTTTATTTAAACTAATGTATATATTTTTAAAATAAATAACATTAGCAGCGGTTCAAAACTACTACTAATGTTGCCGTGGAGTTTTGTAGTGGTTCAAAACCGCTACCCAATCCGCCACTAAATCCCGCTCGAGCCACTATAAATATCCACCATCTTCCCTCATTTTACTCCATGCATGCATACCATTCCATCCCCCTCTCTCTCCAATTTGTTCCCCAAACAGACGAATCCAACAATCTTTTCTCCTCCCATTTGTTTTGTTAATAATTTAACTTAAATATTTTTCATTTCAAGTTATTGATTTTATTTTCTTATCTTATTTATTTACTAATATGTTTTTTTCAGGTTTAAATATTGTATTTTTTGTTATTCTTACTGATAAAAAAATTTGATTTATAATCCATAATGGTGGTACTACGTACTTAATTTATTGTTTGATATATGATTTTCTTATACATATAATGGTTACTAATAGTTGAGAATTTTTTTTTACCAATAATGAAAGTTGTATTTAGTTGAATTTATTACCATTATTTTTGAGTATTTTTGATAATGTAAAATGGATTCTCGAATATCTAAAACTGTCAGTTTTTCCTACGCATTAACATTTAGTAGCGGTTTAAAACTGCTACTAATTCTCAAATTTTTTTAATTATTTCAATCATGTAATAGCGGTTTTAACTACAACATACATTAGTGGCGGTTTGGCCAGCAGTTCAAACTGCCACTAATGTGCACAAGGGAAATTTCTTTAAATCATTCCACTTTTTACTTAGTGGCGGTTTTTAAAGTCTAGTAGCGGTTCTATAATCGCCATTGAATAGTTGTGTCGTTGACCTGATTACCGGCAGTTTTAATAACCGCCAGTAAATGTTTGTCACGGTGTTTTAGTAGCAGAATTGAAAACTGCAAGTAACTTGTTAGTGGCGGTTAGAACCGCTACTAAACGCCGTGTCTTTTGTAGTGTGTACATCTCATCACATATTTTCCACGTCATTTTTTAATAATAAAAAATAAAAAAATATAAATTCTTCTGCAAAAACCCTCATCTTCTCCGCCCTTTTGCAACCAGATTCAGCATTATTCAAACACATTCTAGAATGAATCTTCTACCTCTTCTCTTTCAAATCAGCTAGGAGCATAGATAATTCTCCCTTCCAATCGTAGAGTAAGGGTTATTGTTCTTGCTTGACTTGCCATGGCCTTTTCCTCTTTCAGATTTTGGTGAGTTTGAGAAACTGAACCAGAGAAATCAACTTCTCCTCTACCTTCAGATGGTTGTTTCTTCATTTATAAACAAAACATATGTAAATTTGTTGTAAATGGGTATAAGTCGCAATAAGTTCATTGAAGAATGAATAGAGAAATTCTACTTTGATTATTTTAACCCAATGATGGGAATTAGAAGCATCAGAAACACTAAGAAATAAGATTTGGAGAGTACGAAATGAAGAGGAGAGTGAGAGGTGGTTCCCATTAGCTTTGATTGTTTCACTGGCCTAGCGAGTCGACTCCAAAGGAAGAAGAAGAAGGTTTGATGGTGATTATTTTCGAAACACCAGCTCCTCCCCTTTCTCTAAGAAGGTCCCCGCTACTCCTCTCCATCTTGCTCTGGTTAGAATGAAGAAGACGGTGATGTGGTGATGAATCTGAGATGATGAAATGGTGGTGTTGATGAATAGTGGAGATGGTGTGCGATGTGGCTGGTGGTGTAGACAATGAAGAAGGGTGAATAGTGTGTGGTGGTGTCTGCTTCGGGTAGCTTTAGGTCTTTCTTGTCTTTATTCAATTCCAAATGGTGTGTTGAACCTGGAATGCGAAGAAGAAGCGAAACAAAAATAAAGACAAACAAATGTTTTATTTACAATTAATAAAAGAATTTATATTTTTTATTTTTTATTTTAAAAATGAAGTGGAAAAAATGGGATGAGGTGTATGCCATGTAAGTGTGCCACCTTTGCATATTCTGGTCAAATAACCTTTGACTGTTATGTGTGTTAACGGAGGGGCAACATTGGCCCCTTTTTTATACTTTCAGGGTAATATTGCCCCTTAGAGAACTTCCAGACATCTATAGCCCATTTGAAAAAACTTTTGGGGCAAAAATGTCCTTTAACCCTTTCTTTTATATAAGGCTAAATATAAATTCCGTCATTTATCTTTGCATCAAGTCTCTTTCTGATCATTTAAATTTGAAAAATGTACTTTTAATTTTTTTTTAGTTAAGATTGTTAGTCTCATTTAACAGAAAATATTGACTCGGTGAATTTAATAATCATTCTCATATTTTGAAATTTAGTCATTTTTATCAACATTTAATTATAGAATCTTTTTTTAGGTTTTTTGAGTCAACATTTTTTGTTAAATGAAGCTAATAGCGTTAACAAAAAAAAAAGACTAAAAGTACACTTTTCAAACTTAAGGGACTAAACATGGTAAAAAAAACTTAAGGGACTAAAAGAAGACTTGATGCAAACATAAAGGATTAAATGTATACTTTAACCTTTATATAATTATTAAATGTTGATACCTCGACATGTTGCTGTTTTTCCCCTTTCTTCTCATGTGACAGAAGAATCGGCCAATCACCCGTCCATCTTACCATCTCCTTCTCTCCTTGTAAACTCTTTCCTACATAAATTTTAAGTAACGGTTGGGGTTTAACTCAAGCTACTGGTAGGACACTTGAACACCTCTTCTAGATCTGGGAAAAAGTGTTGAGCCTGTCGACCGGCCCGTTTATGCCCAAAAAATGCTAAGTCAAGGCCTGAGATATTGGTGATAAGCTCATAAATTTCATTACAAAATCATCATGTTTTACCCCGTGCCTGCGAATAATTTGGTGAATAAAATGGTAAAAAAGGAAACAAAAGCTGAATGAAAAGAAGGCAAAGAAATATTTGTGATTTATATGAAATTTGGAGCTTAATGAATTTTTATATGTTAGTAAATTATAAAACTCATCAACCATCTTTCCTTCTTGAATAGGAAGAGGTGATCAAGTGAAAAAACCTAGAGGAAACACAAACAGCAATCGAACTGAAAACTAGCTAAGAAGAAGACAATCGGACAGAAACAAAGTGACATCGCCGTGACTTCGCCACGGTGAAACTCAAGGCGAGTGTAAGTCAATTCGGCCTCCAGAAACAAGAAAGTTCGTCGTGACTGCGCCTTTTGCTTAAGCAGAGCTAACTGAAATGGGATAAAAGGATTTATTTTGAGGAATGAAGGGAATACAAACTTAGGGCATATTTTTGGGACTTTTGGAGCTTCAAAGGAAAGGGGGAAGTGCTAGGAAGCTTGGAGGATCTTGGAGAGATTCAAGTTCATTGATCTTGGTTTCCTTTCTTCTTCCTTCTTCTCCATTTTTCTGTCATGTATTCCGTTTTAATCTTCATTTTCGTTCTTCATTTATCCATGTGTAACTAAATCCCTTTTTTAGGGTTACTTGAAACCATTTGATGGATTGAACTTTGTATTTCCTTTCCTTTAATGCTATTAATGAGTTTACATGTATAAATTTCCATCTTGCTCTTTATTTTACAAGTGTTTGATCACCACTTGCTTTGGTTAAATGAAATATTGCTGGAGAAAGTGTATTTTGTTCTAGAACTTGGATGGGATCATGTTGGGCTTGAAATTTATGGTTTTAAATGGATGGTTAGTTGGTAACATAGAGATATAGTTACTAACCTAACATTGTCATTATGAGGGTGGTTGAGAAAAAGGGCTTGCATTAATGCTGGCAAGAGATTGTGACATTAATGCAAGCATAAATTTGATTTTGACTTGAGAAAGCTTTTTCAAATGTATTTAAACCTTGGGCTCATACATGAATTCATTAAGGTATTAAAAGGAAGGGATTTATTAAGGTCATGAAGTAAAATGGGGATAAGTAGCCTTAGGCCTTCATTTTCTTGAACAAGTGTGTTTACTAATTTCCTAAATATTTTATAACTTATTGCAACGATTTTCTTAAATTTCAATTTCCTATCATTGCCTACTCAATTTTAATTGATTGCCCAATTAGTACTAGTTAACCTACTCAAATCTCAATCTTTGTGGAACGACACTTTTTCGTATACTATTTTCTTATATTTGACGACCCGTACGCTTACGGTAATGACCGCAAATGGCCGATAAGTCAATTGGTCTTAAAATTAAAAGCAGAATTGAAAAGGTTGGCCCAATAGAGCCAAGGGCCTAAAAAGGCCAGCTATGTAGGGCTTAGAGCCGGCTCAATTAGGCCCTTTTATCTTATATTTTTTATTTTAAATTATTCAAATAATACTAATATTATTGATTTTTTTAATTGATGATTAATGATGTTGCAAATATTTAGTTGCCATTAGATTTTTCCAAAATTGAATTTAGTAAAATTGTTTGATTAATTTGACTTTAAACAATTTTAGACAATATTTGATTCATGTTATATGTGTTAATATTGTTAAAGTATGTATATACATTTGTTTAGATAATATTATAATAATTATTTTTTTTGAATAAAAGGAGATGTATATATTCACAGGCTAAGCCAAAAAATAATTTACAAGCACTGATGCAGCTAATGTTATAATTATTATTGAATTGTGTACTTAGTACTTTATCTAGTGTTTGCAACTTAAATTTGATAATATTTATGTCTTTAAATATAAAAAATTGTTTCTTAACTTTATTTCTTTAAACAAAATATGATAATATTTCTTTGCAGCTAAAAATGTTTAAAGCCCACTGGCCAGATTGGGTCTGAACATTCAAGAGTCAAACTTTGAAAAATGGTGAATTTTTTAACTTGGTCCTAAAAGGCTGGCCCTTTTAGGCCTGAGCTTGTGAAGGGCCATGCTTACTCTCCAAGTTCTAGTCTATTTCTAGGTAATACTAATGTTGAATAGAGCAACACTTTATACCATCAAGTATGAATCTAGGTACCTCAAATGTAGGATGCTTCCCCAAATACAGTAGTGGGGAATCAAACCCTCTCCCTCATGGAATAGAATTTAGATTCAAGAAAATACACTTGTTGGGGAAGATAAAATTTAAAAGCTTTTTAGACTCTAAAGATCGAATAGAATTAATGTCAAGTACAAATTGGCTTGAATATACATTCATTATATTTACAAAGTTTCACATCCATGTTAGAAGAACTGCCCATATATTATAACATTATGTGCTTAAGGGAAAAATTGCGTTTGTTCCATCAAGGGAGGGGAACATAGTAGTTTTTAGCTATCATCTGTGCTAAAAGTAGAGAAAAATAGTATATCTATGTATATTGAGAAAAATAGTATATCCATGTGTATTTATTGTCTGATAAACAAGATTGTCAAACTCGTGATTTTAAATAAACTTGTGACAAGAATGTAAACTTAGATTGTGAACGTAGAGTTTATATTTTAATAAATATGTGTTTGAAGTCTAAAATTAAATAAGAAATACTAAAAATGAAAATAACTTGACTTAAATTATGATATATCAACAATCATAATTTATCAAGGGAGAATCACAATTAAATCTAATTAAAGTACCTAAACCCAAATCTTGGCCTTCGATTTTAACAAATCTCTATGAGGCCAACAGGCGTGATTAAGGATTTTTCAATTTTGTAAGTAGACCAAAATAACCCCATTGTTGAAATTAGTGACTCAAATCCCTCACTTTGTTGCCAATGATGTCGTCATTGATCACCTCCTTCTTTTTTTGACAATAGAATTTTAGGAAAGGGGTTGGGGTCACCCACAGTTCAATGGTAGGGCTTTAGCTCATGATTCATAGAGGCTTGTCCTTGTGGGCTCTGGAGCATGAAAATCAAGCCCTTTTTTCTTGGCACACAGGTAGGTTTCGTCCAGTTTCACTTAACTATGGAGATACCTCCCCAAGCGCCGCGACTGGAACCAAAATTAAGTGGAACTCCACCAAAATCGAACATTCACCAAGATGGTCAACTGTCCAACCCTCTCTCCAGTTGAACCCACGGATGATGCATGTCGTCATCACCTTCATTGACAAACATTCCATATACCTTCAACGTCATCGACTTCTTCAGGGAAGTCGATCCACTGAATTAACTTATCGCGTGTCAAACATTTGATGCAGGTGAAGTTAACATTTCGATCACTTAGGCATGCATACTCATTTTATAATTTCTAAATAAATATAATTGCACACAGATTGTTGAAGCATCATAGTAGATAAATCTCGGTCCACAGGCAGAAGAAATGGAGTCGGCCAGTTATCTCAGCATTGGAGCTAAGTAGTGTTAAGATTTCTAGGGAAGGTATTCAAATATTTTTTTATGTTTTGTAATTACTTACCTTTATCTTTGTCTTTTAAACATCTAGTTGAATTGGAATCTCATACGATGGGTTTAGAAGAAAAGTAAGATCGATTTTCATGTTTAGGATCTCATTCATCTGATATAATTTTAACAGGTTAGTTACTGTAAGTATTGTGGAAGTAAAAATCCATAATAGAATGATATGAGCTATCAGCAATTTGCTTGTGTTCTTTATATATGAAATTTATATGGTAATAAAGGTGTATGGAATGCTTGTCAATGAAGGAGGCGATGATAACACCCGCAGAGGCGACAGAATGAGCAATATCAGTCACTGACTTGAATCGTTTTTAACATTGGTGCTATTTTGATTTATTAAAAACATTGAAAAACCCCTAAATAGGCCTATACACTAAAAAAAATGATGTTTTGTAAGTAGCAGTTTTTAAAAATATTTTGTCATTAATGAAAATGCTACTAAAGTACAACAATCAAAATATGGTAGGGTTCGAAAAAAACCGCCATTTGGCAGGAAATTAAGTGACATTGACATTTGTAATGACAAAATAATTTTTTTAAAATAGTAGCAGTTCCAAAAAATTTTGTTGCAATTCCTAAAGAAATTTTATAAAAAAAAATTAAAAGTAGTAGTGGTTTCTTTGGAAACCGCTAAAGTAACTGTACAAATCGCCACTTTAGCAGTTCTACAAAACTGCAGAACCACTACTAATGTAACAGATTCTGCAGCTTTTACAGAACCTACTACCTCCCCCTTCTTCAATTATAAGAACGGGGAGCAACACCAAAACAACTGGTGACAAGTTGTGTTCATAATCATTAATAAAAAAATTATACACAATAAAAAAAAAATCACACACCAACACAATTGGTGACAAGTGGTCTTCACGAGTTGTGTGGTGCGTGATTTTTTTTATTGTGTATAATTTTTTTATTAATGATCATATATATTTAATTAATTATATATAAATATTTATAGTTTTTAAATTTGGTAGTAATTTTTATAGTATTTAATATTATACTAAAATCTAATTTTATTCTATATGATTGCAGTCTTCTCTCTCGGTGTTTATCACATATAAGGTAAGTAAAATTTTTTAAATTGATTTATATTTATATATATAAAAATATTTAAATTTTATTTGAATATTTATTGTGTTTGAATTAGCTAGAAACTCTTGAAGCTATTAATTAATAATTTAAGTATATATATATTTTTTTATTATAGTGGTAATCTTTTCTCCCATCTTTGTATTGATGATATTACAAGTAAGTAACTAATTTTAGTTAATATTCATATTGGCAATATTTGATTTTAATATGATACCTTTTAATTTTTTTTATAAATGTTAGAGATTTGATTAGATTTTTTTAGTATTACTCACCGTCATGGTAAGATGCCAACAGAGAACTCTCATGCTCCAGAGAGGACCCACCATTCAAACCAAATGAGGATGATGAGTTTGATTTGAATGGTATAAATGTGAGCCTGGATGAAGCTGAGAATTTTTTGGGTTAGGACACGAAGTTATAACGTCCCTCGGCATTCTGCTAGGCAAGGAAGGAGATTTCATGTGCGGATACAGCATATGTAATTTTTTAAAATTTTCTTACAATTGAATTATTTTGAAATATTTTAGTTATAATTTAATTTTTTCTTACACAGAATTATTGCGTACGTAATTGGATCTTATACGATAAATGTGAAGTCGCATACACTTCTACTGAGGTGGATAAATGAGTTCATAAAGAATTTCCTACTTGGTTTGCTCTACGAATAGGGAATGACAACATACCCCACCCACATGATATGAAAGTTCTCACTTTTGGTCCTTCTAATTATGCAAGAAATTTACAACATACAATGTCAATGGATTCAAGTTTTGCACACTCACACATGATCAAGGATTGTTAACCCAGAATTGTGGAATTTTTGGCACATCTAGGACTAGAAGTTATGCAAGCAGCAGTGATGGTGCCATGCGTTTTGGTGGCGTCCCTTATTATGGCAAGATTATTGATATCATTGAGCTAAATTACCATGGGTCTTTCACTGTAACTTTGTTCAAGTGTTCATGGGAAAACACCACAACCTCACGTGGCCTCACCATCAATGAGTTAGGCATCACATCTGTAAATTTTTCTCGACTCATTCACACTAGTGTATTAGAAGATAACGAACCATATATACTTGCCTCAGAGGCTCAACAAGTCTTTCATGTGAAAGATGACAAGAATAAAGATTGGCATATGGTTGTTCATCTAAAATCATGAGACCTTTATGACATGGGTGGTGGAGACAATATCAACTATGACAATAAGCCATTCCAACCCAATAATAATTTTGACCACTTTTCCTTGAAGGAGATGAAAATCTACCTCTTCTCATGTGGATCCTTTTTAACTTATTATTCCTTTAAATTATCCTATATATGTAACATTTTAATATGTATAATTGTTTTAATTTATCTTATATGTGTAACATTCATATTCAAATTTTTCAGGTTAGATGATAATGATGAATGAAGTTTCAACAATAATCATGCCACACTTGCCCTCCACAAAGATTATTAATTCGCTCCTTTTGAAAAAAAATCATTACATTAGTAGCGGCTATGTTTAAAAATGCTGCTGATTAGAAAATGCTACTAAATTTAACATCACTAGTGGTTATGTTACATCAAATGCTATTGAATCCATCTGAACACACATTAGTAACGGTTAGTTCACATCAAACGCTATTAATTCAAAAATCACTGCTAATGGTAATGTTACCATTAGTAGCGGTTTGTATAAGCGTTACATCAAATGCTATTAAATAAAACCGCTACCCCAACCGTTACTAACATTCCACAGCTATAAATACACCCATCCACCTCCTCATTTCAATTCTAAACTCAATACATTTTCTCCTCATCAGACCCCCTCCTCACTTCTCTCTACTTTTCAGTTTTTCATTTTATTTCTCATAGATGATTTAGGGTATATATCTTACTTTATTTTCAATTTGTATGTTTATTCTATTCTTTATGTTTAGGAACTTATATACTAACTAAGCTTTTGTTTTATTGCAGGTTCAAAATAATTGAAAAGGAAAAACTACTCATTCCTTTAAAATCCATCTTTAATTATTTTTCATTTTACAATTTTGGATTACAAATGAAATATAGTTGTTCTAATTTCTAATTAGTAAGAATAAATAATAGTGGTATAAATGTGTTTTTTTTTTGAAAAATTTTCAACAATTCACTATCAATATTAATTATTATATAACTTAAATATCAAATAATTAATTTTTTTATAATATTAAATTTAGTAGTGGTCTAACCGCCACTAATGGGTACCTTCGTCATTAACTCTAAAACTACTACTATTTTAGCGTGAAAATAAAAAATTTAAATTTCAAACTAATAGCTGTTGAACTGCCATGGATAAAATTTCTAACATGTTACTATGGTAGCATTAGTAGTGTTTACAAAAAAAAAAAATACTAGCATTTTCGTAAACTGCTACTATTGTAGCGCCAATATTTAAGATTCAAAATTATGCATTATTAGCAGTTTAGGAACCGTTACGAACACAAAATTTTAAACGACTACTATATTAGAACTGAAATCGTGAATTTCAAATTTTCCACTAGTACCGCTACAAATGAAATTTAAATCGAAAATTGAACCAGAATTCATGATAACATTAGGAGTACATAAGTCCAAACGCTGCTACTGGGTCGTGGTCGTTTGACCAAGTGCATAGCAGTTAAGAGTAACCGCTACAAAAGCCAGCGTAACACCAGTTTTGTAGCGGTTTCTCAAACCGCTATTACTGACAATTGTAGCAACAAAAAATAATGTAGCATTTCAACCGCTATAAAACACTTTTTCTTTTCTTTTCTTTTTTTGTAGTGATTGGCCTAGTAAGGGATTTGTTAGGTATTTTAATTGGATAAAAATGGGATTGTCCCATTTATCAAACTCAATAAAAAAAAAATTAATGAAATTATTATATAGTGATTGAATAAGGTCAAATAAAAAAGGCTAACATGATCTTTAAAATGAGTTGGCAAGATTATTTTATAAGATAGAAACATAAAAATTGTAAAGTCAATGTGTAAATTCGTGAGCTCAACCGAGTTTACAATTAATACGAATTAAGCAACTCATCACATGATTTGTTAGGTATCACCGTGAAAACAGTAAACGGAAAGACAACTCACGAGTTTAAAACATTGCTTATAAATATACTAGGAGCTTATAAACACTCAGATTATTTTAAGTTATATGCTTTATCCATGAGTCAATTTTGTCAACTAATCGGGATTTACAATTATTTAATCATGTATATACATATGGCTTTTTGGTTTAGGGTATTTTAATACTTTCATATTTATTTTGAATGTTTATAGATATTTTTATACCTTTAATGTCAGATCATATTTGGTGCAATTAGGTAAAAGTTTGTGACTATTTTTTCACATTTCATTTTTGAGTTAAGGGTATTTTGGTACTTTCGTATAAATAGTGCTGGGCATATTATAAATAGTAATGGACATTAACCCATTTTAATGGAGGTGCCACTTTTACCCCCTTTATAAATATACAGTTATTTTTGTGGGCACAAAATTTTATGGTTATAGTTTTAGTACTCCCTCCGTCCCTATATAGAGTCAAAAATTTGAATGGTTTTGTCCCTTTTTATAAGAGCCAAACCAAATTTGTCAAAGCATTTAATGAGTTTTTTCCCACTTTACCCATCATTATTCTCTCTATTCACATTCTCTTTCATACTCATTTATAACATTATTATCACATTTCTCTCTCTTATATACTCAATCATAAATGAGGGCAAACTTGGGAAAACAAAATAATTTCAGACATATTTATCTCTCTCAACCACTTTCTTAATCTGTGTGATTTCTTCTCTTTGGTTCTTATAATAAGGGACGGAGGGAGTATTACTTTATCGCTGTTTTAACCATTGTAATTAAACCCGGCCCGGCCCGGCTAACCCGGACCAGAACCCGCCCACCCGGGTGCCAGACCAGGCCGGGTTGGGTGCTAACCCGGGGGCAGAACGGCCCGGTCAAAACCCGGGAAAACCGTTCTGACCCGGTCAAAACAGCGGGTTAGGAGGGTCAACTCGGTCCTTTTTTTTAAAAAAAAATGATATTTTTTTTTGTTTAATATTATTATAATGATGAAAGGTTGAAGGTGAAAATATTTTGTTATCATATATCTATTTTGATATGATAAATAGTTAATACTAGGTACTAATTGGTTACTAACCATTTTGTGTCATTGGATAGTAGTATAATATGATATGATGATGTCATTTTGTCAAAGAATTTTGTAAACAATGTTGATACTTGGATTATTTTTTGGTTAATGATTCAAAATGGTAAGTGAAGTTATTGTTTGGATTTTTGGAAATTATTGTTAGTTGGATAATTTTTTGGTTAATTTTTTATTCTTCATCGGGCTGACTCACGGGTTAGTTACGTACTGACCCTCTGCCTCGACCGGGCTAGTTGCCGGTCCGGGTTTAATTACCTTGGTTTTAACATCTTAACCCTTATTAATGTTATTATTATCTATTCATCTGGTCCTATTTATAAGTCACTTCCAGCATATTTCACACAGACTAAGGAAAGCCTTAAAACTCATTAACTTTCCACTAAAATCCAACAAATTTACAACTTTACCCATATTAAATATCCACTATACCACATGAAAATAAAGTCAACACATAATAAATGAAGGGTAAACTTGTACATTCACATTAAATATTTAATGAGGTGACTTATATATAGAACCAAATAAAACATTCTCTCTCTGCCCTATAAATAGGACCAGAGGAGTATTTGATAGCTATATACTCCGTGCATGAAGCATCCCAGGTTTATAGTCTCAATAGTTGCATTTGGTCTATTCATATTTTATATAGTTACTTCAGGTTTAATACTATTGATTTTATATTTTCGTTTTTTGACCGAAGAAACTGATTTTATATCTATATATTGGCCTATATCAAAAAAAAAAAAAAAAATCTATATATTGGCCAATACTTTCATAATCATAATGAAAAAATGCCAAAAATTTGGGACCTTTTTACTTCATTATCATTGGACGGACACATGGTGCCAGAAAGAACTTGACACAGATCTATCACATTCTTCTGACTTCTTTCAAGTTTCGTGTCTTAATTATATGTATATCCATTCTAACAACATAACCAATATTTTTGGAGCATATAAATTTCTGACACACTCTTTTAGTAGCTATATATTTTTTAATTATAACCCCCTGAAAAGCGCAAGAGGTAACGAATGAGCTAATGACGCACGTTTGGTTTAAAAAAGAAAAGATTTTAAACATGAAGAACGAACCAAAAGTAACCCTTTTCGAAAGCTCACAAGAATTAGACGTTTTGGGTGGGGATGATAAATTTGGGTGCAAGGAATCTGAACTGGATCCAGTTTTGTACCTCTCTTGCTCCATGTTATAAGAGAAAATTTTAGGTATGACTTTTTTCTATTTTTAAAAACACACTTAGAAGTTCTCTCTTTTTTGTTGTTGCTAATTTCACATTTTTCTTTATTGAATTACTTATATTTTCAAGGTCAATCACATCCTCTCCCTTACGCTGATATGCTCTCTCTAAAGAATAAGAGACGTGTGTGTGTAGATAAACTTTCTCCTAATATGCATTGGGCCTGATGATTATAAGAACCCATATTTTTTGGGCTATCCATATATCAGCCCGCAACTCTTTTCTCTCAAATCGCAATTTAATTCAACTGCAGTCTAAAAAAATAATGATAAGTTATACATCTTTCACAATGATGAATATATGAAATAGAACCGAATGGGTTAGATTTGACGGAAATGGTAAATCCCTCACATATGATGGACCAATGCCCGAATCCTTTCTAGAGGATGTGCTTTGCATTTGGCAGTGCCTTATACATAATTGCCTCCTATACGGTAGAACGATACATGAACTTATTAGCGTGCGTATGAAATATCGATCAACAGTTTTGTTTGTGGATATTTTAAACAAGCATATAGTTGGCATCAATATCACAATAGTGCAGTTCCCCCGTGCAGACTCAAGATGATTCAAGCACTACACTGAATATACATATAATTACAATTAATCGTCTACCAAAACAAATTCACATATAAGAATTAAATTACTAATTACCATTTTCTTGCCCCCACTTAATTTAATTTTTATTCAACATTTATTCTCCCTCCTTATCTCCAAAATTCATCTCTAATCCACTTATACATATACCCAAGCCAAATATTAACCTCTCCAATACACATTTATTGTAACACCTAAAATTTTCTACTATACTATAGCATTTTTAATCGAAGTACAACCACTCTTCAGTGTCAGAAGCCCAAAAATATGAAAAATTTAAAACTTTTTCTTTTCAAATATTACACCAATTTTCTTCAGAGACTGAGATGCACCTGATCAGAGATTGCCAGAATGCCTTGTCAAGATGGAAATCTGTGGTCAACCCCTCCATGTGGTCAACCTTCTTCTCTCTACCAAGACAGGAGTGGATCCAGTGGAACTTGAGGCAGGAGCTGGGAACTAATGAGACAAAGAAAGTTCCCTGGGCTATGATTTTTGGTTACATATGTTGGGATATCTGGACATCTAGATGCAACAGGATTTTCAATGGTGAACCAAACCTAAATCCTAATAATGCCCTTGACTCCTATTATAAGGCATGTTGGGATCTAGACTTGAGTAACCAATGTAAATTTTATGTTGATAACACGATGCAGGTCAACTCAAATGGAGAAGTACCAGTCGACTACATTCGATTAGAGGTGGATGGTTCGGTCCTACCAAACGGACAAAGTGGATGTGGAGGAGTCATCAAAGAAGCGGGAGGTAGATGGGTGAGCAGATTTAGTTGTAAACTTACCTCTGTTCCACCTCCAATTGCAGAACTCATAGGCCTCATAAATGGGTTGCAAGTGTGTTGGAACAAAGGCTACAGGAAAATCGTGGTTTTCTCCGACTGCATTGAAGCTATTAACTTATGCTTGAGAGGTTGCGATGATGTTCATCCTTATATAGACATTATACATGATGCTAAATATCTCATTAATATGGATTGGCATGTATTACTTACACATAGCCCTAGGGAAAACATTGCTGCAGCTGATCATTTAGCTAAACTATCCCATAGATTGATTGATAATATTAGTTGGTTTGATGCCCCTCCCACAGACTTTATTGAGGGGGTAACGAACGAGTATGTAACAACCATGTAATGTGTTTTCGTTTTTAGAGTAATGTTATCCAGTTTCTATTCAAAAAATGGGCTTTTCGGACAAATTGAACAATTTAAAACTTTGTTTAAAACAGAGTGGTTCATAAAACAATTAAAAGTACCTTAACCTTCTTAGGGTATTTATTCTCTATTCATAATACTTAGGAATTTAAATTCCTTTATACATTTATGCATTTATATTTCATATTCTTTCTACTATTAATTTAATTATTTAATTTTTTATATCATATATAAATAACCCTACTAAAATATTCAATTATCCTAGTCAAGCTTCTACAGATATTCTCACTTCTCAAACCATCATCTTATTTTCTTCATTTAATTTTCTTCCGGCACTCCTGCCTTATCTCAACTAACTTAATATCTTCCAGCTTTTCTGAAACAACAATTTAACGCAGTTTATGTCATTCACTTTAAATCTCATGCATGCATTATCATGTATACATTTTATAAACCTTTGCAAATTAATGATAGTATTTATCATATTAATTCTGGGTGACATAAGCACCTACCAAGGCAACCACTGATAACGATATCCTCGTTAACTAGTGGAGGTTCTACCTGCAGGACTTCTCGTTATAATATTTAAAGCTATAACTAAACTGATTTGGCAAAGGGGTAGCAAACCACTTAAGCTTGGAGTACTCCAACTTAAAAGAAATAAAAGACATACCACTTAAATGCAACATGTATTACAAAAGTATACATGCAATTGAGTGAATGGACATAAACTGCTACCTGACTTCTTTAGATCTTACTCCTGTACCAGCTCCTTTCCTCTCTACAATCTTGATGAACTCAAATCACAAGTCAATGCCTACGTACATATATTGGTTTGAGTTAGAGTTTGAATTATAATTAATCGATGCGTCTCTCTCGAATCCTAATTTAATTAATACTACCCAAGTCTTTTTGTTGAGCAAATTATAATTTATCTATACTTATTTAGGGTCTTAACTACTACAAAAAGTACTTTTAACGTCACAAATTTTGGGGGTTTCCACGTCATTTTTTCAGGGGACATTGAATCAAGTGACATGGAAAATGGACTTTTAACGTCACATAAAAAAGTGACGTAGAAAGTCAGAGAAACAACGTCATACATAATATTATGTGTGACGTGGTTTCTCCGAGCAACTTACAACATCACACATAATATTATGTGTGACGTGGTTTCCAGGAAACCATGTCATACATCTTACATTGTGTGACGTGGTTTCTTTTTTAAAAAAAAAACGTTTTAATTTTTCTATTCCCCGTTGATATACATACATTGCAAATGTCTAAATGCAGGTCAACAGATAATACAATATACACAAAATTCAAGTTCCAAGCCAAGTAAGAGCAAGAAGAAGAGGAAAACTGGATGGCAAGTCAGCACAAGTTAAAGAGTGAATCTGGACCTAAAATGAGGCGAGAGGAAGAGGAAAGAAGGAAGAGCAATGAGAGATATATAAAGCGAAATTAAACAAGCAACATTAAAGTTAAGATCAACGAACAAACATTAAACAAAGGAGAGAGGATGAAACATTCATATATTTGATTTTGAGGAAGCCTAATCAAACTAAACATTAAAGTATACCCAATCAACATCAAAACTAACCAATGCAAAATGAAAAGAAGCAACATAAAACCGAAATTGAGTAGATGGGAGGGTCTGAATTTTAGATACAGGAAACAAACATAGAAGCAAGAAATGAAAACTACTTTAAACATGGCCACCCCCGAAGGGGTGTCTTCAGACGGCGGTGGAGGGCGGTGGAAGAAGTTGGAAACTCTCTCAAGGAATGTAGGGGAAGGGAAGGCGATGGAAGGTAGGGGAGTAGCCCTTGGCTGGGGTTGGGGCTGAGTAGCAGGAGGAGGAGAATTCCTAAAGAGTTTCTTCAATCTCTCCAGCAACGACGGAGGCAAACGAGGTGAAGGCGGCGGCGTATTCATCACGTCTAGAGGCGAACGCGGCTTTATGGGCGTTCGCATAAGCTCTTTGAGAGTTCTTGGTGGCTCCGGCGTGGAGGAGGACGAGTAGGAGGGAGAGTCGGGCGGTGAGGGAGCAGAGGGAGAGTCGGTGGGGGTTGAAGGTGTTGGTGGTGAAGGGGGAGTGGAGGACGCCATGATTGTCTGTAACTGGAGCTCAAAATTATCTCACGGGGTAGGGAAGGTTAATTACAGGGTAGGGTGTGAAAAGAACATGACTGCTCTCACTCCATTGGCTATTTTGTAAGGTCCGGATTGCCAACGTGTAACAACTTTATTCATTCATATTGTTATATTAATATATTTATAAAGTGGAGGGGCGGGAAATGAAAAAAAAAATTGGGGGGGGGACGTTTTCCACGTCACACCAAAATTTGGTGTGACGTGGAAAACCACTTTCAACGTCACATTTAATTTTAAGTGTGACGTTGTTTCTCTCCTGTATGTTTTCAATGTCACATTTTTAAATAAGTGACGTTAATTGGTGACATAAAAAGGGCTTTTTGTAGTAGCATCCAAGATCACTTTAATAATTTATTTACATTAAATTTTCTTATTTTCAATGTTTGACCAATAGTTAATATAAAACCTTTCTGTAAAGACCCTAGTCATTCACACATCTATATATATATCTACTTTTATTTATTACACAATCTCAAGAATAAATCAATCAACAATGTAAATCAAGCCCAAGTAATTCAATGTATCAAAGAATATTATTACAAATCATCAATCACCATACAAATCAATAACCATTTAATTTACTTTATTTTTTAACAGTTACTTCTCATTTCTTGATTTGATTTCTCTAAAGAATTTCATATTAACTATTAATATCATTCAAAAGTCCTTAAAATAGCTACCATAAATTAAATCTTTAATCACTAACTAACAGTACAACTCCCAAAACACATGAGAACCATCTTAAGCATCTAAGCCTTTCGATCAACCCCCAAAACACAATTTTAACTCATTTATACTTCTGAACTTACTCTCAACTTGTAGCTATAAATCATCAATCAATTCCTTAGTTTGGAATACTACACTCCTCGACAATAATTACCATTAAATTCCTACTAAAAGCATTTCCCCTTATTTCATTATACCATTAATCTCTACAAGCTCAAACTTTTGTTTTCCTTTATTTACTTTCAATTATAAATCTTTACCATTTCCACTCCAACTTGCTTCCTATACAATTCTTCTTACTACCAACCAATCATACACCAAGCTATCGTTTATCCTTTTCAATAATTTCCATACTTTCAACTCATCTAAACTTTTGAAACCCTACACATGCCTAAAATATCCAAAAGAACTATAATCAGAAATCTGGACACAATAAATTTCAGCATTGCTATATTTAGTTCTTCGACTTAATCCATTCTCTTACCATCACAGTAGCCTAAATATGATTTATTCTTTTCACTAAGAACTCACCTATAATATAAACAAACACCCAAATAGTAAATTATCGTTGATTGCCCTAGGTCTTAATCTCCTAACCTCAAGTCTAACTGAACAACCCTTCACCCAAACATTCTCATATACTTGTGGATTCAAGAATACATTTTCAAAGTTCAATAAGCATCGAAATATTGCAGCCTAAAACAGAGAGATCAAGGAAAGAGTGCAAAAATCATAATTCACAATCGAATTCAACTCAACATAAAACCTTAAATACTCGGATGGAACTTAACCTATTATGTTTTAATATTCCATCCTTCAGACATGTTTATATTTATAGAAAATCAAGTAATATAAATTTAAACAACATCCTTTAAAACAGAAATCTTACTTCCCTAAAGCACATTCTCACATTAATACCTTTATACTAATTGTTCTTTGGCATGTTCAATCCCTTATTCTTTTATCCTTAAAATCTGTGACCTTAGGGAATAAAAACATAGATCCTCATTCCATTATCACCACCACATTATTTATTTAAAACATTGAACCATAGGATTTGACTCTTGAGAAATCCCAGCACTTTTTAAACTCAGATTTTATCATTAAGACTTGACAGCAAAATCAGCTCCCTTTACTCATATATAATAACACTTGAGTCTGTCACATTTACAAGCATATATGCCCTCTAATTCTATAACAATTGTTTCTAATTTATATTATCCCAAATTTCAAATTTAAATAACTAGTAATTAAGCTTCAAGATCTCCCACTAGAGCATAATCATCATCACTTGATTTATTTCTCCTAAAGAAATTCCAGATTTACTGATAATAACAAAGTCTCCAATATCAACAATGTCTAGCTACACTTAATCTTTTGATCTTACCACCAACAATTTCTAAAATAGCCACTATAAATTAAACTCCGATTCTTATCAACCCAAACAACCATCCATATCATATTTAATACTCATTCCAACTAATTGTCTTCTCTTTAAGATTTTGAACTTCAAACTTTCCAATTGACTTTTTAATAATCATTGCTCTTCCAAATTCATATCTCCCATCCATCAACTTAAAAATCTACAAGATCCTGAAATAAATCCTACTTTTATGATCTAAAAATCCACAATTAAAGTAATGAAAACAACCTATATATTTAACTAACCCACTTCATATACTTTCTCACACAACCACCAGAACAGAGAAATTAACAAAGAACCACTATCATTATAAATCTAAAATTGTAGAAATTAGAAACTTTCAATATACAGTATTTGATTCCAATTTAATCTTATCACCCTCATTTCTTCCTCCTCACTAAAGCACCGAAACTCAAACCAAACAATGAGTCAAGAAAACCAAAACCCCTAATCATACATTACTTTTTCCTCCTCCTCCTCTCTGCTTCACCGAACACACACACACACACACAAAACGGAATCAAAATTTTCAATCATCGTCATAGAACTTTAATTGCACATAATGGAGCTCTAATCCAATCCTAATATCAACAAAACTTCCCCTTCCCTTCACTGCATCACGCCAAACAAAACAGGGAAGCAAGAAAGGAATAAAATAAAAATTTTCCATGCGAATAGGAATCAACCATACACCATCAACATCCATTCAATCTTCCTTTCACAGTATTAAGAATCAAAATTATAGAAGAAGAACATAAATTCTACAAACAGAGGAAGAAATCGGACCACAAAGGAACAAGGATCAAAATCATCAAACTTTAACATATAATTCCAAATATCAACTCTATTTTGCTTCTTATCATGTTTAATTAGATTTCCCTATCAGTTCTTGCCCGAAATCCCAGCCAAAAATGCCGGTGAACAGAGACTCGTACTAGGAGTTTCGACGCAAATCAAACAACACCAAATCATCACCCAAAATCGTCTCCAAAACTTCAAAACCGAAACTTAAGCTTCACTTTTATGGGCTTAAGAGTTCCTACAAACCCCAGAACTTGAATTACTCCCTCTTAAATCGCACTTGAATCATATCAGAAAAAGATAGAACAGAGGAAAGGAGTCTCACCAAGGGCTGATTCAAGCTTTACGCTCACTGTCATTTTCCTTTTCTTTTATTTTTCCTCTTTCCCTTTATGCCCTTCTTTAAAAATTTAATTACTATTTCCCTTTCAATTTAATCTGAATTTGTTCCAAAAATAATTTCTCTAGATATGTTTTAATTTCCAAATTTATTTATAAGGCTTTTTAAATACTAAGCAATACCCTTAAGATTCTAAATATTCCCTTATTTAAATTTATCTTCCAACTATTTTTCCTCAATTAATAAAGAAAATAAGCCTTAAAATTTATTAAAAATACACCTGGCCTTATAAATTTATTTATAAGGCTTTTTAATTTCTAAATGCCATCCTAAAACCTTAAATAAATCCTTATTATTTATGTTTGAAAATTTGGGGTGTTACATTTATCTTAAACCTTAACATTTAATAATCCCCCATAATTCATCACTAATGCCAATTTATAAAATTCAAGCATAAACATAATTTTTCAAACATCCACCAATTATTTCTCAACCTCAAAAATCCATTCAGTAATAAAAAATTTATTTTCCAAACTTTAATAGCTCAATAAATTCAAGTTCAAGCCTGAAAATATCTCCTTTCCCAAATCAAGGCCTACACCCAATCTAACCTCATTAATATTTTTGTTGAATATAAAATAATCCCATAAATCCATAAACCCACATCCAACATCCATAATTACAGCATTGCCTACACAAAAGCGCACTTATTCCAAACTTTATCCACCAATATTTTCTTTGGTCCAAATTCCAGTCAAACCAATCAATTAAATATCCTCATATGACCTAATAAACATATAAAAATTATCAGTTTAACCATAAACACCTCATATAATCAGAAGCCCTAATTTTCAAAATATCCAAAAATTCTCAATAATTAGAAAAACTTCCAACAATGAAAAACCTAGTCAGAGGGAGGGAGGGAGGGAGTGAGTGAGTTTGCAATTGGGGGGGTGGGGGTCCTGCGCGCAGGAGAGAGGAAGAGGGAGTAAGTAAAAAAATGAAAGAAAAATAAAAAGAAAATACGATAAAGAGGGTAGGAAAAATACATTACTAGACCCTAAAATTTTTTTAAATAAGATATTTATTTTGAGTTACAAACTTCCTTTCATTTCCAACAATTTACCTACCAAACCCCTTAATTATTTTCTCCTATAATAACCTCTTTTGAATCTAAAAATAATTTTTTCAAATTTATTTTCCTTAAAATAAGGGGAAAACTAAACCTTTAAAATCCTTAAAATACCTCAAAAATTCCTCAAATATTCTCGTAATTAATAATCTCTCATAAATCAATTCCTAATTAGCCCACTGATCCTCAATTAAATTTCTAGGATGTTACAGTTCACTATATAAATACTAATATGCCATTTTATTTAGTATAATTTTTAAGGAAATTATAGACAATGTGAGACATTCTAATAAAGTTATTATGTGTAAACTTGCGTTTAATATTTCCCTTTAAATGGACTTTTTTCATTTACCTATACATAAAAACAAGCTTATGTTATAAATTATGTGTGTGGGTGTGTTAAATGAAGAAGTCTCATATAACTCAAGACCGGATAATGTCCTAGTATATAACAAGATGTAATCTTGAGTTAGTAAAAAGGGTGATAAGAGGAGTTTTAAGCTGACCATGAGCTTTAATGCGTTTTTACTTACGGGTTTGAATGATATTTAAATGGTTTTATCATATTAAAATGTCATTAATCCGATTTTGTAACTTCCATTTTAATAGTCATTAAGCCGTCTTTATGAGTTTCCAACGGTTACATTACATGTTCTTGCCTATAAAAGGCAATGTATCAAGGTCATTTGAGTAGAGGGAGAAAGGAAGTCAGGGGCCGAGGTTGCTGAAGACCGAGGTAACTTTTAACTCAATCCCCGAGCTCTACTCTTTTCCTTTTATAAGTGACACGGTTTATCTTCCGACTGTTTTGTCACCCTACTCTACGCAGGAAGTGTTCGTTTTATCTGGGGGAGTGCCTCTTCCTAATTTGATAGGGGGTTGCGGAATATTTCTTAAGAACAATGTCTTAGAGAGTGCGACTCGAACTATACAATTTTGTTATTTGCATGTGCTGCCTCAACAGGATCTGCATAGCCATAGAAAGCAGTAGGAAGATCTATCGTACTTACATGACAATTTAGGCGCTGAAGCCAACAGCTTATATGAGTAACACACACATAGTGGTATCTCTTAAAACACACAGGCTCTATTATTTAGTCAAAGTAGCAATATTTATCAATAATAAGGTGGTTGGCAAAGTACTTCTCATGATCAGCAGTGATGTTTCAGTCACTGCAAAGCAAACAATAATCCTATTGTGACTTTGGTTATAACAAAGCTTCAAGTCTTTCAAAAGTATCAGCTTCATCAAAATTAGTATGATATTGATGATATCCACCACATATACGCTGAAGCTAACAAAATTAGTATCAGCTTCATATATACGCTTCCTATTGGAAATCAAAGTTTTAATCGATTAGAGGAAAGTTTAGCTCTTTATCATTTATATGAAGTGTATCAGTAAATTAACTTCAGCATTCTTGTCAAATAATGCCAGATGATGCTGAAGCTAACAAGTAACATTAAAAGGGTGTGGCCAAAGTTAAAAGATCTCAATTTTGAGTGGACCAACCATATATATTCACATTTTTATATCATATCTATATCTATAGTTCAAAAATCAATTTCCCAGCAGAAAAGTAATTATTGTATGTAACAGACTAACTGAAACCCAACAACCTGAATTAAATGATGTTGATAATGTGCGTGTGGGTTTTCTTCATGCACGTCACTGCATTGAATTGACGGGCACAAAACATCTGACACATGGACACTACAATGAAACCATACGTATGTACATTCATAAAATGCACTTATGCAACCTCAAGATTTATATAATTTAATTCGTATATTGTGTGTGTGGTATGGGTTTTTCGAGGGGAGAATCAGCGAGGTGAGTTTCTCCACTCCCCTTTGTTTGGCTAAAAACTAACTTAAACTCTCATCCCTTGGTTTGGTTAAACAATTTTTAATCCCCTCTCATTCCCTCCAAAAGTAAGAACTGTTTTAAGAGAGAATTTTATTTTTTAACATTTTAATATAATTCTACTTTAATAGGTCTAAAAAAACCCTCTCCCATCCAATTAGGTCAAGAAAGAAATATTATTCTCCCGGCTCTAAGTAGAACATATTTTTGTAATTTTATTATATGAATTATGTTAATTAAATTAGTTAATATGATATGTTTTTCTTTTCTAAAATACTCTAATCATCTTCCTTAATTCCCCCTCTTATTTAATTATTATTGAGAGAATATCAATAAAAGTATTCTCAAAAAATGACAAAAAATAAAAGTAATACCTACATTTAAAACTAAAATCAACTAGTACTCCCTAAACAAGTCCTATATAAACAATTGGAGGGATTACAAAGCTAGTGTTGTCAAACACCATATCATCAATTTCAAACCTATCACATGAAGAATGCCAAAGACAGACAGACAGACAAAAAGACCCAAGAACTGAAAATAAACACCGGTCAAACTCTCCAACCTTATTGCTTTGCATGGTGTTAGACCTTTCTTCTTGCAAATTAAAGAACAATAATGATGAATAGAAGATGGTTACCAAAACCCATTTTTAATTACAATGTTATCTTTCAACTACAAAATTTCGTATACGCAAGCCACATTATTTATTATGCCATCCTTGAATAGTACTCTTTCTGGTCCTAATTTTAAGTTCAAGTTGACTTTTTTTAAAAAATTAAAAATACGAAATAAATCACTTTAATTGGTTTATATTTATATTTTTTTCCTCAAAACTAATTTATCTTAGTTATAAACTAACATATAATCTAATTACATATGTAGCATATGTTAACATATAGTGGTTTAATTTGCTTCCTTAATCTAAAAAAAAAGTTAATTTGATCTTATAAATAGAACCGGAGATGGTACATAATTTGCTGTTACTAACAAATGAATTTTTTTTTTCTGCCAACAAAACCTGGCACTGTTGGTATATGACTGAGTCATTTAAACATGATGTTATGAGTTTGAATTAGGTTGCGTTCATGGAAAAGGCTTTGTTGGGACTTGGTAGAGGCAAAACCCACTTTGGTGATCTTTATGCTTTAGGAAGATTTTTATCTGGCTATTGCTTGCTGGGGATACTACCTGGTATTCTACCCAAAAAAAAAAGGAATTTTGTTACAGAATTACAAGAAAACATTATCGTTAAAGCATTATTTCTTGAGATTCATGGTTTGCCAACCCATCAACCATGTGATCATAAATATATATACCTTCTGAATCATATTCATCAATGTAGTCTTGTTCAAATTTTTCTTGGTCACCCCTCCATTACTATTACAATAACCGCACTGATCACCATACAGAATTAAAAAATATTCACCACAAAGATCGAATTGATACTCTAAAAGGAACAAGAAGAGAGAATGATGGAGGTTATTTTACTTCAAAAAAGAACTTGTTATTGACGTGTGACATAACCTTAAAACTATACTGAGATTAAAATTTAAAATGTTGTACCGTGGACAATGAGTATTTTCACATGACACGGCCACCATTACTAGCCCTTGGCATTGAACGCTTAGCCTCAAATAGCTTAGAATCTTTGGTTCTTATTCCATCCACCACATCGTTTTTCCTTGAGCTGCACATCACTCTCACTCTACGCCTTTCCAATATCTCTTTTCCCACCTTCTTCTTCATCATCATCGTCGTCGTCCTCTGACCGCCATTATGAAGCTTCTCATCACTAGATTCCACGATGAAACTGTCCAATTTTGTTAAGATACTACGTACTTCATATGCATCAAGAAGAGGCACTAACTTGCTGATGTTCCCTTTCTTGGTTTCCAGTGAAGAAGAAGAAGAAGAAGATGCCATTTTCATGGCTTCTAACTTGTAACGAGAAGGCCTGAGGTCGCGTTGAGTTCTTGTAATATGAAACTCTTTTGCAGTCTTTCCTTCTGAACCATGTTGGTACCATGCCCATGCAGCTGCCTTCTCAAGGGCCAACACATCTACATCACGATCAATCCTCTTTTGGTGATCCATAGGCTTCATTCTATTCCTCAACAGCTTGGAAGCCATGAAAGGATGAATGAATGAATGAATGAAGCAGGCAAGTTTTGATAACAGAGAGAGGAGAGTTTTTGTGGGAAAGCCAAGCTCCACGCAGTTGCAATATAGGAAAGTAGAGAAGTTGGTGGAACCGTTTAATTATATGTGAAGAGGATATGGAAGCGTCGTGTGTGACTTTAATTTCTTGGTTGGCTTTCAACTTTAGTTTCAGTGGAGTTGTCAGAATTTAATAGCATCATTCAGTTTGAAAATGGAGGTTTAGGGACCACATGGGTATTCAAGATGCGTGGGGATTTATTATGGTCCTATTGCATCTGGTTTGTTCTGGTAATATGTATTCTTATGACTTGTCTTCATAACAAGAGATTTTATTCTGCCAAAAACTGGTCACTTTCGTGTGGAAAAGTGGCATTGGCCTCATTTTGGTTCAAAAAAGGGGTTCTCGAGGTTTCACATATTCATGATGCAATTGCATTTAAGTTATTATTAGACATTTTAACAGATTTAAGTGAAACTGCTGAAATCATCAATATCAATATCAATATTACTCTTAAAAGAGAATAAGCTGGGCCCAGTGAATAGTGCCAGCTTCTGACTCATTTTCACTATTATCAGGAACAGTGATGGTTAGGGTTTCTTACATCAGCTTATTCGGCTAGGCTATCTAACTTTTATTTACTCAATCTTCCGTACATTAATAATGGAGGAGTGCATATGTGTTGTCAGTTGCTCAACATCAATTTCTTTCCTCCCTCCTCTTTTTGAATTTGAAATTGAATTTCTCCCTTCTTTAATTTGTCATTCTTTGTGGACAACTCTAGTGTCTCCGTCGTGTTTCTTTTGGTTTTTGTTCAGATATGCTTTTCTGTACGTGAGAATAGATTCCAATTTCTTTTCACTCCACACAGAGCACTTTTTTTGCATGCTCCTCTTCTCCTCTATCTCTACTTATCTCCAAGATGATGACTCGACGATGAAGATGGAAGATGAACAGATTCGCTCAGATCAAAGAAGATCTAGTTGGAAAGTGGAAACGCAGTTAATATGCGGTATTTTGGCCTTAAATTTTAGGCGTTTGCTGTTTTCCGCCTCTGGTTTTGTAAGAATGGTTTAACCTTTTGGTCTTATTAGGGTGTGTTTCTGTTTAGAGCTTAGGTTTTTGCTGTCATTTTGCTCAGATTTTTGAGTTGCTACGATGATTGAATCTGTGTTTATGTTTCTCTTGATTTTTTGGTGTTACAAGCGTTTCCTTGTATAAATCTCTTGAGATTGAAGATTCTGAAAGAGAAAGAGATGAATTGCTGCTGCAGGAACCAACCAAACGCCTGGATAGGTTTGGAGGAGATGAGGAAGGAGTCGATGGTTTGCCATAAACCTCGTCGCTTAGGTCGCTCAAATGTCTCAACCAGGAACGACCACATAAGACAGCCAATATTCAAGTAAATTCTCAATTTCCTACTTTTTAAAAGTCATAGAAGTTAAGTTTCTTACTCTCATAACAGTTTTTTCTTCCCTCTCTTTGAGATCTGCATTCACAAATCCAAAGTCACGCAAACATTCTCCACTTTACTTCTTCCTCCGCTAAAACTTCAAATTGTTGAAAGTTACTCCTCTAATTCTCTCCTCCTCCCCTGTTTGGGTGGACATATGTCTTCTTCTTCGTGGAAAAAATCCAAGCATTGATGTATTGTTGAGGATGAGATCTACCATTGTGTCTTCTCCTCCCCTGTTCGGTTATTGTCCAAGTCATGTCATCATTTCATTTGACACGATCTTTTCTTCAAATTTTCGTAGTGATCACTAGATTCAAACTGGAATTGGAAAATCGATTTGTCGGCTAAATTTGACTTGAAATAGTGATAAATCGTTATCATTTCATCCGACATTTTATTAGATTCCAAAGTTTCCTTTTTTTTACATGTTCTTTCATACTTTGAATTTCCAAATCCATTTCATGCTCTTGTAGAACAAACAGGGGAGGACCTATCTAGCCAAATACTATGTTCCCCTAGAGGACTCAGAAGTACAAGGTTGAATTTGAGGTGGGATCATGTTTTGTTTTTCCAGTTAGACTAAAATAGTTATTTGGCAGATTTTTGCTTTTGGGTCTTCCTCGGTTTTCATTATAAAGGATTATACATGATCGTTTTATAGGTTCATCTATTTGTGGTAAATTACAACCCCAAATTTATGAATATCATTAAGGTGAAAATAAACTTTTGGTCCTCATTCTAGGCTCAGCACCTTGATGAGAATACCCATTCTTATCACCCAAAATGGCATCATTCCACTAAATGAACAAATATGAATTTCTTATTCTTGTCGAAACGCAGCATTGCCCATTTCATCGTCCCACTAACTCGCCCTTGGAGATTTCACTGTCACCTTCGTCCTCACTCCTGGAAACCTCCCCGTCCTCCACCGTTTCCTTCGCCTTCTCCCCATCACCGTTCAAACCCTCCTCCTTTCCTTTCCTTTTTACCCTAAAATCCCTCCCCGCGTCGAAAACATCAGAGATCTCGGAATCGCTAGAAAATACTACATGATCAAAGCTCTCTCCAAGCTACAAGATCTAATAATCCAGTGGTTTAAGTCTCACCCTTCACTCACGACAATGCTTTCTCCAGAATTGCGTTTTACTCTGAGTTCTCTTCTAGCCCTAATTCCTCGAATTTTCACGTGAAACTGTGTGTTTTGAAAAGCATTTCATCTGCTTTGTCGTGAGCGACGAATGGCTTTGCGAGATCAAGTTGTCAACCATAACACCATTTTCTTTATCAAGTTGTCATATGGCTTTGCAAGATCAAGTTGTCACTTAAATTTAAGGAGGCAATTAGGTTTCAGTTCAAAATTTGATTCTTCTGTTATTTTTTTATACGGCACCATTCTGTTCTCTGTTATCTGATTGCAGAAGCTGTATGGATTTTTGGCGTAGCGCCAGTAGTAACTTGTTACATAATCTAGTTTTGATTGTTGAACTTATTAAGATCATATTCTGGCTTCATTACCATTCTTTATTAATGTTAAAATGCATGCTAATTGGTTGATACATGCATATTTCTGTTTAATTTAGATTCATGAATGGCTCTTGACTCAAACCCGGTGGGATTTTGGATAGATGGATTGCTAATGCTTATAACGGCTTATGGAAAGCTAGGGGACTTCAATGGTGCAGAGAGAATCTTGTGCATGATGAATAAGAAGTGTTTTGTGCTAAATGCCTAAATGTAATATCTCAGACTGCTCTTATGGAAGCATATGGCAAAGGAGGCCGCTACAATAATGCTGAAGCAATATTTCTATGGATGCAGCAATCAGGCCCTGGACATTCTGCTTTGTCTTATCAGATAATACTTAAAAATTTGTGGAAGTAAGGAGCATATTATGTATAGTTGTATTCCCCTGTAATAAATTAAATAGAAGCAAAGTGTCAAGATTTCTTACCTAATTAATATACCTCGCAGACATGGTTCCATCTCTTCATCGCAGACATGGTTCCATCTCAGTTTCTGCTCTGCTCTATGCCTTTTTTAGTTATTGTTAGTTTCTTCATCACTGAAACAGATGAGAATTTATTCCCAAAAAAAAAAAGAAATAGATGAGGACAAATGCTGCTCTAAACGGTGCATTTCAGGGAAAAATTCATATCCCATCCCATCATTAATTGAAACTATGTCGTTTTGGGTGAAGAGGAGGGGATTTCTCATCAGCCTGCTGAGCTTGGAATGGGAACCCCTAAACTTTGCCCCAGTTATCTTGTATCTACTTTTTTTACTACATGTTAGTATACGAGGAAAAATCAGAATATGTATTTTCTCCATTAATATTATGTGTTATATCTCTATACGAAGCATAGATTAGTATAAGGTGGCGCCATGTTTATCCATATTCTTGAGCATTTGTTGAAACGCCACTGAAGTTTAAGCTCTTGATGCTTTTTTTTTTTAATATACTTTTTATCAATCCATTAAATAGACATTTTGTTTTCACACTTGTAATCAGAGATATAAATAAAAAATGGTTACAGTTATGGCTTGGATTATTCTAATATTTTAACATCCCAATAATATCCTTCAAGAAAAACCACATCTGTTGTGTTACCGTATTCTGTTTCATCCAAGGCATGCACGCTGGCCTGCATCTGGTAGGTAACTAAATCCTGAATTTATATAAACCTATGTTGCTTATTTCAGGATGCTAGACAAAGACCTCATGCTAAGTCACTGCTATCTCACCCAAGGATAAAAAATTGTAGGCGTGCGTTGCAGTCATCTCCTCGACACAGTGGAACGTTAAGCTAAATAGTTTGAGACCTTTTAACGCTGTTATTAGAAGATTAAATTTAATTTGGTGCAAGCTACGCCTTTTTTCCCTCCATATATGTTTTTAACTGTAAAATCCCTTTGGTTGCTAATTTTATCTATTATTTGAAAGCAAGTTGTGACTGACATTTCAGTTGTGTTGAAATTTAAATTTTGTTTGGAGCAATGCCTATGAATGGACTTATGAAGACTTTTATGGTCTTCGGTGTCTGACTTTCATTGTGCTTATGTAACTCATTCACTAGAAAATATAACATCTTTCTTTCCCTCTCTATAAATGCTTCTTTTTTGTTCGAATCTCTGTCTTGGAGTTTAGATTCACGGAGGATTAGTCTTTTGTCTGTCGGGTTGGGGAATACCTTGGGCAACTAAAAAAAATGCTTCTTTTCTTTTTATTTATCACCCTTAAATGAGAAAATCATACATGCATGTATTGTAAAATCAATCAGGAATTCTGAAAAATCTAAGTTTTTATATCATTTTCTTTTCATCTTCTTAATAATCCTTTCACCCACTGCAGCTAAGAATCTGGAATGTGAATGATGGTCAAATAAGCTGTGGTCCTTCCTTCGGTTTTTATTACCTTAGGATTGTCCTTGTGCTTGCATTTGTTTTAGTGTGACTGTGCTTTTTGTACTGGTCTGTACTCATGACGCACGTAGCAGCCTTTTTACATTATTTCCCCTTTTATCTTTTAGGGTTAATATAACTTTTGGTCCCTGAACTTTCACTCAATTTTGGTTTTGGTCCCTGAACTTTAAAATTTTTGGTTTTGGTCCCTGAACTTTCGGTCAATTTTGGTTTTGGTCCCTGAACTTTGAAAGTTTTGGTTTTGGTCCCTGAACTTTGGGTCAATTTTGGTCTTGGTCCCTGAACTTTCAGCAATTTTGGTTTTGGTCCCTCAACTTTATTTTTTTTTTTGAAGTTTTTTTTTAAAGTGCGGGACCAAAACCAAAACTTTCAAAGTTCAGGGACCAAAACCAAAACTTTCAAAGTTCAGGGACCAAACCAAAATTGACCGAAAGTTCAGGGACCAAAACCAAAAATTTTAAAGTTCAAGGACCAAAACTAATATTGAGTGAAAGTTCAGGGACCAAAAATTATATTAACCCTATCTTTTATCTTTTCACTTTTTGCCTTTGTCTTCTTTTGCTGCAGGTTGCCATTTTCAATTTCCATCTTCATTTCAAATCAATGAATAAAAAAATGGGATCGGATAGTGAACTGGTCTAGGTGGAGGGTCAAGGGTTAGTGGGTCAGACTGAGGGTCAACTCGTAGATTAAACCGGGGTTAATAAAAATATATATTATATGCTGCAAGCATTTTGAATGGGTCTATGTAACTGATCCTATAATTGCAAATCATTTTTATATGTGCGTTAGTGCTGAATAGTTGTAATCTATTATATGTACAGTATCTTTATAAATAAATCAATACAATATGATGCAGATATTAAGCTATCATAATTAAAATTTCTAGATCCCATCATAATTACAATACGTTAAGTCTGTGATTGTGAGACACTATAAATGAAGTTCAGAATAGCAAAAAGGGAAGCAAAATAGCATCAGTTTCTAAGAAAAATAATTTTTTATTAGTAACCCGGGTTTAGCCTGTTCAAGACGGGTTGTGTCGGTTTACGCCGGTTTAGTCCGATTCACCACGGGTTGGACGGTTCACGGTCTGCACTACTTCTCTTGCTAACTCGGACCGGACATCATACCGGGTTGCCGGTTCACGGGTCAACCCGGCCGGTCCGGTCCGGTTTTTAATACACTGCTTCAAACAACATACTTTTGCTTAGGAGTGTCCAAAACCAGGATCGGGAATACCTATTCTCTGTTCCCGTTCCCAGAATGGGGCCGGGATTGGATTTCAATCTCATTTTTTAAAAAAAAAGAAAAAAGAAAAAAATGAGTTTCAACTTTGGTCTTTAGGATATCCTTAATTTCTTAGGTGGTTTCCATCTTTGCGACATTTTCAAACTATGAAAAAAAACAAGTCACAAATTAATTATTATGAAGTTATAAACAAATGCACAAGGAAAAAGAATGAACAAAAATGATATCACTAGTTTAGTCACTTAATTTATGCCACATTTAAGAAAAAAAATAAAACAAAACAAGGATTAAACTTTCTCAAAATTCTGAACGCTTTCTTCTATAATAATGCCATGACATGAAGCAAATAAATCTCATTAAACATAAGAGATAATAATGCCATGTCATAAAGGATAAATCAGTAAAAAGGACAAGTTTAATATAACAAAAGCAAGAGATAAAATAGGGGCAAAAGGCTAAAAACACCATGATTTTTATATAGGAATTTACTTTATATGTAATTACATAGAATTAATCCAATAGAATCAGCCCTTTAAAGTGTTTGGCCTAAATTTTTTTTTTATATAAAACATAGGGACCTGGACCGGGATCCCGGGGCCTTGCCCGGATCCCTGTCCCAGTCCCGGGACGGGAAATTCCGGGTCCCTATTTGCCGGGACTGGGATCGGGAGGGGTTGGACACCCCTACTTTTGTTGCCATTTGTCTCATGTGCTCTCTTTCTTCAGTAATCCGTACGTTAGTAATGAGAGTGCATGTGTTTTGAGTCTTTTGACGATAGTTTCACGTTCTCTGCTCCCTCATTTGTTTGAATTTGAATTTCCCTCTTATAATTTGTCCTTTTTGAAACTCAAAAGAGGAGGTTTTCAATCAGGAAAGATTAACAATGCGATTAAATTTTCCATTTATTCAGATGTTTGTTGGTTCATTAGCACTTCTGACAATGTTCGAATGAAAACCTTCATGGTCATCCCTGTCAATGAGTTACCTTTGGTGATTAAGTCAAAGAGGGAAAATTCTGCTTCGCATGTTTCTTTTTTATCTAAGATCAAATGTGTTTTTGTCTTTTAGAACGTGTATTACTATTGGCAACACTTATTCATTTTACTACAATACAACCTCAAACTTTGCGCTTTAATTTTTTTTTTTAGATTTAGCAAGCCGTCGATTACTTTATTATACATTTTTCATTTATACATATAATTGTTATTCGAATTCTATAGTAATAAGCCGTCTTAAATTCTCCACATTTAGTTCTATACCATCAGTAAGATTATAAGCCATCTTAAATTCTCCACACTTACCTCTATACCATCAGTAAGATTATGTGCTCAGTCTAACCACCCCGCGTAGCGCACAGGAGATTAGGCTAGTTGATCTAATAGCATAAAATGTCGAATCTCTCCAAAATAAAAATATCATATTTTCGTTTACCCAAAAAAGAAAAAAATCATATTCTCATTTCATAGCTGCAGTAGTATGTTCTAGTATGCCTTCTATATTCTTAACCTTGTATTTTCTTTTATGATTTTTGGTATACTTTTAGCCATTACTTTTGTGTAGTATCATCGACATTTCAGTATTTGAATAGGCTCGTACTTGGATGGATTTTCTCTCAGCAACTTTGAAAATGCCTGGCACTTACTCTTTTGTATCACTAAAACTTAGTGTGTTTCCTTCAGATAATCCTGCACTCTTGGAAATTTTATTGTTTGCTCTGTCCTTTTGAAGCATCTGGTTCTAGGCCATGATGTGTCTCTATAATCCAGACCATAAAAAGACCAAGAGCTCAAATCTCAAATTAACTCTGTAAAAGGAAGAAAAGTGTGTCCAAGTGTTTTTACAAGGAATATTTAATTGGGGCTCGAATACTCAAGAATCTGACATTGGATCTTTTAAGGAACAAACACTATTTCAAAATATAGGCATAAATCTCTCTGACAGAGAGACAGCTCCACTTTTTCTGCCATTCAAGATGTTTAGTTCAGCTCCTGGAATCCTCTTTATTGGTTGGCACCTCAGCAAATTTACCACCCAGCAAGTTTTGAGCGCGCTTTAAACATGAAACATACTCGTTCTTTATTTCAGGGGAATTAGCAACTGACTTCTCTGATACATACTGTAAAGAAGATTACACTTGTCATAAAAATATGTTCAAAAGCCCATGCGCAAAAAATGAAAGGGCAAGCACATAAAACTCCCACATTTACTAGCAAATTTTGGATACAACACTTAGTGAGTAGCCTCAATCAATAGTTATCACCAAACCATGTTTACAGATAAAGGGTTCAATTGTTAGTTCAAGAGATGGGGTTAAACTTTACCTCTTTGTAAGCGGTAACACACTGAACAAGTGCCTTCCGAGCTTCAATATTCGTATGCTCTTCCTGTTTTGCAAATCGAACAGCAATCACATAGACCACCAGAATAACGTATTCAGTATATAGTACACAATTACAAGCCTTACAAGAATTGTAAAATGAAACATGTGAAAAGCATCCTTTCGTGATTTACATTAGTATAATATGGAATCCACTGATCCAGAAATTCATAAAGTTACAGGACTTTACTACTAATAGAGTCAAAGAGGTCTACTGATAGTAATCAACTATATCCCCCGCATATAATTTTATAGAAACAAGTATTGGAGATAGATGGATGCTGTAGATTTTCCCAAAATCAAAGCTAGCGAAGATTTAAAATCTTGTCTTCGTACTTAATTCATGCACGTCAATCTAAACGCATAGGAAGAAGAACAAGCAAACAACTCCTCTGAATACTATATCAATTATAACTGCAGCATCCAACGTTTTTCCTTGTGCAGTCATAGAAAAATTTGAATCATGTGATCAATAATTACATATAATTACACAATCCATTACTTCTGAAGTAAAATCGTCAGACACCACAAAGTATTGTGTTCTAACCTGAGTTTCCAGCAATTTTTGCTTAGCTAACTCCAATGACGCCAAAGTACTGAGTGATTGCAACTGCCAAAATCACAAGTCAAATTTATTCAAAAAAGCTTTGTAGATTCAAAAAATTCCTGATGGAAAATAATTGATCCCCCCAGTACATGCATAAAAAGAAAACCAAATAAACTAGGAGAAAACACAACTGCACAAACAAAATTGCCATGCTACCTTCTGTGGATATTCATCAAGGGCACCTGCCCCACTCTCTTAATAGTCACGATTTAATCAATGCATATATAAAAAAACTAAGAACCAAAAAATAACATCACTGACAAAAATGTGCCAGGTTAAGAAAAGCAAATCATTGCCGCCAACAATTGTAGTATAATAATAAAAAGAAATGCTATGTCTTCATTGATCTCCTCTTCATATTTTTACACCTTCAATCGGATAACCAGAAGACTTGAAAGATCATTGTAGCAAATAGACTCAAAAGGGTTCAACTTTATTTATAGACTTAATCATATATTTATACAAGAAAATAGAATAATCTAGAACAATTAACTAAAATAATATCTAACCTAATATTCCTAATATCCCAACTAATATCCCTAATTAATAGGGATCCTAATCTTATTCAAAATGAAATATTTTCTAATTATTAAATATTTCCTAATACTCTAACACTCCCCCTCAAGTTGGAGCATAGATTTTAATCATGCCCAACTTGTTACAAAAATATTCCCATAAGAAACAAAGAAAACTCACTCCCTTTGAGCAACAAAACCATGCACCTGACGCAACGACCAGATCTGAAATCTGAATCCCAAAACGGCTCAACAAAGAGCAACCCAATTCACACCACAAATGCACCAAACCAGAGTTCGCCATAAACCCAAAAAGACCAAACCCGAACGCAATCACCACTAGAATTCGCCGGAAATGGGATGGCAACTCCAAAATACAAAATTAAACCAAATGTCACACAAAGGACATCTAAACCAAAACCAAACGAATCAGCAGCCACACCATGGGCTCTAATCCAAACGACCACTCCAGGGCCGCAACAAACGAAAACAGACTGATCATCAACAAAGAATGACATAGTACTGAAAACCAAACTTCGACGTAACTTGAATGCGGCACCCGATCCTCAAGAAAGTAGTGGCCGCCAAAAACCCATATTCCCTACCAATAATTTTCCTCATCGTGAGATCCTGTCTTCTGCTCAGTGGCACCAGAGTCAATCATCCACCGTGAGGATGAAGCAGATAAACAAGATTCACAATTACCTGTAGCAAGAGCGCGGGAGGTGGCTGGAGCATTATTTGAGGCATTTGAAGACTGCACCGCTTAACCAGAACTCTCACGCTACAACTTATCCTGCAACTTGAGACAACTACGCTTGGTATGACCAGCTTCCTTGCAATAGTAACAAATGATGCCACCAGAATTATTCGAACCAGCCCCTTGCTTGTGATTTCCATAATCAACAGGACCACGACCGGCCAAAGCACTTAAATGAGAAACCTGAGGTTCAGAAGTTGGTTGAGACAGGCTCTCAGCATGCAAAACACGAGCGTATACATCTTCAAGGGAAGGAAGCTCAGAACTAGATAAAATCTGAGACCGAACTGTCTCATAGCTTGGATTAAGAGCAGTTAGAAAACTAAGAATTGCCAGTTTCTTCATATTGTCTATGCGAGTGGGGAGATCCGCATTAGGTGACATTAATATCTTCATTTCTTCATACATGCGTTTGAACTCGAAAAAGAAAGCCTTCAGAGGCATATCATTTTACTCAGCACGATAAAAGCCTTTGCACACCTCATGCATACGAGTAATATTGTCCTTTCCAGAATACATTAAACTCAGATAGTTCATGAGCTCTTTAACAGTATTACAGTGACTAATAGAAGGGATTATGTCATCCCCAATAGAATTCCGAATCTGCAAAATCAACCTAGCATCTGCTCGAACCCAAGCCAACTTAGAATCACCCATAGGAGGGTCTTCAGTCAGATGACGCTCCTTCTCAATTCTCAGCAAATACCATTGGATAGATTTAATCCAATCATGATAATTAGTCCATGTAAGCTTTTGGTCCTTAATTTTATTAAAAACAGGAACTAACTCAGATGTGTGGACAGATTTAGTTTCAGCCATAACCACAAAAGAAATCACCAAATTCCAAATATCAAACAAACACAAATCTGTCAAACAGAATTAGAAATTCGACACCCCAAACACAAATGAGGTGAACAATAGGTAGAAATTACCAAACCAGGTCCGAATCAGAAGTTCAAAGCACCAAACAGATCTAAACAGAGACAGAAAACTGAACAAATCTCCAGATAGAACACCAACAAACGCGTGAACAGGAACCAACAGACGCGTGAACAGTAACTGGAGGGAACAAATTTCGGATCTGATCAAAAAAGTTGTGAAACACGTCACGAAACCACCAGATAGTCGCCGGAAACAGAAATCCGACGCCGGGAAAAATAAGGGGCACTCAAAAAGATCGCCGGGATCCTCCGTACGCGCTGCACGCGCCGCCGCTGGTAGAAGAAGTCCGTAGCGCGTGTAAGACACGCGCCACCCACGCGCCTCCGTATTCCGCCGCTGATGACTAGGTAATGCCGATCGGAGGGAGAGGAACCCGACTAGAAGGGCGGTGACGCAAAATGAGACCTCCAACTCTCTGAACAAAGCACACAAGGGTCGACGTACTGTTCACACGATGAACAGTAACGGCGATGAATAGTACGGCCCAAAAAATTGAAACTGGAACCCTAAAAATTTTGTGGCTCTGATACCATGTAGCAAATAGACTCAAAAGGGTTCAACTTTATTCATAGACTTAATCATATATTTATACAAGAAAATAGAATAATTTAGAACAATTAACTAAAATAATATCTAACCTAATATTCCTAATATCCCAACTAATATCCCTAATTAATAGGGATCCTAGTCTTATTCAAAATGAAATATTTTCTAATTATTAAATATTTCCTAAAACTCTAACAATCATGTTATCTGCAGTTTAAATGTTATAAGCCCCATCACAAGGGCAAAGTCTATTACTTCTCAAGCAAAGGATAACCGTGAAAAAAGTCATCGTGTGGGTGCACATACAACTGAGCTCAACTTTAAGCTATGTTTTTCACTACAACTGGTATGAACTAAGATAACCAAGTTAAGAATTTGAAAAAGAATATCATGCTAAGTCATACCGCTTTACCAAATAGTGTTTTCCGCCATCATATCAACAACAGAAATCACATATAAAGATAACATTATTATGATATGCTACCCAGGTACTTCTAATATATGAGCATACTACTATGATCATAGGAACCAAAGTGAATGTATGACCTTCAAATAAGAACACCTTTCAGGAAAGAAGCCTTCATACCAGTGCCAGATATTTAATCTCTGTTTGCAAACATGCATAAAGATGAGGAATTATGAAAATAAACAACTGACCAGTATGATTAATGCCGCTTGTCTTTCCTTTGTAGAACGCCCTAGTGAACTGTGATCTTTCGTGTTGACTTTTTGTTTCAATAATTTATTTAAAACTTGACGTGAAATCCTGAGATTGAATTTACGATAGCCTATCAATAATTTGCACAAATGCACACAAAAGAAAGGTACTCTATTTGCTAAAGATTGTTTTGAGACAGCTATTAGAGAATCCTGCTAAGAGTTAGCATAACAAAACTAAAACCAAACTGAATAAGAGAGCCCAGTAATTGCTTGGATAATTGGTTTTTCAACCAAAACAAATCATAGAGCAGGAAGAGATGCCAAACCCCAAACTACGGCATGGTAGACCTGTAAAAATCTTAGCCTAGGTTTTCTTTCTATATGTCCTGACAATGACTGATGTAGCAAGTTCTTGTAGGAAAGACCTCACAACGGCCAAACCCTACACACCAAGTGAAGGAACAAGACAAACAATGGACGACCCTCATTTCACAACTAAAAATATGAAAGTTAAGAAGTGAAAGACAAATCAGGAGCTCATGAATATCCAACATATTCTTCTTGAGAAAACAAATTAAATAAAACCTAAACTATAGACAAAAGATTGGCTTCTATTTATTCTTCATTTTGCATGATGGAAACCTGTGTACTTTCCGGGTGCTTAAAAGTCTGTCCAGGAAACACATTATTATTATTATTGCCTTTTTATGTCTCTAGTCTCTGAATGCTCCCTTGCATTTTTAATCATGCAACATTTCTAAGTAATGAAGGAAAAAATATGTCCTACATACAAACTAAGTCTGGTCAGGTGGAATGTTTTGGCTCTTCTGAAGTGTTTCCAACCAAACCTAATAATGCATAGACGAGACTGAATGTGGGCATGACATCAAATTTCACCCGATCAGAAAGCAGGGGCAAAATTTTATATGAAAAAGGGCATCAGCAAGAAAGCAACATGATGGCAAATCTAAAAGGAAAAGCTAATTGGCATCAGGAAAACCTGTGACAATTTAATTTAGATATCAAAATTTTGAAATGCAAGAGCTATATGAGATCAGCTAAAATAAACCTTATGGAATTAGTCAAATGACCCTTTGCCCTATCAAGCTCAGCTTCAACAGAAGCATCCCACTTGTGCAGTTGGCTGCTCTTGAGCGCCACTCCCTTTGCTAGATGAAGCAGGCTAGCACCAATCTGAATGTGGGTCAGAAAAAAGTAAGCCTAGTGTATTTTGGTAAATGTAAACATGAAAAATTACAAAATAACAAGCATAAACTAATTGTTTATTACAAAAGTAGAATATTAAACAGAGCAGGGATCTCAACTCTCAGGAAAAAAAAAAAATCCCATATCATCCAAATATTTGAAAATACAGTGTATAAGAACATTTGCAAAATCTATGATATGAAATTTTTTTTCCAATGGTTTACATTAGATTGCTATTTTCATAAAACAACCACACAGCACAATTAAGTTGCCACAGTTAACCAGGATTTAATTTTGGAGGCATCTTAGTGAAGTAAAATCCAAATTATCACAGAAAAAGCGCTCCTGCCACTAGCTTGTGCTCCTAAACATGAGGGGACATGTAGGAAATACAAACATTCCCAGGAAAATAAACAGATTCATAGCTTAGTTTGATCAATTTTTTAAAATCACAATTCATAATATCTAAATGAGTATGTGGCCAATGATAAAAACCTGAATATGGTCGTGGGGAAGCATGGCTTTCCGGGCATTAAGACATCTGTAAGGAAAGCAACGGGATATTAACTGATAAAGTCTAAGCCAAATTTCTCTGAGGCCACAATAATATAGCAAATTACCTTTCAAGAAGCTCTTGTGAATCTTTCAAATTATTAGATGCTTGCAGAATCAGAGCTAAGCTCTCAGCCACAGCAACAGTTTCCAGGGAATTCCATCCCTGCCATCCACAAATCACATATTTTACAAGACAAAAAAATCTCATGAGATAACTGTTCTTGCAACATAATTCATCCAATAAAGCAAGGTTATAACAATTAATTGTAGAATATAGCAATTGGTAAATGAAATTAAGACCATAGCTAGTCTGCCAAGGGTCACCATTTAGTACCCATCTGTTGTTCTGCCTGTCATTACACCTTTAATGACCATCAATACATAACAAAAGTTCAAGAGATCCTTCAATCTACATTACTTACCAAGAAGTTCAACTCTTCAAAATGTTTGTCAAGGATAATCAACTTTCAATAAAATAGAACTTTGGTTTGATTTAAAAAAGTTTAAGATACTAAAACGTATATGAGCATGTCAGCCAGAGAAATATGTAAATTAAACACAGAAAGAGAGAAATGCGCTCCAATAAATAACCTTTGATAGTTCCATTTTATGCAGAATCTTTCTCTGAATCATCTCAGCTTCGGCATGTTGATGTGATTTCATATATATCTAGAACATAAGTAGCGAAAACTTAATAAGTCCAAACATTAGATCTAGAACGAAGTGATTATAACCTGAAAAACTGGAACAGAATTGTGAGGAGAACTACTTGAAGACAGCCATAGGTGTGTATGATGGTGTGGATTCAAGTGAGTGCTTCTCCCAAGAAAGGATTGGTGGGACCTAATCAATAGGATGTGCAATGTGCCTTGTTGGCTTAGGAGAGAATGAAACGTATCAGTTTCATGGAGAAGAGTTTGGGCTGTATTATACTAGACCATCAATGGTTGCATTTGATGATAATGTGCAGGTCATTATTTTGTTGGACCTACCTTCTGTGTGAGATCAGATCAGGGGTCCATTGACATATGTATGCTGGATTGATAGGTTCCTAATTTCTGCCACTTAGAAGGAGCACCTTTTTCATTCTGTCCAATATAGTTCATCATCTTGTCCAGTGTCTGACTATCTTCTAGGTACAGTGTTAAAAATATACTATCAGATTTCTTGGCTTCTATCATTTTTAGGTCATATAGTCACTTCGTAGAAACCATTTAATGATTACTAGTCTATCCCCACCCTCCCACATCTCTCACACACACGTACCCACCACCAAACCAAAAAAACAACGGCTTACCTTGCTTGGCCCCTATAAATTTCAGATAATCCAAATACTCAAATTATCTTCTTTATTATCCATGAATAAAAAGAGTCAACCATGATCAACAAATTCTATCATCAAAAGAATAAAAGGAAACCTGAGAGAGGTATCGAAGTCTTCTAATGCATGTAGAGGACTCCCCTTCACCCCCTTCCTACACGGATAAACAATTTGACCCATGAAGATAACAATTCAAAATCACAAAAGCACCTATTTGGCTGATTTCAAGCATAAAAAAGATGCACCTCTAGCATTCTTATAGAGTCCTTGATAAAGGCCTCAGCATCCCTTTCCTTTCCTTGAAGATACATCACCTGAACACTCAATTCTGTAGCAACTTAAAATCCAATCAAGCTTGACTTCCAGAATGCATTAAATAAAATAAAGCTATCTCAAAAAGCTATTCAATTTAGACCAAGATATTGAGACACACCCAAATGAAGATGAATGTCAGATCCACCAATGAAATACAAGGAAACTTACTTCTAAAAGCTCACCACTCATAACCACTTAATCATATATTTCAAGTTTCAAAATTCTGGAAATGATGCACTTCATAAGTACCGTAAATAGTTTTCCCTATTTTTAGGACATTGTTGAGGTCCCAAACCTAATCCATGGGAGACTGCAGTGGAGGATAGCTCTTGAACTCCATCTATCACATGTTGTTCTTATCTTCAATTCATTTAATATTACAGTCATATGGTGAAGATTGGAGGTGTTTATTATGGAATAAAAAAATAAATTGGGCCTCTCTTTGATTGCATTCAATAATGTTACAAAATTTTACGCCAAATTTTCATTATTTTATCATGGTTGATATAAAAATCTCTTCTGGTAAAAAAAAAAAAAGATAGAACAATCTCAAATCCATACATATCTTTGTAATAAGCTAAACAGAATCAAATTGTCCAAATGCAACCTTCTTATTGACATTTGCGATCAATTATTTTCAGATAATTTTCTAACTTCAACATGTAAATCTAGATTTCTTGTCAATAGAATATCTATCATAGTTTTCTATACAATGAAACCAAAAAAAAGGAAGAAAATTATAGCAAAAGGATGAATTATTACCACTCCTAGATGATACATTGTATCAGAACAGTCTGGATGGTTATATCCCAAAACCCGCCTTTTTATCTGAGATTTCTCAATAAAAAACCAAGTTCAGATATAATATGGGTAATGAAATGATTACGATAAACAACTACGGTGAAGATAGTAAATGTTTGCTGATCAGAGGAAAATCATGTGTGAAAGAGTATAGTAGGTCCACACCTTCAAAGCCATCTGTCAAAATCAAAAGCCAAAGAAAGGAGAATTGAATCAAAAACAAGAGGAAGGAGGAAAATATATAATCACTACCACTAAAGCAACAAAAAAAGAATGGCCAACAATAATTAGATAAGCTGTTATGTAAATGTAATAAGAATAAGAATAAGGGTTAGTTATGTAATTAAGCTAATATACCCTCCAGAGTCTATTTGATTTAGAGAAAATATTCTGACGGAAAGGAAAAGAAATGAATGGAATGGAAAATTTGTTTGGTTGGTGGAAAATGGTGGTAAGAAAACTTAGAAATATATGTAAAAGACCATATAATTAAACTTACAAATATAAAATTTTAAAATATTTTAAATTAAATAATCACAAAAATAAATAAATAAATTATCTTTACTAATTAATAAAAAATTTATAATTTCCATAAATATATAAAAATATTTCTAGTAAATTTAAGAATCAAATAGATTTTAATTTTAAAAAACATAGATATTAAATGACTAAAGAACAACTACATAATATTTAAAAACACCATCAAGATAACCTTAGTTTAGATACTGAAGATATTTACAACCATATTTATCAAATTAATTAATAATTAAGTGAAGTAAATAATTAAATTAAACAGTAAAATTTACAAAATGTAACCAGATGGTTAGAATTTTGTGGCTTCAACTACTCACGTATATCCAAAAATTTCTCACCCTTTTTCTCTTGGAGCTTCAACTACTCCAGTTTCTACAAAAAAAAAATTATTTCCCATATTTTCTTGCACAGACTCTCTCATTCAAATTTTTGAACTTACTTCTCATAAATTTTTAATAATTACAATTACAATCAATAAATATAAATATAAAATAAAATTTGAAAAAAAATTATATTCATGCAATGCAATTTGATTTTTGGTTTCGAATATCCATTTTTAAGTTTAAAAATTGATTTTAAGACTTGTTTTTCATAGCAAATGAGTGTGTCAAAGTCGAATTTGAATGCCCAAATTCGAATTTATCTAAGTTGAAATTTATGGTACATCCCAATCATAACCTATCACCAGATTATACATAATTTCACAATCAAATATTTTGAGCAACCACACACATGCACAGACACAAGGGGTAAAGAACAAAATCAAAAAACTTGGAAATCACTGTCCTCGTGCATTTGGAAAAGAAAACTAAAAGAAAAAGACCAGATCTATTCATCTTCTTCACCCACAGTTGTTCATCTTCACCTTCATCTGTTCATCTTCTTCAACCAAGGGAGAACGAGCAGCAGCGGCGGAAGAGAGGCTCAGAGAAAGAGATGAAGCTGCAACTTGAATAAGGAGAAGAAGAACAGAGATGAGGTTATGAGGTAAGGGTAAAAGTGTAATTCTTCTCTTCCATCAGCTTCCTCCATAAGCCTAAAAGAACTCATTTTCATGTCTTTAAAGGAAACTAGAGGGAGGCGGGAACGGCAAATGCGACAGCTTATGTGAACCAAATGGAGGATAATGGTGGAAAATCTTCATTTTCCTCCTCCATCCGTTGTTTTCAGGGAAGCAAACGAGCGCTTAGAGTTGTTGGGGGGTATGTGATAATATAGGCTATAAATATGATAATAATTTGTACAATCTGTGTGTGTTGTATGATGATAAACCTAATGGATTGAGCCCCCTTTTCCTACCTCTCTCCTCTGCCTCTGTACTCTCTATCACTTTGTTCTTGTTTCTTATTCTCTCTCTCTCTCTCTTCCTCTCCCCTTCCTTCTTCCAATACCATATCGTAAGCTGTCAACAGATATCGATCATGACAACATTGCTTTGAGAATGGGCAATGGATCTTATAATATGGTCGTGAGGAAATGAGTGAGGAATATTCCCTTCATAAAATCCTTTATCCACCTCCATAATCTTACTTATCCATATTATTTTCCAATAGAAAGTTTTTATAGAAATCCATCTCTCTACATAAAAGCAGGGGTAAGGCTGCCTAGTATATTCCCTTCTCCAGCACTCCCATCAGGTGGGGATTGAACTAGGTCAGCCCTTTTTTTTATTCTGGAAACCCTAATGAAAGAAGCTACAACATAGGAATCGACACAAAAGTAAGCAAGCACAATATTAACCAACTATTGCTATATTACATCTACGTAGACATACACAAATCTCAAAATATGATGAGCTAAGCAAAATTCTACAATTTTCATAATTGTTATGAGACAAAATTGTCTTAAGGATCTCATGGATCAGTATAGGGAATCTCCTTAACAATAATGGAGCAAAAGAAGGGTAAATTTGTTATAGGATATTGACTGTTATTGTTTATCACCTATAGTAGGAGGAAGAGATCAAAACCGAAAATAACACGATAATTGATGCAGTTTTATAAGCAATACAAAAGGGAGTAACTTTGTGGTGAATATATATTTATTTATTATGTATCTAGGATCTATGTATGTTTGAATTATTGTTGAGAGATTATAGGAGCAAGATAGTGGGAGAAGACCGAACTACTAGTGCAAGATATGTGGGAGACCTAGTTTCTACTCTGTTAGTTGAGATTATCATGGGATTCAAATCCCTATTATCCCTATTGTACACTTATTTAATAATCGGTAAGTCCATGAATAAGATTATTGGATTCCTCTGATTTTTCGAATCCGAGTGTTTCTTCTTAGAGTAGTACCTGTCGCGAAGTCACAATGGAAATTTCGCTTGATGGGTCCTCTTCCATTGATCCCAAGAATGCAGGAGGTCCATCCGGGTCGACTTCTAGCTTCGAAGCTGGATCACTTACCCTCACGAATTATCGTGATTGGGCTTAGGCGATTCAGCTAGCTGCGCAAGGCCGAGGAAAATTGGGGTTCCTAACTGGAGAAACGGCAGCCACCTCTGATGTGAAGTCGTTGGCGATGGCTCAATGGCGTATTGACAATGCTCTTGTCTCCTCTTGGTTGATTAATGCTATGTCGTCGTCAAGGATATCTAAATTGCAGTACGTGAGTCTTATGTTGTTGAGAGAGACTTATCCCGACCATATGCTCTCCAACGACAGAGTTGGAAGTATGCTCAGGGATTGAGAAGTGTCACTGAATATTGGTTTGAACTTTGTGCTTTATGGCAAGTCGATTTGATCACAGATGAGGATTGGACCTCTCCAGTTGATGCTACACGAAATAAACGCACTATTGATACAGGCCGTGTTTTATTATTTCTTGCTTGATTAAACCCAGAATTCGATGATGTTAGAGCTCAAATTCTGATTTCTACCTCCCCCTATCTCCTCCTGAAGTGTATTCTGAAATGCGACGTGAAGAATCTCATCAGGATGTGATGCTTTTTGAGACTGTGGCTATCTCTCCAGATTTATCAGCCATGGTGCGTAAGAATTCTGACTCTGGTTCATTTGATCCCAAAGGCAAACTCTCCTGTGATCATTGCAGAAAGCTGGGCCATACTCGTGATCATTGCTAAGAGCTCCATGGCAAACCACCGGATTGGAAGTCTCGAAGAGGTAAATCACGAGCCTATCACATTGCTCATTATTTATCATCTCCCTCTCAATCTGAAGTACCCACTTTTATAAGCAAAGAGCAAATGGGTCAGTTGCTTGATCTTCTTAACACTCTAAAGCTACAATCATCATCAACACCGATAGCTTCCCTGTCGGTTGCTCCACAAGGTAATATTCCTACAGCCTTGAATACCTCGTTCTTGCCGTATAAACGGATTGTGGATAGTGGTGCTTCTGATCACATGACATCAGATTCCAATATGTTTGCTTCTTATCTTTCCTCTACTAGAAATCAAAAAATTAAGACAGCCTTAAGTTCTTCAACCCCAATAGTTGGTACTAGTATTGTTGAAATCTCAAATTCGCTCCGCCTTGACTCTGTACTTCATGCTCTACACCTTGCTTGTAGTTTAATGTCCATTAGTAAATTGACTAAACAAGCTCACTATTTAGCTCACTTCTCTACTCACTGCATTTTTCAGGATCTCTCCTCGGGGAAGATGACTGGCACAGCTAAGGAATGTGATGGACTATACTACCTGAATTCTTCTACTGTCAGAGCCTTGTGTTCTAGAATAAATTCTTTTGTTTCTACTTCTGTTGAAAATAATTTATTATTATGGCGCCAAATGATGAGTCATCCTGGTTTTTCTTATTTGAAACAATTGTTTCCTTCATTTTCATCTAGTAAAAATAAAAATTCTCATTGTGATGTCTGTGAGTTGGCTTAACATCATCGTACCACTTTCTCACCAATTATCTATAATCCATCTCGTCCTTTCTCCATTATTCAAAGTGATGTTTGCGGTCCTTCACTTATTTCTAATCAAACCCATTCCAAATATTTTGGTACATTTATTGATGACCACACTCGTATGTGTTGGGTATATTTATTAAAGGACAAATTTGATGTTTGTCCTATATTTATGGAATTTGCTAAGTATGTCCAAAATCAGTTTAATGGTACCATTCAAGTCCTCAATTCAGGGGGAGACATATAATGACTTTCTGCCTTATGAACGAGTTCCCGAACCAATACCACCTTCTGTACCCATCTTGGTCCATAATGATGAAACTAGAACAAATTGGCACAAGTTGTATGTAAGGAGAAGAAAGAGGGTAAGAGAGCCCAGTATTCCTGAAACTTTGCTTTCATATGAACCTGAGGAAGGTCCTGATCTTCCATCACGTGGGATTCCACCTACAAGTGATGTTGCTGGTCTAGATCTTCCTATAGCAAAGAGGAAGCAACCTCGGTTATGTACTAAACATCCCATCCAGAGGCATGTGTCTTATGCCACTCTCTCTCCGAGTTATTACAACTTTATGACCAATCCAGACAAGGTTGTTATTCCCAATGATGTATATGAAGCGCTGAAAATTCTAGAATTGAGAGAAGCATTGTTTGAGGAAATGCGGGCTCTTTAAAGAAATCAGACATGGGAGATCACTACTCTTCCTCAAGGTGAGAAACACGTGGGTTGTAAGTAGGTTTTTACACCAAAATACAATGCACATGGTACTCTTAATAAATATAAAGCGAGGCTTGTAGCAAAGGGGTTTACACAAACCTATGGACTTGATTACAAGGAGACCCTTACGCCAATTGCTAAGCTGGATATTGTTAGGGTTCTTCTCTTTATTGCTGTAAACCTAGATTGGTCTTTTCAGCAACTTGACATAAAAAATGCCTTCCTAAATGGAGAGCTAAAGGAAAAAGTGTATATGACTCTTCCACCTGTTTTTGAGAAGGATCAGAATCAGCAAGTGTGTAAACTTCACAAGTCTATCTACGGCTTGAAACAATCACCACGAGCTTGGTTTGATAGGTTCTCAAGTGTACTCACATCTGAGGGATACAAACAAAGTCTCTCTGATCACACTATGTTTGTGTTGAACAAGGGTGAATTAATCACCATTCTCATCGTCTATGTAGACGATATCAGACTTGCAGGAAATGATGCTGGAGAAATGAGCCAAATAAAGACTACCTTGAATAAAGAATTTGAGGTTAACGATCTTGGAAATCTGATATATTTCCTCCGTATGGAGGTGGTGAGATCGAAAGCAGGCATTTGTGTATCTCAAAGCAAATATGTTCTTGATTTGTTGGTTGAGACAGGTATGCTTAGCTGCAAACCCAACAAGGTTTTGATCAGCACCAAAACAAATAAGAAAAAAGTAGAGCCTGACAAAAAGAGAGATCTTGAGCAAAAGAAGAAACGGGAACAAGATAAAGCTCCAGCATATAAGGAAAGGTACCAACATCTAGTTGGAAGGCTAATTTATCTCTCTCATACCAGGCTCGATATTGCCTTTGCAGTGAGTGTTGCAAGTCAGCACATGCATGCTGCTAAAAATAAGCATATGGATGCAGTTTTCAAGAAACTTAAGTATCTCAAGGGGACGTCTGGAAGAGGACACTTCTTTAAGAAAACCTCTCTTAGAACTATTGAAATCTTCACTGATGCAGATTGGGTAGGAGATCAAGAAAAGAGCAGGTCAACTTCAGGATATTATACCTTCGTATGGGGGAATTTAGTCACTTGGAGAAGTCAGAAGTAGCAGGTTGTAGCCAAGGGCAGTGCAGAATCTGAACTAAGAGCTTCAGGCCAAGACCTTATGGAAGGTCCCTGGTTAAACAGGGTGACCGAAGAAGTCCAAGTAAAAATAGAGTTACCTCTTAGACTCTATTGTGACAATAAAGCAGCTCTTAGTATGGCATTAAATCCAGTCCAGCATAGAACGAAACACGTGGAAATTGATCATCACTTTATTCAGAGAAAGTTGAGGATAGGGTCATTTGCCTTTCCTGTATTCCTACACGTCAGTTGTTGGCTGACATTCTCACCAAGGGTCTGTCTGAAGATTTGTTTGAGAGTTTTGTAAGCAAGTTGGACATGACAAGTATCTATGATCCAACTTTAGGGGGAGTGTGGTGAATATATATTTATTTACTATGTATTTAGTATCTTTGTATGTTTGAATTATTGTAGAGAGATTATAGGAGCAAGATACTAGGAGAAGACCGAACTACTAGCGCAAGATATGTGGGAGACCTATTTTCTAGTCTATTAGTTGAGATTATCATGGGATTCAAATCCCTATTATCCCTACTGTACACTTATTTTATAATCGGCAAGTCCATGAATAAGATTATCGGATTCCTCTGCTCATTATTCTACAAACTTCTTTTCTGTGTTATCAAATTCCTAGGAGTAAGTTATTTATGTTTTCAGCTACGCTGATTGTTGTCTTGATGTAAGCTGCCTATTACATTTATCAGCAAAAGATTGACTTCAATAAGTGTGAAGTTTGTTTGTCTTGCACTTGTGAAGATTCTCCTATCTTTATTAGAATAAGAGTTTGATATTCTTGCTCTTATCCAGATAAAGATTCATTCTTAATACCAGTCAACCCCTGACCCTATCAATTGATTTGTCATGTGAAAAGCACATGAATTTTGTTCTTTCAGCAAACACAGTAACCAGAAGAGGTTAGTCGTTATAAAGAAAAGTATAGGGTGCTATGCGCACATTCAATAAAGTTGTAGGGGCTTAATTAGGCTAAATGATTAGTCATTAGTCCTCTTAGTGGTTATGGGATTTTTAAAATTAGCATACGAGTCACCAAGATAGTTAAGCTCTAGAGACTTAACAATTTACCGAGTAGTAAACATGAGCTTCTTCCAACTTCCGCTGTCCAAGGAAGAACTGCCCAAGGTTATGAGCAGCAGCTCCCACTCTGCAAAATCACAGTTTCAATCGATGGTGTGAATAATTAGAGAAGCACAAACTGAAGGCAATATAGATCTCAAAAAAATAAATGAAGACCTATTTAAGTTTCAGAGTATTTATCTTAAAAGGATTTTTTTGACATCCAAAAAGACACTGATCGAAAATTAATGTTGGTGCTTTGTCAGGGAGGTAATTCCGGGAATGAAAGGATTCTATGTACAATAACCCAATTCAAGAAGTGATCAAGATGAACAGATCTAGAGCAATTCTTACGCTGTATACACATGCTATGATTTTTTAACCATATGGCCTAAGAATTTATATATAAACTATAGGTACATTTTGTTGTAGAATTGCACATATTCTCAAGGGTCTCTATCCACCTTCCTTTTGTTAAAAAGCCACTTTGGTTTCCTGCAATTGCAAATGGTTGTTACATTTTTTTTTTTGGGGGGGAGGGGGGGGAACCTTCACCAATATTATTGAGGTTCATGAAAATGAGGAATGTCAAGAAAATCTAGAATCCTCTAGCGTGAATAACTAACGAAGAGAACTGTTATGCAGAGAAGAGAATTAGGAAAGAGAAGTCATATAACTATTATTTCAACTATGAATTCTGTATGATGCCTTTTCCATTGTGTGGCGGCATAAGGCTGTTAACTTCATTGCAACAGGAAACAACTGCACCCTTCCATAAATGATTAACTTCTAAATGATCAAAAACAATAATTATGATGGTTTTACAGAAAATGCACTTTACCGTATATCTTCAGGTCCAAATGATTCCTCCAATATGCTGATAGCTTCTAAATACAGTGGCTCTGCTTTGTCAAAAGCCTTCTTGACTCTGTACAACTCGGCCTGAAATGGGAATCATAGTAACAATTGAGCTGCCTTACTACAAAATCTTCTCTCTTTACTCTTTAGGAAACTAAAGCAAACACTATGAGGTAATACCGAACAGAGGTAATTTGACCGAGCATAACAAACCAATATGACTCCTTCAAAACAATACAGAAAGGAATGAGTTTTGCATAAAGTTGAAAATTTTCATACATTTCTACCAATCACATTATCCGATGTGTTTGAAGATTGACCGCTTTAAATCGTGCAGCAACTGCTAATATCACAATCCGTCTTGCCATTTTAATTATTCTGCCTATATGAAGTATGATCATGCACCAAGATTTAAAATGCAAGCCCATAAGTGATTCACCAAATTTCAGGCCAATAAAATAAATACCATATGTATGGGAATATATGGTAGAATATTCTCACTAAGAAAGGATAAGAAACCCTTCAAAGGCATCATGAATTTTTCTAAATAAAAAATTTATAGAGAGAGAGAGAAGAACAACAACAACCACAACAATCAAGAGAGCAACTCAATGAGGTTCAGTAAAGAAAACTGTCCAGGAAGATTGACCAATGATTTACAAAACAGTTCTCACAACTTCAATTAAAATGAAGACGTTTGTCAAATTTAAGAAAATAAGACAGCAACCAAATGACGGTTTCTAAGGAAAAAAATCTTTAGGAGGATTCCAAAATGATTTACTGAAAAGTTCATACAAATAATTAGGAAGAAGATAATATCAAGTGTAAACCATCTTGATGATAAACTGACCAGATTGTTGCATGCAGATGCAACATGTGGGTCTCTCTGGCCAAAACCTTCTCTAGCTTCTTGTACTGCAGAAAGGAAGAGCTTTTCAGCTTCATCTATTTTTCCCTGGCAAGTAGTTGACATAAAACCAACTTTGGAATGCAAAAGATATAACTGATGAAAAATGAAACATAGCAAAAGGAAAACCTGCTTGCCTGAAGAAAAAATTCTCTCCCTTTATCAGTAAAGACCCTCCATTTTGATGTGTGTATATTTGATACTACAGAGCCATCCTCAATTTTTTGTAATCCAGCTATGTCATCCTTTTCAGTGTCACTATCAAAAACTGCTTCTGTGGATGCATCTTTTGCAAACACTGGGTTGGCATTAATGCCAATAATTAATGCTGCACAAAGATCAGAGTAATCAATCCAAACTATTTGAACCATTAAACAGTGCCTCAGCCAGTTTGATTTACATAATATTGATCCAGATGGAATGCCAACCATCACTATAGTGCATATGAACTAAAAGCTAATAAAATTATAGAAGCAAGAAATATGATAGGTAGTGTTAAATAAAAAAATATGATAGGTAGATAACAAATAGAAAGAGACAGCGAACAATAAGTTATATATTTAACTCTATCTGGGAAAATGAACCCCAAAAAATTGATTTAGGAAAAATACCTCATAGTAAACAAGTTAATTTTCAATCTTGATAATATTTTACATTCTCAGCAACAAATTTCCCCTCCATTTAAAAGGAAAACCGGCATCCAACTATGCTATATTACTGTGAAGGAAAGGTTATCTCCATGTGGAACAAAACTACAAAAGGACTACCATGTGTTGTTGCAAATAACCCACTGAGTTGCTATAAGGTTGTGTGATTATTTGCTTGGCTCAGCGGTAAGCCCGCTTGCCGTGGGGTCTGAAGTCGCGGGTTCGAATCAGCCTCTCTGCATAAAAGCAAGGGTAAGGCTGCCAAGTATATTCCCTTCCCCAGCACTCCCATCAGGTAGGGACTCGAACTAGGTTGGCCCTTTTTCTCTAAATAGAATACAGAATTTCTTGAGAAAGTACAGATGTTACAAGGTAAAAAGATTAGATACCCCATGATCAACATGATAAAAATAAAAGGAATTAATTGAAATTAATTAAACTTTCTAAATGCAAATGAAGTTTCCCTGAATTTCTAAATATAGCCTTTTTCTGATTTGCTACGAACTTAATTCAGACATCAGGTTGCAAGAGTTGCCTCCAATAATAAGCACATCCGTTGTGTAGTTATGAATTTAAGCATGTAAAGAAAATTAAAAGGATGAATAAGTAACATAATGCAGATTTTAGAATACAAAACAGCAAAATTACTAGCTGAAAAGAACAAAACATATTTATGAGTTAATTTCAAAGGCATACCAAGATGTCCATATATCACCATCCATAGACCAGGACCCCTAGAACCCGTCCTCCAACCATATGCACCAGTTCGATGCCAATGATAAGTAATACTTCTGCCTGATACAACACCAAATGATGAAATAACATTAATAAGTAGTCGTCATCAATGCCTTATTACAGGACAATTGTTTGTCATTTTGCAAGAAACTATACTAATGGTCCTATGTGATCCCATCTAAGACAAATGAACTGCCTGAGAAATTTATTCAAGCCTATTTCCAGATTCCAAAGTACAAGTTTTAATGTGTATTTTCATTCACAAACTAATAAAACCAATGGAACAAGGATCCCTGAAGCATTTTGTCATTCTAAAATTAAGCACCACGGTGACAAACCCAGCAATCTCAAATTGCCATCCTTCTTCCCATTTTGCACTAAACTGTTTTTTACTTCGTCACTATATAACTCGACGATTGTGATCAAAACATTGAAACAATTTTTTTTTTTGAAAAAAATTGAATAATAACTACAATTCAGGATCTACAAATCTGACATTCGTAAACCTTTCACGCTGATTCGAAGAACTACAGTAGTTTTATGAAGTCCTGTGTTTTAATAGTATCTTCAAACAAGAGAGACACAAAAAATACGCGAAGAACAAAAGATTGATATTGTGATTAGTAACGAACCAGGGAGTGATATGGGCAACGCATTGGAGGACATTGCAGAAGTAGAAGAAGCGTTGGGAGAAGGAAAGCGAAACCTTCTGAGTAAATTTGCTGCTACCAGGCGCAGAGACATTGTGATACAGAATCAGAGAGAATGATGGACTAACTTAACTTAGTTCATTTGACTAACATTAAAGTTGGACTGAGCGAAAGCAATTTTAGGGTTTAGGGTTTAGAAGAAGGTGAGCATTCAGGAGTGAAGAATTGAAGATAGTTGCATGGTATGGACTATAGTGCATTAATGGAGTTGGAATTCCCTCTCCTCCCTCTTCACTTTAGAACCTTAAAATTTAATATAAAAAGATAAATTTATTAAAAATAAATAAATCTATATCTATATATCTATATATCTTAAAAAAGTCTTGTTATTCACTGTTCATTGAGCTGTAAGCTGGTTGGCTCCTCTCACATTGGCACTGTTCATAGAGCCGATGAATAGTGCCGGCTCATCATTGGGCTTTGTGCAGTTTAGGCTAGGTGTTGTTTTGATTTCCCAATTTTTTAATGTTCTTTGTTTTTTTCTGCTAAAATTTCGTTTTATTTTATTCTTTTCCCTTCTTTTTTCATTTCCGAGGCACTTCTCTTTTCTTTCACTCACCACTCTTAAAACCCCTAATTTCCCTCTCTATCTCCATTATCAATCTCCATTTTCTTTTTTCCAATCTCCTTATTTCGATTAAACCCTATGAAGAAGATCCTTATTTTCACAAAATCATCTTCACCGAATCCAGTACAACCCGTGGATGCAGTATTATCAGTGGGTTCAGCTTCATCATCGTTGGGAGAGCTAAAGAAGAAATGGAATAGAGAAGGGTTTGTGAAAGTATTCACTTTGATTCTGGTTCTAAGATGGAGAAGGAGAGCCATGGCAGACGATTGGGACTTCAAGTTAGGGTTTAGGAGAAGTTCAGTCAGAAATTCGCAATATTTCTAAACAAGGATTCGGATTACTACCTACGAAAGCAAATTGCTTGAAATTGCTCATAGTGTTTGAGCCTTATTTATTCTTTGCCCATAGTGTTAATTTTGCCTTCTAGTTTTCTAGCGCAAGCTTCGCCATCCAATGAAATTGTCGGAGCTGTGAGACTGACTTGCTGTGATCTGCAGGAGCTATCACAGTTTCCCAATCGACAGGAGAGAGGGGCTTCAACGGCGCCGGAGAAAGCTTCTCCGTCATCAATCGTGCCAGATGAAATCAGTCGATTCTCAAGAAAAACCATCCCTCAATCCTCATTACCATGCCTGCCTGCCTGCCGTTGATTTCACTATAGCGTGTTGTGCCTTCAATTGTATCGTTGCTTTCCATCTATCCGAAAAAGGTTATATTTTCTTCATTAATAGATAGGTTTCCCTTTTTTGTTTCTTATTTTGATTTATTACTTTTTATTAAGAAGCTTAAGTATCATTAATGATTTATGGATCTGAATGTATTATCCTATTTTAATGTGTTCTAAGTTTACCTTAATGGCTGGCGTTATGTTTCGTATGACACCACTCTTTCTACGTTTTCATATACTCTGAGAGTGATGTAGTATTGAACTTTAAGAGAAGTTTTGATACTTATTTTTACTCCGTTATCCTGTACTATATGCTTAGGTCTGCATTTCTACGCTTCCTTCCACTCTATGTTTAGTGCTTTATTTTGGTCCTCCCTTATTTGTAATTGACAGTTGTTTAATGCAGCTCATGTTGAAGAAAAGAATGAAGCTCTTGGAGAAGTTCTGAAAGGAGATCGACTAGCTGATAAAGATCCTGAGAGTATTTGCAGATAGACGCTAACAAGGAAAGAAGTTTCTAAATTCCGAGCTACTATCTCGAAGGATTATTTTTTTCAAATGTACTATGATGACTTGCCCATCTGGGGCTTCCTATGAAAATTTGACACTAAAGAAGGCAAAGATGATGGCACTAATTGGATCATCTTGTGAAGGACATTGTAGTTATCATGTGAGAATTTGCAATCATTTTTTGAATGCTTCAGTTCAAGAATGTAGTACACATATAACCATCAAAGTTGAGGGTAGTAATTTCAGAACTCAACTTAATTTTCCTTAGCACCCTTGAGCTGACAGAAGGTACTTAGTAGCTTAGTACAAGGAAAAGGGAAAGAGAAACATATGTGAAAGGCAAATCACAGACCCACAGCCATGAAGGAACGCTAAAATATGACGAGGAAGAGTGATTACGGATTTGAACAAGATGAAGCCGAAGATCAATGGAGCTAAAAACCTATCTCTGCCCACGCACAAGCATTAATTTCTGTTGGGTATCTCTTTCTTCTTCTCTTCCTCCCTCTCTCGTTCTCTCTCTCTCTCACTCGTTATCTCTCTCTCTAATGCACAACGAAAATAACTATAATGAAGCATGAAGGGACCCACTCATTGTCTCTCTCTCGAACCTCATTTACACCTAATTTATTTCATGGGAACATGGTTCATGTTGCTGACGTGAAGATGTTTGCATTGCCCGCCAAAGTGGTGCTAATGTGGATGTGGTTTTTAGGACCAATTATTGAGGGTTGTTGAAATTAGATTTTTCTTTGTTCATATGGGGTTTTCCATGTTCATATGACTATTTGCTTGTGCGTGGCCTGGACTGGACATAGCATGTAATAAGGGCAATTTATCACTACTTGTTCATATTGAGATTTCCCTGTGTGTATGGCCACTTCCTTGTGCGTGGCCTGGACATAACAGTTGTAAGGTCAATTTGTTACTGCTTGTTCATATGACGATTTCCTTGTGCATATTGAGATTTCCCTGTGCGTATGGTCATTTCCTTGTGCGTGGTCTGGACATGGCATGTTGTAAGGTCAATTTGTTACTGCTTGTTCATATGACGATTTCCACGTGCATATTGAGATTTCCGTGTGCGTAGGGCCATTTCCTTGTGCGTGGCCTGGACATGGCATGATGTAAGGTCAATTTGTTACTGCTTGTTCATATGACGATTTCCTTGTGCATAGAGAGATTTTCATGTGCGTATGGTCATTTCCTTGTGCGTGGCTTGGACATGGCATGTTGTAAGGTCAATTTGTTACTGCTTGTTCATATGATGATTTCTATGTGCATATTGAGATTTCTGTGTGCGTAGGGCCATTTCCTTGTGCGTGGCCTGGACATGGCATGTTGTTAGGTAAATTTGTTACTGCTTGTTCATATGACGTTTTCCTTGTGCATATTGAGATTTCCCTGTGCGTTTGGCCATTTCCTTGTGCGTGGCCTGGACATGGCATGTTGTAAGGTCAATTTGTTACTGCTTGTTCATATGACGATTTCCATGTGCATATTGAGATTTCCTTGTGTGTAGGGCCATTTCCTTGTACGTGGCCATTTCATGGCATGTCTTTTTCAATTTACTACACCTTGTTCAAATGACAGAAACACGTAATTTTTTGTAGGAGCATGTGAGAAATGGCCAGCAGTTTAATGAAGAAATTATTTTGCATATTCCATGTTGGAGGTGAATGTGTCAATAATTCAGATGGCAAAATTATTTTGAATATACCTTCTCCTTTATAGAGTGTTCCAGCATTGAGTATGGGTCATAGTGGGTACGAAGCAACTACTTTAGGAAGTTTAGCTGTGGAGGGGAGAGCATTGGAACAGATGCATGGCCTTGCTAAGGATAGTTATGCGCTAATCCCATGGGTATGTGAGAGATTGAAAGAAAGTGACAACGACACTGTTGCAAAATGAGTGGCATCAATAGACGATAGGTTTCAAGCACTGTTTATTGCTTATGGATGCTACATTAAAGGTTTTTTGGAAGGTGCAAGACCTATATTATATGTGGATGAATGCCATCTGAGTGGGCCACACCAAGGGACATTATTGGGGGCACAAGCATATGATGCAATTAAGAGCATACATGAAAATTTATATGCCTATGTTGAGGAATGTTACTTGAAGGCTGCACAAGAGAAAATGTATGCAAGACCAATGATTCCAGTTGAGACTTATGACATGCCAACACCTGAGACACTCCAAGATCTTGATTCCTCGTACAAAAATTTGTTGCCTCTAAAAACAAGTTGCCATTCGGGAAGGCCTAGAGTTCGGAGGAAAGAATCGCAATTTCAAGATAAAAAAGTCTAACATTGCCCAAGATGTGGCGAGGGTGGTCATACCTTAAAGACTTGCACTAACCCCAATCCTTGTTGACATGCTTACACTTAGTTTTTTGTTGTTAAACCAGCTTCTTGATATTTTGTATTTGGTGGGGGAAGAAGCTGTGATGATGTACATATTGCACCCATTATGTTTTTTTGGAATGGGTTGCATCTTTGGTAGTTGTCTTTTTGTAAAGCAATTGCCACTAGATGAACAATTTCATGATGGTACTTGATGGCAAAATGTGTCAAGTACTAGGATGAAATTCATGATGTATGAAATGGTACACAAGTTAATGGTACCACTTTATGTTGTTTGCATATATATATATGAGCAGGCATATTTTGTACCATGTGGTATGTCCACGCTACGCACAAGGAATTAGCCACATGCACAAGGAAATGGCCATATGCACAAGGAATTAGCCATATGCACAAGCAGTACTAAACTAACCTCATAACATGCCATGTTCAGGCCATGCACAAGGAAATGGCCACATGCAGAAGGAAATGACCACATGCACAAGGAATTAGCCATATGCACAAGGAAATGGCCACATGCAGAAGGAAATGGCCACATGCACAAGGAATTAGCCAAATGCACAAGGAAATGGCCACATGCAGAAGGAAATAGCCACATGCACAAGGAATTAGCCATATGCACAAGGAAATGGCCACATGCAGAAGGAAATGGCCACATGCATAAGGAATTATGCATGTGGCTAATTCCTTGTGCATATGGCAATTTCCTTGTGTATATGGGCATTTCCTTGTGCTTGTGCATATGGCTAATTCCTTGTGGATATGGCTAATTCCTTGTGCATGTGGCCATTTTCTTGTGCATGTGGCCATTTCCTTGTGCGTGGCCTGAACATGGCATGTTATGAGGTCAGTTTAATACTGCTTGTGCATATGGACATTTCCTTGTGCTTGTGCATATGGCTAATTCCTTGTGCATGTGGCCATTTCATTATGAGTGCCTGAACATGGCATGTTATTAGATCAGTTTAGTACTACTTATGCATATGGCCATTTCCTTGTGCTTGTGCATGTGGCCATTTCCTTGTGCTTGTGCATATGACTAATTCCTTGTGCATATGTGTAATTCCTTGTGCATGTGGCTAATTCCTTGTGCATGTGGCCATTTCATTGTGCGTGCCTGAACATGGCATGTTATTAGGTCAGTTTAGTACTGCTTGTGCATACGGCTAATTCCTTATGCATATTGATATTTCCTTGTGTGTATGAATAATTCCTGGTGTCAATTGGATTACAGACAACATTAATTGGTGCTATATTTACACTTTCCTTACAAAATAACCACAATCTACACATAAGTGTCAATTGAATAGAATTCCGATAATGTCATTGAGCCAACCTAAAAGAAAAACATCTATTGAATACATTTTTCCCTAAGTCTTTGTGCCACCCTTTAATCGTTCCAACTCTTGTAAAACGTCATTCTTTGATGCATTCTTCTCATGGTTGACAAGCCACCACACCACATCCAGCCTCATCTCCTTCATTGATTTCTGCACCATAATAACAACTCACATTGTCAAATCAAGCAATTACAGTAGGTAAAAAATAAAAAAGTCAAGCAATGATTACTTTTCACTGGACATACTGATTTTTATATGCCTCACAGCAGATGCATCGAACACCAACGCTAAAAGACTGCTGATTTTTATATGCCTCACACCAGATGGATCGAAGACCACAAAAGGCAATTCTTTTTAACATGTCTCTTCGACCCCAAAGCCATAGCAATTGGATTTGAAAGCAATTACAGTTTTCAAACAAGAATGCCATGTATATGTGCAACTAATTCACTTTTAGTTATCTACTACGTAGCCAAGAATTCATCCTCATTGCTTCAAGTTCATAATTATTATAAAATTTCAGTTTCAAATACTACCAAAGAATTAAGAATTCTTCCAACACATCTAGACATATAACTTACCCTGATGTGTCTGTCCTTGACAATGTAGTTGGAGTGCGAGTTGATGATGAAATAGAGGAAGAGGATGATGGAAAAATGCAAGAACCCGTGCCTGTTTAAAAAATTAAAAAAAGGGAGGCCTTCAAAATTTTGGCACTTCCAACACACAATCTACCACACAACATGTCAAAAACAACGAATGGCCTTACCAACTTCGACTTGTCGGAACAAAGCTTCAGAATCGCCGGTCACCACTGGATGAAGTAATCACACTACACGATTCGTCCTTGCTCTTTTCCTTGCTTGGTCTCCTTGAACCCGATCGATTTCGTGCTTCGCTTCCCTCGTTCATATGTTGAAAATGGCGCTCTCAAATTTTAAATTTCTTTCCGCTAGCAATCATACTACACAATTTGTCCTTGCTTTTTTCCTTCATTGAAGAAAACGGCCCTCTGAAATTTGATTTCGTGCTCCACTTCCCTCGTTCGCTTGAAGTAAACGGCCCTCTGAAATTTGAAATTTTCCGCTTTTTCCCTTCTTTTCTCTGGTCGAATTATATGCATTTAGGGCAGGGAGATTTGGGATTAGTATTTGGCTAGGGTAATATGGTCTTTTTGCAGTCCAAATTAATGTCACTTTACACCCACAGTCCTTAAGTGAAGTTTCATATTGTTGTGGTCCTACTTTTCAATTAATTGGCTATAGTGGTCCTTAAGTGAAATTTTCCCTTTTACTATTTCCCCTCTTCCCAGCTCCTATTATAATTCTAGGGATACTGTTCAAGATTCTGCCATACGTGGGCAAAAAATTACTAAAGAAGGGTTTTTGGGTAGGGCAGGATGTATTTTGATATGACTAATGTTTGTCAAGACATTATGATTCATTTATAGATACCCATGCCTGCTTTTGAAAAAAAAAATTATTTAAGGTTTTGAAAGATCTGACTTGACAGCCTTTATGGATACATAAAAGCAATGTTATAAACTTTCTTTTTTTGTCCATCAACATATGATTAGTCATCTTTTCTAATGCAACTTCTTTTTCAGCACATGTCGTTTAATACTGGGCATGCTTTATCATGTTCGGGTAAGAATAATTAAGTGTTTAATGGCTACTTCATCAGCAGGACGTTTCACCTAACTTATTCTCATAAGTGTTGTATCATATAATTATATTTGCATACTCAATATCATTGGAATTCTATTTGATAGGTTCAATGTTTTGACAATCTCTTTATGATTTATTTGACAATCCAAAAGCAATGACTTACAATTTACCAGTACTATGTTGTTAAGTTTACTTCTATAATCAGTTTCAGTATCAACTCAGCACTTATTGAATTATCATTTCTTCAATAAAGCAGTAGGTAAGGTCGTCTGTAATGAAATTAGCTTGTCTTTATAGACTTGAAAGGCCTATGTTATGAGTTAGAATAAGTCATATGTTTCCGTGTGACAACCTATGACTCTGGCTGCTATATTTTTTTATGAATATTTCTTTGAAATATCTATTTTTAATGGTGTTATAAGTTGCACCAGGCCAAAGAAGCATTAATTTGTATTAACACTGTTATGACATGTCAAAAGTTAGGCCTTCTTTTTCGTGTGGATTATGCTATTTCTCTTTTCCTAAGTAGACTTGAGGTTGTAGCAAATTCATTTTAAATTGCTAATTGTTATGGTGCCAAACTGAATTTTTCAAACAACAGAATTCCCTGCTTTAATTTAAAACAAATTGCTCTTTTCCCAAGCAGACTTGATGTTGTATTAGTTGAAGTCAAATTATTCATCCTCTTTTACTTTTGTATTATGTTATGTTCCTTCCATGTGGCCTTGATTATTTCCCTCATGCTTGATGCTGATGCAAATGTGGATAAAAAAATTAGTCAAATAATCAAACGGTTCATGATGATCTCCATTATGCTCACACCTGTCAATGGGAAAAGCAACAAACCTGACTTTGTGTGAATACTGTCATCTTATTGAATGACAAAAAAATTTCAGTTGATGATGACAACATATTTATGTGGGTGTTTTATAATATCTTGAGCTGTTTTGTTTGTTATGAGTGGTTGAAAGCGACTTTGATTATTTGATGGGCATTGTTTGAATTTATTAGCTCATTCACGTTCTGTTTCACTCCCACCATACCATGTAGGAGTTGTCTTTGATGGGTATTGTTCTAAAATTTGTATGAGAGATCCCTCTGAGTTATCTTTGTGCTTGCTTTCTTAGTAAGCACATTACAGGTTAGAAGTCATGGGATTACTTCACAAAGGAAAGTGACTTTATCTTAGAAGTCATGTGATTACTTTTCAAAAGAGTTATTAAACAAACATAAATGTGATTAGGCATTGTTCTTTCTAAGCTGTTACACAGAAATAGTTAATAAAAACATGAGCTTCACATTGGTATGGTCAACTTCCATACTATATCACCTACTCATTGAACCCTACTTTACTTTGAAATAGTTCAAGTGCAACCCTATTATAATGTTTGTCATATTTTGCTAATATGCCAATGTATTACATGTGGAGCTGGAAAAGGAGATAAAGCACATCAGGAAAAGGACAAGCAGGAAACATTATAATATTTTGTAGTTTCCTCATTCTTTTTTTTTTGTTTCCTTACCTTGCATTGAACATTTGTATCATAGAATACCTATAAACATGATATAATTTAAATCACTCTCTTCTCGAACATTTCAGGCATGAATAAGCGGAAGGGGTCTTTAAATCATCGCAAGATTTTCCTTTTCTTGTTATAGAAATGTTTGTTTTTGTTAGCCTCATCCTGTTCATGTGGCTAACATAAAATTTTTATTACAACTCATGGGAGGCATTAGATTAGCATGATGATAGTTCAGGTCCTGATCACTTGTAAAAGATACAACAAAGTATCCATTCCATATATCCCTCACCATAAACCTTTCCTTCGTCTTCCACAACTTCTGAAGCTTATTCAGGGACAAGTTTTTCCCCAAGCCCTGATGATCAATGACCGCTTCCAAGGAGCACACCATCTCTCACACTGGTCCCTAGAAATCTTGAGGGTAGTTATATCTCCCTTACCAGATTCATCAGAAGCCTTCTCCTCATCCTCGTCACCATCAACTGAACATTCATCCAAAAAGAAATCTTTAAGGCTATTGATATGTTTTTTCCATGCTTCCTCAAAGATACCTCGTCCTCTAGAGTCAAACGAATCCATTTTAGGATCCGCATTCAAAAGAGAGTCTTTGTACGACCCTCCCATCATCCTAATACCCTTCTCACCAGCATCATCAGACTCCTGATCACTTCTTTTCACCTTCTTACCCCCTGTCGCTAGCACCGTCATCCTCCGAGCTCTCCATTCAATCCTTAATATATAATCTATTTGGAAAGATTATCTAGATCTTGCATGATGACTTAATTTTAATTTTGTTACGTCATAGTTAATACCAACACATATAAAGTTGGTCTAACTATGTAAGGCCCTACTAGATCTCTTGAAGTCTTGAATTCGAATCCTAGAGGAGACGCTTGTGTCGGGAGGGGAAACCATAGACCTCGAAATTAGAATAATCACCTATTCAGATACCTGGTAATATAATCCAAATTAAGCGTTGATTGCCAAGTTAATATACAAAAAAACATCATAGTTAATAGCATCAATTAAGGGATATTGATGTGCAATACTCCCTCCGATTCTTATTATAAGAGCCCAAATTTTGAGCTGCTTTGATCTAAAATATAAAAGACCACCTTGGGTTGTCCCATCATTTAATGCATTTTTTCCTATTTTACCCCAAACTTTCTTTCATACTCATTAATGCACATATCTTCTCTCTCTGTCTCTCTTTTTTAATAGTCTCATCATAAATAAGGATAATATTGGAACAAAAATTTCATTTCAGACATATTTATAGTTTTTAACTAACTTTTACATGTTTTTATAAGAAGCACAATTTGGTGGCCGAACTCTTATAATAAGGACCGGAGGGAGTATTCAAATTCATTGATGGCATCTAATCATGGTAGTTCGGTCATGGGTTTTGAGTTTCAAGAGTGAAATTCATTAATTTCTTAATACCATTTAATGAGGAAAGGGAAGATTATTTTTAAATTGATTTCTTTTTTTTTCTTTTTCAACTGAATAAAATTGATTTCTTTATCAATTTTATGCTTTTAACATTATTCTTTAATGGCATTAAATTTCCTTATTTGAGATTGTTACCAATATTTTAAAAACAATTTTTTTACCATGATCAAAAGGTCATTAACGTGCAGATGAGGGTAAGGTGTTGTCGACAATTTATTTTGTGAGGTTTTTAAATGGTAGGTCCAGTGTGTATGACTCTTGAGTTCTAGAGCATCCTTCCTCCTACTCTTGAGTAGTTTGCCAAACTGAGTTTAGTACCTACCATAGTTCTGCTCCTTGTTTTTACAGGCAACATGCGTTTAGTAACATTCATTTTCTAAATCCCTTTATTCAACCACTAATTTTGAACGTCAACAAGATTTAATTCAAACTAATTATGTTAAGAAAAGTGCTTATCTGATAAAGTGAGTTAATATAGTTAGAAAAAAGCTTTGACATAAAATTCCTTTAGACCTAAATCAAATTTGACTAACTATGATAGAAAGGAAGGGTTCTGATTTGAAATTTAAAGTCTATATAGTTAGAAAAGAACTTCTTTTATACAATATAGATCATCTTTCTATAAATTGGCCTAATTATGATGACAAAAAAATCCATATACAAATATCAAGGACTATCATGATTAGGAAAAGTTTCCTTCCAAGATTTCAATTTCCTATCCATGATAAAAAAGAACATCTCTAAATCATTGAAAATACACTGTCATGGTAATGAAAGAATTTACTGACTTTGAAAATGTTAACCATGATAGAAAAAAGGGCAACGTTAGCATGATTATTAAAAATTCCTGTCATAAAATAGTTTAGGCTAAATATGTTAGCAAAAGAGCTAACATAGTTAGAAAAGGAACATCCTTAAATATTTTAAAAATAAACCATGTTAAAAAAGGCATAATCTAACATGGTAATTAAACAGAATACCATATAGATTTATATCTTGCCTTTCACTTTTCAAATCATTGAACATATGTCACCTAAACAAGCTTATTCACTATGCACCTCATGAATCATTCATTCAATCAACCTCAATATACTTATACCAATAAACTCCCAAGAGCATCCCTAAGGCCTACATAACCTATCAAGGGGTACCTCTTGACATCTCGAGGTTACATCTTACATGCATGCAATTACAACTTAAGCAACCATTCACAGCCCTAATATCCACAACTAACTACTCCCTCCGCCCCTTATTGTTAGAGCCAAAGAGGTAAAGTCACACAAATTAAAAAAGTGGTTGAGAAAGATAAATATGTCTGAAATAATTTTGTTTTCTCAAATTTGCCCTTATTTATGATTGAGTATATAAGAGAGAGAAATGTAATAAAAGTGTTATAAATGAGTATGAAAGAGAATGTGAATAGAGAGAATAATGATGGGTAAAGTGGGAAAAGCTCATTAAATGATTTGACAAATTTAGTTAGGCTCTTATTAAAAAGGACAAAACCATTCAAATTTTTTGCTCTTATATATAGGGACGGAGGGAGTAATTACCAAAAAGGACCGGATCCAAAATATACAATCACCACAAGAGACATCATATATCCATCATCTAATAATAACATGTGTTGGGAAGGACCTGCCTCAGCTAAATCATAGTAAATACTAACAGTCATGCGATTAAAACTGACAACAATTATCCTTAGTTTAAATGTAAAATGCAAATAAGTGGAAGCATATAACATGAAATGCCTGGCAATACAGTACACCCTCACAATTGGCCAAAATAAACTCTCACTACACAATCATATATGAACACGCTTCCTACTAGTCTACAAGTGGGTTGACAATGTTTGAGGTAACATGTTTCCTAACAGTCTACATCTGGGTGTGTGTTAATAAGGTGTCAATGTGGAAAGCTATACAATATAATATGTTTGAAACATGTATGAACTATACAGAGACCAAGAATATGCATAGTGCCAAAAACCATTTTGAAACTCTACACATAGTGTACCAAAAACCATTTCGAAACTCTATACATAGTATACCATTGTTTTTCCAAAACTGTTTAAAATACATGTTTCACAAACATCCGAAACGTTCGCCTTGCGGATAGTTACGGTTGTCCTCCTAACACTGGGTAGAGTAAAGAGGAACTCGATGGGGTCAGGACCGGTACCGAGAACTACAAGGAGTGGAACTCAATGGGGTCCTAACCCCTAACTGTTGAACTTCATATTTAGATGATAACAAAACATGACTTAAGTTATAAATATTGAGGCATCTTAACTTAGAAAAATATTTTGAAACAAGTTTTTAAAACTAAGTTAAAAAGCAATCGATAGCTTTCACAGTCAATCGATTGACATTTTGACATAGCAATCGATGGGGTATCTCGATTGCCTATCAATTGCCTATTATCAATCGATTAGCAGATAGTTCAATCGATTACTTGTTGCCTACATCGATTGTTTGACTCAAGTTTTTAAAGTGATCAGATAGTAGAGCAATCGATTGGGAGAAAGTCAATCAATTGGCAGACATAATCGATGAGCAATCAATTGTTACTTAAATTCAAAGCAGAGAAGTTTATGTTAGACAGAGGTCAACACAAAAACAGAGAAAAGAGCTGTTATTGTACTTCGCTGAGCGATAACATTACCTGGCGAGAAGGAAGGAGCAACAAAAACACACAATCTACTCTAATACCATTCTGGAGCATTAATTGCTATTGATCATCACTTCATCAACCTTCAAAAGTCATCTCTTATCTCTCAACGGCTATAATAAAGAACAACGGGCAAATTTCTGAAACAAAGTATAAAAGCATTTGAAGCCCAAAATTTGGTTGGCAGAGAATTAAGTGCTTCCCAATTACAAATTCCTACTGCAATCAATTCAAGTTTTGCTGAGTTTTCTCATCTGTTCTACAAACTATATTTTTTATCAGCTCAATTAAGTGAGCAAGCCTGTAATTCTGTAAACTCTTTCATTATGTGATTTCCTTAGGATATTGGGATCTTAGAGGAAATGGTTGTACTATTAAAAATTGTAAGGGGGAGAGAATTTGGTGAGATAGTGAGTCTTACTGAGAAAATTCTCTGTGGTGTAAAGGTATTCAGGAACCTGTTGTAATCCTGTTTCACTAGTGGAACCCAACTGAGGTTGGAGAACTGAATGTAGGTCAAAGTTAGGACCGAACCAGTATAATCCCTTGTGCTCTATATTTTTTAAGTTCTTACAATTTTTAGAGATACACAATTCACCCCCTTCTTGTGTATTTCCTGCCATTTTCATTTGGTATCAGAGTAAGACTTCTCAACAAATGATCCAATGATCAGAGAAGAAAAGATTCATGGCGGGACTGAATGAATATATGCTACTTGAAGGAAGCTCCATCACAAAGCCCCCTGGCTTCAATAAAGAGCATTATGCTTACTGGAAGATGAAGATGAAGATGAAAATCTTCATTAAGGCAAATGGCTGTAGATTATGGCAAGTGACAGAGAATGGAGATTACATACCCATGAAGACAGAGAATGGGGTATTGGCCAAGAAGGAGCCTGGAGAGTACACCAATGCTGACATAGAACACTTGGAGTTGAACAGCAAATCCATTCTAATGATTCAGAGTGCTCTAAGTCAGAGGGAGTATTTCAGGATCTCCAATCTTGAAACTGCAAAAGAAATGTGGGATGCCCTTGAAGTAGCCCATGAAGGAACAGAATGAGTAAAGAGCAGAAGAATCAATCAACTGACAGCGAAATATCATTTATTCAGAATGGAGGAAGGAGAAACCATCAGAGGGTTAGAGATAAGGTTTACTCATCTCATCAACCATCTTGCAGCTCTTGGGAAAATTCTTTCTCAGGAAGAGCAAGTCACCAAAATCCTAAACATCCTCACTGATGAATGGTAAGCCAAAGCTACAACTATTAAGGAAATTCGTGGAGAATCCATGAGTTCAGTCACCTCCCTATTTGGAAGTCTGGCTGAGTATGAGAGCAAGATGAAGTACAAACAGGAGCTAGCAGAAGAAGACAAGAAGAAAAAGACTTTAGCTCTTGTTGCTTCAAAAGAAGAAGGGGATGATGAAGATGATGGAGATCTGGATGATGAGGAAATGGGTCTGATGGTGAGAAGATTCAAACAATTCTTCAAAGGAAGAGGAAGGAGGTTCCAGAAAGGAGGCCCCAGTTTTGTCAAAAAGGTCTCTCAGAAAAATGCTACTCCAGTATGCTGTGAGTGCAAGAAACCTGGACACTTCAAGTTTGAATGTCCTAGTCTCCAAAGGCAGAAAGATAAGGAGAAAAAGAAGGAGAAATATTCTAGCAAAAAGAAGGCTTATGTATCATCAATATGGGGTGATAGTTCTGATGAAGAAGAAAGTGAATAAGAGGAAATAGTCAATCTGTTCTGGTGGCTCAAGAAGAATCAGACACTGAGGTAACTATTTCTGAACCATCCTTTCATGAACTTCAAGATGCTTACGATGCTTTACATATTGAGTTTGTGAAAATTGCTAACGAAGTAATTTTTCTGAGAAAAAGAAATATAGAACCTGAGAAAAGAACTGAAATTTTTGAATGCAAGAACTGTGAAAAACTCACTGTTGAAAATGAAAAGCTTTCAAAAACTCTACAAAAGTTTACAAAAGGCAATGAGGCTTTGCAAGTAATGCTCACCAATCAGAGAGCATATAGAGATAAAACATGTCTTGTTTACAATGTTGTTTCTCAATTTCCAAAAACCAAGAAAATAGTTAAAGAAAAACCATATCTCAAATTTTTCAGGAAAATCAACTGAGAATGTCAGTCCTTTTAGCTTTTGTAATTTTTTGCAATAGAAAGGAACATTGTATGTCGACATGCTATCTAAGGAAATATGGTGTGAAAGGAACTTATAAATGGGTTCCTAAAGGGTCACAGCTTCATATGGTCAAAAAGGGCCAAGATGCAGCATCTAACTCCAAAGGACCCAAACATATTTGGGTACCTAAATCACAGTAAACTATCCTGCAGGTTTGTCTCAAGGCATCCAGAAGCAACAAGTGGTATATTAACAGTGGATGCTCGAGACACATGACTAGGGACAAAGAGAAAACACCTTGAATTCAAAAATGGAGCCAAAGTGAGTTTTGGAGGAAACCAATAAGGAAAGATAGCTAGAATTGGAGAAGTGAACGAGATAAATGGATAAACAGTCAAAGATGTCTACTGTGTAGAAAGTCTGTGTCACAACCTCCTGAGTGTCAGCAAACAGCTAACAAGGGTAACTGTATAATTTTCTATTCTAATGAATGCATGATTATTGATAAGAATGATTTAGATATAGGAGAAGCTGCTTTAAAATGCAAATTAAGAGCTAGCAGAGATGGAACTGTTAAACTATTGATCTAAATCAATAAATTCAAGAAAAATGCTTCATTAGTAACACTAAGAACTGTTGGCTGTGGCATAAAAGGCTATCTCACGTAAGCATGACACAATTGAGTAAGCTAGTTAAGAATGAACTTGTGATTAGGGCAGAGCAATCGGTAATTCAGTTCTGTATTCGGTAATAACCAAAAAGAGAATTGTGATTATTTTTATAACTGAACCAAAATTGAATAGAGTACGGTAACCGAACCGAAATATTTTGATTCGATTTCGGAGATTTTTTTTATTTTCAATAAGTAAAACTTAATACAAATTATAAACCTAACAACCTTAACAAGATCCCAAATAACATAATACAATATATAAACTAGAAACATAATATAATATCATTTTTTAATTTAAAATAAGAAAAATAAAAAGTACAGTTTTAAGTTTTGAATTTTAAAACTTAACTGTATAAAAAGAAAAATATGGAAAAAAAAGTAATATATTTTTTATTTTTTTATATTTCGGTTATTCGGTTTTAACAGAATTATTTTTGTAGGCACCGAACCGAAAATCGAACACCGAAAAACTGAATTAAAAGAACCGAATACACACTGAAAACCGAACTTAATTCGGTTCGGTTTTCGGTTTCGGTTTGATTTTGCTCACCCCTACTTGTAATAGGCATACGTAAGCTTAAAGTTAAGACTGATATTATCTGTAATGCATGCCAAAAGGGGAAACAAACAAAATCCTCTTTTAAATCTAAGAAGGTAGTTTCCACAATAAGGCCATTGGAATTGGTACATATGGATCTGTAGGTCTTGCAAGAGTCAAAAGTATGGGAGGAAACCTATATACTCTTGTGATTGTGAATGACTATCTAGGTTTACTTGGACTTTGTTTCTTTCCTCTAAATATGATGCCTTGAATGCTTTTCTGTTGTTTGCTAAGAAAGTGCAGAAGGAAAGGAGCTGTGAAATTACATCAATCGGAACAGATCATAGTGGAGAGTTTGAGAACAGTGACTTTGCTGAATTCTGTGAAACAAATGGAATACATCACAGCTTCTCAGCTCCAATAACACCTCAACAAAATGGAGTTGTAGAAAGGAAGAATAGAGTTCTGACAGAAATAGCCAGAACCATGCTAAATGAAAAGGGAGTGTCACAGGGTTTCTGGGCTGATGCAATGAGCACTGCATGCTACATTTCAAACAGAGCCTATATCAGATCAAGTATGGACAAAACACCATATAAGCTCTACAAAGGCAGAAAACCAAACATAGCTCACTTGAAGGTGTTTGGATCTAAGTGCTACATTTATAACAATGGGAAGGTAAACTTAGGTAAAATCGATCATGTTTTATGTCATTTAGAAGTCAGTCGTGTGAACTGTTTGTTTTACACAAATTGAGGCTTAATTTCATTAGCTTTAATAGTTGTAAAGACAATAAAAACAGGGTTAAATATGTCATGATGTTAGCTAGTAATGTGGATTGATCAGTGGCTATACATTTTAAATTTGCTTGATTTTAAGGCATGAAATATAAAAGCCGTTATACATTTTTTTTGTTAAATGCTACAATTTATTATTGTGTGAAAAGTAGGCTCATAAAAAATTGTATTAAATATGGGTTTTATAACTTTTTATTATAATTAACGTTGTTATTTTTTATTAAAGTTGCACTATCTTAATAAAATGTTTTTTCAATGATGCTGTAACAAGTGTGGTTTTTCCAACGGTTCCAGTTAAAAAAAATGAAATTATTCATATGTTATAAATGTGTGAAGTTTTTAAATAAATGTAGTATTTGGAAAATCATGCAGCACAACGTAGGAAAATGGCAAAAGGAGAAAACTATCAAAAAGATGAAGATCCTCCTAAGCCAAATGTAAATTTGGTTGAAGGAGATGATAGCAGTGATGAAGAAATTATTACTTTAGTGATATCTCAAGCCCTTGTTGTCTCTAAAGTGAAAAAATGGGTGGTAGACTCAGGGGCTACCAAGCACTTATGTGCAAATAGATAAATGTTTACTTCCTTTGAGAAAGGATAAGACCACATTTATCTTGCTCACTCTTGGACTACCAAGGTTCAAGGAAAAGAAAGGTGGTACTCAAACTTACATCTAGAAAGACTTTGGCATTAAACGATGTGTTGTATGTTCTTGATGTTAGAGCTAATTTAGTCTCTGTGGTGCTGCTTAGAAAAGCTAGGGTTAGGCTTTGTTTTGAGTCTGACAAGATTGTTATGACAAAGAACGATGCTCTTATTGGGAATGGTTATTGTAATCAAGGACTGTTTGTTTTTAGTGTTGCTAAAAATAATACTCCCTTCGGTCTTAAATATGAAACCTATTTGAGGAGATGAATTTGGTTCTAAATATAAGATTTCTTACTAATTTTTCCCAATTTTGTCCTAAATTATCCCTATTAATGCTCCTCAATAATATACAACCAAGAGAGGGAGGGTGGGGATCAATGTAAATGGTTATGGTGCATTGGTAATATCATGTGATTTTAAGTAACTTAACTAGCATTCTTAATATAATCAAATAAAGTAAATAGGTCTTATATTTAGGATTGGAGAGAGTAGCAATTCATATATGTCATTTATGCAGGAAAAATAAATGTAGAAAATTAAATTTTATAAGATTATGAGGTTTGTTTTATATCCATTGATGAACTGTTTCGTTGGAACTATTACTATGATTAGAAAGAATATTAGTTTGATTTTGAAACTTTTATTAAATGCTGTTGTCAACTGGAATATTTTTTCGGTTAATAGCGTTGCAATGAAGTGTTTTGGATATATTCTCAAAATCAATTGTGATGGGGCTTTTAAAAGCCCACATGTCGATGCAGGTATTGGGCTCATATGTAGGGATTCTCTTGATTTATTTAAATGGGGCTTTGTTGATAAAATTAAATCCATTTCTGCTTTTATGACTGAAGTCTTAGCACTTAAAAGGGCATTATTGATAGCCATTGATCTGGGATATGACAAGGTTCAGTTCGAAACCGACTGCCTTATGTTGAAGCAGAGTATTGAAAAAGGACTAGCTGATATGTACGAATGGCAAAGCAGAGAAATAATACAAGAGATCCTTAATCTCTTAGCATCCCAAGTTGGATTTTCAGTTTGTTTTACCCATAGGAATGGGAATTGTGCAGCTAACCATCTAGCAGCTAAAGCTTGTAAAGAGGTGAGCCTAATTGGGTGGGTTCATGAGCCATCACCTCCTTTGTTCAATTTTCTAACTTTGGATGCTCAGGAGCGAAGAGGAGTCCTTGCATCTTCTTCTCCAACAACTTAGAGATCGGGTGTTGGCTAGTTCTACGACATTAGCCTTACTGTTTAGGCTTTTGTTTTGTTTTGCATTATTGCTTGGTCTTTGTATTCATGAACCTTGTTTTCTCAATTTTTTCATTAATAAGAAGGCGTATTATTAGTTCAAAAAAAAAAGTGTTTTGGATGGTTACATTTTATAAAAAAGAAATTATTTATGAGTGTTATAAATGTTGATTTCACTATGGAATGGTGTAGAGGTTTGTCAATTAAATTAACAATGCAGGAGGCAGAGCTATCATTGTGAATACTTATGGGCTATAACCATGTGAATAGTTTATGGGGCTTAGTTTAAAATAAAAGGTTTTATGAGGAAAATATAGCTTGTGCAAAATCATTTTGAATATGAGTCAGTCGTAGGTTGTTTTGGGTGTACCACCAACGTGTCTATCTAAGAAATTCATATTTAATGGAAAGGAAATTATGTAGTTTAATTTTAATTCAATTATAAGAAAGTTGTCAAATATAACGGAGATATTTGGAATTGTAGTGTGCCTAAAAATGTGGGGTATCTTAAAAATTATTTTGAGACTAAGGCTCTGTTTGGTTCAACTAAAGGGAGGGGAGGGGAGGTTCATTAAAGGGAGGTGAGGGGAGAGGAGGGTGGTTTATGAACCTTGTTTGGTTGGAGAGGAGGGGAGGGGAGGTTTAATTTCTTGTTTGGTTGAGAAGGGGAGGGGAGGGGGGTAATTTATTAGTTGACAATTATACCCCTCCTTTTTCTAAGGCTCTGTTTGGTTCAACTAAAGGGAGGGGAGGGGAGGTTCATTAAAGGGAGGTGAGGGGAGAGGAGGGTGGTTTATGAACCTTGTTTGGTTGGAGAGGAGGGGAGGGGAGGTTTAATTTCTTGTTTGGTTGAGAAGGGGAGGGGAGGGGGGTAATTTATTAGTTGACAATTATACCCCTCCTTTTTCTAAGTGCATGATATTCAACTTTATTAGAGATGTAAACTAATGAAAATTGTAAAAAATCTACCGGTATATACATGTATGTGTTGGTTACTGTAAAACATATACATATATTTTTATTATTATATTAAAATAAAAATAAAATATAACAATTGTACATATACTTAATGATCTTTTGTTTTGTAATGGATATATGCTTGATAAATGTTTGAATTGAAATAATACTAACATCCAAAACATAACCCATTCCACCAGTAATCCAAAATATTAAAACATCACATAATAGTGCGCTGCTAGCCTGCAACAGCATAATAGCAAGGTATTTATTTTCTGAAAAAGCACATTAATACATTATCCTTTTTCTTGGGACAAACTTCGATAAATTATTCGGAAAGGATAATTATCTTGCTCACAATTACAACTTATTTAATTTTTAAGTAACTCATTAATCACTTATAACTTCTAATTAAGTTAAAGTTTATATGTAAAAAGCGGCCTCACTACATTTCTTGTGGACAAACACCACATTCAAAAAATTGCATCTGCCAATACTAATTCGACGACTGCCATCTTATAGAATGCAACATTACTTCTTTATTCTAAGCACAAGGCTTTTTTTCCATGTAAAATCTTGTGCAATTCAATCTGGAAAGCTAATAAAATTAAACGTGCATGGTACTAGTAGTCGTTTTCGGACTATTAACGTTAAACTTCGAGAACGATCATTCTAATTAGAATTCAGTTCATCCACTCACATAAATAAAAGGAAGGGAAAAAAAGGAATTTACTTTTCTGCAATCATGCATCGCACTACTTACAGAATTAGACCCCACCATCCACTAATGAGCCAAGACCATCCTTTTCTCAAATAAAAAAAAAAAATCTACGCCGAATGAGGAGAATCACAAAAAGAATGGTGGGGGAGAAAAGCAAAATTATAATATAAACAACTTCGTTCACGGCTAGCTACATTCTAACAGGCACCACACCGTTAAATAATTATGTACATTTCATTCTCACTTTTCCGTCTACAGAAGATAGGTCATAAACCTTCATATTGCAGCATTCCGGGATAGACAAATGATACCATTTGTTTTAAAGACTTCTTTGAAGCTCTCAGAAACGCATGCCCCTCCATTGCTGCACATAGCATCAACAAACATTAAGCAATGTTTATGAACAAAAGAAATATCAAGAATCTAATACAAGATGACAAGGCACTCTTGTCATAAAAGCAAGGCACTCTTGTTTGACAAATCACCAAGGCGCTGAGTGCCCCTGCTAATAAAGGCTAAAAGATGGATACATCTCTCTCTAAGCTGTCTATCCGCTTCATTGATTGCCTTGGTCCATGAACTCCAATATTTAGCTAGTTCACACATGAGCATCAAAGTATGTTCTGTCTCCTTAAGATTAGCGAGAAACATCCAGGACCTCAGTGGCCGAGGTCTTTTCTTGTCATGATGATCTGAAGGGAGGTCTGGAGCATTCAGAGAACCAAAAATAAGATCAGATTTCTCCTGGAAAAAGTAAGGTATTACAACGTCCACAATAGCTGTGCAAGAAGAACTGTCTTCCAAGGATTGAACCATAGCAGTGATCACAGCTAATCCGAGTCCCCAAATGTCCCCAGGCATTTCAAACTTCTCATGTAAGCTACCCATATTTTCGCTATGAATTCTTGAGAACGCCTCATCACATTCAGCAAACAACACTCTCAGAGCCGACAAGAAACCAGAACCATAAAGCATCTCAGCCCCTCCTTTTACACGTACAAGTGTCAAAAAAAACTTCAATATTATTGGAGTGGAAGAGGTTGCTTTGTCTTGAAGTTTTAGCATAAGAAGTTGAAGCTGGAGATGATTCTGTATGACGGGTAACCAAGTCTCAGGCATCAAGAAATCTCTTAATATCAGGTCCATAAATGGGGAACTAAATTGAAATTCATATTTTAAGGTGAGGAGCAAGAAAAATCACAATAACAGCTTTAAAAGAAAAATCATCAAGTGATTCTTATATCACAATAAAAGAAAAATCATGCACAAGAAAAATCACAATAACAGCACCACTTAGCAGAATAGAATCGAGAATCAGTCATCAAGTGATTCTTATATCAATCGAGAATCAGTCATAACCAAAGCAGAACCGAGAATCAATCATCATCATACACCATACGAATCAAACATCATAATCCCCCCAGTTCAGAAATCACAAGTGCTTCAAGGATTCTTTCAAAGCTTTGAGTACCCCAAATCAGAGCAGAATCGCATATTAAGCACGCACCCAAAAACAGGACAACCCCGGAAATTGAAGCCCAAAACAGAACAACCAAAAATCAGAGTAGAATCGCATATTAAGCACCCAAAAACAATCCTCATACTGTCATAAGCACCCAAAAATCAGAGTAGAATCGCAAGCAAGAAACTAAAATGAGGGCGAGAGAGGGAGGAGTGACGGCATAAAATGAAACCATGAGCAAGAAACTAAAATGAAACTCACCTGAACGAGCGGCGACGGCGACGGCGACGGCGAAGGCAAGAGCGACGGGTGAGCGGCGGACAGTCTCAAAGCAACAAGAGCTCTCTGGAGTGGAGTGAAGACAGGCACGAGTGGGAGTGGCTTCGAAAATTAGGGCTCTGAAGGGGTTTTAAAAGGTGAGGGTATATTTGGAATATATGAAATATGATATGGGTAAATTGGTCAAGACTGGACACTGATTTTCTCTCCCCTCCAAAAAACCCCACTTTTGGGGGTGAGGAGAGAGAGAGCAAGGGATCAGAAAAAGACAAAATTTTTTCCCTCCCCTCCCCTCCATTTTTTTCAACCAAACAAGGTTTTTAGCCTTTCATCCCTCCCCTCCTCTCACCTCCCCTCCAAAATCCCCCAACCAAACAATGCCTAAGTTGATAAAATTCATTAGCAAATATTTTCGTAGAAAGCCAACATTTATTGTCGATGATTTGTGATTGCTAAATGGCAACAATTATTGTCAAGAGAACAATGATGCATGTGGAAATTGTTTGAGATGTGATAAAGAGCGTTCAAAATTATAGAATCATCTCAATCAATTCTGTGAATCGGATCCATTAACGAAACCCTAAAAAGAAATAAATTAACTGAGGGAAATTAGACTAAAGCCTGATCATAAGGTTCATATGGGTAAAAACAAGTCGTTCGTTAATTCTGCTAGCACTAAATAAATTGTTAGTCTCTTCCTATGATCCGAGAAAGTGCTAAAATGTATTTGGCAAGGCTGAGGTAAGGCTTTTAATGATTTCGTAATCCTACGAGATTGTTTACTCGTTGCAGGTACATTTAATGAAATCACCTCTACGAATATGGAGTGAGGCCATTCCTATAGCTATGAGATCATGGCGAAGTCTCCAGAGCATTTGTTATGCACCAGGCGCATTCATGGCCGTATTTATAACGTGCAAAACCGATCCACTAACATCGGAAATGTGGGGGTATACCCTGACTTTTAATGCCTCTAGTATATGCCAAGAGTTGTTGGTTCATAGTCCGGTAGATCACTAACATCTCTATGTACTATGTGTTATCGGTCTAGGTCTAGTTCATAGTCCAGAGAACCACTAGATACAATAATTATACAAGTGTTGAAAAAATTGGACCGGCTTGGTCGAACCGTGAATCGCCCTCAAAGCCGGTCAGGGGGAGGCATTGGCCCAGCTGTGCAGTTAAACCGGTGGAGAACCGGGGGGACCCGATCAAAACCGAGAGGTTAAACCGGTTCTCCAATTTTATTTTCTTTTTTTAAAATGTGATTTTTTTTTTATTTTGTTATAATTCACATAATTACCAACTTTCACTTCACTTAATTTTATAAACCAGGAAACTATAATATTTTAAATGCTATTATACTTGCATATGTTTAAATATTTAATTGTTATTGCTCTTGGTATTTGTATTTTGGTCTGTGGATTGTAGAATAATATTTACTTTCACGTGTGATCAACTAATATTTTCTATTTTTTCCTCTATAGAAACATTAAATTATTCGTGTTTGATGAATCATGCATACTTATCTACATTTACATTTTGATATTAGTGATTATTAATGTTAATATCAGTAAAATTTTATTATTTTAATATAACCGGTCCGACCCTTGACCCTTAAACCATTGCATCGTCCGATTCGATGCCCGGTCCAATTTTTTGAACCTTGGGTTATACTCATGTGTAACTCAGTTAGGGCATTCCTTTTGACTCATGTGGGGAATTGTTAGAAATATTGAGTGGGTGTGTCATGAAGAACAAGTCATGCATTGTTGAGGATTGTGTGGGTCCAAATAATAAGTGATATTGGACTATTAAATGGGTTAATAGGAGAAATGAACTCACACAAGAATTGGTCACTTCAGGTGAAATCCAGTTAATATTCTCCATCCCTTGCATGTAAGTTAAAATATAGATTGGGGACTAGTTATTGAATAGTTTTATGGAACATTAAAAATGTTTAGGAATAAAATTATTGACAATAAAATGTCATATTTAATAGCATCATGGGATATTGATGTGCAATATTCAAATTCTTTGATGGCATTTGATCATGGTATTTCGGTTATGGGTTTTGAGTTTCAAGAGTGAAATTCATTAATTTTTTGATACCATTTAATGAGGAAAGAGAAGATTGTTTTTAAATTGATTTCTTTATCAATTTTATGCTTTTAACATTATTCTTTAATGGCATTAAATTGCCTTATTTAAGATTGTTACCAATATTTAAAAAACGGTTTTTTCACCATGATCAAAAGGCCATTAAGGTGCAGACGAGGGTGAGGTGTTGCCAACGTTTTATTTGGTGGGGAGGCTTTTAAACGGTGCACCACTAAGAGGTCTAGTGTTTGAGTGGCTCTAGATTTCTAGAGCATTATCCCTCCTCCTCTAGAGTATTTTGCCTAACTGAGTTTAATACCTTCTGTAGTTCTGCTCCTTGTTTTTACAGGAAGGATTCGTTTAATCCTGAGGAGTAATGCGTATTACTTGTCGGTAGTCGCAGAATGGCTCTTAAGGACAATGTCCTTGGCCACGACTCGAATCAATTCTACAATTTGTATGCGTTGCCGCCAACAAGTTTGACATAGCATTGGAGACAAGTTGGAATATCCTTTAAAGCAAGCAATTTAGGAGCTGGAGCCAACAATTACTACTATTGCCATCATGCCATTTACTCTTAAGTTATATCTTACTTTTAAATTGATGTTTACAAAAGTTTTCATATTTTTTATTATTGTTTTTAAATGTGATTTTCAGAAACGTATGGTTCAAATTTCAAATAGATTTTTCTTTATTATTCCCAAAAGCTTGTTTTAAAACAAATTTACAAAACCATTTTAAAACATCAAAACCAAAAATATATGAGGACGCGGCCTTCCTCCTCTGTGGAACCCTTCTCTGCTCCTCCTCTGAATGTATGGATTAAAACATGTGGACCTCGGCTGAATCTGATGGCAATCAGCCCCTCTCTCACCACAAGCATAATCTAAAGCCATTGGAGCTTCTTCTTCCCCTGCGTCCACATTTGCCACACACCACGATGTCCCCACCGTGCTCTTTGACACCCCTCCTCCTCCGTTCACCGGCTCCATCGATGTTGCCGCCGTCAACAACAACAGTTGAGGTGGCAACTCTCAGGCAACAATGTTCTCATACGACAGAAAATGGATGATGATTCCGACTTCGATTCGAAGTTGGAATCGGAGGGATTTTCCGATGAGGAAGAAGACGAATTATTAAAACAAGACAATGAGGATAAGATCAACAAAGGGATAGGGAGATCTAGCAGGAAGAAAAAGAGAAAATCATCAACATCTAGGACACTGAGGCAGATGGACATGTATACGGTCAGTAATGACTTTTGTGAGTAGAGGGGAGTTCCACAGAGGAGGAAAGCCGCGTCTCATATGCAGACTGCAGTTGTGTTTGCTATTTTTTTCTAATAGTTGGCCATAAACGATAGAGAAAAATGTTGATGGGACAAAGGAGAGCTACTAGGGTAACTTAATTGAATGTTCTGAAAACGCACGTGTAGGTGTGAGAGAAATTCTTAAAGTAGTTGACAAAATAAAAATAAAAACAGAAACTCGTAAGGTTGGTGTATGAGTTCATCCTACCTAACGTCAATTTCAGGAACAAACGGTCATGAAAGGGCATTCAAGGTTCCATTATTCCATCCTTAAGAGATGAATGAGAGGACATGACCAATTTTATAAACAAAAACTTCTGACTAATTTCCCTTCCTTTTCATATTTTTCAAGTTCATTTGAAATAAAAGATTTAAAAAATTTCAAGCTCTCATATTTCCATATTCTATTATCTCATTTTCTCTTACTTATCCAAACAAAACATAGAATAGAGAAGAAAAATACAAGGAATGCTAAAAACAAATAAATGGGATGCAACTTGCAAGTAAGGATTTCGGAGGTTTCTGAAAAGAAAAATATTTATGAACAGTAATCTTTAAAATTGTAAGGGTAAAGACAGAGTAGGAAAAACGAGAGAAACCAGTTTGAAGGTATTACAGAATTATTATCAATCATACTTACCTTGAAGGAAAAGAAAAAGGACCATTACATTATTATTGTAGCACGTTTAAGAGTGACAATGAGAGAATTAGAAGAAGCAATACACCTATTGCTTTGGTCCCGTGTACCACCACCAAGCCAAACAGCAAACGAACCACAATTGAAAATTAATTGCTAACCATCATCCTAACATAAACAAGCACTACGACAAACTAATAGAAAGCTGGACCACATTCATCCTAACAAATAGAGAATGAGAGAGCAAATGGTAGAGTAACAAGGAAGGCTGAGATGATCTCTCTTATAGGCTTCTTCATGGCTTCCAGAGAATGGTGGTGTTTGCAATCATGGAAGTGACCACATATGGGTCCATGTTAGAAGCTGGCCTCCTGTCCTCAAAGTAACCCTTCCCTTCTTTCTCTGTGTCCCTCCCAACTCTAATTGATGCCCCACGGTTTGCAACACCCTGTCCAATTCCAATTTAACATATCAGTGAGATACTCCCAGTTCTTAATTAAGAACTAGATAACTTAATTTATAGAAACTAAGAGATTTTGTTAAGTTATAAATAGATGATGATATATAAATCTTTACCCATAAGAAGGTTTCAATGTTGGCGGTCTCGTGCTTTCCTGTGAGACGACGTTCGTTGCCTTCACCATATGCAGCGATGTGCTCCTTGTGCTTCTTGCCCAACTTCTCAATTGCCTTCTTGATGATTTCATATCCTCCCTCATTTCTCATGGACTTAGTACTGGCATATTATCAAACGCTTGTCATGGATGGGGAAAAAACACAGAAAAATGAACTTTATACTACTTATTAATCCTCCCATGAAAATCAAAGTTTTTTACCTGTAATTTGTGTGAGCACCAGCTCCATTCCAATCACCCTGTTAGGTAAAAACCCCAAAAGAAAAATGTCAAAACAAGACACGGATTTTTGAGAAATCAAAATATTTTGAATATAAGAAAAAGTTTTTTATACCGGGATTGGCTTGGGGTCAAAAGAAACCACCACACCAGCAACCTCACAGATCCTCTGGCACCCAGAAATAGAGATGTTAATTGAGACACTTCTAACAGAAGAATAAACCAACAAACTTAACCTTTAGAAATACAAAAATAAATAATCTGTCAAGTAATCCAATGGTAATATAAGAACAACTTCTTTTTGTAGTTTTTAAACGGTTGCCATGAGGTACCTCCAAGATGTAACGAGCACACCACACTTCATCACCAGCAGAGATACCAACTGCAGGTCCAACTTGGAATTCCCACTGCACACACATATTAATAAAGTAAAAAAATTATAAGAATATGTTGAACAAGAAAGAAGAATAGGAAAATGAGAAATAGAAAGATCAAAATATACTTGGCCAGGCATGACTTCCCCATTGATTCCACTGATATTGATGCCAGCATATAGGCAGGCTTTGTAGTGTGCATCCACAATGTCACGACCAAAAGCCTTGTCTGCCCCAGCACCACAATAGTATGGTCCCTGGAATGATTAGGGAGAAATCAGAAATGTAAAGTTTACAGATAAAAATGCAACTCTCTACTTGATCATCTCTATACATGTAACTATAGTTAATAATCTAATTAAATAAAATAAAAGGAATATTACGTTGTGATGTGTAACGGTAGCCAGCATGGACTAAGAGCTCTTTAAGTATCCTATAAAGATCTTACCACTTGTGTTGGTCGGTATTATTAGGATTTAAATTTAACTATTAATAAGTAATTCCTGTTGAAAGTCAAATTAAGTGGCTTTGAAAAATTTGAAAGCAAGAAAATTTTCACCTGGGGTCCAGGAAAGCCACCAATGGGCCATCCCAGAGGCCAGTTTACATCTTTTTGCAACAAGGTGTATTCCTGCTCAATTCCATACCTGATTCAAAAAAAAAAAAAAAAAAAAAAAGGTATAAGAGTAGGTAAAGGCATTAAGTCATGAGGCAATAGATTATTCTGACACAAACATCAACTTATAAAGTACAAATAATACCAAGGTTCTTCGGCAGCAACTTCAGGATGGCTAAAGATTTTTGCAGCAGAGTGTCTCTTGTTTGTAGGAATAGGTTCTCCAGCAGGGGTGTAAGCATCACATATAACCTTACGTTCAAACAATAATATCATCATTGAATTGAAACCAATGTAAATATTTCAAAAGCTGTTGAAAAAAGCCAAAAACCTACCAAAATATTTTTACCCCTTCTGAATGGATCTCTGAAAATTGCCTGTGGGCTGTTGGTAAACATTAATGAACATCAGCAACAGAACACTTGCCATTTTACTTAAAAGTATTTTGTTTTTTGGGAAAAAAAAAAAAAGATTCATATCAAAATCACTTTATTGAAAAGTGCTTACTATAAGATGACTTCACTGTCATCCCCAGGAGCTTGGCCAGTGCTAGAACCATCATAATTCCACTTAGGCAGCTTTGAAGGATCACTAACTGGTCCTGGGAGAGTCTTTAGATCCCAAAAAAAAACATTTTATAATTCCACAAGTACACCAAAACAATATAAAAGTAATTTAATCTCAAAGGTCAAGAGATTCAAGCATTCAATTACTAAATTACCCTTGCTTTGCTCCTCAGGTCCATACCAGATCCGCCGATCCTAAAATATCAATCAAGGATAAAAAATAAATTAATGACTGATCGGTGGAAAAATGGTGAGAAAGTGAGTTAATTAAGCAAGGGAGTTAGTTGAGAAATAGCAGGGGAAGCAGTCAGCGTCGTTATTAAGTAAATCACTGTGTTAGTTGAGATTATCTTCAATCAAAAGCGAACGGCAAAAAACCGAAAAAAAAAAAAGAGCAAACAATACGATCATGAAAATATCTCACACCTCAAATTAAAAAAAAAAAATACTCATCGATAACAGTAGACTGAATAGAAAATCAAACAAGAGATCAGAGTGAATAAATGGTCTTTTCCCCTTTTCGTTCATCTAGATTAAACGAAATTTCAAAAGAAGATCGAAACTCAGAATCATAAACCTAAATCACTGTTCATCATCTTCTCCAGAGGTCAAGTAAGTGTGTACGTAGCGAAACACGAAACAAGCGAGTTTAGAAAAGCAAACAAAAAAAAACAGAGGAAACAGAAAGTGATCAATCAGAAAAGGACGAAACGAAAGAAAAAGACGAAGACGTAAAATCATGCATAGAAGGAAAGAATAGAGGAGGAAAGATACCATATATACTCAGCAATGATCTTCTCGGTGACCTCCGAGAGGTTAATATTGACGAGATCTGAAAGCAGAGACATCTCTCAGAAATGAAGGTCGCCTTCGTCTTCTTCACGAGTGAAAGCGCAGACAGTAACAGAGACTTTCTCTCTCTACAGCTCTCTCTCTCTCTCTCTCTCAATAGAAAAGGCGTGAGGGGGAGCTGAATCTGCATAGGATTTTATAATGCCGTCCCCAACTTATAAATTATAAATCAATTTGTATAATTTTGTAATTACTGTAATTAAATAATTCAAGGGAAAAAAAAAATTAAAGTCTCCAGTCTGTGGAGTCATCAACTTGTTCCCTGATGCATTCATTTCATTTTCTGTCACTGAATTCGTATATATTTATTTCTTACTTTAAATACTCTATCTATTTCTAAATATAGGATCTATCTTGGATATAAATTTGTTTTTAGTATAAGATTTTTTTTTATTTTTTCCATATTTTTTTACATTATCCTTAATGATATTTCTAAATTAATATCGTAGGTGGATAGGGTATTTATAAAATATCGTATCATTTTAACTAATTTAATTAACATATTTAATCTAATAAAATTAAAAAAATAGGTTCTAACGGGTTGGTGTATTAAATAATTCTCATTCGCAGTTTGTCATGTCAATATCTCAATTCTCAAACCCTAATAAATTGTTTTCATGTTATCTTTCAGTATCTTTTTTTTCCACAAAAAAAAAAAAAAGAATCTGAAAGGATCAATTGGTATACACTACTGTCCATAAAAACACATGGTAATTCCTTTAGTATCAAATTTTTCTGATTAGAAAATATTTATTTTTAAAGGAATGACTTTTATTTCTTTTTTTTCCTTTTATAACACTTTTTAAAAGATTTTTGGCATGGGGATGGAATCTGGTGAGTGGGACCCGGCCACTTGGTCACTCGGTGGAATAAGGGTAACTGGCTGTACCGGTTTCCCATACATTTGGGTAGGTTGACATTAAGAAAACAGGGCGAATGAATAAAAATATTCATATAGCTTGGTGCAAGGTGTAGCTAATATTAGAGTTTTTTATGTTTAGAAGTGCTCACGTACTTATCAAAATGGGTCTAAAGTGCACATACAATTAATACACACTAACGACGTTAAGTTTTTTAAAGTTATGAAAAATAAAATGTGCAAATATACCCTTAAAATTTGGTCTAAAATGCACCCAACACTGCGGACTTTTTTTTTGCCCAATAGTGCCAATATAGTTACCAAAATGGTCCTCAATACCTATGCTGTTACTTTACACATGTTAGGCAGGAAAAATACACAAGAGGGGGTGAATTAGATATTTCAATAAAATACTTTTCAAAACTTAAAGTTCAAAATCAATTTTCAAAAACATATAAGAAAAATATAGAATATTGAAATCTTAGGCAAATGCTTGCGGATCAAATAGAGTATATGATAAACATTAAACTCATAGAAATTTAGAGAAACGGAGTACGAAGATTCAAAGTTTTTGGGCAAATACTTGTAACTCAAATTTTTCTATGTAATTTCATACTTTAATCTTCCTTCATCAACGGATATATATATAGGCATTTGAGAATGCAAACGAACGTTATGCAAAATTTGGCTAAGATTTCAATACTCTGTTTCTTTCTTATCTGTTTTTTAAAATTGCTCTTGAATTTACAGTTTTGAAAAATATTTTATTGAAATACAAAATTTATACCCCCTCTTATGCATTTCTCCTACTTAACATGTGTAAAGACGGCATCGGCACTGAAGAAACAATTTCGATAACTACATGGACACTTTTGAGGAAAAAAACTTCGCAGTGTTGGGTGAACTTCAGATCAAACTTAATGGGTATTTCACCTTTTATTTTCCTTAACTTTAAAAAACTTAACGCCGTTAGTGTATATTGATGGCATGGGCACTTTTGACCCATTTTAGTAACTACGTAGGCGCTTTTAGGACAACAAAACTTCACGGTGTTGGGTGCACCTTGGACCAAACTACATAGGCATTTTTGCATCTTTACTCTAAAATAAAATTAAGGTGCAAGTTTGTCACGAAAGTTTTTGTCTAATAATTATTTTATCTTAAAAGTTTTTTTGGGTTCTAAATTTCCGCAGAAATTTCAAAACGTAATAGTTTTACCTTTTATTGTTAAAATATCAATATTGTATGTTAAAAAAGTGACATTAATTAACCGTTAATATTTTTACAATTAGAAAGGCAATAATACTACTGAAACTTCTGAGACAACTTTAAACTAAAATAAAGAATAGAGTTATATAGTTGATGATTCCAAAATCCTATTTGTCGTTTCTGGGTTTTGGTGGAGAGAGGGATTCAAACGGCAACATATCACGTGGTAGGATTCAGACACTGGATTTTGATGAATATAAGGGAATTATTTTAGGATTATGAAGAATATGACGTGTTTCAATTTATTGGATTCGGACATGAAAGAATTGTGGAATCATAATATCACAATGTTTAGGTTCAGATTCAAATTCCTTCCAGGCTAGTGGATATATGGTGGTGAATCCATGATATTAGAAAAAGGGAAAAAGACTGAAAAAGACCATCAAATTAGCAAAATGACAATTTGCTTTAACCAATTTCAAAAAGGACAAGTTAGTACAAATGTACAATTGACTGAATTATCTAAAACCAAATTAAATTGAAAAGTCTAAAATACCCTTAAATTAAATATTTTTTTAAATAAAGGGCCCACCACCACCACCAACCGGCGGGGCCTCCACCTGTCACATGGCAGGAGTGTTGAGGCCACAAAGCCTTCTTATTATATATGTTATAAAAATTATATGTATATATATATTCTATCTTTCATTCATTCTTAATATTTTTAACAAAATTATATAAGGAATTACCAAATTCAGACAAGGGATTACCAACTTTGGATAACGGATTACTAACATAGTTCTATCCAACGTTGAACAATACATTATCAAATTTGGATAATGGTTCACAAATATTTGTCTATCAATTTACTAACTTTCTAACTTTAACAACTATTTTTTGTTTGTTTCCAGAATTGTATAAAGGATTACCAAATTCAGCTAAGGATCATTACCAACTTCTTTTTGTTTGTTCCAGTAATTATATAAAGGATTACCAAATTCGGCTAAGGGATTACCAACTTTGGGTAACAGATTACTAACATGTTTCTGTCCAATTACCAACATCATTACCAACTTCTTTTTGTTTGTTCCCATGATTGTATAAGGGATTGCCAAATTTGGCTAAGAGATTACCGAATTTGGACAATAGATTACCAACATGTTTCTATCCAATTACCAACTTCTTTTTGTTTGTTTCCATAATTGTATAAGGGATTACCAAATTCGAATAACAGATTACCAACATGTTTATTGGATAGAAGTATGTTGGTAATTCATGTTAGTAATCCCTTATCCGAATTTGCTAATCACTTATGCAATTATGGGAACAAACAAAAAGAAGTTGGTAAATTGATAGACAAATATTTGTAAACAATTATCCAAAGTTGGTGATGTATTATTCAGCATTTGATAGAAACATGTTGGTAATCCGTTATCAAAAGTTGATAATCCCTTATCCGAATTTGGTAATCCTTTATACAATTCTGGTAAAATATTAAGAATGAATAAAAGATAGAATATATATATATATATATATAATTTTTGTAACCTATATAATGAGAATGTTTGGTGGTGAGGGGTTGGGTTCGATTCTCACCCCCTCCACTTTGCCATATTTTTTGCTCCCCTCACACACACCTGCCACGTGGCAAGTAGGCCATACAGGTGGCGGCGGCCCCTTTATTTAAAAAAATTAAAAATGTAAACCAAGTGTATTTTAGACAATTCACTTAAATTAGGGTTTGGACAATTCAGTCATTTGTACTGAATTCTCCTTTTTGAAATTTGTTGTAGTAAACTGTTCTTTTGCTAATTTGAGGGTCTTTTTCTGTCTGTTTCCCTTAGAAAAAGGGTTAAGGTGCAATATTACCGATGAGTAACTATTGGATGGTGCAAATATAATAATAAACTTTTTAAAACGGAGCAATTTTATCAATACTGTTAAATTAATTCCAAACATCCATCTATTTTACCTTTCAAAAAATGGGGCCCATGAAAAAAAGACTACAAAAATAAAAGGATGTTTTGGCTTATTAAGGACAGTGGTAAAATTGATCCATTTTTAAAAGCTTATTGTTATATTTGCATCATCTAATAATTATTTATGTTGAAAGCTCCTCGGACAATTGTTCATTGGTAATATTGCACTTTATCCTTAGAAAAAAAAAACCATTCATTCAAGTATTTATTCTCTTGGGATATATATCTACAATTGGTATCAAAATATAGGTTTCTGAACGTCCTAATCCTTCTTCAACTGAGTGTAGTCCATCATTAACTATGTGCAAATGTCTTTCCTTTATGAGGCAAGACAAAAGATTTTTACACTTTAAGATGCATAGAAGAAAAATCTGCTCAAGTCCTATTTAAATTAGAGGCAAAAGGAAAGAGTAGGTAACAAATTAGTGTGTATGTTTGCCCATGAAAAGTAATTGTATGCATAATACGATTTTCAAAAAAAATCATATTTATCACAAGTTACAATAACTTATTTTCTACACTCTGGTTACACAAAATCACAACATCTAAAACGTGTAAAAAAATCCCTAACATGCTATTAAGGTGTTCAGATTTCTCCCATCCTGATCGTCACATTCCCGATTATTTTGAGATGGGACAAAGTTGTTGTTCAGGACGGGAACAAGATGACCCATCCCATTGCAAATATGTAATAATTTTTTTTTTAAACTTAAGAATGATACTATAAATATATTGTTTTATGTAGGATACAGTAGATTATCACATATAACAGAATATATTATGTAAAAATATTGTTTCAAGTGGAAGCTATAGGTTATGACATGTATGGCCAAAAATAATTAGAACATTAACTAATCAAAAAAGAAACATAGAAGTGACATAAAAATTAGGAATTTCATTTCTCATTCTGATTCAGTCCTGATAAGTACTAAGACAAGTTGAGACAAGACGGGGTGGTCTTGTAAACACATCTACATGCTATTTTAAAGACCAAAGGAAAGAGAAAATGACAACTAATAAATTAGAGAGCGTATGTTTGCTCATAAAGAGTAATTATATGTATAATATAATTTGTCAAACATTCATATTTTATCATAAGTTACAATAATTTATTCTGCGAAACTCACAAAAACACACCCTCTAGACAAATTATAAGATATAGGTGTAATGAGCACTTGAAACTATTTTGTCGGGTGCAATCAACACCCTAAAGTAAATTACATCCAAACTATTTTTTAGATACAATTAATATCTTAAAGTATTTTGAGGTGCAATCGGCACCCCCAAATATTTTTTCGATGTGCAATCAATTTAATTGCCCTCCATCATCTTTTTTTATCTACCAAAAAGAAGAAGAAGACGAATGTAATAATAGATGATAAACAGACATTTGTGAATATGTCAGTGAGTTGAAATTGCCCAATTTTTAATTCTTTAGGGTGTTGTCGCACCTAAAAATGCTTTAATACAAACAAACAAACAAACAAAAAATAGTTTGGAATGTTAAATGCACCTTAAAATATCTACATCCCAAAAAAATAGTTTTGGGTGCTCATTATACATTTACCTTGAATGTATGCATTCAAATGCTTGTGGAAATAATGCGATCATGGGTCTTTGTTTCATACCCTGTGGATACATACAAGCCATTGCAATCCCATTGCACGCGGGAATTAAACCAAACCAGCTTCAAAATTTGATAATGTTCTGATTTCTCACGTATAAATGCATTTCTTTTATTTTACCTTAAATTAATTTTTTCTATACATTCTCTTCCATTTATCTACTCCTAAATGAAGCCATATTTTTTTTTTAAAAAAAAAAACTCTCTCCATACACGGTAGATAAAACCTTATATATAGAGCCAAAAGGATTACTTCTACACAATGATAGTGAGTGTATAAGGTAGGCATGAACTCTAATGAGAGCATTACAGTATACTCCTTATGACTTATTATAAAGTACCAACTAACAAAATGTTTGACCTAAATATAAGACATCAATTGCCACATTAAGTGTTTTTCCCCCACTTTACTCTTATCATTAATGTATGTTTAAAGTTGAAAATGTGAAGTCATCTCCTTTAATGAAGGGTGAATTTGGAAAACATGGTCAATATAGACTAAATTTGATAACACAACTACCATTCCTTTAATTTGTTTGTGAGAATTGGTAGTTGGCACTTTATAATAAAGATCATATGGATCGAGTACTCCCTTCATCCTTATATATAAGAATAAAAAATTTGAATGGTTGGTCCTATTTTTCCCAGATTTGTTAAAGCATTTAATGAGTTTTTTCCATTTTACTCATCATTAGTTCTTTATAGACATTCTCTTTCTTATTTATTTCTATCATATTTCTCTATCTGATAGTCCAATTATAAAGAAGGACAAACTTGAGGAAAAAATCAATTAGAACATATTCATCATTTTCAACTAATTTCTTAATCTGTGTGATTTTTCCATTTGAGCATATAGGGACCGAGGGAGTATATACGAAGGGTATTATTCCCTCCATCCCTATATAATAACGTCTAATTGTAAGAGCCTACTGGTCATTTACTATGTTAACAAATGCTTCATTCATGTCCCTACTAATAATTCTTCAGGATTTGACATCACTTGGCAGGATATATTTGCTTTATTTCTTAATTTTTCATATGTTAGTATTATGGTCATTTCTTAGTCGTGCTATTGTAGTTTAATACATTGCAATTTATGTTTGATTGCTGTTTGTAATCTGTAAACTTTGTTGATTATTGGAATACCATTTTGTCTTTATACAAACAAAAAAAAGTAAGACAGGGTAATTATAAAAAAAAAGATGAAAGAGAATATGTGAAAGAAATTAATGCATGAGTAAAATGAAAAAAAAAACACATTTATTACTCAAATAAAGTCAAATAAGATCTTATAAAAATGGATAAAATATTTTAAAAAAAGACCTGATAGAGGGAATAATATTTACTTATACTAGCTCCATTCATAAATATAAGACATACTTGAGGAGGTGAGATTGGTTATAAATATAGGATTTCTTTCTAATTCTTCACTACTTTTTCCCAAATTATTTGTATAAATATGTGGTTGAGTGGCAATGACTCATTCACCCTCAACCAACTGTTGAGGGTTCGATCATTAGCGTTGGGTATGGAGAAGCATTAAATCTCCCGAGCCCGCTGTCCCACCCTTGGAGTGACTACAACTCTATTCCTTATTATAAGTCCACTATAACTACTTCTCATATACCAAGGAGTGGAAGTTATGGCATTAAATATATCTTATTTTTTCAACTTTACCCTTATTTAAGAGCAGGTGTCAAAATAATATTTTATTCATTATAAACCTTCTCTCTCATCTTCCCTATTTCCAACACAGGGATAAATTAGTCATAATAGCATTAATTAATCCCAAACTTGATTTATATTTAGGAACAAAAAATTTGTGGTGGTTGGACTTATAATAAGGAACAGAGTGATATACTAATTAATTAGAGCATTTGGCCCTGTTTTGAGAGTGTCCAACTGATATGGTACAAATCAGCGGAGTATTAGTCTCCCACCTGTCTGGTGAGGGTACCTTGATCTTTTATTAAAAAAATAATAATCAAGCAAGAGAGGGAGGGTGAGGATAAAAATATATGGTAGAGTGTTTGGTAATATGATGTGTTTTTAATTGATTAAACAAATATCCTTAATCCAATCCAATCTAAGTAAATACTCCCTCCGGTCCTAATTATAAGAGCCAGTTGACTTTTTTGAAAAAATTAAGGATGCAAAATACACCACTATGAATTGTTTAAATTTGTCTTTTTTCATCAAAACTAAGTTATTTTACTTATAAACCATCATATAATCTAATAATATTTCACATATATTAAGATTTAGGGGTTTAATTTGCTTCCTTAATCTCCCAAAAAAAAATCAACTGGCTTTTATAATTAGGACCGGAGGTAGTATATCTTATATTTATATTTATGACCGGAATAAGAACTATGGAGAAATTGGAAATTAGGACAACGAATAACGTACTAGTGGCCATTGGGGTGCCGCTTGTAGACGATGGGATTATGGGAAGGAGATTCTGATGGGATCTGACGGTACCAGTACGGAGCAGCACGGAAATGCCAAATTCGGGTTCGGGGGAGTTCGACCGACACGTGGCGGTCAGTATTGGCGTTCAACGCGATGAACACGGGATGGGAAGTGGGGCCCACCGTTCCTGGAAAATTTCGCCCAATGACGAAATGGAATCAGTCCTGGCTTCATTAAAATTAGTGGAGCGTGTCGCTACTTTCTAGGCAATTATTGTTTCACGCGCCACTTCATCACGTGACTTTACCTCACCTTCCTCAACTAATCACGATGAATTCATTCTTAATTTTTTTTTTACTGTATTAAATTGCAGATAAAACTAGGAGGAGAATCCATACATGGGAATTACTCAGATCCTAATTTAAACATACAGTTTCAACACATCTTTAATCAAGTTTAAGAGGTGTTATTAGGGATTTTTGAATTTGTTGATTTTGCCTTTACATCCTTTTATTATTCTCTCTTTAATTTTGTCCTTTTGGCTTGTTCTTTTTTCATAAAAGTACAAAAAAAATATTTATTGGATAAAAATATTTTTTTTATTATTTAGAGAAGATACTTCAGACCTCTCCGGAAAAATAATAAGATAGGGTAACTATGTAAAAATAGGTAAATATATGAAAATTTCAAAAGATAATAAAATTTGTTTAATAAAATCATTAAATTTAGATAACATGAACGGATATATTTTAACATAGGGGTAAATGAGTAAAATCAACAAATTTATATATCCTAATAAGATCTCTTAGTATAATTAATTAATTATTAATTAAAGACTCGAATATTTCAAATGGATTTAAATGGGAAGTTATTTAAAAATAAATTACAATACTAAAATATTTGAAATGCAGATGAAGTTGCGTAATTCAAAGACCCGTAGTACAAATTAGAGTGGGGCGCTCATGCATTAGATGGAGTAGTTTATTCTTTATTATTTAGAAATATAATAATAACCATTTCGTTATTAAATATAAGATATATTTATCTAATTTGATTAGATTAAAGATGTTAGTTAAATTAGTTAAAATTATATGATATTACCAAAAAAATCTAACCACCTACCTTTATTCTCACCCTCTCTCACCTGCTTTTTTTAGGAGAATTAATAGGGATATTTTAGAGAAAAACTAATACAAAATAGAAATAGGACTTATATTTACGAACAAGCCCACATTCCCAAATAGATCTTATATTTAAGAACGAAGATAGTGCATTTTACTCTACACATTATTCACGGCTTCACTAGTTTACTACGATTATTTTTTTTTTAAAATACCAATTTTACCTGGGAAGTATTGGCCAAGTAGCAAAAGTTTTTTAGGAGTAATGTTGCCCCATAAGTATTAAAAATGGAGCAAGGTCACCGAAATGTAACACCTCAAATGGTTAACTGTTAGTTGACCCATTATGCTGAGGTGACATGCCACAGTATCGCCACGTGACGCTACATTTAAAAAATAAAAAGGAAAAAAACTCATCGCTCGTCTCATCTTCAGTTAATTTTATGATCAATTCTTTTTTATTAGATCACCAAATTATTATTAAATTTATTGCTTATGGCCTTATGTAATGAAATACTCTTTTCGTTCCTATATATAAGAACTATTAATCTAATTTGATTAGATTAAGGATGTTAGTTAAGTTAGTTAAAATCACATGATATCAATAAAATACTTTAACCATTTACTTTTATTCCCAACATCATTCTTTTGCTTTTTATTGTTAAGGAGTACCAATAATGATAATTTAGAGAAAGTGTGAGAAATAATATTGTGCGCCCTAAAATTCTTCTCTTACTTCTAGGAGAGACATCTGCCATCCTGGGCCGAGGAGACAAGTCCATAAAAGCCAGCCCATGTAACGAATCATCGTGACTATCCTAGGCCAAGACGAGAAGGCGTGACAAGAAGCATGCCATTACAAGAAGACTCGTACTCCCCACAACTACACTTGAGATCAAATAATGGTTATAACGGAAATGCTTTAAAACAAAGACTACGTGACAGCTGAAGAAAGAAGTAACTCCTAAAGTAATTAACCTTAAAATTCGATAGATAATTAGCCATAAAAATCAATGAAGGGACAAGGAAGAAACAAGCGGAGGAGATCCCAGGACAGTTACCCTTTTCTCAGCAACGACAACCTGGAGCAGCGGGAATAAAGGAGGAATGAGCTGACAGGAGGAAGATCATTTGAAAACTTCATACTGAGATCATCGAGCGATTAAGATAGTCAAATGCCTATTCCTTTCATAAAATCTTTTGTAGTTTTCAATTGAATTATTTGTCTTGTTCTATAATTAATTTCTTAATCCTTGTAATTCGATTTCACTGAAAGTCATTGTATCATTTCGAGATTCACTTATCTGATTGCTAGTGACCTTTCTATTTTTGTTTTTGTAAGTTTCTTGAATTCGTAGTGGAAGTATACAAGGCTTCGTTCTTTCTGTTTTTTGACCACTACAAATATAAAGATGTCTTATATTAGGAACAAATTCATCTCTCAAATACGTCATATATTTAGGAACGGATAGAGTAATTAACTATCTTTAATCCTTAATATAATTATAAATGACGGTGACAATTGACTTTACTTGAGGAGATTAAGGAAGGTAAATACTCTTCTGCCTTAACTTATTTATAAGTCGCTTTCAACATATCTTACACATATCGAGGAAAATTTTACACCTCATTAACTATACCTTAAAATTTAATAATTTTTTGAATATAAACTTTACTCATATTTAATATCCACTACACCACATGAGAACAAAGTAATAAATAATAAATGAATGAGAATGAGTTATTTAATGAGATGACCCATAAATATAACTGAATGAAACATTTTCTCCGCACCATATAAATAAGACTAGAGAAAGAGAAGTGAGTTATTTGATTATGTATAAATACTAATTAAATTGGATTATACATAAATTTATGTGTCATACAAAGTGGATTGAGAAAAAATATTGATATAAAAATTTTAAAGTAACTAATTATAATTATTTAATCTCCTTAATCTCTCTAAATAAATTCAATTGGGCTATTATGGGTAAGAGTTTGTGAATGTGTGTACTAAGTGCTCATTGCAACTGGGCTATTATGGGTAAGAGTTTGTGAATGTGTGTACGAAGTGCTCATTGCAACTATGTGAAAGCATTTCTCATCGCTCTGATATGAAATCTTGATCATCTAAAATTTGATATGGATGATCCAAATTTAAAATCTTTAAATGACTGTTTTTTCAAAAATAAAATTAGTTTTTTAACAAATGACAGTTATAAGATTAATTTTATTTTTGATTTTACATCCATTAAAATAAAAATTTATTAAAAATATTAAAATAATTTATCTAGACTGTTGAAATAAATCTGAACGGTACATATTAAGATGAGAAAACAATTGCTCATCTTTATGATGATTGATGAGTATGGAATGTGAATCCAATTAGTAACTGTTAAAATTAATCATAGACACTAACACTTGCGACAAACTTTTTTTTCTTCCAGATTTCAATATGATTGCCTATCAGTGAAATAGATATTACACCATAAAAAATATTGAAATGAGAAATATTGTTTTTATAATTTTTATAAGCATCATAAATATGTTTCAGGTCTCACAATTTAAAATAATGCAGTTCTAAGTTTTTAAATATTAGAAAACTAATTAATTGTAGATAGTTGATGTCATGCCCCTCACGGAAGAGCCATTCATATCCTTTTCTTTCTTACGTGCAAGACACAAGTCCTTCGTCACATTCATAAATTATTTTGTATTCCTTTTACAAGTTGCTATAAAAATTAATGGATATAGTGAACTTTACCTTCTCTTTTTTAAATTGGTAGATAATTTTATATACGGTGAGTGTACTGGTGCAATAACATATTTCTCCACCAAATATTTTTTATGAAGGCCAAAAGAAATTATTTTTGTATATATGTGATAGGTGAAACTATTTTCTATTCTGAAAACCAAGAGTAAAAAAATTTGACAGACAAAAAAGTCAGAAAGTTGAGCACGCAGTTTGAAAGTTGTACAAGCCCAAACTTTGTCTTGGCTGCTTGTTGAAGACTTTGTCTAAATAAATCAAGAGATTCCATGATCGCATTAAATATAGTATAAAAAATTTGCAGTGGCCCACAATCTCATTGCAATATATAATGTTTATAAACAAACTATATATATCTTATACTATACGCGAAATGACAATAAATATCTCTTCAATTTTAAAATCTCATATAACTTATTTGCAGTTAAGAATATTGTCAGTCAACAGGTAAATATCATTACTCAACTGGTAAAAAACTTTTATATGGGATTTTCAAATTTAAAAGGCATTTTTCTTCTATTTTCCATATTTTATAATTGATTTATCATAATGCTTTTTATAATCCATTTATGATAATGCTTTTTTTTTTTTGGGTAGAATGATAATAATGTTGTCACCCACACAACTGCTTCTTTTCCAACTAAAGTAATTGTTTCTGGTCAATTGGCACGATTAGCTTTCATTATCAAAAGGTAATTTTGATAAATTTTGATGATTCTTTCCCCAGATCTTATATGGGCTTTTATATCATTGGCAATTACTATGAACGTGAAGTATCGTTTATATATTATTTATTTCATGGCATATATGAAATCCACATCTAACAGTTTTGGAGTTTAAAACAAGTAGTATTTATTTTTTATTTTAATTTTATTTTGAAAAATGTTTTGAATATTCTAATTGAAAGACAAAATATTAATTATAATGCTAATCACGAATGTAGGAATAGATCGAGAAATAGTTTATTATGTTCTGATGTCCATTTTCAAAGTTAGGTGGTGAGGCCGGTATGGAATGAATCATTATATATTATATAATCTAATAAAAATTAAAACGAGATGCTGTAAACTATAAGTGAATTTAATTAATTAATCAGAGTATGTTATAACGTATATATATTATGTTATTTCTACAAGCTCTATCAAAATCGGTGGCAAAAAATAACTAAAATTACTAAAAATAATCATTAGCCACAGTGTTTATTTAACATTTATAACAATAACTAAAAGTATACTTATAATTAAATTATATAGAAATAAATAAATCAAGAGACAAAGTGCAAACCTAAGAAATTATTCATACTTTTGGAAAAAAGAAAAAGAAAGCAACCATACTTATTCATATTTTCATGGTCAAGAGATTGACTAGATATTTAGAATTTTTTTTAGAATTTGCGATTAAGATTTCACCATTAACATGGCTTGTAAAGAACACAAAAAGTTTACAATTATCACACAATTTTCTATTTAGAACTACAACAATACTTTGCATGGGTGATTTTATATTTATAACTAGTACGAAACATGCGCGATGTGCGGAGCATTGTACGGTTATTTACAAATTAAGTATGATATTACATCATTTACCCAATGACAATGTATAATTATATGAACAATAAGATAATTAAATAAACCCCATGCAATGGAGGGGCTGATGAGTTAAAATAATGTAGGAGTATAAAATTTAAAATTATTCACCAATATGATTTATAATTTAAATTAACGAAAAGAAAGATTGTTATCTTCTCGTAAGGGTAAAATATATTTTTGGTGCTTTATGTCTGCATTAGATGATTATGAATCATTTTGTTCCCTTAAATTTTAATAGTCCACTTTTGGTCTTTTTTTTTTAACTAAAAGTGTTAGTTTTACTTAACGGATAATGCTGGCTCAATAAATTTTTATGGTGATTCTATGATTAATGTCGACAAAATATGCTTAAATGTTAATTTTTTTGTTATAATATTTTTACATTTTAAAAACTAACCATTTTATCCAAATTTAATTATAGAATCACATTTTATATTTGTTTCCACTAAGTCAAAATAACACTGTTAGTTAAAAATGACAAAAAATGCACTTTTCAAAACCTAAGGGATCAAAATAATATCTGATGCAAATATAAAGAAGCAAAAGTATACTTTAGCCCTTCTTATGAATCAATATCCCTATTTAGACGAAATCAACGGCAAAATTAGGGTATAGAAAAATTTCCCTACCTTCATACTAAAACACTACTAATTCTAGAGCCAGGACTTCGAGCTGACTCCATTTGAGCCAGTTAAAGTGGAGGGCCGAATTTTGATTTTAGAGCCCCAGAAGGAGTTAGGTTTAAAAAAGACAGCCCGTCAGGCCACAAGTTTAGACAGGTTGACCCGTTTAGGCCCACCTTCTCTTTGTTTTTTTTTACTTTAATTGCATTTTGTTCATTGACTTAATAATTAACAAAGTATAGGAGTTCTATTATTCCCTCCAATGTTCATGCTCTTATTTGTAATTGGTTGCATGGGTTTACATATGATGGTGTTTTAGTCATATATATATATATATATATATATTCTATTAGATTTAATTTATCTATGCTTTTTAATTATGCAAACATAATAATAACTATGCATTGAGTTAATTGTCTTAGTGTAATTATATGTGCGTTAAATATTTAATTGTTGAGGTAATAAATTAATAATGCTTGGTACTTAAATATAATTTGGAACATTTTTATATTTTATTATCAAATTTTTCATTGTTTTAGATAGTAACACATATTCGAAAATGGAAAAAATCATTTAGAAAAGTGAGGCCTGCATGGCTTGCCACCTCAAGGGTCGGGCTTGTAAAGACAAGCTCGTGATGGGCTAGCCTGAAGTTTAAGTTTTACTAATATCTAATGAGAAAAATAACACATTATATTGTAACTTCCCATAACATGAAAATTTAGAAATTATTTATTTTAAAATAATGTTGAGGGCCGAAAATACAAGAGGTGGGATGAATGAAAGATGCAATGGGTTAATTGATGGACATATGACGCGAGATGCCCGCTTGACAAGCGGCAAAATATATTTGCTGGCTATTCTAACTTCCCGTTAAATTGTAACTACCCACAACAAGAAATTTTTGAAGTTTTTATTTTAAAATAGTGTTGAGGGTCGAAAATACTGGAGGTGGGAATGATTGAAAGGCATGATGGATTAACTGATAGACATTTGGTGCGAGATGCCCGATGGACATGTGATTGAATATACACGGGGGCTATTGTAACTTCCCATCAAATTATAACATAATACTACATTAAAATTTTAAATAATGTTGAGGACAGAAAATACAGGAGGTATGGATGGTTGAAAAGCGCGATATGTTAATTGATGGACACTTGGCACGAGATGCCCACTAAACACATAGCAGAATATGCCAGCTAAACTATTATAACTTCCCATTAAATTGTAACTTAATATTATATGGAAGTTTTTAAATTATTTATTTTAAAATAGTGTTGAAAGGGAAAAATGCAGGAGGAGGGGATGGGTGAAAGGCGCTATGGGTTAATTGATGGACAATTGGCTCGAGATGCCCGCTTTACACATGACAGAAAATGCACACTGGCTATTGTAACTTCCCATTAAATTGTAACTTAACACTACATGAAAATTTTAAAATTATTTATTTTAAAATAGTGTTGAGGGCATAAAATATGGGAATTAGGGATGGGTGAAAGGCGCAATAGATTAATTGATAGATACTTTGCATAAGATGCCTGTTGGACACGTGACAGAATATGCATGCTGGCTATTGTAACTACCCATTAAATTGTAACTTAATACTACATGAAAATTTTTAAAGTTATTTATTTTAAAATAGTGTTGGGGGAGGAAAATACTGGAGGTGAGAGGCGTGATGGGTTAATTGATGGACATATGACATGTTATGGCCACTGGGCACGTGGCAGAATATGCATGCTTGCTATTGTAACTTCCTGTTAAATTGTAACTTCTGACTACATGAAATTTTTAAATTTTTTTATTTCAAAATAGTTTTTGGGTGAAAAATACAAGAGGTGGGGATGTGTGGAAGGCACGATGGGTTAATTGATGGTAACTTGGCGTGAGATGCTTGCTAGACATGTGACAGAATATGCTCGATGGCTATTGTAACTTCCTATGAAATTGTAACTCTCACTATATGAAAATTTAAATTATTTATTTTAAAATAGCACTACTACAAAAAACACTTTTCACGTCTCTTTTTTTGGATTTTTCACGTCTCTTTTTGGTGGGACGTTGATAGAGGAGACGTAGAAAGTCGGAACTTTTCACGTCTCATTTTAAATGTGAGACGTGGAAAGTGCCACTTTCCACGTCTCTTTTTCAAAAATGAGACGTGGAAAGTGGCACTTTCCACGTCTCACATTTAGATGTGAGATGTGGAAAGTGACCAGGGGCAACTTTCCACGTCTCTTTCAAAAATGAGACGTGGAAAGTGAGACTTTTCACGTCTCACATTTAAATGTGAGACGTGGAAAGTGACCAGTGCCAACTTTCCACGTCTCTTTTTCAAAAATGAGACGTGGAAAGTGAGACTTTCCACATCTCTTATTCAAATAAGAGATGTGGAAAGTCCTTTTTTTTTAAAAAAAATGATATTTTTTTAATTAGGATGATTAATCCCAATAAAAAAAACCCAATCTTTTATCAAAATAATAGAAATACAACACTTAAAATTAAAAAAATGAACTAATTTTATCATTTATATCCAAACTAATACTACAAAAATGTTATAATACAACTTTCATTAAAAAATTATTGGACAGCAAGTTAAGGATACAGAAATTAAGGTTCCAGAAATTAAACAACTACCATGTGGTCTCTCCAAATCTTCAGCCAAAGAAAGTGCAATTACATGGTCTAGATCCTCTTTCTCCTTCTGAGCTCTAGAACGGTCATCCTGATGGCAAGAGAAGAATTATTCAGGATGTTGTATTAGTTATTTTACCAATCAAAGTTTGGTGCCCTTAATTCCTACCACTTTCAGAAGAAACTTGCTTCAAGCAGACATTTGTCTTTTTGCTGTTGATGAAGCGCATTGCAGATTAGAGCAGGGTCATGCATTTAATGTTCTATAGCAGATTTCCAGTTAATTGACATATGTCTGGGGATAGAACTCCAGTCATCATGTTCCCTCTCAACCCTCTGTTTCATAAACAGGTACAATTTGAAATCATATTTTGACACAATAAGGAGTACGAAACGAGAATAATTTTTCTAGAGTATATTTGGAAATATCAAACAACAAATTATAGAGTTGCCCCACAATTAATCATAACATGCAGGCTTGGGTATAAGTGGCTTATTAAGTGCTACAAACAAAACAGTAAATGACACTCACAGGTATTGCAAGACTTCATTCCAATATAGGAGTCTAGGTATCTCACCAGTGAGCTGATTGCTAGCAAGATCACTGAAACACAAAAAGAACAATGAGTAAAACTGATTTACTGAGCGTCCCAACCACACAAATACTATTACTTATGTATGATTAGTAGTTAAAGTAACAAGCAAATACAAAAAAGAAGAAGAAAAAAGAAGTTCCAAACAGCATCACAGAGGACCACATCTCCTCTTCACATGCATTCCTTTTACAAGCAGATGGCGAAGGAACTTACAGAGTCTTCAGGTTTGGAATCTGGGTTAAGGTTGAAGGAACAGGACCGCTCAACTGATTGTTCTTCAAATTCCTACATTTCCCATCTTAGCTTAGGACTCATAATAAAAAAGGTAGAACATCACAAAGAGTGTCATTCTAGTTTAAAACTTACAAAAACTCAAGTTCCTTTAGCTTTGACATTGAGAAGGGTATGTCACCGTATAACTGATTATCTGACAAATCCCTGAATTTTAAAAAAGGGTAAATTCGATCAGCATTTAAATGACAAGAATATTTGAAAATGAGCATTGAAAGAAAGAAATAGAACAAAGGTTCATACAGATGAACAAGTGCAGCGCAGTTCCCAATTTCATCAGGAATCTGACCAGTCAGCTTATTTCCTTGCAGATCACTGTCATTTCCAAAAATACATTCAGATTTTTCATATAAATGGAAGCATTTAATGAGGAAGTAAAAGGTCTTTGAGAAGCTAATTTAAAGGAAGAAGAGTGACAAACTCTAGCATGCATACATGGATTGCAGGTTTCTCAAATCACCAATCGCTGGTGATATCTCCCCACCCAGATTCAGACTTGACAGATTCCTTCAGAAACAAAGCAAAGCACTTAAAGTTAACTCAATACAACTCAATTCAAAACACATTTTTCCCTTAAATGTATTTTCTAATTACAAAATTGATACATCAACTAGGAGATAATATGAAAGCAGGGATACAATGATTATTTATGTCCTATTTCCTTAAAGCAAAGCAGTGATATAATCCATAAAAGGGACAAATACAATTATAACCTATTGTACATTGACAATTGTCGGCAAGGAAAACAAGACTCTCACCGACAAAGAAAGCAGGGATAGAAACAATAATAAGAAGTTACCCAAAATTTTAAGTAATGAACAAATAGAATTCAATTGCAAGGAAATTCCGAATTAAAGGATACAGAAAGCAACATTCATACTTCAGCAACGATAAGAAGCAAATCAGATTAAAACGATAAATACCTTCCAGTCTGTTTCAGCATATCAAGCATATCAGTCTGAAAAACATGATCGACAGCTTCAACCTAACACCAGTACCACTTTTTGGCATCGCAAAGACATCTACAACGCGAACGGTATACTCATCCACAAACTCCCCCAGCATCAAACCCATAACTTCCATGGGAACACCAGCTCTTCCTAAAAATCACATCAAGTTCATCATACAAAAGGTAAATCGTAAACACAACTAGCAATCCACGGGTTCACTGTAAATCTGCAAACCATTGTGTCGTCTAATCCGCCATCGTGGATTCACTGTAAATCTGCAAACAAAAATTACAAAAATCACAAATATCATCGGTGAACAGGACCTTCGAGTTCAAAAATCACAAAGTTAATCAAGAACTTCCTGAATGCCAAAATTACTTTATGGAACTGAAAATCTAAACCCTAACCTCGATGTAATCAGTTTAAAAACTTCCAAAAATCCCAAACCCTTTCGGACCCTCTCTCATTCTCTCTCGACGGCTCACGATTAAGGTGAAGGTTTAGGGATGAGGGGAAGAGTGATGGTGACGAGAAGGCTAGAGTTAGGGGAAGAGTGATGGTGCCTGCGATGCCAGAGGAGAGAGTTTAAAGGGAGTTGGGTTTCTGCGATGATGCCAGAGGAAAAGGGAGTTTTTTTTTATTAACTATGAATCCACGTCTCATAAGTTTTATGAGACGTGGATTCAAACCCTTTTCACGTCTCATAATCAAATATGAGACGTGAAATGTTTTTATTTTATATTTTTTAATTATGAATCCACGTCTCATAATAAATATGAGAAGTGAAAAAAGTTTCCACGTCTCATAAACAAATATGAGACGTGGAAACTTTTTTTCACGTCTCATATTTGATTATGAGACGTAAAAAATTGTTTCCTGTCACTTTTTTTTTGTTTTTGCTTCAAATATCCCGCCTTTATCTTAATAATTTTGTACTCACCGCGCTTTTTCAAAGAGAATCCACGTCTCATATATAAAAAGAGACGTTGAAACTTTGTAAATATTTACAGTTTTGCCACCACCTTTTTTTCTACATCTAATTTTTGAAAAAGAGACGTCGAAACTTTGTAAATATTTACAGTTTTGCCACCCCCTTTTTTTCTACATCTAATTTTTGAAAAAGAGACGTGAAATGGGGACGTGAAAAGTATTTTTTGTAGTAGTGTAGTGTTGGTAGCGGAAAATGCGGGAGGTGGGGATGGGTGAAAGGTGCAGTGAGTTAATTGATAGACACTGGCGTGAGATACCCGTCTGCTATTGTAACTTCCCATTAAATTATAACTTCCTACTACATGAAAATGTTAAATTATATATTTTAAAATAGTGTTGGTGGCGGAAAATACGGGAGGTGGGATGGGTGAAAGGCGTGATATGTTAATTGATGGATACTTCGCACGAGATGCCGACTGGATGTGTGGCAGAATATACCCGCTGGCTGTTGTAACTTCCTACTACAAGAAAGTTTTAAAATTATTTATTTTAAAATAGTGTTGAGGGTGAAAAATACGGAAGGTAAAGATGGGTGAAAGGCGCAATGGGTTAATTGATGGAGACTTGGCTCAAGATGCTTGCTGGACATATGGCAGAATATGCCCACTAGCTATTATAAATTCCCATTAAATTTTCACTTCCCTCTATATAAAAATTTTGAAATTATTTATTTTAAAACAGTGTTGAGGTTAGAAAATACGAGAGGTGAGGTTGGGTGAAAGGCATGATGGCTTAATTATAAACTATAAACTCCATAACATGTGACAGCAGATTAGGTATGCTAGATGTTATGCAACATGACTACAATGTTTTTGTTTTTATATAATAGATAGATATTGAAATATTTTGACTGGATAGTTAATGCATAAAGGAATTATTATTTTATTATTTTAGTATCTTAAATTGATTTTATTATATATATTTTATACATACATATAGATGTATATATATGCACATATAATACAAATACAAAAACTTCTTGGAGGCATTAAAGCAAAATGCAAAGTATTTAACTAAAACAACCAATATAAAATGATTTAGTCATTCAATAATGATCCACTAATTCATAAACTCCTTTGCCTTGCACCATTGAAGAATGAGGACAATATGGCTAGATTCACGTTGATTCATGTAGTCAAGAATCTCATATGCAAATAGTCCCCATAAGGTGCATTCAAGTCCCTCTATGCTGCATAATAGAAAGAACATTAATGAGAGAATTAAATAAATGTCACCACATAAGACTAAGTAGGTTGAATCAACATGAGTGAACTAAACATGGAGTTAGACAACTTCTTATCTGTGTAAAAGATAAGTTAGGAATCATGAAATAATGCAAAATATTAAGCTAAAACAACCAACATGAAATGACACAGTTGTCCAATGATGAACCACTAACTTATAAACTCCTTAGCCCTGCACCATTGAAAAATGAGGACAACATGACCAGATTCATGTTTATTTATTAGTCAAGTTTCTCATCTGAAAATAATCTATATAAGGTACATTGAAGTTGCTCCATGCTGCATAATGAGTTAATTATATAGATATCACTACATATGAGGGCAAATGATTGAGAAATTTAATGTAAACACTGTAAATAATGTACCTTGTGACTATTAATTCAATGTCCACATGGATTTGATTTCTGCCTTCAACAATACACTTCTGCCGATGCCCTATAGCAATAACATTCCCGACAACATCTGTTATAAATTTGAAACACGATATCACAAAACACATTCAAACTATGCAACATCAACCGTAAAAAAACAAAAACAGAAAGATGACCCACCTACAAGAAACTTGTCATGAAACGTGTTAGACTATAGATGAGCAAAAGACTTTAATGAAAATTCATACATAGGAATGCAACCACCATCTGTCCATGGCTTGATCACATAAGAATATTGGAAGTTAAACCGGTATTGATGTTCAGTAGAACGATAACCACCGGTATTTGGAACAACTTCAAATGACTTATTTCACAGGTTGCACCCTCATGTAGACTCTTCTTATGTTGACGGACAAATCCACTATGTACAGTCTAGTGAATCCTATCACCCTATTTTGATGACAATAACAATAGCAAAAAGAACATTAAGATGATCAAAAAAATTTATTAGATGCCAAGAAACATGCAAAAAAAAATATATAGATCCACATCCACATCTTGCATCACAAATTCAATAGATGAAATATCCTGGTTTTCAAACATACTGGAATCGTCCATAATCGAATGATGCGAAAACAAAGACGCTAATTGTAACGACTAGGTTTCAGTACACATAGAGGATCATAAAAGCTTGTTGCATTTGTAAAAGGAAAGATAGAGCAAGTAATAAAAGAATTGGGTACACAAAAATGGAATACGGCATCCTAAATTTATAGGCCACATAGGCATGAGAAGTTAGTGGGCATGAGAAGTTATTGGGCATGATGGAGTTAGTGGGCATGATGGAGTTCGTGGGCATGAGAAGTCATCGGGCATGATGGAGTTCGTGGGTATGATGGAGTTAATGGGCATGAGAAGTTATCGGGCATGATAGAGTTAATCGACATGATGGAGTTAGTGGGTATGATGGATGGACACTTGGCGCGATATGGCTAGTGGACACGTGTCAGAAGGGCACGCTGGCTACTCTACTTATATATATAAGATTCTTTTGATTAAGTATTAAAGTTGGAAGTAGAAGCATTGACATACAAACTAAATTGATTTCTCGAATTTAATTAGAGTTATTATCGCACCTCATGCAACGCACATAGCACTACAAAAGAACAAGGAGTTACCGAGGAAATTTTGTTCCGTTGGTAATTTCTGACGAAATTCTGTCAGAAATTCCGTTCAGTCGGTAATTTCCGATGGATTTACCTACAGAATTTCTGTTGGTAAATTTTTTAAAATTATATGCCACGTGTCGTCGCCACAAATTGTCTTCAGTTGTAATTGTAATTGTAACTAATTTAGATTCGAACCCTCAACCTCTTGAGGATGCGCCTGATGCCTTAACCGGCTGAGCTAACAAGACTTTGTGATCTTATTTGCAAACTATTATATTTATAATATTTCAACTACAATATTATAATTATATGTAATCTTATATATAATTTACATTATATTTAAATTAATATATAATGAAATATTTATAATCATTAATCTATAGTTTACATATTAATAATTATATTATTTTTATATAAACAATATTTTATATTCATATATATTAGACTATAATTAGTATTTTTTTACCTGCTAATATTATATTTGGTATTTCCATTTTATATTTACAATAAATATTATTTTTTTGACTTTCTTTTTATTATAAAAAATTTATTAATTATTATTTTATTATATATATTATTAAATTATAATTTTTTTCATTTTTCGTACTAATATTTATTTATTAATAAATAACATATTATTTAATAAAAATTTAAAAGTAAATTTGTAATATATATATATGAATTTTTATTAATATTTATAACATCTTATTTATTAATTAATTTATTTATAAAATATTTTAAATATAAAATAAAATAATTAGCAAAAAATTACTGACAGAATTCCTTCGGTAATTGGAATCTCATAATGATTCTTCTTATATTTTATGACAAAGTTAATAATTTTTAACTATTTTTTATTAATGCATGTTAATTAGTTAACAGTGATTAATATTTGACCCGACGGGGCAAGAGATAAAGTGCACGGTAAGGTCAAATAGATCAACATTGGTGACCCTTTCCGCGAGGAATAGCGAAATAAATGAACAGGGTAATTGTGGTTTCAGATCTCCAAAAGGTCACCAAATTTAATATATATACATATATATAAATATATTCAAAATGTCAACACTTTTTTTTTTAACTGGAAAAATGTCAACACATGGCAACAAAAGAAATCGACTCATATATTCTTTTTTCTCATTAACAAATTGAAATATGTAATACACACACACACACTACATACACACATTCAATTAAACTAAACTGTGAACTATCAAATAGCCATGATACTAAGTAAATTTTCCAAGTTGATTTGCAATTGCTTAGATGTTCATCTTCCATTGTTGCATTGTTTTCTCTCTAATAATTTTACTTTTTATATTTATATTCGTTTATTCGTTTATTATTGTTTCGTTTCTGCCTCATGATATTATATCTCTAGTCTTTGGTATCAAAGTTTCCTTCATCTCCTAAAGAATGCATATATGTCATGAGATATCAGGATCGATTGATGCCTCATAGTGACATTACTAATTGGGAAAGGCTCTTCGAATCTAATGCTTCCATAGTATGACTTTCTCAGCTTGTTTTTGCTTTCAAAATGTTCATGCATGGTGGAGATTCAATGGAGGTGCAAATTGAGTCGGAGGCTTTAAGTTGTCATGACCTCATCGTGGATACTCCTTTTGCATATGTTCTTCGAAGCTTGACTCTAACTACTACAGATTTATTTTATTTTTCTTTGCGTTTCTTTGTAAATTGCAATGGGATGGTGCTTTGCTGAAACCCCTGCACACTACAGTATATACTTCCATCTTTTAAGCATCTCATTTTGTCTTTATAATAAAATTGTCTCTCAATAAAAGAATGTAAACGGTGAACCTATGTTTTACATCAAGTTTAAGACGTAGTTTACCACGTCGCATTATTCAATCTTATCACTTTGATATTTTTTCTTGTTAAATCACAGGATCTTCATAGCAGCTTCAAAATATATTTTAAAAAACCATTAAGCTCGATCAAATCATTTCATATTATTTGATTTACTTTAACTTCAAATATTAAACTTCAACAGAGATTTGTTGTTATTATATGTTTTGGACAATAGTGAGTGGTATAAGTTCCTATATATACTTATACTTAATTAAATACTCTCTCCATCCCATAATATAAGGTTTTTTTTAATAACCTTGTCCTAAAATATAAAGTTCTATTTGATTTTGTTTGGATAATAAATGCGTTTTTCTCCATTTTACCCATGCATTAATTTCTTCCACACATTTTCTTTTATTTTCTTTTCATAATTACTTTATGTAACATTCCAATGCCTCACACTCAAAATTGTCCCACTACTACAGAAATGCCCTATTGCAGCACACCAATAGCAGCGCACAACAAAAGTAAGCGTTGGGATAGGTATATAAGACCTATACGGCGTCTTTCGTTCCCCCAGCGTCCTCGCTGGCAAATAGATCCGAGTCTGACTCTGATACCTTCTGTAACATTTTAGTGCCTCACTCTCGAAATTGTCCTCTTTGGGGCCTCTTCATCCCTTACGGTTTTAAAACATGTCGAGAAGGTAGTGAGGTATCCGAACCCATATAAGTCGTCTTTCATTCCCCTCACCAGCCAACGTGAGATTTCACAATACACTACACTCTCTTACCCATTTATAAATATTGGCACTTTTTTTAAAAAATATATTTCCTACATATTTATTATTTTTAACTAATTTTAACTTTTTTAAAAAAAACTGCAATTCAACAAAAAGACTTTATATTTGGGAATGGAGGGAGTATATATTTTTTTTAAAGTAATATAATTAATAAGAAACATTTGTTTCAAGATACATGCATGGCTAACACATTAATGTGTTGTTTGACTGTCTTCAAAAGCCAACTATGACTCTACCAGTTTCTTGTTAGCTGTTAGTGTGAGTGAGTCTATATATATGGACACACCAAGGTTCAAAAAACCGGACCGGGCATCGAACCGGATGAGACACTGGTTCAAGGGTTAATGGTCGGATCGGGGTCGGACCAGGTCAAATCGGATTATATTAAAATAATAAAATTTTATTGATATTAACATTAATAATCACTAATATCAAAATGTAAATGTAGATAGGTATGCATGATTCATTAAATATGAATATTTTAATGTTTCTATAAAGGAAAAAAGAGAAAATATTAGTTGATTATACGTGAAAATAAATATTATTCTACAATCCACAGACTAAAATACAAATATTAAGAGTAACAATAATAAGATATTAAGTACATGCAAGTAAAATAGTATTTAAAGTATTATAGTTTCCTAATTTCTAAAATTGAGTGAAATGAAAGTTAGTAATTAGGTGAATTATAATAAAATAAATTTATTTTTTTTTTAAAAAAAAAAGGGCCAACCCAGTTGAACCCCCGGGTTGACCGGGTCAACCCGCCCCTTGGCCGGTTCAATGGCCCTCCGGTTTTTCAGCTCGGCTGGACCGGACCAGTGGCCGGTTCACTGTTGAACCGGTCGAACCGGCCAGTCCTGTCCGGGTTTTATTTCCTTGGGACACACACATATGTCGCTTATTTATGCTGGCAATATATTGGTAAACATCTATATATGTCTGTTGACCGGAAGCTAAAGCGATGTTTAGCAAGCAATACATATAAAAATTTTAATTAGATGATAATGCAACATGTGAAGGAGTTTAATTATTGAGATTAAATGTAGTTTGATTATTTTCTTATTGTATAATAGGGACATTACGTTGACCACATATATACTAATTAATTCTCGAATATAAGCAAAAAAATGTCATTTGATTTTCGAGGATCATGAAGAATTACCGAATTTTGTGGTTGAATTCCTTATAAAGGAATGTCCGGTTAATTTGAGGTTTTAAAAGAAGAGCTATTTCGGCCAAAAAAAAAAAAAAAAGAAAAAAGAAGAGGAAGAAGAAGAAGGGCTATATTGGAAAGATTGAATAGTTGATTGGACATTTGCAATGCGATGTGAGATGAAGGAAATCTTACGTATCCGAATCCTATTTTTTTTGGGTCAATATCCGAATCCTATTCATGTGATAGTCTTCTACTTTTTCTTTTTTTTAACACTTTTTGGCTCGTGACTTCAGCCTCAACTTTTAAGATATTTGACCATTACCAGGCATTCCTACTTGTTTACAAAATGAAATTAATTATAGGCCCGAACAAATTTTATTAAAATGAAGTTCTATGAAATTTCTTAATTAAATCGAGGTGTTATGAAATCATTTACTTAAAAGATAAGGATCTAAAATGTCTCAAAAGTTTCCACAAAAGGGTACTGGCCATTTGGAAGTTTTTTAGGGGGTAAAATTGCCCTAGAAGTTACAAAAACGGGGCAAAACCACCCATCCGTTAACAGATTATAACGGTCAACGCCTTTGATTGTTATATGCAGACGTGGCATGCATATGTAGTGTCCACGTTACCTCATGTGGCATCCACGTCATCCTCTTTTTTATGTCATATATTATTTAAAAAATAAAAAATAGTTTTTTAAACATATTTTAAAAAAAGAAGAGAAATTTTATTTGCAAATATTTTTTTTATTTTTTTTAAAATACGACATGGAAAAAATGAGGATGACATGGATGACACATAGGCATGCCACATTTGCAACTTTTAGTCAACCTTATTAAAGGTTAAGAGGTGTTGATGGAGGGGCTAAATTGCCCTATTTTTAAGACTTTTGGGGTATATTAGACCCTAATAATACTTCCAAACACTCAGTACTTATTGGTAGAAACTTTCGGGGTATTTTAGGCCCCTCTCCCTTTGATTAAACTAAAGTCCTAAATTCTGGTCAAAAAGTTGTCTGCTAAAAGTTGTTATCGACTAGCCAAAAGTTATCAGTGACAAGCGTTAAAAGTGTTGTGATTGATGCTCATCATGTTGTTACAATAACCCAAAAAATTGTTAGTAACCTAGACTTTATAACATTTATGAATGATGCTCATAATATTGTTACAAATGTCTAAAAAATTAATATCATCTTATCAAAAGTTGTTAGTGACTAAGAATTTAAACTCTTGGTCATTAATAATTTTTAACTAAATTATTGGTCACTAACAACTTTAACCAGACAAGAACAACTTTTTAGGCCTTTGTAACAATTAAGATCATCAATAATAAATTTTTAAACTCTTGTCACTAACAATTTTTGGCTAGACGATACCAACTTTTTGGCCAGAATTAGGGACCTCAATTCAATAAGGGGATTCCGTAGAACCTCAGTTTAATTAGGGGATTTTGTGGGACATCATCTTAATTAAGTTTATTCCATGGGACCTGTAATTAATTTCCCCTAAAAATTATGTTTTCCAAAATTTAAGAAATGTACAAGTAGTAATTAAAAATACAAAATCCTCTGCACTACTGAAGCAATTATTTGGGATCACATCATCCTAGATACATTTGGTGAAGTTTAAATATTTGACATCAATTATCGAATAATATAGTAAAATGGAAGGAAATATTAGCCATATAATTCAAGTTGAGTGGTTTAAGTGAAAAAAAAAAACTATCAGAATTATTTGTGATTGAAATGAACCCTAATAAGGTAGAAAGAAAGTGGTATCGCAAGAATATATAATTGCGAATGTTGAGCTTTAGATGGATAATATGAACATATAGTGGAGTAGCTGAGATGACCATACTAAGATGGATATATGTTCATAAGAAAAATAAGATTTGTAATGAATATAAATGCAAAAGAGTTGTAGTGATGTTAATTGAATATATTTGAAAAATCTATTAGATCAATTGTTGATGATGGTTGATCAAATTAAATATTGCGGAATGCTGTAAAAGAGGTAGATGAACACCGAATATAACATGTAATTAAGTCATTGAAGTGAAGTATGTAAACAATCTAGAAAGATTTTATAATTAATATAGTATAAGGGCATCATACTATCCACATAATCTATTCGAATTAATGAATAAAACTTTGTTGTTTTAGTCGTGGTGTTGTATCTTTTGTCATTTTTAAAAACAGGGAAACATATGTACTTGGCGATTACATGAATTAAAAATTAAAAATTAAAAAATATAAATAAAAAAGGAACCAAGTTGTCCCTTTTTGAGAAAGATAATTATGAGAAACAGCTGGTATGATTGGCGATGACAACGGTGAGAGAAAAACAAAGAAGAAAATATGATGAGTAGGACAAACAGATGAATGGAATAATACAACTATTAGGGACAAAGATGTAAAGTGATTGGTTATCTAATTAGGATAGGATGACTCCAATTGATTGATTTTCTTCACATTATTATTATTTTGGTGATAATTCACATAATTTTCAAAATATCATTTTCATGTTTCCCTTCTAAGCCAATAATAATAATAATAATAATAATAATAATGCCTACTTCAATCATTTTCTACACGCCAATAAAAGGCAAGTTCGATATCATTTGCTTTATTGTCAAGCTAATTCTATGTTGTCTTATTTTTTCTTTAATGTGAATATTAAGTTGAATCAAATTCCAATATTATCGATCTAATTGGGTACTAGATAACTAAATAAATTCATGATGATTTGCCTTTTAGTAGGCAATTTGAACCATGCCCCAATTCGAATATAAAATTGTGTATGTTTAAATGACAAAACTATAACATCTCAAAAATTTAATTAAGGATTGGTGGTAATTTAAGAATTTTTCTTTCACACAATTCGAATATAAAATTTTGTGTTTAAATGGCAAAACTATAACATCCCAAAAATTTAATTAAGGATTGGTGGTAATTTAAGAATTAATTTGGGATTAATTAAGGAATTTGGAGAGCTTTATAAATAAATTCATGAAAATAGAAGTATTTTGAGAACTTTTAAAGGCTTAATTTCTCCCTTAATTTGGGAAAATTAGAGTTAGAAGAATTATTTTGGACCCAAAAAGGGGTTATAGTAGGAGGTAATTTTTAGCTTATTGTGAAGAAAATATTAGGAATTGAAAGGATAACTTTTTGCTTGAAGAAAATATCTTATTGTAGGAATTTAAGGGCTTATTAGTCTTCTCCCATCTTATTTATTTTAATTCCCCTTTATTTCCTATTTTCCTCTCATTCTTTTCCTCTCCTCCCCGTGAACCCGACACCCACACACACACACTCACCATCATTCTTCCTTTGGCGCATGAGAGAAAGAGACGAGGGCAAAGACCGCCACCACTCAACAGCGCTATCGACAGCAATGAAGAAGCCCAGCCCCCATCCTCCTTCCCTTCCCTTTTCTTCCCTCCTCCACGGTGCTTTTGTGCGATGCAAGAAAGAAATGAGAGAGGAGGCAAGCAAGGCTTTGGCCGACAGCCGATGCGGGATTCCAGAGAACGATTGGCCGTCATGAAGGCAAGGGAAGAGCACTTGAATTTTGGGTAATGCTCATTCTTTCATTTCCCCTCTTATTCTTAATTTTTCAAATAGAAATCTCTAGAGTTTGAATGATTTGTGAAATATGGGTAGATTGGAATAAATTGGTTGTTCCCGAATGTTTATTGAGGATATATAATGATGATAATGTAGTAGTTTTGGTTGATTTGGTCCTATACAGAGTTGGCTTGTTTAAAATTGAAATATGATAGGTTTAGATTTAGAAATCCTTTAAATTTGTGCTTTTGAAATTGATTTACCATTTATGGAGGGTTGTCTAGGTTTAACGATAATGTTGGTTGAATTTATTTACTTGAATTTAGAGTTGGATGAGATTTTAAGGGTGTTGGTAATTAAAGTTGGAATACGTTTGGGATTTGCAAAAAATTGAGGTGTGCAGGGTTGTTTGGAATTAGTTAGGGGTTTAGATAGACCCATTAATGTTAAATAAAGATGATTGATGGTTTGGGTTGGTTAGAAGTGGACCTATATGAATTTTTGGTTGATTCAAAACTTTAATGAGTAAGGGTTTACGGGAAAATCCTCTGAAATTGATTGGTTGAGGTTAAGTTTGGGATATTGCAAGTTCATTAAGGTTAAATGGTGTCATAGATCAGTTTGGTTTGATTGGATTCTTGTTAGAATGGTCTTGACTCATTAAAGTGATGAAAATCATAGGGTTTAAAGGAGAATCCGAAATTTGGTGGTGATTAATTGTAATGTAATGATCCTTATAAGTCTATTGATGCAATGTGATAATAACATTTGACTGAGTTAATTGGAATTTCACCCAGAGGAAAGTTGGATGATTTAAGTGTCGAATGAATTGAGACTTACTATTAGTTTAATTGATTATAGTGGGTGATGTTTTATTGATGATGCTTATGAGTTCATTTATGCTAATTGGTGGTTTTAATTGGGTTAGTTTTGTTGTATTGGTATTTGGGTGTGATTTGAAAGAGTTGAATGATTATGTGAGAAACCCAGTATATGTAATTGGAAGGAAGAATATGTAATGATGGTTTAGGAAATTAAATTATGATATTGTGAGTATGGTTAAGTTATTTTGATTAAGAATTGTAGTCGGAAGAAATTGTTAAGAAACTGAGTAAGTATAGGAGGTTTTGAAGTAAGAAAGGAAGATGAATTTGAATTACTAAATTGTTTAAAGATGATTGTTGTTATAGGTTTGATATGAGTTTAATTTAACTTAACCAGACCAAGTAAATATAATCATATCTCTTGGAGTAATTAGGACACCTTTATAGGCTAAGTCTCGAAGTGTTAACTTACTGTCTCTCGACTTGTGAGTTGATTGCGTGTGCTTGTATTTTCCGGTAATTGTAGACGCAAGCTAGTAAAGCCAAGCTCAGAGATCTTTCTAATCTGGTATATTTCTGTTGGTTTGACAAGCTCAGGTAACCACTCTCATCTCACTACCTGGTTGTGTGTGATATTAGTTGGGATTTTCCAAATCCCTTATATATATGTATATATATGCTTATCATGAGAAATAGATTTCAAATGTTACTTTTCTATTACAACAGTCTATTGGGTACTTTGATATCACAGTTATTTTAATATAATAATATCAAGGTGATTTGTTATAATGTATGTATTATCCTGGTTGCCTATACTGATGAACTTGATATACGGGTATATATATATGTATTGCATCACCGATTTAAAAATGGTATGTATATGATTTTGAAAATATGTTTGCATGAGTTTTTGGAAAAATGGGAAATGTTATGTGCCTGATTTTGATGAAATTGATATTGTTGTGGTGCTGGGTATGAGTAGTCCCCATAGAGCATTACCTCAGTTGTGGTACTGGGTATGGGTAGCCCCCATCGAGTACTATCTTTCGATGTGCTGGGTATGGGTAGCCCCTATTGAGGATTACCTCCATTGTGGTATTGGGTATGGGTAGCCCTCATCGAGTACTACCATTCGGTGTGTTGGGTATGGGTAGCCCCCATCGAGCATTACCCCCTGTTGTGGTGCTGGGTATGGGTTGAAATCCTCATTGAGTTCCACTTCTCCGTGGTTCTAGGTACGGGTTGAGATCCCCGTCGAGTTCCATTCTGGTCCACTTAGTGGTAGGGGATAACCTTATGATTTGCAGGGCGAACATTAGTGATATTGTGAAGAATGTAATTTTAAAGCTATCTTGTAAAAACTGTGATATATGAAGTGTCGACCTAATTTTTCTGGTACCCTTTTAGATACTCTGCTAATTCACTCTCACTCTTGTATTGAGTTGAGTTGTGTTTATTGAGACATGTTTGTCTCACCCTGTGGATATTTACATTTTTGCAGGTGATCATGCATCGTAGAGGGAGCAAGGGAAAGGGGCCACCAAACTGTCTGATTGTGTGAGTCGGCTGCAGTATTTTTATATTGGAACTTGAATATTGCCAAATTAATTAGGCTTGCGTCTGCTTCCGTATACTTTTATCATGAATGTTTATAATGTTGAATGCTTGTATAGATATATTGTTGAGTTGAGTCTTGTTTCTGTTGGGTATCTTTTGTATTGCATATAATGTTACGGTTTATTACTGTGATTGAGAAGTATTATATACTCACCTGTAGATGTTTTTCATATAGAAGTTATTGTTATTGTGATATTGACTATGGAATTATACTGTGATGCGTGCTAGGTGTTATAGTTCGGGTTTTGTAAACCCGAGGCCTGATTGGTATGATTGATTGATTATTTCTTAAGTTTTTGTTAAATAACCATGTTAGATCAGTTCTTTCTAACATGATTATGTTGAATGCTTATTTAGTGGAATGTGGTGATTACATGTTGTTTTATTTAACCATGTTAGGTGGTCTCTTATCTAACATGGTTAATCTAATTGTTAATCAGGTAAATTTTTATTAACTATGTTAGATGATGCTTTTCTAACATGGTTAGAAATTTTTCTGCCCATGATAGAGATGATGCTTTTCTAACATGGGTTGAATTTTTTCTACCCATGATAGAGATTCTTTTTTCTAAATATGGTAGAGTTGTTTGATTTGTATGAAAAACCCTTTTTTCCTATTATAGTTAGTGTAATTTTTTTATAGTGATTGGTTATTAGATGTTAATTATGGATTTGTAGGCGGGATTTTACAAAAACCGTCCCATTAATATCACGTTGGAGGTTTTTTTTTTGTTTAAAACTATTCGATAATCCGACGCCTATTAGCAATCGACTAATCTGAACTTGAAGGATAGGACTTACGAGTGTTGTCCACATAAGCAGGGTTATCCACTTTAGCAAGGACAACGCTTCTATTCTCATCCTTATGGTGGGCGAGTCCACTTACCAACTCGACCAACTGCTCATTGGTAGGCACACGTTTGCATTGAAAATGTTTATAATTTCGATAAAATTCTCCCATAATTGGTCTGTTGTTTATCAATCATCCCTATTGCCATAATTGTTTAGACAATAATACTTAAATATTATATCTGTTATGAAAATAAAGAAAATAGTAGAGATATAGATAAGGGAGATGAAGAAAGACAAGGAGAAATTCGAAAGAAAGAGAGGGAGAATTCTTATTGCTTTAAAGCTTACAATCACTTGATGTATGCCCATTATTTATAGGCCACAAGTTCTTAAAGTCTTTCTCAAGAGTTACAACAAAGATTAAATCTACATAATTGTACATCATATAACCTTTAGAGGTTATATGTATTAATCATAGAAAACTCTCAAGAAGCTATTCAAGTGGTAGGTTAAATAGGTTTGGTGAAGAAACTCAAAGGACACATCTTAGAGGGTTATGGACATTCATACTATATTGTAATATTTATAACACTCCCCCTTGGATGTCCATAAACAAATATTGTGCCTCATTAAACTCTTACTAGGAAAAACCCAATGGGATAAAAAACCCAGTGAAGGAAAAAGAGTACACAATACTTATCAAAGTTGCCTCGTTAAAAACCTTACCAGAAAAACCCAATGGGACAAACCTTGGTTAAGGGAAAAAGAGTGCAACATGATATTATCTCCCCCTGAAGATAGGATTACTTTTATTTTCCCATAGAATGACAACGCCACTTTTACTTCCCTGGTAAAAACATTACTTTTATCTTTTGTCTCGATTGAGTATACTGGACCACCTTCAGGACATCCTTGGATATGTCTCAATTTGGTCGAATTGCATTATCATCACATGTCCTGCTAAAATGTATTCTCTAACATATTTCCATGATATATTTCGCATCCACATATCAATTTGTGTACTTGCAAAAACTTAATTCTTCTACAAAAATTTTAATATGTAATGTTAACAAAATTAGCAAATATTTATGCGGAACCTCTATTCATGATTTTAAAATCATTGAGGAATTCAATAACTTGATCTATTGATCAAGTAAAATGCAAATTTATATATTTCCTAAGTGAGAAATATATTTTGAATGATTTTCTTATATATGCTCTGGCATTTAAGATCCTTTAGGGATTTTCATTTAAAATTCCACAATATTTAATTATTGACGTATACTTTCTTTTCATATACTGCTAGACTTGTATGTAAAACAATTGCATCCACCACAAAAATAATATGCCTTATCATAATTTTTATTGCCTTTGTGAAAATATATATTTAACATAAATAGTTATAATTTTATATTTCAGGTATTTGGATTGCTGGTCCATAATGTTCATGTATTGCAAGCATAACAACATTTTCATTGTATCTCAATAAGTTATGTCACAACAAGGAAAATGGAATCGAAAAGAATAAAGTTATTGACGACAATTGATGATGATATCACGTGATTAAATAAGGATCTTATACTGAGATATGTCATAAGAAGTAGACATAAAGATTATTGCAAAAAAAAAGAGACATAACTAATTGCAAAGGAGGTACAGGTACCTGAAGCTGGAATATGATGTGTTTACATTTGGATTTGGAATCAATTGATTTCTCATGTTTCAAGCATGTCACATTTGTTGGAGCATTTTCAGCTGGAATATGAGATTTGATAATTCTCATTTAGGTCAGTAATTATATCTGGCAGATATTTTGTAATAATTCATAAATGCAAAATCTGATGAATTTTTGGTTCATACTACTATATTTGAGGATCTACATTGGATAATTATAGTGCATTCAATATATTTTCTTTTCCAACTACTCAATTTCTCCCCCTCATATTTGGATAACTTTGTTGAATGACAATCAAATAATCATGCAGTATAAGTATCCTAAATCCATTTGTTTCATTTTGAAACATCATTTTATTTCATTTAGCTCCTGACCAAAAGCCAATTTTACAAGGAGAATCTTGTTGGTTTGATGTAAATGTGCTGTAACATATAATATTAAATATGTCGACATTGAAATAGAAAACTTGTTCTCTAGTTATTCATGGAGGCTTTAATGAATGATTTATAGATTATATAATATGGAAATTGTGCACTCAACATAATGATCATGCGAATTTCAGGTTGCAAACTTATAATAATTGCACAAGTAACCACCTTATAGATGCATCTATCAAATTTATTGAATACTTGTATGGTTTACATGCTTTTTAAATGGGCCCATGAGTTTGATATATTTCCAGAAATATAGAGACCCGTTTCAAATCACAACTAGTGATTTTTTATGTTGTAAATTTTATTCGAGAACAAGCAGCACATAATAATTCTTGTATTATGTTGTCTATTCAAGAAAAATCTTCTGGTTCTTCAATTGATATCAATGTTTAAAATAAATAATTTGATGTCTCATATATATGATTTGGATGATCAAATAAGTCATGCCAACAATAAATTTATTTATATCAGTAAACTTCTGGTTTACTGTATAATCTTTCTTATCCAACATTAAACATTTTAATTTCCATGTTAAATATCATAACATGACACCTGTGTATCTCTATACAACAGGAATCTGCCATATATGATACCAATATTTATTGTATACCTTGATTATTTCACTCCCCTTATGAGAGTCTATATATGCTCAATTTTTATATAGTATGAGCTATATCTCAAGGATTCATCAAATCCATAAACACAACAAATTCACACTAATTTGTGCATACCCAAATTGAGCTTCAAACCACTTCAACAAATTGTTAGCATCAAAAGAAATATTTAGCAATATTTTTACGACTTGGAAATAAAACATACTACCTCCGTCCCACAATATAAGGTCTTTTTAACTGAATTGCGGGTTCCTAAAAAATTAGTTAGAGTTAGTTAAAAACAATAAATGTGTAGGAAATATACCATATTGCCCTTATTTATGAATGAGTAAAAGATGGGGTAATTATGAAAAGAAGATGAAAGAGAATGTGTGGGAAAATTAATGCATGGGTAAAATGGGATAAAAAGCATTTATTACTAAAACAAAGTTAAATAGGACCTTATATTGTGGGACAAGATCATTCAAAAAAATGGACCTTATATTATGGGACGGAGGGAGTATTATATAAGATAGCCCCACATTTTAGACACCCCAATTCCAAATATCAACATATTTAGCAACTTGTTAGCACAATTCTAAATTAGAATTTTCAAATAGTGTGATTCAAATTTCATCATGTATCACAGTTTCATTGAAGGTTTGTTTATCGAATCAAACGAAGTAAAATAATCACACAATTAATGACACAAGGCTTTTAGCTAATAAGACAATGAGCCAAAACATTTATTTGGAGATGAACTTGTGACCCTTACTGGGTCATCACCTTTCAACGGTTGCCATTTTTATTACTCTTAATACGACTATGTTCCTTATTATAAGTCCACCCTAACTACTTCTCACATACCAAGGAGTGGAGGTTATAGCATTAAATATATCCTATTTTTCCAACTTTACCCTTACTTAATAATAGGTGTTAAAATAACATTTTATGCATTATAACATTTCTTTCTTATCTTCCCTATTTTCAACATAGGGGTAAAATAGTCACAGTAACATTAATTGATCCCAAACTGGACTTATATTTTAGAACAAAAAAATTGTGATAGTTAGACTTATAATAAGGAATAGAGTGATACAACGGGAAAATTTTTTATTGTTTCCCAATAATAAGTTCCACCCATGATACTCATGATGTAATTAAATGCTTATATATGTAACCACACAAAAAAATATTCATATTAAATATGAAAACAATGTCTCATACGTTGATATTTCTCAGAAGAAGAAAAAAATTGCTTAATTCCTACTATTTTATTATAAATCAATGCCACCAATAACAGCATAGTAATGACCAATTGATATACTTGGTATTAAAACTCAATTAACATTTACTGACCAAAACTCCAAAACCTTTCATGGAACAGAAATATACCCATAAGTAAAACTGACACAAATTTAACCTCCTTTATGAGTTACTAACAGACAATATCAAAATAGGCATGCAAATAATATTGCGGAGTATTAAAAATACAAATATCACGGAGTATGAATTTATAAAAGAAGGTTAATTTTATATACATCTTTTAATATTAAAAATACAAATATCACGGAGTATGGATTTATAAAAGAAGGTTATAAAAATCCATTGAATTCAAATGTAATACACTTACATACACGTGTAACTCAGAAAATTATTGTTAGTGGATTTATTAAAAGGAGATTACAAACCATAAAAATCAATAGGGTTTCAACACGGATTTTACCAACATAAGGTACCAATCGTTTTTTTTATATATATAAAAAAAACCAATATTACAAAATCCAACATTACCTTTAAAATTACTAATTAACTTTCAGAATTCCTAACAAGAGAATAATTTCATATTTTTCCAATCTCATGTTCCACCAATATAGGCAAAACTGATGGGTCAACAAAGAGGTTACAAGCAAATAAATTCAATTTAATATATATTACCAATAAATAAATAAATAATCTCCACAAATGGCATTATATATTCCAATGTCCGCTTCAAAATCAATTATTTATAGAAGTAGAGTAAAACTATCTTTTAAAATACCTTATGCTTATAATTTTTAAATGAATGAAAAACAACAAAATAATATGTAACATGTAGTCAACATGCTAGTAGCTACAAGTAGAAGTAATAAAAACCTAGAGGGATGAGAGAAGACCTCATGGATTTGTTTTGCATGACAACTTTCATTTGTTCATGTCTTTTTGACTTCATAATCGTTTTAGCGTTTATTTTCAATAAATTGATGCATATTTTTCTATATGATTTCTTGTCATTTCGTATATGCCTTTTGTTTATATGACTTCTGGTCATTTTATATATGCCTTTCTTTCTTTATGACTTCTGGTCATATTATAACATTTGTTTTTAACTCTAATGACCATAAACATATAATTATTTTCACAATTAATTATAAATTCCTCCAATACAATATGATCATGTTCATCATCACTCTCATAGTAATGTTTCATTCTTGAATAGCACATCATCAATTTTTTTTTTAAAAAAATATTAGTCCTTAGGACCATAGTAAAAATCTTTCAAAGCTATAAAATTATTTCGTCATTGAATATCTGAATCATTAGCCTTTCGGGATTTAATGTGCAGATCATTAGCCTTCAGGGCTTTGACATTTGTTATTACTAAATCATTAAATTATAAAAATATATATAAATATATATATATAATATGCATTATTTTATATGTATGTACATAACATGCATATGTGTGTGCATGTGTATTATATATAATATGTATTATAATATGATATATATATATATATATAAATATCTATATATATATATTTTAAAGTATTAAATTAAATATGCAGAGGGGGTGTTCCGTAAGAACTAAAGGCGGTAGAACTTGCCTATCTAGTTCATTGTGACAGCCTCTCTAATTCTCTAGAAGAGGTAAGGATATGATGCAATATATTATATATAATAACAAAATAATAAATAACAACATAATAAAATAAGAAATAACAATATAATATATAAACACACAAGCACAACAATTAAAAAAATACAGTGAAATAACAAAATAATATAGCATAAAGAAATTGAAATGTAAAATAGAATAAAGAATACGAAATATCATAAAACTTAAAATAGAAATGTAAAATAAGGTAGGGAGCAATATGAATAATAGCATAATGTAAGATAAAATAACAAAACAATTAAAATAAAGAAAAATAATAATATTACAGAAATAGAGAATAAACTAAATATAACATAAAATTAAATGAGAACATAAAACATGATAAAATGGCAATAACATTAAAATAACAAAACACTAAATGATAACACAGAAATGGACATATATATAAAATAAACTAAGGACACAAGGAGATAGAAATAAAATTGTGTAATGCAATATTAATATATATACATAATAGGCAAGATGAATGCACTACTATCACAAGATTTGAATCTCTAGAGTGAATTATTGCTGATAACGTGTTATGAAAATAAAAAAAAATAGTAGAGATATAGATACGGGACATGAAGAAAGACAAGGAGAAATTAGGAAGAAAGAGAGGGAGAATTCTTATTGTTTTTAAGCTTACAATCACTTGATGTATGCCCATTATTTATAGGCCACAAGTTCTTAAAGTCTTTCTCAAGAATTACAACAAAGATTAAATCTACATAATTGTATATCATATAACCTTTACATGTTGTATGTATTAATCATGGAAAACTCCCAAGAAGCTATTCAAGTGGTAGGTTACATAGGTTAGGTGAAGAAACTCAAGGGACACATCTTAAAGGGTTATGGACATTCATACTAAATTATAATATTTATAACAATATCCAAATAGGTTCGGGACTCATTAACTAATTACATTTCGACCAATCAGGAAGAAGTAAACTCCGGGATAAATAAAATATGCAATTTTTAATTATTGATGGATGTGAGCGATGTAAATATGTAATGTTCTTAACTGTTGGTACTTGCTTTCCCGTTCTCTTTATTTATTTATTTATGGTTTAATGATATCATGATTTTATTTTATTAAGAAAATATTTGTTTTGCATTATACGAGCCGATCGAACCGCCCGTATGATTATTTGTTTTTTCACGGGACAACTTAAAAAAACTTGACATCAATGCAAGTAACTTGTACAACCTTCAATGTGACAACCAGCATGCCATCATTGTTTACGTAATGATTATTAATTAATTTGTATTTAATCAATTACTTTAATTTGACGTTCCCTCCATTTCTATTATTTATTTTGGGAGTAGGGATGAACATGGACGGACTGCCTAAGACTGATTTAAGTAGTCCATGACCACAATTTACCCTTTTTTTGTTTTTTTCTCTTTATGGAAGGCAAGATTTCGCTATGGTAAGTATAGTTAAGGCAATAAAAATACTCCATTCCTTTCAAAACATAAGGTTAAAATATGCAATTCAATTTTTTTAAAAATTTGATTAAAGATAATAAATATATGAAGAATTTAAATTATTTTCCTAAACACTATTATTTATGGAAAGAGAGAGCGGGAGAAAAGCGGAACCAGTTTTCTTACTAAGCATTTGTGTTTAGTAGGAAAAGCTAATCAAATTTGGGTGGTTTTAATTTGTGCTTAATAGAAAAGCTTGTTCTAATGAGTGGAAAAAGATTAGTAAAAGAATGGTCACATTTGACAAAGGAAAAAAAAAAAAGGAAAGGAAAGGATGGTCAGTTGGTCACAGGTTAAGTGTAAAACAATTAAAGAAAGAGACATTTAGTTGATTATGGGTAAACATATAAAAAAGCATTAAATGATGAGAAGTCAAAACCTTACCTTACATAAAAAACCATACCCCTTTATAATTATTTATCTTATATTTTGAATCGGAATTATATAATCCTGTAAAACTCATCCCAAAATATTAAAATCTAATCATCAATCTATAAGAATTTCCAACAACATTCAGTAACATTAAAATATAGAGAAAATTAATCAAAAGTCCCAGGAATATAATTATAATTAAGGTTAGGTCCCATAAAATCTTCAAGTTAAATTGAGATCCTAAGGACTTAGATTTAATTATATATGAAAGCCAAAGACCAAATTACCCTGTAAACCTCACCCCACTCTACACCCCACCGTCACCAGAAACGCAGCCTTTCAATTTGACCCTGGCTTGTAGAGATCGGCGTTACGGACGTCTTCTCCGTCCCCTGTGACTTCATATGGTATTGGATATGGATGGTTTCAATTTCTAAAAGCTGGTTTTGCTTCTGGATATGAGAAATTGGATTATGCACAATGTTGTTATCAATGTGTGAACATAGTAAATGGGCAACTTTGGTTTTGGTTTTTGAATTTATTTCTTTAAGTCTATTTGTTACCAAGTAAAGTATATTTGTTACTAAGTAACAGCCACTAGTTGGATCATCCATGGCTTCTCTATCTCAATGTTGAAGCTTAAAATGAATCTATCCAAGTAATAAATGGCCAGAGTTGAAGTAAGAGCAGAGAAGCCATGGTGGGTATTCACTGCTTCACAGCGAGCTAAGGAGACAGAAGAATCTGAAAATTGGAGATTACCCAGATTGGACTAAGAAGTTTCTTGAAGTTGTTTCTGTTCTTTGGTGAAGAGAGAGATGAGGACATCATCTTCCCAGAACAAATCTTGCTCCAAGAGAAGCAGAGGGAATAGAGACGCATTATTATTAACATTGATGGTTAGATCAGTTTCATATGAAGACTCTTCTTCTGGTTCGTCTTGTTCGTCAAATTTGGGCTCATGACAGTGGCTTGGAAGCTTTTTGTTATTGTACTCTCACCTTTTTCCCCATCTACTTCCCCGTCTCTCACCTGTTTTGTTAATCATTAAACTTTAATTATTCACGCTAAAAATTAGAGGAAATGCTTCCAAGTTTCAAAATCGTAATTTGCATTTATTAATAGTTGTTAATACATATACTCAACTTGTTAATAGCTATATTGAAATAGTTGTTGTGATTTTGAAATTTAGAAGGTATTTTTTTTTTGTCATTTTTTTTAAAATTGTCATTAAACATTGTAGATCACATTTTCAAGTATACAACAACAATAACTTCTTGTGCAAATTTTGTCTTTACATTTTTATAATTGACGGAGCAGATGCTTTATTCTCTGCATGAGCATTGATGTCCCCGTCAACATGCACTTATTTATGTTCATTTTTTTGCTAGACACTTATGGTCATATTTATATTTAAATTTAAATGTATCAACATATTATATAAGCATATCAGCATATGCATATATATAAATATATATATATATATATCTGTTTCTTTGTAGACGTCAATTATGTGGCACTTCGACAATGAATAACTTCGATGTTCCCAATCTCTTGCTTGCCACAAATTACAATTCAATTTTATCTTCTTATCGTTTATTCATAAGTACTTTGCTGCAATATTGGCATTGTTTTATATCTTTTTATTGGCGTGAAGGCCATTAGTTTGCCCTATTTTCTTATGTTTTTTAGTTTTTATATAGGTGTTATGCTTCTAACTATATGTAATATGTAAAACTCATTTACTTAGCATCACTTTGTCTAGAATTTTTTAAAAAGTACGTGACTAAATAAACTTGGCGGAAAATTTGGACCACAATCTACGGGTATGTTTTTTCTATTTTTTTTTAAATAACCCACTCTCTCATTATACTCTCTATAGTCTATACTTTAAAAGATCTTAAAAATGTGCATTATATTTAACTACAATTTATATAAATTAAGAAAGTTTGTTAAAGTTATTCCGTGGGTTGAACAATAACTATCATATGTTTTTTTGGTCTTCAATATATAAGCAAATCCTACCAATTTTATAGAGGTTTCCAATTTTATCCCCTCAGTATTACTATAAAAAATAGTGGCTTTTAAAACATTAATGTTCTGTGGATTTTTAATACTATAATGACTTGCACAAAAGACTTAGAAAAAACTTATAGAAATTGCTTTATAAATAAGATTGAGCGAATACACACAAATATAAATCAGCAAGGTGCAGGTGGTTAAATAATTGAATCTTTGACCCAAAAATCAATTTGGGCCAATACCAAAAGTCCACTTTTAATCTCTTAACAGAACTTTTTATTGGGCCAATGGGCCAATAGATCTTAAATTTATTAAAGGCACAGCCGTATATTTTCGAGGTCAAGCAATGGATAGACTAGTCCTCGCCCATTTTGGCTATGGGCCTGGCCCATTCTAGGCACCAAAACATTTTTGGTCCAGCCGATGAAGGTTAACTTATAACTATATGGATGTGATTTCAAATCCAACCAAAATAACGAATTTATTGGTGGGTGATTTGTTAATATCATTATAAGCAGTGTTTTTTTTTTGAGTCCATGAGCATATCCTTGCTTTGGTGAACCTTCTAAGACCAAACTCAGTCAAAACTTCAATGTACAAAAAAACCCTAGGCCATTTATATTGGATGTTTGATGCTTCCGAGAAAAAAAATGAGTGTAGTTTTGTTTCACTAGAGCCAGGAATTCGGGCAGACCGAGCTTGCTAGAGGAAAACACCTCATTTTTCAAAGCTCGGCCATTGAGGTGTTGGGCCTTGGGCTGGCCCGCGGGTTTCGCTTTTTCCAAATTTTTTCCCTACTTTTGAGCCTATATTGCTAACTAAAACAATGGATCTATAATAAAAAACATAAATATGATCTAAATTATATTTAAATAACAAGCATTAGTGCATTACCAACTTAATAACTCATAAATTAAATATCAAGTCTACAACTAGAAGTTACACCACAAGTAAATAGAATATTCCATAAGGTCAACATAAAGTCTAGTGTCTACACATCACAATTAAATAAATTACTATATAAAGTTCACATACGATAATTAAATAAACTACTATATAAAGTCGTAAACAAGAAAAGTGAAAGCCATAAACTACATTAAACATTAAGATATAGTGTCATTTTCATTTTCTTCGCCATTATTATTAATCATCAACATCAAGGACACTTGATTGTGTTTCACTATGAGTAGACTCTCCTTATTATATAGCAAAAAATATCAAATTTTTTCCTATTATTCGCTTTTTTAATATTATTAATTAACAATATATGTAAATAAAAAAGGAGGGAAACAGGTGAGCTTAAAAGGCTCTGCCTGCGTTTAAGCCGCGGCTCGACGGGCTAGCCCCGTTTAAACCCCGTATCCCTTTTTTGCCTCAAAAATCAAAGCCCGACCCTCATCGGGTTAGGGCTTAAACGGATTCGACCCGAATTCTCAACTCTATGTTTTACCATAATTTTCACAACCATTATACACTATAATTTTGAACTTTTAATCTCACATTCAAAAAAGCCTCCAAGAAGGCATTTGTTGTCAGTTAGACCACAACTTCAATGAGATGAGACTGCAATTCAACTTAGTATAGACAAGAAGAAGTTAATAAACACCTATTTATTCATGTATTGACCATAAACTATTTATTGATTCTAAGAACAATCAACTTGAATTAAATTAGGAAGCAACAAAAGCAGAAATTCAAACCTCAATAGACATGATAAAAAAGAAAGGTGTCACTTCATAAATATATGAAGTGGTCCCTAATACAACGTAATATGGACCATCAATTGTAGCTGCACATGCACCCACCAAACCACCCTCCAAATATTCTTCAATCGTTAATCACTCCAACAATCATTGAAATATTGTTTTTCGGTGCGACTTACTTATAAATTCCATTTAATTAATCCATCCCAAATCAATTTATAAATCATCAATGCCGATTCATATTAACCAGAGAAGTAGAGGTTAAGTGCATGTTTAAGCTAGTGTTAGGAGGGCTGAAAAGTTTAGTTGGAACAAACAAAAATTACATGAATGCAAGTATATTTGAGATATTTTATGAATAAAATAACTTAGCGACTTCAAAATTGAAACAAATTTGTTTGACTTTTGCTTTTTTGTTTATTTACTATCACCAAACAAATATATGACACCTTTTTTTTTCATATAACCATGTCTAAACAAAAAGCATACTTCCCTCTAGCACTAAAGATAATACATATTTGGCATGGTGAGTTTGATCCTAAATATATAACATTTTTCTAATTTTTTCAACATTTTCTCAAATTATCCCTATTGATGCTTTTCAATAATAAATGAGCAATAGAGGGAGAGTGGGATGAATATTAGATTGTTAGGGTATTTGATAAAATAACGTGATTTTAATTAACCTAACAAGCATCCTTAATCTTATCAAGTTAAGTAAATATGTCTTATATTTAGGACCGGAGATAATACTTGATTTTCACCCAAACCTCAGTCTGAAAAGGCTACTTAAAATGAAGTCTCCTTTGCAGATGTTGATTTAAATAAGCATCAATATATATATAATATATGTGTGTGTATAATCTATGGTAGGAGGGATATAACTAATTCATGAATACTTGAAATATTAGCTAGCTAACTTATTTATAACAAGTGTGTGTTGATTTTCTTAACGTACTTAACATAATTATTATCCCTTTTGATGAAAACCATCTTTAATGTCTATAGTCGATACTTGACATAGACAACTTGAGAACAAATTTATAAATCTATAAGGAACAATTGCACTCATATCTTAAGTAAAAGCTTTAATATTAGATAGGTTTCAATGAGTTGTCAATAACAACTGAAATAACCATTATTAATAAGTAAAAAAGTTGTCAATCAGACATGTCTGATATTAAATCTTTCACTTGAGACCTGGGTACAATTGTCTGATATAAATGTAGAGTAGATTGAAATTTTAAAATTAAAACTAAAATAAATTCCTGGACAGGACAGGAGAGAAGTATGTATGTATGTATGTATGTATGTATGAGAGAATGAAATGAGAGGAGGAAGCTGCAGTTATAAATAGTGGAGGATGTGATGGAGGGCAAAATCAAGGTAAAGAGTGGCTTGGTACCTAAAATCAAATAAAACGAAACTATTATATGAGGGAAATATAATTGAATCATAGTTTAAAATTATCTCTTGCATTTTAAGTAAAAAAATATTGGGTGTATCAGACTGTATATATATATTTTATATTTTATTTAAATATTTCGTCATAAATTTCATAGCAAAGGCTCCTTGTGGACACCACCCACAAAGTAGGGGCACAATAACCATTCATTTTCATACACTTTTGTGTAATTGCCTATACACGCATAAACTTTTCAAGAACATATCGTACTTATTTTTGTCAATTTTTCTTAAATGAAACTGTTACAGGAAAATAATAATCATTTGAAAATAGTAAAAGTGAACACATACACCCATTTTTTTTAACCAAACAACCTCATACCAATATATTGTTAATTACTTTATATTTTACTATATTAATATATTTCCAATTTCCAATTGCATACATATATATATAAAGTGTGGTGGTAGCAGTGGCTTCAGCCTAGATCTTTTAAATAGAGACATATATATGGATATGATTATGATATTGACAAATAAGCTATAGCCCCTTCCATAATATGTGGTCCCTTGCCACTTTCTCGGCTACAATATTCAATAGGATTTGCAAATATATAGAAAAAGATAAAAAATGCTTATTTTCTTTTTATAATAAAAAGTATGGGTTTCCGCACAAGTTTTAAAATATTTCGTAATATTAGATTTACATGATTTTTTTAAAAATAATTAACAAAAAAATAATAAAATGTTTTAAATGATATGAAATATATTTAAATGTTCTGAAATATATAGTATGGCTCACTTGGCCAAATATGTACCGTGACATGATCATAAAAACAATGAAGTGAAATAGCAAGTTTTACATAAAACAGTAAAACTGCTTAATTAATAGTGATTAAGGTTGTGATAAAAATCTTCTTATAAAAATTAAACCAAAAATCGATGTTCTGCGCCTAATTGAAACCTTAATCTCAACAAATACAGACACACAATTAAGTAAATAAAATATTAATGGAACTTGAAGGTAAAAAGATTTCAAAAGGTAAAGAACTATACAAAAGGGAGAGAGAAATTATAAGTAAATCATCAATGTCATGATCAATGAATAATTTGCGTGTAGGTCAGTGATATGTGTCACCATCGTTAGCTAATATACGTAATGAACAATAAAATTCCATATGATCATATCCATAATACCATTACCGTCTGAATTATTATTATTTCTTCGGGAGAGTTGCGTGTCCTTCATCTTTTGTTATTCACAAGAATTAAGGTTTCTGCGCTCATAATTAATTTCATATTCCTCTGATAAAAAGTTCGTGTTTTTTTTAAATAAAGGAAAATCCAAAAAAAAGACCTTCAAAGTTATAAAATATCAAATCAGTAGGTTTGCTGCCTTCACTTGACAAAGAATAATAAGCAAGTCACCCCTAATTTTAGTGGGAAAACATTGATTCGAGATTAATTTGTAAATTTGAAGATAATAACAGAGTTCTTATATATATATATATATTTAACTACTTTAGTTAGCTTAACTGCATTAGCTAGTCTTCTTAACCTTAGTTAGCTTGATTAACCATAGTTAGATTGATTACTAGTGTACATATATAAAGCAATGTACTGTACAGTGAATTAATCAATGAAATACATCAGTTTTCTTTCTCAATTCTTGTGTCAATCCCGTAATAGATAATTTCTTGGGATTTTCTAAAAACAAAAAAACTTGCATTATTGTAACAGTTCACAACATGATTTGATTTTAAATCTCCATTTTTGTTTATTCAAATGCTTCTTAAGATTCCGGTAAAACAATGATTTTTAAGATCAAATAAATATTCCTGGATGATTAAATATCATAATTAGTTTAATATTGGATGAAAAGTCTTCATGTGTTAGCTTTCATAAAATGCTTTCTGTTTAAACTCTTCATGTCCACAAAAGTTTTGTCCATTGGAATCATTCAATTTGGTGATCTAAAGGTTGAAGTTAAATACTATGAAATCACGTACAGCATCGATTAATAAAACAGTTGTAACAAAAATTAATAATAAGCTACTTATCCAGAAATTCCAGATCAGAGAAGATGCTGCATTATTGTTCTCTGTGTGTTTCTGTTAAAGTTAACAACTTAACATGTTGTCCTAGGTTTTGGAGAAGCTAAGAAAAACAAATTAACATGGGTGAAGAATACCAAAATAAAAAAAATAAATGAATTAATTTAATTGATCATCCAGAATTATATTTCATTGATGCTGTAACCTTCAGGTGAGACATCAAATGTTAGCACACATGGGGGAGCTCTATATTTTCAAGTAATACTTGTATTAATTATTTTAAATTATTCTCCACGGGTTGACCAATTCAATTAATGCACTCATTAAGATATCATTATCTCATGCCAAAAAAAAAAGCCGATTATCATTTTTAAACTGCTATCCGGCCGCACAATATGCTTCAATTATGAGTGAAATAAACAGAAAATATGTATTACTTACAATGATGAATTCATTAATGTATTAAGGATATAAAGCCAGTCTTTGAGCTTAATAAAAATGAATCATTGATTAGTTAATCTTAAGTCCATAGAGGTCTATATATGTGTATTAGCCACTTTTTAAAATGAATTAATGGTTCTCTATAATAGTTCCTTTATATTGACTCCGAACCTTAATATAAGGTTTAATTGACTAACTTGAGTAAACTAAAAAAGTTAAATAAGCTACTTAATTATAATATATGATATATAATATTTCTTAAAAACTTATGTACATCATTAAATATATATCAGTTTATAATTTATACATATTTGTTTGAAGAATAATAATAAATACAAAAAATAAAATAAAAAGATATTATATTTAGGACGAAAGCCAACTACAACTACCATTTATATTTAGGACTCGATGTAGTATAAAAAGATAGAAACTTATTTAGTTTTTTAACTCAAAGCAATTTTAAATGGAGATAATTTCATAATTAAGTTCTTTTAAGACTATTTTAATGATATAATTACATCTCTTTAATTTTGGTCAGATTTAATTTTGATGAGATGGTTAGAAATACCTTATATTTATCATCGAAATGGATTAGCATATATATTCTATATAAATGTGTTATATATAATATCATTTAAATTTAGGTTAAGGTGCATTTTGGCTATATAAAGTGTTGGCGAAAGAGCGTATGACACAACTAAGTTTTAGAGGGTTTGTATGCCAATTATGTTTTAAAATGTGATTGTTTGGGCAACACTGTTAGAAAACATTTAACGGCCTCCGATCCATTATATAAACATGTGGCAAGACATAGTGAACCTTACATGGCTATGTTTTTCTATCATCCCAATACACCCAGAAATTATCAACATACCCTTATCATTCCCCCACCTATCCCATGCCTTCATGGCCTTTTTTGTCATTTCTCTCTCCAGCCTTACAAACTGACAAAAAAGGGCATGAAGAATTGGAGAAGTGGGGGAATGATGGGGTATATGTTGGTAATTTCGTGGTATTGGCATGATGAAAAAATATAGCCACGTAAGCTCCACCGTGTCACGTGTGCACTAACGGATGCCGTTAAATGGTTTTTAACGGCATTGGCCAAAAAGTCCAATTTTAAAACATAATTGGTAAACAAGAACCCTTTAAAATTTAATTATGCCAAGCGTTCTTTTGCCAACACTTCATTGGCTAAAATGCTCTATAACCCTTTAAATTTAAAGCAAACATAGGTTTTTTTATGAAATTAATTGCCTTTTTGGGATATATATATTTCACTTTGATAAATAAATTTTAAGAAAATGGTTGGGCTTACCCATAATCTAAAGGCAAGGTTTCTAACTCATAAACAAAACTAAGTTTTGGGGACTTAAAGATTAATAGTATTCAATAATTATGTTTGGTTCAATTAACATTGAGAGAAAATGTGCTTTACCACCAAGCGGTTAGATCAAATGACTGTGGGTTGTTCTAATTTGACCAATGGTTTTAAGTTCGAACACTGAATATGCAGTCGCAATAATTACTTAGAGGTAGCAATATTTCTCCCATTGTGAGCCTACATTCTCAGTTCTTACGAACCGGATTAGTTGGTTGCTAGTAGCTCCAAATAACGGTTGATGAATAAAAAAAGTGTGATTTTCTTAAAAAAAACAGTTAGGTTGGAAATTAAAGCTAGATTTTGAAATTTCTTATTTTTGGCTTTTGTTTATTTAAATTTGAAACTTTTTGAAATTTCCTTTTAATATATCATCTAAAACAAATTTAGTTGAAATAAAAATCATTTGTGGGAACCTTAGCCCAAACAAGTAGTTTTTAAAAGTATTTTTTAGCATCCTTTTGCCCCCTTATATATATATATATTATTATTATTAATTACAAAATTGAACATTTGAGAAAAGGAAACGTACATGCATGAATGATCAATTTGTGTATGATGTGTAGTGCACAAGTAGGAAGAAAGAAATTAAGATGTACAGTGAGGTAGGTATAGGCATATAAGGGGAATAATAATAGACACTAGGAAAGCACTAAGGTTATTAATAAGTGGAATTGTTATGATGGAAGAGATTAATACTGTTTAATTTGTGAGCACCAAATCGTTCCTAAGATTTTTTGTTAGGTTATAGGGTAGCACAACAGTTCGCAACCCACCAAGGTCCACCATCAACCATATGTTGTGTGTGTTTGTGGGCGCAAGGAATTATATTACTAACTTGTAACATTATTTGCCAGCTCCACGAGTTTTTTAGTTATTTTATTTTATTTTGATTAACCTGTAATTTAACTGTTTAATGCTCAAGGAATTATATTACTAACTTGTAACATTATTTGCCAGCTCCATGAGTTTTTTAGTTATTTTATTTTATTTTGATTAATCTGTAATTTAATTAACTGTTTAAGTATGCAATTAAAAGTAACAGGAGGGTGGAAGGAATCTTATTCGTTACTCATCGTGAAACATGCCACTCTTCACGCCTTAGATTTATATTTGTTTTATAGTAGTGCCCATTCCCATGCAAAAATTAAAAAAATAATTACTTTATATATATATATATTTAAATATGTTCCATAACTCATGCATGCATTCAGAATCATGAGAGTAATTCAAAACATGTCATTCTTTACTCAATGCCAAAAAAAAAAAAAAATCATGCACAAAACCATTTAATTAAGAGGATCTTCAAAATTGGAAAGAAGTTGAATCATACTCCAACTTTTCTTCTGAATCATTATATTATCATAATCACATTATAATTTAAAAAATTAAAGTAAACGCGATGAGTTAAAATATACTACGTGAGATCATCAAATTACTAGAATATACATATATGAAGGAGCTGGTTTAATAGTTTAATTTCAGGAAATTCCAATATTAATGTCAATGGTAAAACATTGTGTTGTTGAATTAACTTCAATTATCTCTTTATTTGTTTAATTTCCCCCCTCTGCACAGTGCAAATTTAGACACAAACAGAACAAAAGACAAAAAGTGTTTTGGAAGAAAACCATAAACAAATGAACATAATATTCAAATAGAACCCACATGATGAATAAGATAAGGCCGACCAATTTCATTTGCATATGTATACGTTCCCCAATCACCACTATTGATTTACTATATATATTACAATTATAATGCCAAGGCTCAAGATGACCAATGCATATTAACACACATGATCGTGAGTGTGTGTTTGAATACACACACACACATATAGGAGAAGCTAGGTGTGGGGATAGCCCAATATGACTATTTGAGAAGGTAACGTGCATGCATGCATCACGAAATCAAAAGAAATTAAAATGAAGCTTAATTAACAGACTTCTGCTATATTTTCTTGGAAAGTGGGCGCAATTAGGACGAAGATGCATGCATGCTTCTTCCCTATCCATCAACATATCATGCAACCCCTGACTTCTCATGCCATTATATACTCTTTTTTAAGTGATTTAATTTATTTATGTATTTATGGAGAACGTAGTATTTGATATTATTCAATATTATCGACCAATCTGAATTTCAGTCAAGGAAAGTAGCAATAACATAACTTATATATATTCCGGAAAATTAAAAAAAATTGTTTATACATGTATTTATATGGTTAATATTCAATTTCATCCCAAAAGTTATGTCACATATACCTGTGCAGGTCATCATATTTGATCAACAAATAATTCAATATAACTTGGATAGCAGTTGGAATAACAACAACAACAACAAAGTTTTATCCCATTAGGTGGGGTCAGTTACATGTATCGTACGATGTTATTGTGTTCAATCAGTAACTAAGTCTTTAGATACATTGTTAATTAAAAGATTTAACTCTACAAATACATTGAGAGTGTTCACCTTGCTCTTCCTCTTCCTCTTTTAATGGAACTCCATACTGCTTGATCTACATTCCTCATTGACTCTAACGATTTTCTACCATTTTCTCACTAATAGGTGCCACTCCAACTCGTTTGCGTGTATGATCATTTTGAATATTATCTTTTCTTGTATGGTTACACATTCATCTTAACGTACACATTTCAGCTACCCCATTTTATGTTCATGTTATCCCTTCAAAACTTAACATTCATTGTCAATCTACCATATAGTACTGTTGGTCTTATAGCAATGCAATAAAACTTCCTTTTTACCTTATGGGATACTTTTTAATCGCAAAGAACCCTTGTAAATTCCTCCACTTATAGAATCCGGGTAAAAATTGTTATGATTTAAAAACTTCTACGGCACATATTTTTTCAACATTAACGTGAGGGTAGTGAAAATTGTTATGTTGTTAAAACTTAACTTCAAGGAAGACATTGCTCCATGAGACCATGTATAAGAGTTTGTAATATCAAGTGCTCCTTCACGAATAATTAAATGGCCACAGGCCACCCTTTATAATTTTATATAATTATATTTCAATTCAATATTTTACTGCACTATATATGACGTACTACACATCAACTTGTTGGTTGCGCTTTTGACCGAATTGCTGGCCTCTTGACGTAAGATTTCACTTCCAAAGGTTATTGTTGCTTCACACCAATTGTTCGCCGAAAGAGAAGTGCATTAAAACATACACAACGTCATTCATATTTATAATACACATTAATGCCCAATGCACTCTTTTCGTTTAAAATAAGTGCAAATATCTCATTGGAACAAACAAACACAAGGTAGGAAAAGTTATTATATACAATAACCAAACACATCACAGGCATGACCCCTACAATCTGTGGGGAGGCATCACTAGCCGAATAATACTTAATTATGCAAAAAGTATGTCCATCACCACAAATTTGTACTTAATCGTATAGCAAGTATATGTGTGTGAGCGTGTCATATTCTACATTGACTGAATTTAGTCAACATTTTTTAGTTTTGAGTGAGACTCGTATACACACACGGAGACGACACTTTAACTTGTAGCTCTCATGGTATGTGGATATGATATACTCCATCCAGTTCTAAATATAAGGTTAAGTTATTTTTTATGGGGATTAAGAAAGTCAAACAGACCTATTAATTATAATATATATTATATATATGTAATTATATTATAATTTAGTTTATAGGTAAGGTAAATTAATTTTGAGAATAAATGATATATATAAATACTTTAAAGTGATTTATTTAGTATCTTTAATAACTCTTAAAAAGGTAACTTTATATTTTATTTAGGACTGGAGAGAGAGTATATAATTCAGAATTTAGTTATTAGTTATAGCAAGTTCAAAACAGCCCATTTGATACCAAAAAAACTTATTAGGTTATTAAATTTAATTTTAATTAGAATTTGGGGGACATATAAATGTGATTGAAAATAGCCCTTCACTCAAAATCCTAAAACATAGGTCTGACGATAATTCGTTTTACTTATATAATGTAAGTTTTTTTAAAATAATTATTATTTCAACTGGAGCATTTGGGGTTGAATATAGTATGATCTAATATCAATTTTGATGAAATAGATCGAAGTTTGGCAGCTTAATGGCGACCTCCCGAATTTAAATCTATATGAATATGGAAAAATATTTTTTGAATTTGTTTGATAACACTAAAATCTGACCCTGATAAATAGTAATATTTTTTAAAAAAATTATGTGAAACTATTAGAAAAATAAATGATGTAATTAGGAATGCCAATTTTAAGATTTTTTAAGTCAAAAGTATGACTTTATATGCAAAAACCAAGCTTACAAAATTTGCGTGGTTAAACTACTTCAAAAGCTGTGCATGTATAAATGTGTGTAGGTGTGAAAAATATGACAACTTGCCTAAATTTCAACACTCCAACTATTCAAGGGTTACATCGCCCCTTTCTATAGAATTTTTTTGCACGTACAAATTTCATATAATAGTACAAGAGATTATGATCAATGGTAAATATAAAAAATTGTAGCAACCAATATTATTCACATAATGTAAGAGCACTTCACCTTTAAATCTCTATACGTTGTACAAAGCCCAGATCTAATTTAATTAGTTATACTAATGTTGGAGTTCATCCAAGCATCACATGCACAAGTTAAGTCAATTTAAGTCGACTTATCAAACTTCATAAAAGGATTTTATATATAGACACACACATGGTGAGGAACATTAAATCACTTTTTTGAATTACTTTGAGTATATTAAACGGATACGTCTCATATTTTACGGGTGTTGCTAACATTTTATACATACAATGACATATTGGGGAAGAGGGATGGTTCATGAAAATGATAATTAGTGGGTTCTTTGAATCTATCTTGGGAAGCTATATGGGGATAGATCCACAATATATGGTGGTATATTTGTAAAAAATTTTGATGTTTCTCTCTCTTCGTCTTCCGATAGTTTTTACCATTTGTTGGTAACATAAAAAATTTACCGTCCAAAAGCCACATAACCAATCAAATTACAATTGGTCGAGCCTTGGAAATTTAAGCGTTATTTTGGTTTACCAGTTAAACTTAAGTTGAATACATTGCACTCTAAAATCCAAATACATAGTATCTACTATTCCAAACCCTTTTCCACACGTTTCTAATTATAATTATGTTTTCAATTTTTAACCAGAAAATTATTTCAAAGATATTTCTTTGAAGCGCTCAGACTTGAAAAAGGAAAAAAGTTAAAAAAAAAAAAAACAATATCATTTTTCAAGTGATGATTACAGAAGGTAAAGTCTCATGATTGAAACAAGGTAATAAAAATTTATTAAAATATCTTTATCTACATAAATCGCGAAGTCATAGTGTTTCATATTTATAGACGTTATTCGTCATATAATTATCATCTTTAATAATAATATTATCATTTTCTAATAACATTCAGTCAGAATCTCGATTTCAAGTTTATGGCTTCTTTTCAAGGAATTGGATTCTTTTGTATGATATATATATATATATATATTAAAAATATACTGATATAATTCAATCTTGTTAATTGAAGAGGTGTTTTTTATATATATTTTCAAAGCTCACATGTACGAAAGCTGTAACCCGACCATACTATTAGTCTAAACCGTTCAATATTTTTGGGAAAATTAGAACTTAGGTGTTGGTAATCTTGATTAAATTTAGATTTGATTCATTTAATTTAAAATGTTATATTCAAGTCTTTCTAATTTAGATTATTACTACTGTAATCTCTATCATTTTTTTTTTTGTTAAAAAGGGAATCTATCTTAAATTTACTCTTCAGTTGATGTTCATGTTAGAAAGACGAGACGTTTGTTAAGTTTTCCTTTGTTTTGGAAAAGCTCTGATATGATTTACCTGTTCGAGAAATTGTTATGCAATATGTTTTTTTTTTTTTGATCAACATTATGCAATATGTTTTTGACAGCTACAAACTTATATTTTTAATATGAAAGTGACATTTTGTCGTTGATTTGTCTAGTTTTATATAACTCAATTGTTTTATTTAGTGTTGATTTAGTTTAATTCCAAATATACTACCATAATTGTGCTTCATTTTGGGAATTCAAAATTCCAATTATGAAGAGATACTTTTGTTTTTTTTGGGGTGGGGGGACAAAACATTAGGACCTAAGTGCCAATAAAATGAAATTTTAATTTGAGGGAAAAGTTTTGTTCTCCTTTAAAGAAGAAATGTGACCCATAATAATGAAATCAAATAAAATGATTTATATTTTTTAATTGAAAGAATAACATTTAAGTCCTTTATTCTCATCTTAAGAAATTGTTAATACAATATACATTATAATTATTAATTATTCATCTTAGTAGGTTGTGTTAAGGCTTAAGCATCAAAACCATAATAATTCTATTATCAGGGATCCAAATTTAATTTTTATGAAAATTTATCTTTTTGTCCTTCAACTTTATTCCACTTATATATAACTCAGTTCTTCTATATATGACTTATTATAATTCAATCTCTGCACATTTGGCTTGCCTATAACTCACTCTCTCATCTTTTAAAATTTTTTTAAGTGAGTTCGGAGTTATCATACATGACAAAAATACCTTCCAACTCAGCTCCACACGAAATTCTTTCACCTCACAGCTCCACGTCAGGGGCTACTATCCTTTTTTTCAGCTTTACCCACCTCACCCCACCGGACTCCCTTCCCCTGCCATTCTGCCATTCCTCTTATTCATTTATATGTGTATATGTAGTGTTAAGATCCAGTTCTCTCTTCCCCTGCCATTCTGTCTCCTCTTCATTAATATGTGTATATATGTAGTGTTTAGATCCAATTTTGTCTCAAAATGACGGGGAAGAAAGTTTGGTGGGGTTGGGGTGGGTGATCCTGTAAAAATTAAAAGGAGTGCATATGCTGGGGTGAGGAAGGGTTTTTTTTTTACTAGATACCACTTTCTTTCTTATTATTAGTCCATCTTAACTATTTCTCATATACCAAGGAGTTGAATTTATAGCATTAAATATATCATATTCTTAAAAAAAAATTTCAACTCTACCCTTATTTAAGAATATATGTTAAAATAATGTTTTATATACATTATAAACATTCTTTCTCAAACATTCTTTCTTCTTTTCCCTATTTCTAACATAGGGGTAAAATAATTACAGTAGTATTAATTGATCTTGAACTGGACTTATATTTTGAAACAAAAAATTTGTGGTAGTTGGACTTATAATAAAGAATAGAGTGGTATGATGACTTAGGACTAACTTATAAAAAGTTGAAGGTTGAGGAATCGAGTCATAGGCAAGTCAAAAGTTCAGCGACTCAGTTAAAACAAATTATAGTTAACGACTGAGTTATAAGTTAGTTATTATATTTTTTTGGTCCCTGAAGTTTGACCTAATTTTAGTTTTAGTCCCTCAAGTTTGAAACAATATGTTTCGATATTTCTAGGGTAAAACCATCCAAATTTTTTAACTTATGCAGACCAATGTTTTAAAAAAAATGCAACTTTTAGGAACAAAACCTCTCATATAAAATTTGATAAACTAAAACCAAAATGTAGGTAAAATTGAGGGACCAAAGTTATACTCCCTCCGGTCTTAATTATAAGACCACTTTGACTTTTTTGACTTTTTTCTAGTAAAAAAAAAGTAGCTTCAGTCCCAAAAAAAATCTTTTTTCTTCAAAACTAATTTATTTTACTTATAAACTAAACTATAATCTAATTTCATGTGACATATGTTATAATTTAGTGGTCTAATTTGCTTCCTTGAAGTTTTTCCTTGAAGTTTTTGCGTAATTTTATCTTCAAAAAGCTGAAACTGTTAATACATGTGATTATCTCATTTATCTGGATCTTCAGGTCCTGAGTGTCCGGTGGTTTTCCGTCAGTGGGACCCACTTTGCTTGGCGGTTCCCCGACCCCACCTTGCCACCGCCTTTTTTCTCGCGACGTCAAATAAATGCTGTCCCAAAATTCAATATGTATATACATGGAAAAGGCAAAGAAAGACTCCTCAATTATAAAAAAGATAATTTAATACATCGAATTTTAAAAAGAATGGATCAATACAATTGACTGAAATGTCTAATATAAAATTAAAAGGAAAAATCCTAAAAGGCATCAAAGATCTTCTTCTTTATTTTCAGAATTGTATAAGAGAATATCAACTTCGGCTAAAGAATTACTAATATGCTCTAACCACATTGGTATTCCTTTATACCATTCTGGTAATGAAGAGGAAGATCTTTGAAGGTTTTTTAGACTTTTCCTTTTAATTTTGTATTAGACACTTCAATCAATTATACTGATCCGTCATTTTTAAAATTCGGTGTATCAATTTATCCTTTTGATAATTGAAGAATTTTTATTTATCTTTTTATGATGCGTGTGTGTATTCATCTTGATCCATTGGAGGTAAGAGATCTTTGAAACAGATCAATTAATAAGGGTTTTGAGATTTTTCATTATACTCCTATATATTTTTTATTTTACTGCACTGTTCAGTATTCACTCATCCGTTTTAAATAAAAAATTTAGTTGAGTTTTATTTTTAAATTTTAAGAAAGTTATATAAATTGATTTGTCTAAATTTTTTTAAACTAATTTGTTTGACTTATAGACTGATATATGATATGATTAAACACCTTATTCAACTTTTTTAATATCTCAAAAAGTCAATCATGTTTAATATTAAAAAATACATGAGAATAAAGTAAGCTTAGTAATAAATAAATAAATAGTAAATTCTACACTCACGTAAAAAATTTGATAATATGATTTACAAAACATTGTCTCTCTTTTGTAATTATGACCATAGGAGTAATATCAAAAGTTTAGAAAAAATCGTTGGCAAAAAAAAAAAGTTTAGAAAAAATCTACACTTCTTTTGTGAACAAAATCAGGAACACTTTTTCGAAACCATGGAGACGAAGAGAAGGATTTAACCAAAAGCGTAGTGAAAAAGTCTATTCTTTTTTCTTTTTGTTTATCCTGGGACTTTTTTTTTTTTTTTTTTTTTTTTTTGTGGTTTTGCTTTCTTCGACACTCCCAAAGGGGTAGTGCAAATGTCGTAATGTTGTTCACAAAATTACACATAAAAACGCTGAAGTTGATGAGAATATAGAATATATAATTGCATTAAACTGCATGCACTAATTAACGAAGTGCATTATAATAACAGGTAATTATTTTATTCCTAATATCAGCTACTTATTTTTTTTAAAAAAATGATTAAGTACAAGAATTCTGGAAATTATGTTGACACGCGATCACATCCTCCAAATATTCATATTTCATGGTTTGGTCCCTGTATTATTAAAGTCCTCTGAAAGAGAAATGCCATGAAAACGAAGTGTAGGATAATATAATTTTCACTATATTGTAGGAAATATAATGAAGATAATATTAAGAATAAAAACATATCACATTATTTGTTTGAATTAATATCAGTTCCACGAATTTCAAAATATCATTGAGGAAATTTATAGAAGATCGATGCTTTGTCCTCCATGTTCGCTATTATTGAGCCATCAATTAACTCCGCAGACTATTGATGAAAACTTCTACCCATGAATCTCTCTATATATCTACATATGTACATACACATATGTGTGTGTGTAATTTTTTAACCGATGAATTATTTTGAAAAAGAATCAATGGTATAGTCAGAAGTCAGAACTGATGGCCATATCGTATAAGTCACAGTATATACATTAAATCTTGTAGCAAAACATACTAATTAGTAATCACTGTTTATACATTAAATTTTGTAGCAAAATATACTGTATATATACTATATACAACCGTCTTCAATTTGTTCCTATTTATAAGAAACATAATAGAGAATATGTCAATTTTTTGTTGTTGACTTCCTATTTTACTTTCGTTTAATTACTCATGTTAATTTCATTGCATTCACTCACACTATATCTCCCCTACCTTGCACTCTCTCTCTTCCACATTTATTTTTTTCTTACTTTTCTTATTTACTACTCTCTCCTTATAAATAATGGTAATTTTGTAAAAAAAAAAAATTAGAAGTGACAATTTGCACACATTTATAGTCTATACAGAACTCTTTGATTTACATTATTCGATTGAAAGTTTCTTATAATAAGAAAGCCAGGGAATAAATTGATAGCAAGCCATGCATGCCATAGATTAGATGGTCATTATTGAAGACAAATTGTGGCATGCGTCACGCGTGATGTCCGGAGAATTAATTATATACTCTCTCCGTTCCTAAATATTATATAAGATCTAATTATCTAATTTGATTATATTATGAAAGTTAGTTAAGGAAGTTAAAACATATTACCATAGTACCTTAACCGTCTACCTTCATTTACACATTCCATCTCTTGCTTATTTATTATTGAGGAGCATCTATAAGGATAATTTGAGGAAAAATTGAGAAAATGGAGAAATATGTCTTATATTTAGGAATAAATTCATCTCCTTAAATAAGTCATATATTTACGAATGGTGGGAGTACTAAGTTATTTACTTCATGACACATAATAGTGCATTTTCTGTAAAAAAAAATCTATTTATAATATAAGTCACTTAGAGATTTATTTATTTATTTATTTGTGATACATATTGGATATGGAGAAAAACATATATATATATATAGATAGGTTAGATTAACTAGATGCCAATGTGATTTTTTTTTTTCAATTTAAAACAAATTTAATGCGTTAACTGCTATTTTTTTGTTTTGTTGAGATTGTTGAAATTGACTTATATTTTGAACTGGGAGTAAACATTTTCCTTACTAAAGAGGGAAAATAAATAGTATCACTAAACTAAATATATTGGAATTTTCAACTCAATTTCCATGTTTTGCATCAGCTACGTCACTTGATTGGTAGATATTCATTTTCTTTTTAAAAAATAGTGGCCTAAAAAATTATTAAACTTATGAAAATTTATTTATAAAATTTTGGACATAAATGAATGTGGTTATTCATGGCAGAAAAATCAGAATGTGAATTGATTTTTAGGTAATTAATTGCCGGTCCCGTGTAAATAACTTACTAATTAAGATGAGGTCCCACAAAATCAAATAATTAGTCTCAGGTCCCTGATAGGAAGATGTTATCACATGCTTATTAAATTGTTATCGGAAAGTCAAACAGTTGTTATCGTTTGGTCAAAAATTGTTACTGACCCATAATTAAATTTTCAGTTACTAACAACTTTTGACCATGTGCGATGACAACTTTTTAGCCTGCCGATAACAACTTGAGACCTGATGATCACAACTTTGTAACTCTTATTCAATAACAACTTAATAAGCTGGTGATAACAACTTGGTGAGACCTCATCTTAATTAAGTTCCTTACACAAGACTTGTAATTAATTTTTCCTTAATTTTTTTATGTATCTTTTTCTGTTCACAAATAAAAAGAAAAAATACAAACATCAATAGTGTGATGTGGCCTAAAGAAATGGAGTCTTTTATATATATATATATATATATAACAAAGAGATTCAAATGGCTAATCAGCCAATACCAAATAGGCCATTACAGTCTTCATGAATAATAACAGAAAGCTCAGTCAGTGGACGCACTACAGGAAAATATCCTGGGACGATGCTAATAGTTTAGAGAGAGAAAAACCCAAGGAATATGGGTTTTTAATAGAAAGATAAATTTTCTACGTACAAGGCTATTTTACGTTGAAGTTATTCCTATTTGTTATATGTTTTGAAGAATGAAATTGAATGAACCTGAGAATAAAATACAAATAAGTCGCCATTAAAAAAGGATACGGAATGGACTTATGTCACGTTTGGTTGGATGGAAGTGGGAGGGTGTGAAGTGGAAGTGAAACTCATCATTTGTGTGTTTGGTATAGTTGAAGTCAGTTCTCTAGAGAACTTACTTCCATAAAAATGATGGAAGTCCCAAAGAAGTGAATTCCACTTCCCATGAAACTGAAGCATTCCCTATTTGCCCCTCTCCCTTCTTCCTCGTGAAACTACCTTCACCCCATGAGGAGGATGGAAGTCGACGCGGTGGACAATGGAGGTAGATGGAGGTCGGCAGTGGTGGATGACGGTAGCGAACGATAATAGATGACAGCAATGGATCCTTCTCCCTCTGTGATTTGGGGGTCGACAGTCTCCTCCTTGCCACTACCCACTCGCTGTTGACCTTACTTCAGCCTTGTCGCTCGCGCTGGCCTCAAGTTTCTTCGATGGCAACGGTGGGTAAATAAGTGACGACAAGGAATAGATCTTTGAATCTAGCTTCCCCCTTCGATTTCAGTGTCTTTGATTTTTCTAGCTTTGCTGCCTTCGATTTGGATCCGGTATTGTTTGTAATTGTCACCGTGATTTCTGCGTTAATGGTGGTCTAATAGCTGGTTGGCGATAGTTGAGAGGGTTGAAGGTGGAAGATTGTTTTTAGGTTTGAGGGTATTTTAGTATTTTCACATTATAAATGTATATTTTAATTAAAAATTATATCTCACTTCCATCCTTTTACCAAACATATTTTAAAGCCCACTTCCACTTCCACATCCACTTATAATTCCCCTTCCAAATTCATAAAAAACTCTTCCATCGTACCAGACAAGGCATTAGGGTTTTGTCAATGAAAAATAACCTTTGTTAAATTAATTATATAAACTAATAAAAAAATATATAATATGTTATAAGTTGAATTATTTCAGCAAAATTCTTAAATCAGATAGTGAACTTTTAAAATTCTATGCAGAGTATGAATGTACATATCATCATTGTACAAATAGTGATATTACATAATGAGCTAATTCCTTTTAATTAGTTCACCGGTCATCAATCAATCATCGATGGACGAAATTGAAAAGAGGGTTAATGTAATTTTTGGTCCATATAGTTTGATCTAATTTAGGTTTTGGTCCCTGCAGTTTTAAACAGGAGGTTTTGGTCCCTCAAATTATACTCCATCTATAAGGTTAGTCCCTTCAATTTAAAAAGGACCTAAGGTGTTAAGTTTTGCTGAGGTGTCAACTAACACCGTTTGTTTTGCTTATTTGGCTGCTGACTTGGACTTGTGATTTTAATATTAAAATTAAAAAGCATTCCCTTCTCCCCCACAGCATCTGAAACTCCCGAACCCATATACCTTCTTCGGAGGCTGTGGGGAAGAAGGCAATGCATTTTAAATTTTAATATTAAAATAATAAGTCCAAGTCAACAGCCATATAAGCAAAACAAACGGTGTTAGTTGACAATTCAGCAAAACTTAACACCGTTAGGTCCTTTTTAACATGTAGGGACTAACCTTATAAATGGAGTAAAACTTGAGGGATTAAAACCTCCTGTTTGAAACTACAGGGACCAAAACCCAAATTATATCAAACTATAAGAACCAAAAATTACATTAACCCTTGAAAAGATTTTAACATGTTTGGTTTATCACCGAACAGGATGCAATAAATTGTTAATTTTTACAAATGGATTTCTAGAAAATGCAAACAGTAGCGTTTCCTAAACATGCTTTGAAAAATAGTGAGTTGATCCACTTAGCCAGCCAATCTATTTTAATCCTCTTGGTTACAGTAGCTTTTTTTTTATTATTATTTAGACATCAAATGACATAATGGAACGATGCATGTAAGTAGGGTTGGAAATAGGTTAGGCTTAGGTAGGCTTTACTTAAGTAGGTCTGGGCCTGTATATATGCCATTTTTTCGGCCTGGGTCTGGGCCTTCAAAAGGCCTGATAAAACCTGAAGCCTGTTTAAAAGCCTACTTAAGATGTAAACATTTAAAAATATATAAAAACTTTTCACCAAAAAAAAACATTTTAAAAACTTATGCATTTAATTCCATATATAACCCTTCAAACCTATTTGAAAAGTCTATGTATTTTTCAGAAAGTATTTTTTCCATAAAAATATATATTTTTCTCTTACTTTTACTACGGAAACCGTGATAAGTTATTTTTATTGAGATTATAATATTTCATTTAAACATAACCGAAATAAACTTGTAAGTTGTAAAAATTATTATGTTTTAAAAAATCATACAGAGTAGAAAAGAGTAACTGAGCTAGCACTCTATTTTAACTAACTAAAAGGAAGAAATCAAAAAGAGGTGAACAACTACTAATTAATAAAAAAGTTCAGTTTTGTGGATAAGCAATGAGATGTGAAGTTTAGAATTAAAGTTCACTTGGCAATGTTATAAATAGTTTATATAATTAATTTAATTTATGTTATACATAATAATATAACTTTAAATAAAACTAAATAGGCCAGACCTATAGGCTTGTAGGCTATGCTTTAAGAAAAAAGGCCTGACCTATTTACCTAAATAGGCTTATCAATAGGCCTGAATATGAGCCTAACCTGTTTATTAAATAGGCTAGGCTAGGCTTTATGTAGGCCAGGCCGTAAGCCCCTTTTAAATGTCTGGTAGTAATTAGGGAGAAATTCTTGCAAAAACTAGGAGCAACACATTATTTATGGCCGGCCCAAATTAAAATACAATAAATCATATCATGTAATATAGGATAGAAAAACAATTGCAGAGATGGCAAAGTAATTTCAAGTAGAGAAAAATGATGGCAATAATTTATTAAATGCCATGGATTCATGGATTTTTTTTAAAAAAATATATCAATTGATAATCAGGGCCTTTTCTTAATCTTATTATTGAATATTCGAGTAATTGACTACTCTAGTTTTAGGTTCGTGACTTCTCCTCCCAATACAAATGTCTCATTTGAGACTCAAACACAAGACCACAAAAAATTTAGCGGGGCCTTACATAGTTAGACCGACTATATATTGGTATTGATAGAATAATTTCTCCTAAGGGAGAATTTCAATATAGGACCGCTGTAGCCAATTAATTTCAAAATATGACCAAAAGATTCTGAAAATATCACTTGAATCTTGTGGGAGCAAACTGAAATTAAATTGAGAGGAGAAAAGACAACATTGACCCCACGTGTCAGAAAGAAAGAGTGTCGGAGGGAAGAGAGGGTGAGAGGAATATTTGTTTATTTATTTAGGCTTGTTCAAATGAGTTTTCTCTTGTTCATAGGAGTTTTTCCTTATTCATATGACTATTTTCCTTGTTCGTGTGAAAATGAGTGGGATGTGTGTGTGTGAGAGAGAGAGATGCGTGTTACAGAGAGAAAGAGAGTGTGTGTGTGTGTGTCAAAGGAGAGGGAGATGAGAGGAATATTTGGTTTTTTATTGATGCTTGTTCAAATGAGCTTTTTCTTATTCATATGAGTTTTTCCGTGTTCAAATGACCATTTTCCTTGTTCATGTGAAAATAAGCGGGGTGTGTGTGTAAGAGGAATATGCATGTCAGAGAGAGAGTGTGTGAGAGATGAGAGAGAGTGTCAGAGAAGAGAGCGGGTGAGAGGAATATTTGGTTTTTTATTGAGAGTTGTTTAAATGAACCTTTTTTTATTCATATGAGTTTTTCCTTGTTCAAATGACGATTTTCCTTTTTCGTGTAACCATGAGTGGGGTCTGTGTGAGAGAGAGATAGAAGAGAGAGAATATCAGAGAGGCCATGTGGGGGGTGTGACAATTTTTGTCTTTTTTCACATCAATTTAATTTCGCTTAAAAACCTTAAATCTACAGTGACATCTTAAAGTGTTTTTATCATACATTTTAATTAATTGGATACAGCAGCTGCAGCTGCAGTCTTATATTAAAATTCTCCATTATCCTAACTTAGGATGGGAAAATGTTGGCAATAAAAAGAAAAGGTTAGAAAAACGAGAGCCATATAGGAAGGGAGGTGACACGTCAGACACACGTGTCAAAGGCGTGCATGCAAGTGCTGTTGGGGGAGAAGGGTCCCACCCACATAAGGGGTCACCTCGCAATGAAAATACTTTATTATTATTATTTTTCTCTTATTACTCATTCCGGAAAAACCTCATCTTTTGCTTTCCCCATTATTAAAAGGGTCCCCACTCCTCTCTCCCTCACTCTATCCACTCGCCTCCATCTTCTTCTTCTTCTTCTTCTTTCACCTGAAAATGGTGGCTCTTGTTTCCCAAGACAATGTGGTCGCATTGGTCTCTCGTACCGGCCGTGAATTGCAGCGTTACCGGAAAGGTCGCCGCCAAGTCGTCGGGTTCGTCTCTTTTTCCCAGATTCTGTACTTCATACATTCTTTACCTTATTTGGTTGATTCCTTTATGGTTTTGGGTTTCTGGGTTTTGTGGGTAGCTGATTGAAGACAGTTTTAGGAGCTAAAGGTTTCACCTTTCTCCTGGGTTTCTTTCTTTCCTTCTTCACACTAAGTGTGCTGATTTGCTCTGTGGTGAAGGGGTTTTATTTTGGTGGGAAATCGAACTGATTGATTGATTTGTTATTTTGTGGCTGAAATTATGTGCAGGTGTATACCATATAGATACAAGGTGGAGGAGGAAGGTTCCATGGAGACGTCGGAAGAATTTGAAGTTCTGGTGATTAGTTCTCAGAAAGGCAAAGGGATGCTATTTCCAAAGGTATTTTTTAATTTAATTTCCACCCATCCACCTTCTTAGTCAATAAATAACGCCCAAATGAGACATTTTCATCATGACCCTTATGTTTTAGTACGTTATTAATAACTTGGTTGACCAAAACCAGGGAGGCTGGGAATTAGACGAATCCAAAAAGGAGGCAGCTGTGAGAGAAACCATTGAAGAAGCAGGAGTGAGAGGCATTGTTGGGGTAAGCAAACAACCAAATAAAACATAACAAAACAAGCCCCTTTACTTCTTTCTGCTTCATGATTCACAAATACACATGTTAATCTGATTCAGATTCTGTATATTTACATGTTGTGTGATTTGGTTTCAGGGTAAATTGGGAAAGTGGAGCTTCAAGAGCAAAACCCATGACACCTTCTATGAAGGCTACATGTTCCCTCTTCTTGTCCAAGAACAACTTGAACTCTGGCCTGAGCAGAACTTCAGGCAAAGAATCTGGGTAACTGTGATAGTTCAATCAATGAATCAATCACCTTTTTTCTAGTATGGAATATGGTTAGGCTCATTAATTATCAGAATTTGAATTCAGTTTTGGTTTTGATTTTGATTGGGTGTAGATGAGTGTTGAGGAGGCAAGAGAAGTGTGTCAGCACTGGTGGATGAAGGAAGCATTGGACAGACTGGTGAATCGTTTGAGGGCTAATTATAGGAAGATTGGAGGAGACAAACAAGAAGGTTGTTTGGAGATCAATGGAGATGTAAACTGTGACTTGTAAATAAATGGTAGAGAAATTAGAGAGAGGCTTCTATATTTTGTCTTTTTGTTCTCTCTCGGATCTTAACAACTGTGATGATCAGGAAGAGTAGGGAGGAGGAGGAGGGAGGATGAAAAGTGAGAAAACCCCATGATTCTGCAATTGTACTGCAAGATGATGTTGATGATAGAAAGATGATATAGTAGTAAATAATTTTTCTAGATCAGATCAGATTAGTGTTTTTTGTGTTTTCTTTTATGATTTGGCTTTGGTTGGAATCTGATTCTTTGTTTTTTGTGGGGATTCCAATTTTAGTCTGTTCACTCTAATTTATCAGAGTGCAGATATGAACCCCACTTTGGGTTTTGTTTCACCGGAAAAGAAAGTGTTGTGTAGTTACTGATGACTCTCTGGAGTTAATTCCGATGCGTTTCTGGGTATACTAATTGATTGAGTTTCTAGAATCCACCAAATGCACAGATTCTTTATGTTGGGGTGTCGTCTTCATCAAACTAGTAAAGCAACTGCAAAACTACAAATATAATCAAGCAATACTAGAAAGATTTTTTTTTTTAATTAGTCTTATTGTTATTTGTGGGGTTAAGGATTTTGGTAGTATTTGGGAAATCAAATTTAGGTTTTAATAAAATAATTAATTATACATTTTTACCCACAGACATGTGGGCTCGTTGCTAAACTCAGGTATTAATTTCTGCCCCATTATTGTTCTGGGTATACTAAAGTGAATGTAAAAATGGAAGAATTGCTACTAGTAGAATCTAGTTATAGTTAAAATCATATGGACACAAAAAAATTCACATCAGTTGTGATAATTAACTAACTGCCTCTAATTTTTGTCAATCTTGGGATCATATAACTATTTATAGCGTATCTTTATTTTCAAAATAGTTGGTGTGTAAATAAAAGTTATGTGAAGCTGAACAGAGTTATTACATTCAATCAGGGTAAATGATATGTAAATAAAGGGTAACAGTCACTGGATGAGTTTAATGTGTTGCTGAATACTTGGACTTACATGAAGTTTCAACTGAAGGATGCCACTATGTATAACCGTGACACCAACAATTATAATGTTTACTCCTTGATTACAGTTAGCCAAGCAAAAGAAAAGTAGAAAACTACATTTGATGCCTGCTAAGGGTAGGCTCCAGACTTGTGCTTGATATAAGGCTTAGTAAACTAATTTAAGAAAATTAAAGAAGTTAAATAAAGTATTTAATTATATCAAATGTTACATGATATTATAAGTTAGGTAAATTTGTTTGAAGAAAAATAATAAATATAGAAAATAAAATGAAAATGTAAGAAATTAGTTTGAAGATTAAATAATAAATATAAAAAAATAAAATAAAAAGTATCTTAATTTAAGAATGCAAGACACCAATTCATTTTTTTTTTCACAAGCCATCATTCCAAGAAGGTGAGCTATTTTAAACTCTAAACTTTGGGCCATGCGTTGGACGTGGCCCAAAAACCCCCATTTTGAGGGCGAAAGTGTGGGCTGGGCCGTCCCCTCTTTTTGTGGCTTACTGCTTCTGTGGTTATTTGGTCCTAGCATTTTTAAGATAAGCATGACAAAAACCGGAGAACCCCTCCTTTTCTTTTACATTCTTTCCCCTCTTTTTTTCTCTTAATAGTTATTAGATCCACTTTAAATGGTTCAGATTTGGTGTAATTTTTCTTTTTATTACATAAAATTTTAATAATGATATTATAAACATCAAATCTGGACCATTTAAGGTAGATCTAATGGCTATTAAGGAAGAAAATGAGAGAAAATAATGTAAGGAAAAATGAGGCGTTCCTCTCCCGACAAAAATGGGAGAGAGTAACCCCTCATTTTCCTTTCCCACTCTTTCCCTCATTTTTCCTCTTTATAACCATTAGATCAATACTTTAATAGTCTAAATTTGACATTTTATTAATTTGTGATCAAAATGTTAAATTATAAAAAGAAAAACAATTATTTATATGTAAGTTGATGAATTTTGATATGAATAACTTAATACTATAGTAAAGAACATACAATCAAGTATTTAATATGGAGTAAAATCTAGATTATTAAATTGTTAATCTAATAGTTATAAAGAGGGAAAATGAGAGAAGAGGGAAAAGAAAAGGAGGGGCCGGGTTCCTCTCCCATAATGTAATACTAAATTAAATAATATACAATTAAGTATTTAATATAGAGTAAAATCTGAATTATTTAATTATTGATCTAATGGTTATAAAAGAAAAAGAGGAGAAGAGGAAGGAAAAGAAAACTAGGTGTTTCCAAAAGGTACTCAAGGTATCACATCCACCCTCATTTTCTCATTTGTGTCATACCCAACACGTCATGAAAAATCCTGTTTGGATCGGATTCACAGAATGAAATATCCGGGCATCTCATAATTCCTTTTTCACAGATTCACATGTTCACACCGCTCGATTAGTGCGATGCCGCATTTGTTATTTTCTGTCTTCTTTCCATAAAGCTATCTTCATCTACAAATACTGAAAAAAGCACAACCCTTAATACACATATATAAAGCTTATTTTGATGTGGAATCTCTAAATCTGATCTCAGTAATTCCAATATATTTTTATATTGGTGTTCTATACTCGTCGTCTGGAAAGTGCATCATATTTTTCTCCGTTCAAGCAAAAAACCAGTGCAAGCTTATTCAAGAGAGGCTGACAATAGAGCAGATAAATTATAACTAAAAATTCATGCAATTACCTCATGATTGTTTTATAATTAATTAACTCAGGTGACTGGTTACAAAATTTGTGATATAGTTTTTGTTTATAAAATATGAATAATATTACGGATTGGCCTTTTCTCTGTTTGGGATCACATGTGTATGAGGCAGGGTGAAAATGGGGTGTGTGTGTGTAAAAGATTCCATGCATATTCCAATTCAACCCTAGCTTTCGGAAGTGATAAGTAGGGGTGTTCAAAAGTTTATCGCCCATCCCGTCCCGATCCCATTTGTTTTGGGATGGGACAAATTTTTGGTTGTGGGACAGGATGGGGTCGTTCCATTCTCATCCCGTTAGTATTATATTTTTTTATCAATGAATTGGAGGAGTATGATGACGACACTTATGTACATAAACTCTAGCCACCATATTTACACTAGAAGTTAAACTGAGCTGGGTTGAAAAGCAACACAATTTTATTCAACACACTCATCAATATCAAAAACAGGATAACTGAAAACTGAGAGCAACCAGTGCAACTCAATGGTTTTTGTTTAATGTTGGACAATAACATTATCATGGGCTAAATAAAAGCCGTTACATCCAAATGAAATCGTTCGAATCCAAAACACACTTTTCATTATGAGATGTATACAAAGAATTGGATAAAGAATAAATTAAAAGGGGGAAAAATATTTATACCTCGTTCTCTAATTTACATTAAGCTCCATTGACATAGAAAATATATATTTTTGTTATTATATGTTGAATTTGATAATGTTTTATTATGTTGTCAAGACAAAAAAATTGTTAGAATAATAGTATTTTATATAAGTCCATAGTCAAATTTTTTTGTGCAATATTGAACTCATATTTTTTTTTACGAAAATGGAATTTTATTTTTATTTGTAAAAAGAAAAAAAATAAACGGAAAATTCCTGTCCCGTTCCATCCCGTTCGTGACGGAATAACTATGAGACAGGAAGGGACATGAGACGAAAAACCTGTCCCGTCCGCCTTTAAACCTAAACAATTGAATAATATGGTTTAATTTTATTACACGTTAAAGTAGTATCTAACATCCTGATATTACTTTCCACTTGAATCCAAAATCACCCCGATTTTATCTATGATCCATTCATCGTCCTTATGTTCTTTTTATGGTGTTTCCATACTCAAATTTTTAAATTTTATTTAGCATAAGTTATAAATAAGATCAAGTAACTGACATGGATGCAACTGTACAATAACATATTGAATATACTACGGTGCCAGTACACCATAAACAAAATTAGGACACTCGACGCTATCGTTAAATAACATTACTGTGTTGGATCATATATACTTTACCCTTAATAAATTATAAACATTCACTTTATTCAAAAAATTTACTTCATCCGTTCATAAATATAAAACCACTTGATTTTTTGTTTTTTTTAGAGAAATTAAAAAAGTTAAATGATCCACTTAATCATAAAGTATTTGGTATATCATTTGATTATATGTTGGCTTATAAGTGAAATATACTACTAGTTTAGAGAAAAAAAATTCAACCAAACCAACTTACAAGTAACTAATTTAGTTTTCTTAGTTTTGTTCTTAAAAAATCAACTAGATTTTATATTTAGGAATTGAGGAATTATTTATTTGAAAATTTTGAATTGGGAAGTGTAAAAGCTATTGAAATATGTGTGTGTAGAAGTATTTTTGCTGTAAGAAAAAGGCATGGATAATTTAAGCAATAATTCAAACCAACTATTGATCTCTTATAGCTAGCTTGCTCTCTCAAGTGTTTCTGAATTTCAAATATAAAACCACCAAACCAATCAACCCTCTACACACACACATCATTCAACTCCAACCTCTTCCTATATCTCCATCATCATCTCTCTCCCTCTCTCTCTCTAGCCATGCATCCTCTCCCACTTCCACTCATATTCCTCCTCCTTACCACCACCATAATCTCTCACACAAACTCCCACTCCCACCCACCCTCCTCCTCCTTACCGGAGACCTTCATATACGGCGGCTGCACCCAACAAAAATACTCACAAGACTCCCCATACGCCGCCAACCTCCAAGCCCTAAAAACCTCCCTTCTCACCTCAGCCACATACTCCTCCTACTCCAACCTCACCGTCCTCTCCTCCTCCGCCATCTACGCCCTCTACCAATGCCGTGGCGACCTCCCCGCCGCCGCCTGCTCCTCCTGCCTCTCCCATGCCCTCTCCCGTATCTCCTCTCTTTGTCCCTCCACCTCTGGCGCAGCCATCCAACTGGATGGCTGCTTCATCAAGTATGACAACGTGTCCTTCGTCGGTGTCATCGATAAGGCGGTGGTTTTTAAGAAATGTGGGCCCTCCGGTGGTGGTGGTGGTGGTGTGGGGAGTGTGGAGGCTGTTTTGTATGGGATTTCGGGTTCGGGTGGGTATTTTCGGGTCGTCGGGTCGGGTAATGTTGCGGGTGTGGGCCAGTGTACGGGTGATATAGGGTTGGATCAGTGTGGGGATTGCTTGTCGGAGGCGATCCAACGGCTGAGGAGTGAGTGTGGGAGTGGTGAGTATGGGGATGTTTTCTTGGGGAAGTGTTATGCTAGATTCTCTGTTGGTGGTGCCCATGCTTATTATGAACAACCCAAGGCCAATAACGGTAAGCCTCGTATAATTTTATTCTTTATTTCATTTTCAAAATTAAGACTATGTTATATATATGAAAAAATTACTGAAAAATGTCCACCCCAGTGTTGCAAAGATGTCTAACGATACAAATTTTTAGGTTGTAACTCTTCTATGATTGTATGTAACATATCTTCAATTATACAGTTATTGGAGATATATTACACTAGCTAAAAATAGGTTACATCTTGGTGTTTTAACAAATTTTAAATATTTTTGGACCATAAATTTTGTAACGAGGGATTTTTGAACAATGTTTCTGATTATAAATATGCATGTTTAGTTTTACTAAAATTACATGCAGTCTTTTTATGTTAACTATAGCCAAAGTTTGATTTTTGAAGAACGTGTAATTTAAGAATCTAAAAGAAATTATGTCAAATTCAAAAGAAAAAAGGGGTTAAGAGAAAACCTTATGTCATTTATTCTGTTAACAAATAGAATCGAGAATCATACTCTACCATTGTAAAATAATACGCTTATGAGCAAGATAAATGTGAGACTTTGTTGCATTTATGTGAAGCACAGGCATATTCAATATGCATTGGGATGTTGAATAGTTTGTTTATAATTGAAATAATATTAAGGGGAACTGATTATATCGGTGAATCAATAATTAGTTGCAGGGAAATCAAAGAATGGAGGAGAGAAGACATTTGTGATTATAATTGGATTATTAGCAGGATTAGCTGTCCTCGTTATTTTCCTTGCTTTCTTGAAGAGTATATGCACTCGATCACATGGTAACATCACCCAACATATCTTACTTTCTCTTTTCTTCATTCTAATTATTTTCTTTAATATGATTCAATACTACCTTTTAAACATGATACTTATGTGCCCTCTTTATATCTTTTTTCCATGCAGGCAAATAAAGTAATAAATAGTTTGTCAAACTCTGCCGCATCACAGTACACCTTCGGGTTCGCTCTTGTTCTTCCTTTTTTTTTTCTTTGCTTTTTTTCTTTTTCCTTTTCTTTATGTTATATATTTATTTTATGCTTTTTATCATCCACAATTTAAAATTCAATTCAAACTTCAAAGGGCACTCATTTGAATGCAAATTAAAGCAAAAGCCAGCCTGAAAGATTCTATTTTCCTCCCACTTTTACTAAAGCTATATATGTAGTTGTTTCATCTCATGCATCAAAAAGAAATGAAACAACTATACATACAATTATAATGATAATATTTTTTTATCATAAAGTCGAAGAAAAAGAAAATTCTTCACCGATGTATCATTGGTATATGCATCCTTGAACTTTAGGGATAAGTATGCATCCCATGATAGAATTTTCATTTGTGATTCTACCTTTATTTTTTGTAAGACTTTGACTTTATATATATATAGTTTCATTTTTCTCTTTACGTTATGCTTATACAATAATTATGAACACACATACAACGATCTGCGTGGCAAATTTACACACACATTATTTCCTAGTTTTGATTTCTTTAGGGTTAAGTTTATGTAGTGTTAATAACTCTCTTCAAGAATGGTGGCCACACTTAATTATCATTATTTTAATTTTTTTAGGATGGGACGTAGTATATTGTTTTGGAAATTTAGAAATATAGAATACGTTTATACATGTGTTCTGGCTTTTTTGAGCATGCACGCGTGGAAAGTTATGTGGCATATATTATAAGTTCCAAAAGAATATCTGCTCAAAATTTTCCTCATCGACTTTGTTTTTAATTGAAAACACACCTTTATCATTAATATATAAAATAATCGTCGGTAACCACTCACAAATATTAGGCATCAAAAAGTTTTTGAAGAAACAATTTTATCTTGTAAGTATTAAAAAAAGAGTAATTTTGCACTAAAGGTTAATATTGACCATTATAAAATTGATGTTAACTATTAATATTATATTTTATGATGATTGACAAAATTGCTATAATTTAGTTAATTCAAAGACAAAATTGGTTATCGAAAAACTTCTAAATACTCAACGTTCTTAAGTGGTAATTTTCAAAACAAAATTGCACCTTAATCCCATAATCATCATGTCGTGTGTGGAATTATATGATATTTATAATACATACATATGCTCATCACATATTATTTTCAAATTTATATACTTTATAGTAGTATATAGTTGGAGAAATTAAAGATGTTAGACACACTAATGTCACATAAATTGATCCACTAGTTACAAAGTAAACAAATTATTTAAACCACAATAAAGGTAAAATTCTAAACCTTAAGCAATTAATGTTTAGTACAGATCAGAGAAACATATATCGGAAATTCACTTGGCGTTTTCTTTTTGTTATCATTTATCTAAGGGAAGGAACTCATCCAATATGTTTGTTGAGTCAAACACACAACTACATATTTAAATTGACGTGTTTTAAGTCAAACAACGTGGATCCTTAGCTTTCTTCATCAAAACACTTTTCTCCACGTACACCAAATATTGCTTTGTGGTTAGGTTAGTATAAGGTCATGTGGTGCAATTGGCAATCATGGAAACAGTTAATTATGAAATGAATTCTATTACTATAATGGGCTTTGGTAATATATAGGTCTGCCCAAAAACTGTATGAATACGCTAATATAGGATTCTGGGTAAAATGGGCTAAATCTAATCCAAACTCCATATCATGGGGATTAGTAGGTTACATAGGCCAACCCCACCAACCATATCGTATTAATTTTTTAATATAAAATTTAAGTAATTTTTAAAACCTAAATACTGCAATAACACATGGAATCAACTAGAGCACGAAACCTATTTTAAACCCACACATTATATATCTTACTCCTTTTTTTTTTTGCCAACATACATAATTTAATCATAATTATTCTAAAAAAGCCTAACATTCTTTGATTTAACTTTTTATCCACGCCATATTTAAAAAAAAAAAAAAAAGACTCATACTTGTGCTGTTTTCTTCTCAAGTTTTTGGAAAAAGAAGGGAAAGGGCTTATATGGGCCAACCTATAGGTTAAATGAACTAGTTAGCTTATGTATTAATGTAGATGTTGTTAAACAACTGCTACAATAAGAAGCACCTTTCTTTAAAGAAAAAAAAAAAATCGGATGACTTTTTTTCCAGCCCAAATATCCACAAAAAAGTACTATTAAGTTAATATACATAACCAACACGTCAGGAATGTGGTCGCAAGATATGCATTCATCATGCACTGGCAGCTGCAATTTTTGTTTTTGTAATTAAATAATATCAGAATTACTTTTATTTATTTTTAATTGAAGTATAATATTATTCTTAAGCCAGATCAACAAGTAATCAATCCATCACTACACCAAAAGCTTTTATTCTTATAAATCGGTTATGGAAAACTTTAACGTCGATTTTATGAAGACATGCAATCAAATAACGTATTTTTATTAATAGACTTGGGTTACACAATAGATATAAAAAGTGAAATTTTACAATGATTACATAAGAAAATTGATATAGAAAGTAAACTTTCTCCGTGGATTAACTTGTTATGCTCTCCACTATATTGTAGGTTTTCATTTTTCAATTTACACGTATGAATATGAATGTGTAAAATAAAATCTATAAGAAATTATGTTATTTATAAATTTCCATCACAGTTAATTTTTAAATTTGGGTAATCACACAGAATTAAAACTGTCTATTATTATTATTTTGTAACTTCAAGAATAAAAATTTTAAAAATAAAAATCAGTGCACTGATTATAATTATGATACCTTGAGTTTGATGTGATAAAAATATCTTCTTTTTTTTGGCAGAAGATAAAAATATATCACAAAATTGAAGCATTGATTGAACTCCTATCCTATGCTTTCAATACCAATGATAAAGTATGAGCAGAACATTTAACCAAAATAAAAGCATTTTTATCTAACATTTGTACTATGAGAAAACCGATTTGAGTTGCCAATGAAATGAAAATAAAAGGCAGGTATCATTTGAAATTTCAAGAACATTGGGGGCTTGTTTGATACAAGGGATTTGGAATAGAGGGTTGGGAAAATTTTGTGGGTTGAATTTTAAAAACTTCAAGAAATTGGGTTATAAAATTTCAAAAAATAAATGATAAATAAAATAAAAGGTAAGAAAATTTAATTAACAACTTTTAACTCCACTTCCTATATTTTTTATCCAATTCAAACAAATTTTCCTTCCACCCATTTTCTCTCCCCTCCCCTCCCTTATACCAAACAGCTCCTCAAAGACTAAAACTGTACATAAGGATGTTTATCTAAGTTTGTACTTTGCCATTTTGGCCCCTGTTTTTTTAGCTACTCATGGTTTGGCTTTAACCTAATAACCTTTAGCTCCCTCATGGAAGGCTTCTAAAGCTTAATAATTAAGGACTTTGAATATATTCAATTTACAACCAAGCAATCACCAATACACACACACATATGCGTGTGCGATGCATAGGGCTCTAAGATTTTGAACTGTTTGTTTAAATTTAAAAACAGAGAGATTATCAAAGAGTGCTTATGGTGGTTTAACACTTTATAAGAAGTAATTACTTTTAAAAAGGATTATGAAACGAAGCTAAAACAATTTTCCAAGAGAAGTGATCATTTTTTAAAAAAGCAAAAGTATACCTAAATACTTTTTTAAGTTTTGAAATTTTACAATGAATCCCTCAAACTTTTACATTAAATAGAGATTCTCCTACTAAGTAGTTTTGTTCATTATGCATATCTAAATAAGCGTGTTTCACAATTTTTCGAACTTGTATTTTTTTCTTTTCAATAGCGATACCGTCTCAACCAATAGGTTATATGTACATTTACAATAGAAGATAAAACAAAGTATATGTGAGTACACTTGTTTTAATATTTTGAGGCATTAAATATTTTTATAATTAATTTAGTCATATTATTAACAAAAAAATCATAACAAAAAGTTAAGATAGTAATATATAAATTCAAATATATAGACCAAAATATGATATGTAGATGATTGCAAATTAAGGACCGCATGATGAGAAAGAGCAAATCCCAATTCAATATATCTATGAACATGCCTAATTGACTTGAATTTTAAATGATTGCAACAATAAAGTTAATAATTGACTTATCACTTGACGTATAAATCAAATTAGTGGGTGGGACAAACAAGAACAAAATAGAGGCAATTATTGAATAAATTGACATTAGTGCAAGTAAAATGTAGATTGTAGGGGAAATTACTTAGAAGAGAAGAGTTCATTTGGATTTATTTTGACTTATATATTAATTTTACGAAATCAATTTCATATATATAATAACTTAATAGAGAAGAACTGAGCTATACGTAATTTTGCTAAGAAAACTGGAACATTTGGGGAAAAGAAGAGTTGATTCCATTTTTCTAAAAACAAAATCCCACTAGTCCAGTTACAAAGAATAAGGCATTTGTGCGTGTGTATATGCTTCGACTACTGATAATATGGGAGTATAGTATAAGTAATTTTTCCAATATCACACAGAAACTTATCTATAAATAAAATAGTAATCATTCAATAGCCTTTTGGTGCAACAATAATCTCATTCTTTCTTCATCCAAATTCCACAAAATATTAATATTCAACAAGACATAAACCACAATAAAAGTTAAAACATTCAAATTCAAAGCAACAACTATCAAACTACAATCATATTAAATTACAATCCTATTAGAAAGGCGAGAGGATTGAAGAATACGGTTGATTTTTTTTTTCCACAAAAAGTGACCACATTTGTGGTATTATTGGGACCGGGGTCTCGAAAACGTGATTGGACCTCGACACTATTCCTGTTCTAATTTTGTCAAAGTATCGGCCTGATTGATGTTAAAAAATTCAAAGACACTCTAAAACAATCTGCCTAGCTGTAATACTTAAAATGATGTAGGCATGTTTGGATGAGTTTAGAATAGCTTCTGGAGAATAGCTTCTGGAGAAAAAGTTGATTTTGAAAAAGCTGAAAAAAAGCTGAAAAAATAGCTTTTGATGAATGAGAGTGTTTGGATGGTTGTTGTGAGAATAGCTTTTTTTATGTGTAAATTACTAAAAAGGACATAAGTTTAATGTGTTGGGAAAGAGAGAGAATAAGGGCATTTTAGGTATTTCAATATGACATATGTAATGATGGTATTTTCTGTCTCGCACTTCGCGTAAAAGCTGAAAAAAGTAGTTGCCTGTTTGGATTAGCTTTTAGAGAATAGCTTCTGGGGAAAAAGTTGAAAAAAGCTGATGTTTAGAAAAAATAGCTTTTATAAAAATGAGAGTGTTTGGATAGTTGTTGTGAGAATAGCTTTTTCTATGTAAATTACTAAAAAGGACATAAGTTTAATGTGTTGGGAAAGAGAGAGGATAAGGGTATTTTTGGTAGATCATTATGACATGTGTAATGATGACTTTTTTTTACCTCGTACTTTGTGCAAAAGGGAAAAATTGTAGCTTATTCAAAACCTAGGTTTGGGTGGCCAAAACCTAGGTTTCCAATTCAAAATAGCTTTTCACATTTTTTCAAGTATTTGGCTTACCTTTTTTAAAACCTAGGTTTGGACTCAAAACCTAGGTTTGGAGTCCAAACCTAGGTTTATTAAAAAAAAATGTTTGGCTGCCATTTTTTAAAACCTAGGTTTGGGTGAAAAAATTACTTTTTTTTTTCAAATCCAAACAGGCACGTAAGAATTTTCCCAATTGAGTTGCTATTTCACGTTGCATAGGACTAGTTTGTTACTCATGGTCAAGGATACAACCACATGGTGACAAAGTTACATCGGTGCCACCTTTTTTTTCTGGACAAACTCATCGGTGCCACCTTATCCTTCCTCTGATCTTCTCAACCAACTGACTCCAATTCACATCACATCATCATATTTTTAAAACAACTATGATGAAGCAAGTAAATAAAGCCAATATATAAAATAAAAAAGGAGTACTCTCAACACCATAAATATAAACAAACCTTCCAAAAATGGATTAGATTTACTTTACTTCAATTTAATATTAATATTATTAAGCTAAATTGTTCCATATTTCATGCAAAAAAGTTGCAACAATCTCAATCATTAACCCATTCCACTATATATGACCACTTTTTTTATACTATCAAAATTGATAGCCGACACTTTTTTTTATTTTTGGATCATATCATCTGGTACATAAACAATCAAATGGTCCAGTTTTGGGATCCATGGCTTTCTCTCTTAAAGGTAACTTCTTTAGGCCCACATAACAACCTTTTTTATATGTTCATTTTATATTCAAGTATTATGAGGTTTACTTAGGGGTAATTCTTTTTAAAATGTTTTATAAACTTATAAAAACCCGAACTCCAGATCTCATATGTTACAACTTAAAACGGACCACTTACCTCTCATGTTATGAAAATCTGTTTATAAACAAGAAGAAGAACTCTAATTAATTAGTTATTACATTCACGGATAAAAACCTCAAGCACGAGCTTTGCATTTTGCATGTGGGCCCCGCAAGTGACCCGAAGGCATAACGAACTCCTCCAGCTGACGAAATATGTGTGAGAAAGATTTTGTTTAATTGCATCATTGCATAAACTTGTTTCAATTTTTTATTTTTTTTTAAATGTGCCCCTGATTAATGGAGCTTCAAATTGAAAAAATAAAATAAAATGTCATATAACTCTTAAATATGAGTTAAAAATTGGAGAGAAATCAAAAAAATATGCATAGTATTTAGAGGCGAAGGAGTAATAAATAATAACTTCTCAAATAAAATGTTGTAAAGTTAGGCCAAAATATATTTAATTGGAAAATGGAAATTGGCAAACAAATTTATGAAGATTTGATATCTAAAATAAAATTAAGGTTGAAGTAAGCTTTTAGTCTTTTATATTTACATCAAGTTTTATTTTAGTTCTTTAAGTTTGAAAAATACTCTTTTAGTCTTTATTCTGTTGAAAGCTTTATTTAACAGAAAATGACTCAACAAATTTAAATTAACTCTATAGTTAAATGCTGATAAAATATGATTAAACTTTAATTATTTAGTATAATTGTTTTTATATTTTAAAATTTAGCTATTTTTATTTATATTTAATAATAGATTTTACATTTGATGAGTCACCATTCTCATTAAATGAATGTAACGTTGTAAAAAAAGGATTACACATGTAATTTTTAAATTTAAAGGATCAAAATGAAAATTAATACAAATATAAATAATTAAAAGTATACTTTAGCTGAAAAATAAAAATATATAAATACTAAATAGTATAAGATAGCTATAACTGATTTATAATGGTCAAAGTATTAGTTAAAATTATTGAGTTACTATCAAGGTTCAAAAAACCGGACAGGACATAGAACCGGACGAAGCACTAATTCAAGGGTTAATGGTCGGACCGAGATCCAACCAATTATATTAAAACAATAAAATTTTATTAATATTAACATTAATAATCGCTAATATCAAAATGTAAATATAGATATGTATGCATGATTCATCAAACATGAAGATTTTAATGTTTCTATAGAAGGAAAAAGAGAAAATATTAATTGATTACACGTGAAAATAAATATTATTCTACAATCCACAGACTAAAATACAAATATTAAGAGTAACAACAATTAAATATTAAACATATGCAAGTCAAATAGCATTTAAAGTATTATAGTTTCCTAATTTCTAAAATTGAATTAAGTGAAAGTTAGTAATTAGGTTAATTATAATAAAATTAAAAAAGCCATATTTTGGAAGAAAAAAAAGGCCTGCCTAGTTCAACCTCCCCGATTTTGACTGATCCTCCTTCGGGTCAACTGTCTCTCCGATTTAAATGGCCAATCAAACCGGACCATTAGACGGTTTACGGTTGGACATGTTAAATTGCCCATCCGCTCCTTTTTTTGAACACTAGATACTATAAATATGTCAAAAATATCATTTGTTTTCTGAAAGAGATAATGCAGGAGAATGAAAGTGCAATGGAGAGAGAAAAATTATCTTAAAGTTTGTAATTAAGTGGGGTAAAGTGAGAAGTTCACCAAGAAATCTTTAAACATCTACCAATCCCATTTCATTTTATTTTAAATAACATGGCATGAGAGAGTTGCTATCTTATAATAATAAGAAAAGTTGGGGAGTACATTATAGGCGTAGACAGTACTAAGTATTTATTTTGCGGGAGTAAATAGAAATTTCGTTTCCTATATATAGAACAGTTGCTTACACCTGTCCTGCAATGAATTAAGGGGATCATAGTGACGGAATTGCCCCTGACAGCGAGCTGACTTAAAAAAGGTCATTATCCACAACCAACGGCCCATTCGAAAGCTGGAAGGGACCACTGCCGAGGTGGGGACCATGAGGCCAGAATTTCCCTATTGGATTGCTCTATTTTTATGAGGGATTTTCATTAAGGTCCATGTGCAACAATTTTCTTTTAAACAATCATATAATTCTGAAAAATCATATACTCAATGTTCTTTTCAAATGAGAATTTTGCGCCCCTTAGGAGTGTTCAAATTAAAGTGTGCCAGCGTTGGCCGTCCCGATCTTGTCTCAGACCTATTGAGACCGAAATTTATCGAAACTAATAGGACTTGATGTAGGAATCAATGGGACTTACGTTAAATTGGAACTGATACAATACTTTCATTCGGTCACGTCTACAAGAATACTCATCCCAGTTCTGATACCATAGTTGTAACTACTTTGTTAAAAAAAATTTCTAACCCAGATATTTATTTATCCTATTAACCTTTGAAATTAATTTTCAAACCTAAATATTTATTTCTTCATTTACCTTCAATGTGTTTGGTAAGGCTTATTTTGAGAAAATAAGTCCTTATTTTGAGCCAAAAGAACTTAAAGTGAGAAGAACAATTTTTGGTATGTTTAGTTGGACTTACCAAAATAAGTTTTTATGGAAAAAAATAAGAATTTATGGACTCCATAAGTATAAGTTGTTTAAAGTGACTTATTTTTAAAAATAAGAACTTATTTTGATGGGGCCCATAAAATCTAACTTATTTTTCACAGCCAATCACAACTAACACAAACATACATCTCATTACACAATCTGACTTATGGAAAATAAGTCACTTATAAGTCATTTTTTCACAGCTAATCCAAACATAAATCTCATTACGCAAATTGACTTATTTTCAATCTGACTTATATATAAGTCACTTTTCCAAAAGTCAATCCAAACACACCACTATTTGTTAAACCAAATGGTTCTTGAATGATTAATCTTTTTTTTTTTTGCACGTAAGTGTATATTCCTTTGTTTTTTAATATAAGATCTAATTGACTTTTTTGGAGAAACTAAAGAAGTAAAATAAACCACTGAATCATATAATATTTTATACACTATCGGATTATACGATAGCTTATAAGTCAAATAAAGTATTTTAGAGAAAAATTCAGTTAAATCAATTTATAAGTAACTTATTTGGCTTTCTTATAATTTTTCAAAAAAGTCAATTAGGTCTTATATTTAAGAACAGAGAGAGTATGTGATATTGGAAAAATTTGTTACCACTCTGTTCCTTATTATAAGTCCAACTACCACAAATTTTTTGTTCCTAAATATAAGTCCACTTTGGGATCAATTAATGCTATCGTGACTATTTTACCCCTATATTGGAAATAGGGAAGATGAGAGAGAGGGTGTATAATGCATAAAATATTATTTTAACACATATTCTTAAATAAGGGCAAAATTGGAAAATGTTTTAAAAATAGGAGATATTTAATGTTACAACTTCCACTCCTTGGTATGTAAAAAGTAGTTAGGGTGGACTTATAATAAGGAACAGAGTGGTATACTATATTATTAGTAACCAAGGAATAAATATACACATGCACTTTGTTTTCAATGTTTTTTGGGTACTGGGATTGTTTTCGAGAAAATTGGGATTTCCCTATCCTAACCTTGACACAATCCCATCCTAATGGAACTGGGACATACTTGTTACCATGACTAGGACCGAAACACAAATAGTATCCTGGCCTTCCAGTGCTAGGACTTTAGATAGGGGTGTCTCGATCTCGTCCCTATACTTGAACACCCATACTCCACTACGAAAAAAGCAGCATTTTGTGGCGATTAAAACGTTATTTAGTAGCGATTCTAACTGCTACTGAGCTGTTACTAATAGTTCTACATACCGCTAGTAAATCTCCCGTGACTAACATTTTTTGGCGATTGAAAAACCGCTGCTATAAAGGTTAACGCCGCTACTAATCTAATAGCGGAAACCAAAACCGCCACTAAACAGTGAGGGACCATTTCATACTTGGATGTACATTAGCAGCGGTTCCACCAACCGCCAGTAATGATATGAGAAATATAGGTTTCGAATTTGACATGTTAGCTGCGGTTCAAAACCACTACTAAATAATAAAACTTTAGTGGCGGTTATGGAACCGTCACTAAGGTTACGAGATGTCCGTGGCAATTAGTGAACCACTACTAGATGCTCTAACTAAAAAAAAATATTCATCGAACTTAATTTTATTATTCGCAATAAATTATAAAACATTGGAAAAAAATTTATGACAGCTCTTCAATTAAAATATTCGAAATGATATGTTAAATAAATAATTAATAATATGACAACAAACTCATTATAACTAATCAATTTAATTTAATAGTATTTAAATGAAGATAGTGAGTACCTACACCTGAAATAAAAAAAAACATTAGTATATATATATGAATGAAAATTAAACGAAATAATTATATTAAAAAACCATAAAAAAAATTAATGATGATGATGGGAAAACGAAGAGCATCAGAGGAGAAGTGAGAGAGAAGGAAGGAATGAAGGCTTGAGGATGGGTGAAGTAAATGATTGGAGGGGTATTTATAGTTGCTGGAGACGTGAATCAGTAGCGGTTGTAAACCGCCACTAAATTCACGCTACTAATTTTAGTAGCGGTTTGTACTTAAACTGCTACTAATTTTTCAAAATTTACAAAAAATAATGAAAAAGGAAATGTATAGATATTCATTTAAAAAACATATACAAATGTTTCATACACACCATTATGGTCGATGTTACAAAATGAAAAAGATTTGTTGCTTCAATCATCTTCTTGCTCTTGCCTAAGAAGAAAATAAACACCTCTATCAATTTGCATAATAAATTTGTGGAAAATTATATAATAAATTTGTAGTGAAAAGACTCACCTAACCACTAGTAATGACCATCTTCTTCCAGAATGAGGTTCTTGAAGTTTTCAGGTTCAAAATGTTGGCTGTCTAGTTCCAGATCACCTTCCTCACCCATCTTATAGAGGTCCCAAGGCTTCATATGAATCACCATGTGCCAATCTTTATGTTTATGATCTTGCATATAGTAAACTTGCTGTGCCTGTGAGACAAGAATATACGGCTCAAAATAGTTGTTTTTACTATCATTAGCTCCCCGTAATCTGAGACAATTTTTCTTATAAAATATTTTATCGATCGCAATGAACATTTAATTAAAACTAATTTTTTGGTGCAGTATTTTTAAGGTTTTGAGTATTGTTAAGAAAAATAATTTAAGAGAATAATTGAATCAAAATATTTTATGCTGTTGAGTGTTGAGTGCTATTAAGAAAATAATTTCAAAACGTAATATATTAAAATTATTTTAAAATATTAAGTGCAACTATTAGAGAGATATTATGAGAGCCAAGTTAACCTAAACCCTTTTATTTTATACTCCCGTCCCTATGTATAAAAGAATTTTTAATTTTATCAAAAAAAATTTTTTAACCAATTTGTGATATTTTAAAAGAAAGTTAAAATTAGTTAAAAATAGTAGGTGTTATAGGAAATATAATTTTTTTAAAGTGTCTCTTTTTATAAATGAGTAAAAGAAAAAGTAATAATGAGAAATATGATAAAGGGAAATGTATTAGAGAAACTAATGAATGAAAAAAAATGTGTAAAATTGCATTTATTAATCAAACAAACTCTTAAGGGACCCTATAAGAAAGACAAACATATTAAAGAAAGGGACTTTATAAATAGGTGTAAAATGAGTATTACATGTGAGAATCTCTAGTGAAATATTCCATTTCTTTGCTAGTAGGTGGCATAGGTGCTAGAAACCTGCAGGATTCCCTCCATTATATAGTTCCATATCTTAAATTCATGTAGTAATATTTATGGTTGTGGCCATAGAAGTTCATGCATTTATTATTCTTACTCAAAACAGAAAAAAGAAATAAACTAAAAAGGTGGGCGGTTGGGAATAATGAATAGGCAAAAGTGATGGGTGAATATTGGTTATAAGGCTTAGAAGTCATGAGTGTGACATGGACAAATACGTAAAAGAATTTAAAGAGGCATGAGAGAAGTTAAGAAAGTAGGTGTTAGTTTTTGGTCACTTATAAATTGTAATATAGACCTAGTGGTTGACCTTTACAGCTCAACCCTTATTAGAAGTCAGTTAAATTAACAGGATGCGGGTCTTACACACTCAAAATTTAAAATTTGATTTACAACTTAAAAAATTTCGTATTATTAATTAATGGGAAACTTTTATTCATATGCTTCCTCTTTTTTCATATTGTAACTTATCTCTAATTACCTCATTAAAACGGATTAAGTTAACCTTGTCAAAAAAATAAAACAGTTTTTAACTTTACTTGTATTTAAGAGCATAGTAAAATACCATAATATGTTTGGCCAAAAAAAAAAAAACTATAATATGAGGTTTCAAACGTTCTTCTAGTCAATTGTAATACAGGTAATGTTATATTATTGATCAATAATTTATTCCAAAAGATGACATATATTAAGGATTAAAAAAAAGAGTATACTCATTTTTCCATAAAATTTGATTTGATATTGATATTTATATAAAGCATGAAATTAAATGCAATATATATATAAATATTATGAACGGTAACATACATTTTCTGGATTTCATGTGTTATATTAACGCACACTTAATTTCTATTAGTGACAATTATATGTTCGAAGTAGTGTTAGACAATTTTGTATGGTTATTGTCATATTGGTTTGTCATGACGTGAGGGGTTAGTTCCTTCGGCCAAAACCAACATTGCTAATACCTAGGTAGGCATTTTGATTTTTATTACTATCAAATTTGAAAAATATAATTAGGCCATAACAATTACTAATTTACTGTGATTGTGAGAATAAATAAAATGTGAGATTAGTGCGGGCACTGAGCATATCCTCGATTAGCAGCTAAACAGGCTAAGTCATTATATGACCAATCCGTCAAGAGATCTGGACTTTATATGCATGATTTGGAAGACTACTTCATTGAAATTTAATTTGTCACCTGATTATCAAATTAATTTGAGAATTAATGGCTGATAAATTTAATCAAATTATTTCAAAAAAATGACACATTGAGACTAGATAAAAGGATAATAATAATAATAATAATAATAATAATAATAATAATTTAGGATGTAAAACTTTTAAAATACTACATCTTGTCTTTGATACTCCAAAAGTTACTTTTAAGTAGAAGCTAAAATTTATATCTTTTGACTTTTCCAAATGAACTTATTTTTTTTAAATTGTAGGGCTACTATAGAAGAGAGGTAAGAAATATTTCATCTAGTCCTTAAAATAAAAGTTAGTTAGCTAATTTAGAGAGATTAATGAGACTAAATAAATTACTTAATTGTAGTGTATTACATGATGCCTCTAAAATATTGTGTATCATAAAATTATACACATACATATACATATATCAAGTTATAAGTTAGACAAATTAATTTCGAGAAAAATGATAAATATAAAAATTAAAATGAAAAAATTATTATATTTATGACTAAAATTATTTCTAAACAGTTCTTAAATTTAGAATAGGAGGTGGTAAATTTTAAGAAAAATTGAAGAAACTCTCCTATTAGAAAGTTAATAGGAAATTTTTATGCACAAAGAATGACAATACTCTAATTTAAGTCACTCTCTTAAAATTATCGCATTACATGCCTATAATATAACTGTGTACTATATAATAAAAATCTTGTCATTTTCAATCATATTTCATCAGAACTTTTTTATATAAATCCTTCAAACAAGTTTCTTTTTCAAACTGACTTTTTAAAAAGAGATTAATGCAAACATAAATCACATTACACAATCTGACTTTTACAAAAGTCAATCCAAATATAAATCAAATTACATAATATAACTTTTATCCAATCTTATTTTTGTAAATGTTAGATTTAAAATAAATTACTTTTACAATTGTTATTCCAAACATACCCCGATCGTGTTGACTAATTTGAGAAAATCAAATAAGCTAAGTTAATTATTTTACGGGTAATTATATTTATTGTCTTTCTTCAAACTAATTTGCCTCACTCATGATCTCATATATAATATAATGATAAACATGACTATTTCAGAAAAATAATATAATATGCACTGTAATTGAGTAGTTTATTTAGTTTTCTTAATCTAAAAAAAAAGAGTCGACTTGTTCTTGATCTTCTACACAACTTCAAAACCATCTCACTTAAAATGGTTTTTTATATTGTCAATTGATGTCTGATCATTTTTCAAATACTATTTCCAAGTAACAAGACATCTAACTAATCCATTTTGAGATTCATGGTTTTCTTTTTTTGGAACAAGAGTTTCCCCTAAAACTATATATTAAGACTTGAATGAAATATCGAGGCACTTCGCTATTAGACACAATAAGCGTAGGTATCTCACTTAAAATATGCATATGCATGTAAGAGTTTGCAAAAATAATGTATACAAAATAGAGATGACGGAAGAATAAATGTCAAAAATGTTAATGAATTGGAAATGATTTGAATCACGCTTTCAAAATTGTCAATGTAGGTCTTGGTGATTTCCAATATGCATGTAAAATATAGTATTTCAGTTAACCAATTTTTTTCAATATACGTTAGTAAATAATCAAGTCCCTTGGGTAACATTTAAAATTGTTCATATAATAAAAATACTATAACTAATTTTTTATCCCAAATGCCATCCAACTGATTATTTAAGAATAATTCAAAAAGAAATTGATTTGAAATATTTTCAATTTTTTATAGGTCATTTGGGCTGGCCATGGTAAATTTTGTGATACCATCTCAAGCATACAAGCGGTTTTGACTGAGCTAATAATGTATGCAATGAACGAATGATGCGTTTCATGGGAAGACTTGTGAATAGGGACAGCCAATTATAAGTATACAGCAGAAAGCTGGTCGGTATCCTCCCAAACACATCAGATCTCGCTTGTTTATTTAATTTTATTACCATTATGTGATTATTTTCTTAAAAATTTTAAGCAGAAGATATTTATACTTCATTTATATTTACATATTTTTACCTGTTTGTTTAATTAAATCCACTGTAAATTAGCTGCATTTCACTTGATGACTTCATCGTCTGGCCCCTTCAACAATATGTTGCCTAGTTTATGATCCATTTTGTATCATCGATGTAAATCACTCCACTTAAATACATTATAGGTTATATTTATAATTGACACCATTATTTTTTTTTAAAATACCATTATTGTTATTTTTTTTACGAAAGAAGTGCAAAAATCAACTACATTATAGGGTTAGAACTGAGAGTTTATGATAAGAATTCAGCAGTTTCTGCTAACGTCACAATGCCTCAACCTATATCTAGTATGTTCTTATGTGTAGATATTTTAAGGTTCAAAAAATTGGATTTGGCAGAGAACTGGCCGAGGCACTGGTTTAAGGTTCAATGGTCGGATTAAGGGTCAACTCGGGGTCAACCGGTCATATTAAAATAATATAATTTTATTGATAATAACAAAATACAATAATTAATCATCACTAATATAAAAATATAAATATAGATGCGGATGCATAATTCATTAAACATGAATATTTCAATGTTTCTAAAGGGGAAAATGATATCAATTCAAAAAAAGGGGGAAAATGATTATACATGAAAATAAATATTATTTTACAATTTACATACCAAAATACAAATACCTAGAGCAACAACAATTGAATATTAAACTTATGCAAGTAAAATAACATTTATAATAATCTACACAAGTATATTATAGTTTCCCATATGCAGTTTCTAAAATCAAGTGAAGTAAAAGTTAACATTTAGGGGAATTATAACAAAATAAAAAAAAATCACTTTTATTTGTTTTTAAAAAAACTTGCCAGTTCAACCTCATTGATTTTGACCGGGTCACCCAGTTTTTCTTATTCAACCATCTCCCGGTTGTTTGCCCTTTGTCCGACTCCTTTGTTGACCCAGCTCGAACACGCTACCGGTTCACTGGGTTTTCGGTCGAACCGCTTAGTTCGATCCGATTTTTGAACAATGAGATCTTCTCATGTGGTGCTCATAATATAGCATGATAAATATGAGTAAGATTGAAAATTTCTTCAATTTAAAATTGAGTCAATTAGGATTAAGATTTTTTTATTACAATAAAATATGTTGGACATAACTTATAAATAAGACTACATGAATAAGTTTTATTTTTGTAGTATGTATAAAAATGATATACTTTTTCAGTTTCATTATCATTCTGTGATTATTTTTTAATTAGCAGAAATTTAGATGGATTGAAACCCTAGTTAGCCTAAGGCTAAAAAAGTATGTAATCCCCCCCCCCCCCCCCCCCCCAAAATCGTATGTAAAAATATTTGCGGTCACGTTGATGTCAGATGTTAAATTTACACCTTTATGAAATATGAGTGACAACTAAAACAACATTTGCTAACATAGACGGGTAATTAACTAATTATTGGTTATATCAATATTAATATTAATATGTTTTTACATTACTTTTATTTTTGAGTGGCTGAGTTTTCTTCAGATAAAATAATATATGTTTCATCTCGATGCCCCTGGTTAAATTCAATATTTTTTTTGTATAAATTAGTTTTCAAATTTTATAAATATCCATTCCCATAAATTGAGCATAGCCTCTTAAAATAAGTTCATAAAAAATGAGTACATTATTTTATTATTGCTTAATGATGTATACTTGCGCATTGTTTTACACTTTTACCCAATCCAATAATGATGATAAACTCAGTAATATCCTATTATTTAGGAACGGCATAATTCCTCAACATTTACTCAATACAAATTTATTCATTTTCTTATTTTAATAGATTGATTATTATGATTATATTTTCGATAATAATCTTTCGTATAAATTTATTGTGACATAAATTAACAATTCTTTATATGCGAGAGTGAATTAAAATGGATTGATATTGAATAACAAAGACGAGGAACATTTTTATTAAAATTTAAACTATTTCAAGAAATCATTTTACAATTTTCATATTTGGGTGGGTCTTTTATGTTTTTTCACTTATTTGATAAAGAGAGTTTTTGACTCTGGCCATGCGGAAAACGAGAACTGCGTTCTTCTCATAAGAAAAGACAAACTTACCTAAAAAGGGATAAAATCACAACTAGATCCCTTATAAAAGAATTAATCATAACTAAGTCCCAAATCAAATTACATTGAAGTCTTAAGAGACCTGTGTGGTATTAAATGGCATTAACAACTCAATAGTTATCAATAACAGATCATTGAATTGTTAATGCAGCTCTTTAAAAACTTAGTTATCATTGACAATTCAAGGAGCTGATATTGACAACTACTTCATCCGATGCTAATTATAAGAGTCAGTTGACTTTTTTGCAAAAATTAAGGATGCAAAATACACCACTATGAATTGTTTATATTTGTTTTTTTTCCTCAAAAATAAGTTATTTTACTTATAAACTATCATATAATCTAATTACATTTCGCATATATTAAGATTTAAGGGTCTAATTTGCTTCCTTAATCTCCCAAAAAAAGTCAACTGGTTCTTATAATTCAGACCGGAGGTAGTATTGAGTTGTCAATGACAAGCTATTTAATATCACCTATGTTCTTTGAAACTTCAATGTAATTTGATGATTGTTTGGAACCTGGTTGTAATTAATTCCCTTATGAGGGACTTGGTTGTGATTTTCCACAAAAAAAAAAAAAAGAAACTCATCAATTAAGAAAGTGGAAAAAATTTAAAACAAAGATATAAAAACATAAAGAAAAATAAAAATTGTAGATTACGAAACCGCTGGAATCTTAAAACGTAGTAAATAATTAATTAATCAATCATATATGGCAGAATCTTTATTATAGTAAGCTTATTCCTAGTCCGAAGACAAATACTCCTACTCTGTAGCGATGTAGTCTCTATCTTAGCCTACCGTCAACAGAAAGTCAATCAGTCTTTGTATATCTACAATCTTTGAATTTAGAGTATTAATTTCGGGTTTAATTAATTAATCAGATTTTGCTTAATTAACAAAGATTTTGTTAAGGATCCAGCATTCCAGCTTGATGCTTACGCTAGGACGCGCTCCCACCGAAGCATAGCCACCCTCCAAATCTGGCCTCTCATTGGCCCATTCAAATTCGGTGGGGCGCACATAGAAGCTCCCTTAATCGGATTTTTGGAATTGGTCACTACGTCAGCCGCGTTGTACCTTCTTGTTTTTATATGCACCTCCATGTTCCCTGTAAATGTAATTTCATGATAAAGAGACATTTCTTAATTAATATTAGAATTTTCTTAAAAGGAGAATTACGGTTTACGAATTAGATTAATTAAATAAAATGGTGTAGCATAAGCTCATTCTTATGGTGCTACAATCTCCCCCATTATTCTATTGAAGGAACAAAGTAAGTTGACCCTAACAGTCAAGATAGAGATATAGATAGTAGGGGTAGACATGGGTTAAGTCATAAGAATGAATATGTGGCATTTTGTAGCCCGATGACCGACTTGCCATGTAAGAGTTCTAACTATTTTGGGTTGGGCAAGAGCGAGCTGAGTTGGGTGGGCGCTTCCCTGCCCAAGTTGTAGTTTTCTACTCGTATTATATTTGAAAATGTACATATCATAATTAAATAGATATATATTTTAGGATATATTAGATCAAATATATAAATGTTTTATGTATATTTTAATTAAAATAATATATATTTAATAATATGTATTTTATATAAAATAATATATAATGAATATTATATATTTTAAATAAATATTGTATAATTTTTTGGGCCGGTCCAAATGGACAGGTCCTGATGCTCGACCCTGCCCAGCTTGCCCAAAATTTTTAGGGCTACTGTTTTTGGGCTGGACTGCGTAATATTTGTTTGGGTTCGGGTAGGCATATAGGGCGGCTGGGCACCATACTCACCCCAAATGGACAGTATCCATAAGTTTTTTTGTGGCTAATAAATAAAATATCTAAGTTACCTTATATACAAAATCTAAATATCCATAAATATATTTATGTTATTAAAGCGTACTATTTATTAAATGTCTTAGATATATGTTTTGTATGACTCACAATCTAATTTATATTTAAAAATTAAAAAAAAATATTGGAAAAATGACTGAAAAATACTTTTTGAATTTTAAAATCCCAAACAGATGATTTGCAGTTGTTACTACATATACTAAACTGGTTAAAATATCCTATTTTAAATTTTAAAATTCAGAAGGTATTTTTCTGTCATTTCCCTAATATTTTTCTTAGTTTCTTTAGGTTATTTTAAAGGTAAAGTTGGAGAAAATAAAGGACATAATAATTTGACCCCAAAAAAAAAAGGAAGAAGGATATAATATATTTTAATTTAAACATTCATCACCAAAACAGAATTTAGATGAGGGATTTTCCCCTGGATTTTCTCTAGCTGAAATTGATTTTAAACTGATAATCCCAAATATAAATTATATCTTGAATTTGGGGGCCATAAATTGTAAGTAATTTCCTTTTCTTATCTCCGCCACCCTCATCACATCTCTCTCTCCCTCTCTCTCTACAGTCTTTACCTTCACGTATTCAAATACGTGACACCCACCTGCTTTCTCTCTGTGAAAATAACCCCTAACGCCTCTCTCTCTCTCTCTCTCTCTCTTTCCGTTTCTCTTCTTTTCTCAGCACCCAAAACTGCCAAATTCAATTTCTTTTCCCCAAAAAAAAAAAAAAAAAAACCGAAACATTTTTCTTCTCCCGCTTCAAAAAAACTCATGGCACTGATTTCTTAGCATGCTGTTTCAACTCGAAACCCCACAATTTATACCCCCCAAACTCTTCCTCTTCCTCTTCCCAATTTCACAGTTTCTCTAAAAGAAAAAAAAAAATGAAGTCTCCTCTGTTTCCCCTTATCTTCTTAATTCCTTGTTTGTTCACCGTTGTTTCCTCAGATCTAGCTTCTGATAAGGCCGTTTTGGTTTCTCTTAGCAGTGCCGTTGGTGGCCGTTCTCTTCTATGGAATCTCTCTCAGTCAAGTCCTTGTAATTGGACTGGCGTTTTCTGTGGGAACAACACTGTTACTTCTTTACGCCTTCCTGCTATGGGCCTCTCTGGGAGGCTTCCTTTGGGAATTGGCAATCTCACTCAGCTTCAGACTCTTTCTCTTCGATTTAACGCTCTCTCTGGCCCAATTCCTCAGGATTTCGCTAACCTTGTTAACCTGAGGAATCTTTACTTGCAGGGGAATTTCTTCACTGGGGAAATCCCTGATTTCCTTTTTGGTATGCAGAATTTGGTTCGCTTGAATTTGGGTAAAAACAATTTCAGTGGTGAGATATCTCCTAAGTTTAATAATCTCACTAGGTTGGGTACCCTTCTGTTGAATGATAATGAGTTCACTGGGTCTATTCCTGACCTTAGTGCTCCTCCTCTTGATCAGTTTAATGTGTCGTCGAATCGGCTTAATGGGTCTATTCCAGTGAAGTTTTCACATTTAGATGCGAGTGCTTTTTCTGGGAATTTGTTTCTTTGTGGGAAACCCTTGCAGGGATGTGCTGGAACTGAGGTTGAAATTAAGAACAACAACAAGAAGAAGAAGTTATCTGGTGGGGCAATTGCAGGAATTGTGATTGGTTCAGTGGTTGGGCTTCTGTTGATTTTGCTTCTTCTGTTCTTCTTGTGCGGGAAGAGGAGCAGTGAAGAGAAGGATTCGAGGGATGTGACACAGGGAAAGGGTGGTGAGGTTGAGATTCCTCAAGAGAAGACAACCAGAGATGTTGAGAATTCTGGAGCAAGTTATGCGGCAACAGCAAGAGGTGGTGATGGGAGGACTGGTAGGAGTAAAAGATTGGTGTTTTTTGGTAATGTCAGCAAAGTGTTTGATCTTGAGGATTTACTAAGGGCGTCAGCAGAAGTTCTTGGGAAGGGAACCTTTGGGACTACGTATAAGGCTACTTTGGAGATGGGGGTGGTGGTGGCAGTGAAGAGGTTGAAGGATGTACCTGCTTCAGAGAATGAATTCAGAGAGAAAATTGAACAAGTGGGGAAGATGGTTCATGATAACTTAGTCCCACTTAGAGCTTACTATTATAGCAATGAAGAGAAGCTTCTTGCCTATGATTACATGCCCATGGGAAGCTTATCTGCCCTTTTACATGGTAAGCATCTTTTTTGTTGCTTGGTTGTTGTCATTTTTGGTACAACATTGGTATGGTCCCCTTTGTCATAATTTTGTTCTTTCTTTTCCAATCAAATGAATAATGGTGCCCGTTCTCTTGTTTACTCTGTTACATTATGTCTCGTCATGCTTGTTTTGAAATTTTATTTCATTGGAAATTTTAACTCAAATTTCTACGATATAGACTTGAGTAAAGCTGCATAGGTTAGATCTTTCGGTTTTGCATCGCATCTCATGGCTATCGGGTTTTTCATTAATATGATTTCTAGTGTGGAATCACCTGCACGTTTGGTGAAACATCTTATCCATTCAAGAGAGTTTACTCTTATGTCTTGAGCATTTTCCAATGAACCTGAATTTTCTGCTCGCTCTAGGTTGGCAGCATATCTTAGCTTATTCTTGATCTTGATGTTCCTGGTAAGCAAAATTTTTTTTCACTGGGTTGTGCTTAAATACTTTGATATGTGAACTTTCATAGAAATAATGCAGATAAGTGATAATATAATGCTTTGGAATTTAAAAGTTACTCCTTACCATCTGTACGCCGTCTCAAGGTGACTGATTTTGTCACAAGTCAGTTGAGCTCCATAGGCCTCTATTTCCATCTCCTTTGTGCATTTGGACTAGTTTTGGCAGCAATGCTGGCTGCAATGAACACTATTTCTGTTGAAATACGTCATTTGCAGCCTCACTATTTAACAGTGTTAATATGCTCTATTATAAATCTTGCTGATTTCCTGTTTACAGCTAATAATGGAGCTGGCAGAACTCCACTAAACTGGGAAACAAGGTCCCGCATTGCCCTTGGTGCTGCCCATGGGATTGCATACCTACACTCACATGGCCCATCTGCCTCCCATGGAAATATTAAGTCATCAAACATCCTTCTCACCAAATCTTATGAAGCTCGTGTTTCTGACTTTGGCCTTGCTCATCTTGCACTACCAACTTCAACACCCAACCGAGTTTCTGGTTACCGAGCCCCAGAGGTAACGGATGCTCGCAAAGTATCCCAAAAAGCAGATGTCTACAGCTTTGGTATAATGCTCTTGGAGCTGCTCACTGGGAAAGCTCCAACACATTCCTCTTTGAATGAAGAAGGGGTGGACCTCCCAAGATGGGTCCAATCTGTTGTTCAAGAGGAGTGGAACACTGAGGTTTTTGACATGGAGCTTCTCAGATACCAGAATGTTGAGGAGGAGATGGTCAAGCTCTTGCAGCTTGCGCTTGAATGTACTGAACAGTATCCTGACAATCGACCCTCCATGGATGTGGTGGCGAGCAGAATCGAGGAGATTTGTCATGCTACTTTAGAGAAAGAGGAAGAGAAAATTCAGTCACTGACAGATCCAGATAGTGGATACTCCCCACCTTGATACCAAATTGAAGTGAGACCTCCATTATTTCATTGTGGCCCTGGTTTTTGGCATGCATAATATAGTATTGTTTGTTAATTCATTTAGGTATTACAGAATTTAGCTGGTTACAATACCTGTCTCCCCCACCCTCAGTCATTTTGTTGTTCACCTGAGTCTCTTACTTGGGGGCTCTCTGTCTATTCCCCCGGTTTGTTTACATTTTATTCTTGAGGAGGATTAATTGTTTTTGCTGTTCTAGGAATATGTGTGAAATGTGAATAATTTGTTTGGACTCATCAAGCATTGATCACCGCCCGCCCACCTTTGTTTTCTTTAATGATACGTTCGATATTTCCCTTTCAATCTGGAATTACATGCGTTTCCAAGATGCAGTGATTTTTGTTTGCAGATAGATTTCTATAGAAGTGGAAAAGGGTGCTGTAATCTTTCCGCTCATGATGACTAGTTAATTCTGAAATCAAGAGGCTTATTTGGTGATCATCCCAAAAAATAAACGATTACACACTTTTTTCCTTTGAAATACTAAATAAACTAATTCTTATGTCCATTAAATTTTTGGGATTGGCTTATATATCAGATCCTATTGTAGTCCAGTTCATGGTTGCCACTAATGATTTCAGGTATTACAAGTTGAAGCTCTTCATTATTTACATTTAAACACTTTAGCTTTGTAGAGGGATCTATTCTGCAAAAGGACATTGTCATGTGAAAAGAAAAAGAGATAGAGCAGCCTTTGGAACAATTGTTCCTTGGTATTTTGATTTGAAGATTGTGTGATCAAATAACTATGGATTTTTTGTGTGGTCATAGACACAATTTTCTGTTCTAAGTACATTCTTTTTGGCGCATTTATTCTTTGAGGCATTGATGTTTTACTTTGGAGCTCTTCTTTTAGAGTGAGAGTTCAGTTTCCTTTAATATTCTTCTTTAGAATGAAGCAGTGCATTATTATATTGTAATTATAGATTAAAAAAATGCTTATGACGTAACTTTTGCTTTTTTGTTACAACTTCGGTTCTTCAAGACTTGGCTGTAAAGATTGTTTGTTTGTTTCTAATTTCTTAGCCAAAAATTTATGCGACTTCATTGAAAAGAAAAAGTGCAAAAGCAATAACGTAAGGCCTTGCTTTTGACTCTCAATCAATTTTAATTAGTTCAAACTGAGTTATTTAGTCGGTTTCAGAAGTGAAATTAGCGCAAAACAGAGTTATTATTGCATCCTTTACTTATATAAGCCCTCCCATTCAAAATGTAAGGCATCATTTAGAAGAGATCTTTGATTCATATTGTAAAACATCCTTTTCCCCCCAACACAATATAAATAATCTAAAGTGTATTAATTACCGGCTTTCAATTTTATCTTCCTTGTTGGTAGTATACATTAGATATGGTGAAGGAAGAACTAGATTAAACATATTAAATAGGGGCAATGTTTGTCCCTAAAATTATGGGAAAGGATACTCTCATTTACTCTTTTTTCCCTTTTCTTCTCATAATCTCATCTTTACCTTAAATAAAAAAACAAATGAATGCTTCAAATTTCATATTTTATAAAAATATTTTATAAATTAAAATTTATTTATTTTGTTGCAATTATGAACTATATAGATATGATTTTAAGAGTTTAAATCGATTTATTTATATCTATAGTAATAATTTTGACCAAATAGCAAATCTGAATCATTCATTATTTTAATATAATGGTGGATAAGAGATTCTAATAGAAAAGGAGAGAATGGAAAATGAGAGAAACACAACCCGATGAGATGGTTGAATGCGACTTTTATTGGAATATGAGAGTGTGTATGTGTGTGTATTTATTTTTAGAAGAGTGTATGTGTGTGTATGTCATACTTTTTTTATCCTATTTCTAAGAAAAGAAAGAAAATATTGCGTATTTGCGACTTTGCGTTGTCCTAATTATAAGTCAAGTAATGTATGAACTTACAATTTCAATATTCAATTTTTATTTTATAGCGTGTAGATTTGGTTCTCTAGTATAGCATATACTATTAAACAGAGATAAATTAAAAAAAAAAAAAAAAAACTCTAAGGGATGTTGCAAGTGATACATGTAAATATGATTAGTTTAGATGAGTACGCACAAGCACTAAATTCTTAGTGGCCAAAGTTGTCAACTGCGAGGGACAATTTTGCTTACGTATTGGGATCCTATTCTTATTTCCTAAATTCATAAATGGATGAGTATCCTAACAAAAGGTAGGCAGATCATTTTCTATTTTTAATGAAAGAGCAAAAGCATGAATTTTGAACGGGAATAAGTATCTTTAAATTAATAAAATAATGTGTTTGGTACCTCAGGATTTTGATTACTGATTTGGGTGTCCAATGAATAAATTTAAACCCCATTTTTTTTTTCGAATCAAGCAGTCGATTAGTGAAGTGAATGATTAAAGAATTGTACTTGGCGAGAATGATTAAAATAAATTAGGTGAACCTTCAAATTATTTTGAAAAGTATTCTCGATCTGACGTATTAACCAACGAAATCATACAACTTAATGGCTTATCTTAAAATTTTATATAAATCAAAACTTGGCCTCTGGGCATTATATGGCTTCTTGATTCTTATATATTATATGTGTGTGTATTGGTTATATGATTTTTATTTATTTATAAATATACATTTTAAATCCAATTTATTTTTGACTCAATAAGTTTAGATATGAAAATACACATGAATACAAGTTAACAAGGAAGTATATTTTGTTTTCATATTTTTTCCAGCATATTTTGTTTCCTGATCAAGTATTTTAAGTCTATAGAATTCAATTAAGTCAAAATAAATCTGAATTAATTATGAGATATTTGATGAAAAATTATAGATAGTTTTGTTTGGATATTTTGTGATTAAATAAATAATTATAGATCTGAAAAGATCACGAGCTTATCTAATTCTTACAGGTCAATGAGAGAAGACTGGAATATTTTGCAGAATGAATATTTTAAGTTAAAAGGGAATTTAATGGGTTAATATAATTTTATTATGCCTAAAACCTATACCTAGATTCCCCTATCTTAATTATAAAAGTAGCTGAAGAACGCCCACAATGGAGGAGGCCAAAAGCTCTGAATCACGCAACACACTACTCGGCAGGCATTCACGCGTCAGGGGCATCAATTCTTTCAATCCGTTCCATCCCATCGGTTTGGAACCCCTCCTATTCACCACTCTCCTATTTTCCTCATCTTCCCCTAATCACAGCCATCCGTCTAATCAAATGGACCATATTATTCCACTCACCTCCATAACCCATCTTGTCAGTTTTTTTCCCCATTTCTTTCCCTTGATATTCGAAACCCCCCACATCCCCATCGACATCGTCACTTGCCTCTCCCTTTCGCCTTACCCACCACAACCACCACTGCCATCCATCCTCTGTCTAGTGGCCAGCGAAGGCCGGAGCCGCTTCAATTGTGGCAGTACCAACATCGGTGCCGTTGACTGCAACACCAACAGTGATGTCAATCATATAGTATGCATTTTAAGGAAATGGGGTTGTGAGCAAGGAAAAGACACCATGAAATCGCTAGCTTTTATGCTGTTAAAATGAAACTCCGGTGAGGAGGAGCCACCGCCAGCGGTGGAGGAGCTAAGCTGACAAAACGGGATTGGGAGGGGTCACATAACAATAAAAGAAATGATAAAAAACTGACAAAATGGGGTGAGTAGGATATATGACCTATTGGATTAGATGAAGGGCTTAGATGAGGGGAAGAGGAGGAAAATAAGAGAGTGGTGAGTAGGAGGGGCTCCGGCCGTCCATCCCTTACACGTTCACCCATGCCACTTACAATTCAGAAGCCTCATAAATCAAACTCTCTCGTCCTTCCATCAACACGTCATCCTCTCTCAATTCATCATTCAACCACCAATGGTTTCATCATTTATGACGTGCGTGGTGTTTTGTTTTGTTGAGATTGAAGGAAGATATATGGGAGCGTGAGCTTGTTTGGGAGACAATTTGGGGGAATACGGAGAAAACTAGAGTCTAAGATTTGTACTTGAAGACTAGAGGGGGGAGTGTTTGTCTTTTATCTTTTTAATCATACATTTAGGATTATTTAGTTTTAAATAATTTTAGGCAGAAATTTTTGAGATCTATATATCTATAAATATATCTATCACTAATTATATCTACTAATTATATTTAAGAAAAATATAATAATTATTTTTGAATTATTATATTTAAAATATATATTTAAGAAAAATATAATCATTATTTTTGAATTATTATATTTAAGGGAAGCTCTAATATTATGTTCATAAGAAGCTTCTGACTAGTCAATCTTAAAATAATTCATAAGAAATCCATGGCTTCTGATTGGTCAATATATCACTAATTATATCTACTACTAATTATTATATTTAAGGGTGTCAATATAATGAACTTTATTTTTATACATTTGTTTTTTACCATAGAAGAAGAAAAATGAAGGCTTTCTTGAGGACCTAAATAAATTGATTGGGAAAAGTTATTATTAAAACTGAAACTTAACGAATATAATAAGAACAACCCAAGTTCAAGCATAAGTGTTTGCGAGCTTATGGTGTATGATAACCTCCTTGTTAAATTCAACGCCGCCTCATCCGAGGTAATATGCTCCGTTCAATAGTAACTTTGTCAAAGTCATTAGAATAACTCGCATATGTCTTAAGAGGAATGGACCAAAATTAATATGGACTTTTAGGATCAAAGTTCTGAATTCTAAGCCTCTATATTTAACAAATTCCAATAAAATCAATTTGTATAAAAGTTTGCCTATTCTTATAATTGCATTCATTACCTTGAGTAGGGATCTAAAGCAGCAAGTGTATCTAAAAACACCTCTAATATTTAACAAATTCCAATAAAATCAATTAGTATAAAAGTTTGCCTGTTCTTATAATTGCATTCATTACCTTGAGCAGGGATCTAAAGCAGCAAATATATCTAAAAACACCTCTGATGTTCACCCCACAATAGCCTTGTCCTCTGTAGACACGACTACTCCCAACCTCTTTAATCATTTTACCCATAATGCACATTCTAAGGGGGAAAAAAGGAGCTTTACGTATATGCGAGTTCAAAAAGATGACTCAGCAACAGTCACACAGACATCATCCACTACCTGTGCAGATGAGCGAGTATTGAAGATTGTTAAACAAGAGTAATGTTGCCTCTTATCAGCGATTTTTTCTAATATGTGGATGAATGGAATTTCTACTTTGCAATTTCCATCTATATGCCTGTAGGGATGGATTGAAGTTGACCATCTGAATTCTATAATATTTAATGAATGCACTAAGTTAGGGAGAATGCATCTTATCTTTGTTTCTTAAGTAAACTTAGTTTTCAGAAAGTAAGTTTAATGCTATTATATTTAATGCTATTATATTGATGCGAATTTAGCCTATACACGTGGACTTTGAATTGCATACCATTCAAAAGAAAATAAGTTTAAAGAAAAAACTTTCAAATTCAAAATAACGTAAATCATATGGCAATTTTGAGAAACTTTTATGTATTCAACGTGATGTACAATTTAAACCCTAAATTTAGGGCAGTCAAGACCTTGATATATTAATAGAAAATTAATTAATTTAATTTTCAAAATCAGTTTTTCAAAATCATTGTTTAAGCTGAAATTCACTTATGTCCAGCTTGAAATTTAATTTGTATTTTCAAATTCCAAAATACACATTTACAATCGAAAAATCAATTTTATAATTTCAGATTTTGATTTAATTAAAAAAATTAATTACAACTCCATTAAAAATTGAAAATAAAAATGAAATTTTAGGATGAAATTATGTGATTTGCTCTTAAAATTTTTTTAATTTTTCTTAAATATAATTAGTATATATAATTAATGATATACATGTTTTGGGATTGACCAATCAGAAGCTTCTCATGAACATAATTTTAGGGCTTATCTTAAATCTTAAATATAATAATTCAAAATATAATTAGTGATATATATATTTTGGGATTGACCAATAAGAAGCTTCTTATAAACATAATTTTAAAGCATATCTTAAATCTTAAATATAATTTTAGGGCCTATTTTAAATCTCAAATATAATAATTTAAAAATAATGATTATATTTTTTTTAAATATAATTAGTAGATATAATTAGTGATAGATTGACCAATGAGAAGTTGTGGACGTCTTATGTGTAACATCCCAATTTTTGTTCATAAGACTTAAAGTGATATTTATGAATGAATATTTCATCTTAAATGAAATTTAGTAAATAATATTTAAGTAGGAAAAATATATATAAAATAATAAATCAAGGAGCGAGTTGTAATATCAAGTGATAACATTCAAAAAGGATAAAGATATCAAATCTTAAGGATACTAAGAGATGACATTATTGGATATTTATTCATATTGATTTTTTTTAAAAGAGAAAGATAAGGATAAATCAAGTTATTAAATTAGATTATTCAAGATATATCCCATATATACACAAATAAATATTTAATAAAATAAGAATAGTAAGAAGTCCCACATCGATTAAATGAGAGGAGGCGCAGACTCTAGGAGCTTATATATAGGAGGTGATATGTTGAAATTAAACATATTAAGATATTTTCACCCAATTATGAGGCAGTCTTGTTAAAATAACAATTACGCATTTGTTAACCGTTGGATCGAAGCGAAATTTGGTCACCATGTTCGAAACATCCATCAGGTCGTTTTCAACGGTTGGATCGTTAATATGTGTTATGTAGTCTGTCGTGCATATCAGTATGTGTTTGTGAGTTTTTGCAAATCATATTATTATATGAAATTTCTATCTTTTTTTATTATAAATTGTTTTATGAATTGCTTTTACGAAAAACCGTCTTGTGGGACATTATTTGTAAAAGAAATATGTTTTGATGTTTTATATAATGATTATTATGATATTGTTTTAGTATGATAATTGATTGTTATGAATCGTTGAAGGCTATAGAATTGTTGTGGATATGTTATATGATAGTTAAAGATTCGAGCTTGAATGATTATATTCATGAATATTGTCCTATGATTTGTGGGTTATAGAGGTGAAATATGAGTTCTATTACAACATTAGAGATAACAAAGATGTAGTTGAGGGAGATAAATATTTTATCACGTGACGAGGCCGCCATTCGGAGCTCTTTGGCTGGCCGAGTCGTAACCCACATGTTCTACGAGGGTACGGCGCCCCACTTGTTCTATGAGGGGTTACTATGTCCCACATGTTCTATGAGGGACTGTCCCACTTGTTCTATGAGGGACCGCCCCACTTGTTCTATGAGGGGAAACCCATGGTCCGGTTGTGTGATATGTGGATTTGGCCATCCACTCCACATAATCGGTGAGCTTTTGGAGTAACCAGTGACATGGGTAATTAACTTAGCCCATGGGTTCAGTCGGCGGGAATAAGGAGGATATAAGGGAGATTAACGATTGGGAGGTTATTGGTACTATGATTAGGATTAACATTTGGTACTATGATCCTGTTTTCCCCTAAGTTCTATGATCTTGGATTAATTGTGAATATGAATGTTACTTTTAGCTTATTGATAAATATTTATGTGTATGATTATATACATAAATGTTTTATAACTGTCCCAACTAACACCTTGCAAGCATGTGCTGGTGTGTAAGGTGGGTAGGATAGTCGGTTACTGAGGCAGTGATCTCATCCCGATACTTTAACATTTTTTTAGGTGAAAGATATAGAGAAGGAACGTCAGGAAAGGCTATGGAGGATTGAGATTACGCCAACTAGGCTTATACTCTCAGTTGGTGTTTTCTGAATATTGCCACAATTAGGACGTTTTATGCATTTATTATTATTTATTTATTATTTATTATTTATAAATTAATAAAGGGACATGGGTTTATGATATTAGATCTCTAAGTAGACTTTGGGTACAATGAGTTGTTTTTAAATTATCATGGTTGCTTTTCATAAGGGAATTTCTCAAAAATAGTTTCAGAACTATTAAGTTATAAGTAATTTTTGAAAGGACGTTACATTATGAATAGTAACTTAGTGGAAGATTATTCATTAAAAATTGAAAATAAAAATTAAATTTTAGGGTGAAAATATGTGATTTGCTCTTAAACAAATCTTAATTTTCAAAAAGCAAAGGTTTAAAAAATATTTTAATTAAAATTTCTAAAATTTGAAAATTAAATTTTAGACTGAAAATACGTGATTTGCACTTAAACTAATAAAGAGGAAAATTTAGGGCAGTTATTAAAAGAATTAAACTTTAATAGCACATGTTTATTATTTACATATTTAAAATAAAATCTTATTATACATTTGTTTTTTAATATATTTTTTTAAAAAAAAAAGATATCAAAGGAAAATCAGGGGATGAGTTAAATAATTAATTTTTTTGAGGTTCATTCCTTTACTTTAAATGAGCTGCTCATTCCTTTACCTTATTTGTTTTAAATGTTAGTCTACATTTTTAATATACATTTGTGTGAACTTGAGTTTATATAAGTTAATATGCTTCTGATTGTTAATTGGTTGAATGGTATTTGTATAATGATTTAGGTTAATATTTCTCATGACCTCATGCAAACAAATTTATAATTTCTTTTTTTGAATTGAAAAACCATATTTATGATTTCAAGTCGAATCACATGAAAAATATCAACTGTGCAATGCACGGGAGTCCATTTCGTTAATGTAGTTCTATATTAGGGACTCATTTATTTTTTAGATTAAATTGATAACTGGATTCTATTTGTACTTGATCAATTGTTGGATTTTATATTTAAAACCCTTACATTGCAATTAAATTTAAAATTGAGTTTTCGTTATTAATTTAAGGAAAATACTTAGGTCAAGTTCCTTATATCCATTTCGTCAAGTTCTCCAATCACATATGGCCATGTGTTTTATTTTTGAAACATTGTCATTTAACTATAATTCAAAATGAAATAAATAAGATGCATAATCATGTATGATTGGAGAACTTGACGAAATGGATGTAAGAAACTTGATGTAAGTACGGTCTACAATTTAATTGTCAATGTGAATTCTATTGCAAATTTGAGTTTTTATCACTTGGTTGTTTAACAAGGGGTATATTATTTAATTGATTAATTAGATAATCCAAAATATAATTTCCGCAATTACTTGAATCAAATTGCATTAGTTTTAATAGATTTAATTAATTAACTCTTAATCTATTATGAGTTCTCTGGTGGAAGAAGAGGTGTTGTGTGAGAGTTTCCCATGCAATACTTAGGTAATTAGGTTTATTAGTACCAATATACTTTAGTCTAATTAATTTATTCAGGCTAAGAAAGTTAACTCCATGTGATTCCTAAATTGTTTCCATTTACCATAACTGAATCATATTTCATTTTTCTTTATCAGTTATTAATTAGTTTCTTTATTTAGGATTTTAATTTTTCATCATAAAAACCCCCCAAAAAATTACCTCTGCATTCATATAGGTTAGTTTCATTTTTAGGAGTTAGATTTACATTTTAGTTTAGGTACATCATTTTGTTGCACTTATCACCTAAATTTAATCCTAGAGAAAAACCCATAAATTAATCCTTGGGAGAATGGCCTAAGTTGCCACTATAGTATATTTGTTGTTGAACCTAATTTTAATTGATTACTTTAGCGATAAAAGTAAGGGAGTAATATTTCATTTTCCATAATAACAATTAAGTAAAAAATGAAGCCTTGTTAGCAGTCAATTGGTATCAAATAAAGCATCCAATGTCAAAGTCTAATTGAGTATTTACATTTTTGGACCTCCAAATCCAACCCCCAAACACATAATTAATTCTTTGGTAAGTTATTCTAGGAAAAAAAAGATATCTATCGCTCCCTCACATACAAAATATAGAGCACCTTCATGAAGAAGTTTTGGATATGGTTATTTAACAGTAAACCTTTTACCAAACACTACTCTTGTTACACTATGAGAAGATAAGGGTAATGGGAGAGAGTAATATTCATTATCTTATTTGAGTTTATTGTAGTTAGTATAAGCAATATTGGAAATCACTTGGATTTCAAGGCAAATATAATGATTTTAACTAATTTTATTGGTATGTGATATTTGTTAGTTGGTGTTTTATAATAAAGATCCTAGAGTGAGTAATTTGTCAAGAAAAGTGATGCCACATGGAAGGGGAAAAAGAAAGGAGGTTCGTAAATGTAACTCTGTAAAAAGTCTAATGTGACTTCGATCATAGTATTGACTACTCCGTTCGTTCCATAATATAATGTCCTATTTTTTAAATGACTTTGTCCTAAAATATAAGGTCTTATTTGACTTTATTTGAGTAATAAATGCATTTTTCCCCATACGCATGCATTAATTTCTCCCATACATTCTTTTTTATATTCTTTTTATAATTATCCCATCTCTTACTCATCATAAATAAGGGCACTTTTGGGGGAAAAAATGTACATCTCCTCCACATTTATTGTTTTAAACTAACTCTAACTTATTTCTTGGGAAACCAATTTAGTTAAAAAAAAACCTTATATTATGGGACAGAAAGAGCGTTTAGTTCGAGTCAAGTTGGAAACAAATTTTACTTTGTGAGAGAGAGTAACAATCAATCACTTGGTCTTCACTCTAAAATACTAGGAGGGCATATAATCTAGACGAGAGGGAGTAATATGCCATTTTCGGGGGATTACAAGGTATGCCATTATTTAATAAAAATTGTATTAGCTAGATGTCATCCGATTAACCTTCAATACCATCGTCACTTTCAGATTGTGAAAAATTCCATTATGAGAAACACACAAATAAAAAGAAGAGGGAATAATCTCAAGCTTCAGAAGTTAGCTATCATAAATAAAGTTATATATAAAATTAAGCAACCAAATTCAGAACATAATCGATTTGCAGAACATGAGAACCATGCGTTGAAGAACACTTTACTCAACTAGTTCCATTTATTGCACAAAGCCGCTTATTGAGCACATACTCCGTAACCAAGGAGGCAAAAACATGTTCCTCAAGGAAGCCATTGATTGCTTCAACGATCAAAAGTGAAATATCATGTCAAACTCTAAAAGATCAAGTTGCAGTTCTTGAGTGCTTGATGAGCCAGTCGATGATGACATCTATGTTTATGGAATCCTTGCATGAAATCATATAGCAGCAAACTTCTCTGTCTTTTATCGATTCAAGCCCTCTGAAATGGGAAAAAAAAGAGGCATTTTCTGGTAAGTATGGCTTTGAAATTGAATAACAAAAGTGATTAATCCATGAGATTCAAAAGGATTTCATTTAAGTTGTTCGAACTCACAGCTGATCAACCAATGCTTGCTGGGATAAAGCTTCTGACTTGTCAATTTTGTTTCCGAGAACAAGCAAAGGAATCCCACTTAAGGAAGGTTTCGTTAAGAGCTCGTGTAGCTCGCTTCGTGATATTGGAACACTGTCTCTATCAGCTGCATCAACAACATATCTGCATTTTCATTCATCAATGAAAGAAAACAAAATTGTTAAATGCATTGAAATTTGTGATTCCCAAGTAGTTTAAAAAAGACTACAGTAAAAAGCAAAAGTATGAATAAAAAAGCCTCAATCCTCAAGTAACGTAAGGCTTCCGGAATGTTTGTTTTAATCAGCAACAATGACTATTATACAACCATTAGATTTTCTAATCTTCCATGTTGAAATTTTAGCAAGAAAACAAACACCAATGTGCAGCATATTGCATATTGGTGGAATTTGTAACAACAATAATAAGTCTTTTCTCACTAGGTGAAGTCCGCAACATGAATTACACAGCAATGCCATTGAAATTTATCAATAACCAGTTCTTTATGTAAATTGTTAACTAAAAGATCTGCTCAATAACCTCATTGAGTATTCTTTTCGGTCTTACTCTACCTTTAGTACGTCTTGAGTCTATAAGGTGTGGGTTGAGTTTAGTCAAGTGGCCCAGTCAAATAGACAAGCATTCCCACGTCTAATTTGGATTAAAGGAATTGAGATGTGCCTCTACTATCAGTTTAAGCTTTTCACGCGATTGTTAGCACTTTCTATTAGAGCATGTACAACGGTTTTGAAACTCACTCCCGTCAAAATTTATATCAGGACAAACCTCCTTTAAAATGAAAGAAATAATACTTCCTAAGTCTAAGGAGTATGAATTGGGTTTGGTCAGATGGCCCACAAAATCGAATGAAACTGGTGGACCCGTATCTGATCTGAGTTGAAGGAATTGGTGCACCTTTGGTACCAGCTTAAACTTTTAGCATAATAATTAGAGTTTCATTGGTTAAACCTTAAGAATGAAGTGTTAACCAGCATGCTTTAAGAGGAAGATAATGATACATTATAGGTCTAAGAGGAGGTGTGGATTGAGTTTGTTCAGGTGTCCTACAAAGTCAATGGAGACTGGTGGACTCATGTATGATCTGGTAAAGCTTAAGTATAAACATTGTGCTAAAGGCTTAATTTAGTAGCAAAGGTGCACTTCAATTCCTTTAATCTAGATCAGGCATGAGTCCACTAAGTCTCTTTTTACTTTTTGAACAAGCCTGACCAAACTCAATCTACACCCCCAAACCAGGGATAGATCAACCCCATTCCACTAGATTCCAAATGGCCTAATCTACCCTCCTCACAAGAATCTGTAACAAGCACAACAATTTTGAGATGTAGAATAATAACTAAAAAAAGTGTCATCAAAGCTTAACTTCTAGAATTCCTAGTTTTTGACATGGTCTTAAAGCCTATATGACATATCATTAAGGTATCTAATGCTTCCTTTCCCCTTCATATCAACCTAAATATCAAATCATGCTTTAATATTAGTCCATGACTTGGAAATCATTCCATGTATGTACTTCCTGAATACTTTCCATTTGTTACAAAGAGACATACAAGGAAACATCAAGGCATCAAAATTATATTTTGCACCACCTACAATACAAAATTTGTCTCTGCATCTTATCATTCCTGATTTTAGTGTCTAAACTGTCATAAAGTACCAAATGGCTTTAAGTTAGTCTACATTCAGGTCAATTTTGTTCTTAACCAAACCCAATACTCTTTTTAAATAAGTAAAAGAGAAGTAAGTTTACAATTGCAATTTCAATAGACAAACCTACTTTAGCTATTTATAAATTGTTAAAGAGACAATATCAAAGAGAAAAGGCTTACACTATAGCCGTAACACCACGGCAGTAACGCTCCCACATTGTTCGGAATCTCCTTTGTCCTCCAAGGTCCCAAAGCTTTATTGTGACATTACCTTTTGTCACTTTTCGCATGTTGAATCCAACCTGGTTTTCCATAACAAGAATGGGTTTCTATAACATCTTTGCAATCTTCAAATATATCATTCAAATTTCGTCTGAAATAGAGATACCTACAGTTGGAATCATGTCCTCATTGTAGCCCCCTGTCTGGTAAACATAAAAAAGATCAATGCCAAAAGATATGAATTAATATGTGTATAAACGGAATGGAACTTCAGCGTTGCTTTAACTTACAGCAACCACATTGACAAGAGATGTCTTCCCGGCATTCTGAAGGCCTACCAGGGAGAGTTCCATCTCCTGTTTAAAAAATAAACTAGCACAAAGACGGAACTTTGGATTTAAAAAGGTGCTTAAAGTTAAAGGGATGGGTGCTATGCTACTCATACAGTTCACATAATGTACTACTCATTTAAACTACCTGAATAGATGTCAAAATGTGGAAAATATTTGCTTACTGGTATCAGAAATAAAAACAAACTTTTTTACTTTATTTCTTTTGAACAAGTCTCTTTCAAGCGTGTTATTCCTCAAGAGTTCTCTATTGGCTAAAAATCAAACTTGCAGTCTTGCACAACCATATTTGATTAAAGGCTTGCCACAAGAGTTTCTTTCTTTCTTTTTGATAATATCCACAAAGGTCATTTATGCAGAGAAAAGGAAATATATTTAGCACTTAAGGTAAGGTCTCCCATCCTAGGTGCCAATGCGACATTGCCTATGAGATATTTGACACATATAAAGCCAGTGTCTTTGAGATTAAATAATTGGTCAAACTGATAATTTGGTCCCTTCAGGCTGCTTTATGTCAAACTAGTCATTTAAATTTTAGTTTACGTCAGATGTATTATAATCTGCCAACTTTGTCAACCATGTTTGATCTATCAACTAAGCCTGTTAATGAAGTTCCTGAACTAGAAGTTAAAGGACCCAATTGGAGATAAGAAAACCTACTGCACCGAAACATTATTCTTTCTCCATAGATTATCATATCAATGTAACCTGATGATTTTTATCCAGAAGACGGGAGAAAAAAAGAAGAAATTTCATTCAAAACTTGTGGGTTGTTTTATTAACTTCATATTAACCTGAAAAAGTCACCCTTTTTCCGACAAAAGATGCAAAAAAAACTCACACAAAACCACAAGTTCTGTGCCAACTAAAGATACCTATCTACTTTGAACATTGTGCAAAATTAAATACCCAAATCCAATTCTACCCAATATAATATAACAAAAATGATGGCTTTAAGTTATGGGTCCAGTTGAAGATTGTTCAAACTTCTGGATAACAAGACAACCTCTAAGAAGCTATATACTGTTTCTTTCAGAGGTAAGTATTATAAAAGCACATAATGGTTCCCCTAGCAAACTTGCAAGAACATCCAAAAAACACCTAGTGTGGCGAAGCGACAACAAGGACAACAATTTGCAGACTGATAATGCAATTCTTAACCTAATTAAACCATATAACAGAAAAAACCAGCAGTCTTGCTAAATTTTCTGTTAAAAGGAAGGAGCTTTTCCACTATTTTGAGGGTTTTCAAATTCATTGAGTTGTGTTATGAAACTACAAAGCTATTAATTAGGGATTCAGATCAAAATTCGCAACGGGGTCATCATCGTTTACAAAACAAAATCTCGTTTACCCAAAAACCACTAGGCGTAATCATATTTCATAGCCAAGAAGTAGGACCAACATGGGCTCTAAGTTGATTTCTCAGTTCGGCCTCAAAAGGGAATAAATATTGAGTCGACTTCATAACAGATTTTTATGAACTATCAGAACATGAGAGGTATGGTTACAGAAATTTACAAACAGAGAAGAAGGCAAAGAAGAAGAAGAAAGAACATACCTGCGAAGCCAATTGAGGAGAGAATCAAAGAGACCCATCTCAGTGAAGCAAAAGATTCAGTTCCCAATTCTGAATGAAGCGATAAAGTTACCAACTTGATTCAATCGCACGAAAGCACAAGGCAAGAGGAAAGGAATTTTTAGAGTAAAGGGAATTAAAGAAAACGAGAAGCTTCGCAAATCGGCAACGAAAAAATGGTTCAATAAATAAATCTGTCCGTTGGAGGCGGACACGATGTTCAAGCTGAAAATGACAAAAACGCTGTAAAACTGAAAGATATTTATGGATCTAGAAGACTATAATCATAGTACACGTTTCCTGGCAAATTAATAGAAATGAATCACTTTATTATTATTTTTATTTAATTTAATGGGAAACATGACTAATTAACCTTTACAATTACAATTTTGCCAGAAATTAAAATTTTAAATCCAAGAATTTTTTTTATAAATACCACTCTTGATATATAGAAGAGAGAAGAAGAGAGAAAACAGGGCTAATTCATTCATGAAAAATGCAAAGTGTAAATACAATGCCTATATATGGCTGATGTCACTACAATGAGTCTCTTTCCTCTAACTAACTAATGCGTCTAGAAGATCTCTCTACCTATTACAATTACTAAAAAGCCCTTACTATAAAGAATAACATATAAGGGTAAAGGACAAAAAATACCCCTGACCTCTTTCTAAAGGAGCTGCTTGCACCTTAAACAAATGTTGGGTGCAAAAATACACCCAAACATTTGAAAAAGGCCCAAAATTACCATGTTCTTTGATGTCCATTAAGTTTGACTGGTTCTTTAAACGTATTGACCAAGGGCGATGATGTGTGCAATGAGCTGGCAAATGGAGTTTGAAAGTTTGACCAAAAGTGGTGAAGTGGGCAGTGACGTGGCAAATGGTGATATCTGAACTGGGACCAAAATGCGAATAGAAACACGGAGAAAATGAAATCGATGATAAAAGCAAAATGAAATCGATGAAGGGGAAAAAAGGGAACCCTCTGACAGCGATGATGGGAGCGATTTAGGGTTCAGTAGCAAGGCACTAAGGAGCTCAAATTCGATCACGTTGTGAGGAGGTGAGTGAATCTCTCGGGATAAAGACGTAAAAGGGGAAAAAGGGAACCCTCTGAGAACGATGATGGGAGCGATTTAGGGTTCGGTTCAGTAGCGAGGCACTAAGGAGCTCAAATCCGATCGTGTTGCGACGAGGTGAGGGAATCACGGGATAAAGACCTAAAAAGGGGGGAGAGGGAATCTCAGAAAGGTGGAGATTGCTAGGCATGTGCAGAGATTCTCCTTTGAATAGATAAAGCGAACAAGACGACACGCATTTGCACAGGTAAGGCCGAACTGGGACCCAATAATTGTTGTTTTCTACATTGTACAGTGAAATGCCAACGAAGCCCTCTGATTAATTTGTGATTCTCGTGTGGCAGAGTCAATGGCGTCAAATGGTGAGAAGGGTAATTCGAACGAAACTCTCGAACAAAAGCAAGCGAGGACGTGAGAAGAGGTAAGTAGAATTTGTATTCTTGCAAGGAAGCATTGGGAAGAAACTAAAGCGCGTCTACGAGAGGGATTCGGGGTAAATCAAACTAGGGGTGGTTTAGGCCTTAATGTTAATGGGGAAACTGAAAGGAATTTGATCATTGATGAAGTTATAGAGAACATAGAATTAATAGATGGGCTAGATGACTTTGATGCCGAGGATTATGTTGGTGTTGATTTTGGTATTGTTCCTGAAGAAGCTGCCAATAATGTGAATGTGGATTTGAATGTAGCTGAAATCTTAAGTAAGGCGTATTTTGACAGTGAGGATGAGGAATACGTGTGTGAAAGTGGGGGCTCCGACACTGAGGAAAGTGTTGAGTCTGATTTTGAATTGGAAGGAAGTATGGGAAGTGAAGATGTTGAGGCAGATGAAATGGGCCTAGAAAATGATGTTGGACCTCCAGAAGAAGTGAGAGGAACTGATAGGTTGGAGACACCATCTTTTATGTTGGGTGAGACCTTTGTGGATAAGATTGAGTTGAGACGGGCTGTGGATAGGTATGCAATTACTATGGGGGTGAACCTGAAAATAAAGAAGAGTGATAAAAAGGTACTAAGGGTAGTATGTGAAGAGGGCTGCCCTTTTGTGTTGTATGCCTCAAGCCACGGACAACAAGTTGGGTTCATGATTAAAACCCTAGTGTTAGAGCATGAATGTGCTCGGGTGTTTAAAAATCCAAGAGCATCTGTACAATGGCTTTCACGAAAACCAAGTATTACAACTTCACAACTCCTTGCACACACACGGAGCAAGATTGCAGTGACTAAAGCCAAGAACTCCCAAAAATAGCATATGTCATGGCTATTTTTCTGAGGATTTTGTTAATCTTTTGTATGTGATCCGCCTTTGCAATGGCTACTTTGATCATCTTTTGTTAGGGCCAAGAGTGTGTGGCCATATATATTCTGGTAATCTTTTGTATGTGATCCGCCAATGTCATGGCTACTTTGATCATCTTTTGTATGTGATCCGCCTTTGCAATGGCTACTTTGATCATATATATTCTGGTTATCTTTTGCACTTGATTTGCCAATGTCATTTTCTGCATATTTTGAATCAGGTGTGCTTATGGCCATATGGGGCATGTTCAACTTTATATATCCCTGTGAAGAAGATTTTTTATTTTGAATCAGGTGTTCTTATGGCCATATAGGGCATGTTCAACTTTATATATCCCTGTGAAGAAGTTTTTTTATTTTGAATCAAGTTTAACTTTATTTTCATGGAAGACCCATCTTCCTTTTTATTATTTTGAATCAAGTGTGCTACGCTGTGAAGATTATGCTCTCTACATTTCAACCATTATTGGTCATCACAAAACAGAGTACCTGCCCTCTCTTTTTGATTAATATAATCCTGACAATTACTACTTACAATGTTCAAATCAAAATGACAAGGAAATATTTGGCTGCCTCTTAACAATGAACAAAATAAAACATAAAAAACGTTGTCATTATATGACTTCAATCCCAATTCACTGAGATTACCCAATAACATTAAAAAACACCCACACCCATGTCATTATTAACATTGTCATCACTATTTTATACTTCCATTCTAATTTCTTTGCTTCATTCCCCCTTTTCTCTGCACGGCATCTTAGCTTTCTCACCTCTTCATGGATTGCATCAAGCTCTTCATGGAAGATTCTATCCTTGTTGCCTCTTCTTCGAACCATAGTATTCTCATCATACAGTTTGTCAATGTCATCCAGTAGCTCATTGATGACTACATTGGCCCTTTCACCGAGATCACCATCATGCCAAGCAAAGAATCTACAACCGTCCTCCTGTACAAGTTCATTCCCACCATTAAATCACCCAACAAACTCAATCATCTTCAAAGCATTACATTACTTACCCGACCATAGTTTGGGCACCCATAAAATCTCCTTCCAGGATTTGCTTCTGTCCAGGCCGCCCACCGAGGAGCTGGAAGTCTGTGATGGCAGTACCTAGGCTCCCCTTCATGCACATCTTCCCTACTTGGTGGCCTCATTATTGCCACCCTTCGTCTACTTCTTCCTGTTGTTGACGAAGAGGAAGAAGCCATTCCAAATGAAGGAAGGAACCAGAGAAGAAGAAGATTTTAATGAAACTAATAACAAAGAGACAATATAGGCATGCGAAGATTTTAATGAAACTAATATTTTAATATTAAATCAGAGTTATCTCAGATTTTAATGAAAACTAATAACAAAGAAAGAAGATGAGCATGCGAAGAAGATGAGCAACTCCGGCGAGCAAAGACAACCAACAGAAAGAAAGAAAGAAGCGTGGGTCCGATTAGCAACTCCGACAAGCAGAGAAGAAGAAGACGAGCATGCACAAATTTTAAAGAAGCTGAGCAACAGAAAGAAAGAAGGAAGTGTGGGTCTGATTAGCAATGATATTCCCCTTCCACGACTTCTTCCCCGACTCGATCACTTCTTCCACTTCTCCTTCCTTCATGCTGCGGTAGCTGACTCATTTAATGCCAGGACTTTGGATGGTCTTCATGGAGGTGGAGGTAGGTCGCTTCATTTAATCCCCCACCTGCCATGTTATGCACTAAATTCACCCACGTGGCTTTACCAGTATGCCTTTTCATCAATGGTTAACGCCGCTTACAAAATTTAACGGAGATGGTGCTACTTTCCCTTTTTCAAATGTTTGGGTGAATTTTTGCACCCAACATTTGTTTAAGGTGCTAGCAGCTCCTTTGGCAAGAGGTCAGGGGTATTTTTGGTCCTTTACCCTCTAAAAAGGATCATTGTCCACAAGGATAGTCTAAGTGGGTGGTGCTGCAGTGGAGAAGTCAGGAAACTGGAGTTGGATAGCTATCAGGTCCTCCCAGGTGGCATCTTCGAGTTGGGAAAACTTCCAGCAAACAAGTACTTAGGTGACAGGAAGGTTATGCCTCTTGATGATTTTGCGGCCCAGGATTGCATCAGGTTCCAGCAAGAATTGCCCATTGTCATCCGGGGGTAAAGAGGGTGACAACAAAGTAGGAAAGCCCATAAACCTCTTAAGGAGAGAGACATGGAACACTAGGTGCACACATGTTGCAGCCGACAGCTCATGTTCATAAGCAACAGGTCCAATTTGTCGGAGGACTTTGAAAGACCTGAAATAATTGGCAGTGAGCTTGTGAAGGGAAGAATTATTCAGCAATTTTTATTAAAAGGGTGGAGTTTTAAATAGACCATATCTCCTAGGTTGAAGTGCCGCTCAATACGATGCTTGTTGGCCTGCTGCACCATGACGTGCTGTACTTTGTCAAGTGCTGCTTAAGAAGCTGCAAGACTAGCTCTCGAGAAAGACCGGTGTAGTCTACCACCTCATTGGATGAATCTCCAGCAATGTATGGAAGATGAAAAGGAGGAGGAACCCCATAAAAAACCTCGAAGGGTGTCATGCCAATAGAAGAATGGTGAGACGTATTATACCAGAGTTCGGCCAGTGGAAGCCATTACACCCACTGCTTGGGGAAATAGCCAGTCATGCAGCGCATATAGGACTCCAGAAAACGATTGAGCAACTCGGTTTGCCAATCTGTCTGGGGGTGACAAGCCGAAGACTAGAGGAGTTTGACCCTATATAAACGGAAAAGCTCCTTCCAAAACTTTCCGTAAAAGATGGGCTCTCTGTCTGATACTATAGATTTTGGGAAGTCGTGCAGCTTGACAACATTATCCATGAAGATGCGAGCAACATCAATAGCAATAAAAGGGTGATTGAGAGCAATGAAGTAGGTTGCCTTCGAAAGTCTATCTACTACAACCAAAATACTCGAACCATACATGTTCTAGGACCGGTAGAGGTTGCAAGAGCCCCGGGGAAGCAACCAGTTCAGGTTTAAAGCACTGACAGATGGTGCACTCGCGCATAAAGTTGCGGACTTCCTTCTCCATGCCCTACAAGTAGAAAGAGGAAGCAAGACGCTTAAAAGTGGGGTGCATACCAAAGTGACCCCAATGCGATCCATGTGGAAGAAGCTCAGCAAATTCTTAAGAAGGGCACGACCGGCTCCTACCACCTACTTACCATTACGCTTGAGAAGCTGAGACTGCCACGAGTACTTGGGATGATATAATGGGTCCTGTTCCAAGTCTTTAATGAGATGCTGCAAAGCATCATCAACTAGCCAAGAGTCCCGTACTCTATCATAAAGGGATGAAACAGGGTAAGATATGGCCACAAAAGAACCCTCTAATCGCCGAGAAAGAGCATCGGCTGCGGTATTGTCGCTGCCTTTTCGGTATACAATCTCATAGTGTATCCCCCACAACTTATGAAGCCACTTAAATTGGTCCTGACCTAGATCTCGCTGCTCCAATAAATGCTTCAACGGAAGATGATCAGTCTTAATGATGAATTTACGACCCCCTAAGTAAGATCGCCACTGTCGAATAGAAAAAATGATAGCCTTAGCCAACATCTCTCTCTCATAGGTCGAAAGAGGCTTCTTCTTAGAAGAAAGGGCCTTACTTGCATAGGCCAAGGAATGACCATTCTGTGAAAAGATGGCCCCTAAGCCAGACCCTGAAGCATCGGTTTCAATGACGAAATTTTCATTGAAGTTAGGAATCTGGAATATAGGTGGTGAAGTTTGGGCTTGTTTTAAGGCGAGGAAAGCTTCATCCGCCTCTTTGGACCAGAGCAACTTGACATCCTTCTTTAATAGCTCGGTGAGGGGACGAGCAAGGATCCCATAGTGCTAGATAAAAAGGCGGTAGTAGCCGGTGAGACCGAGGAAGCCCCGTAACTCTTGATATAAGACGGTATGGGTCAGTCAGCCACAACCTCAAGCTTAAGTGGATCGGCCTACAATCCCTTCCCCCATATCAGATGACCCAAGTAGACAACTTGGGTGGCCGCAAAAATACATTTAGAGCCTTTCACAAATAACTGATGCTACCGTAGGGTCAATAAGGTGGTCTCCAAATGTTGCAGGTGAGAATCCCAATAAGCATTATACACCAGAATGTCATCGAAAAAAACCAAAATAAACTTACGCTGGAAGGATTTGAAGATCGAATTCATCAGGCCCTGGAAGGTAGCTGGGGCGTTAGTGAGCCCAAATGGCATCACAAGGAATTTGTAAAGACTCTCATGAGTGCAAAAGACCATCTTCGCAATATCATCTTTGTTCATCCTAATTTGGTGGTACCCCGATCGTAAGTCCAGCTTTAAGAAATAGGTCGCACCTGTCAGCTCATCTAGTAAGTAATAACTCATCGATGACAGGGATGGGAAACTTGTTCTTAATGGTGGCCTCATTAAGTCTCCTGTAGTCCATACAGAACCTCTAGGAACCATCATTCTTTTGTACTAACACAACCGGAGCAGCAAATGCACTGGAGCTCTCTTGAATGACGCCATTGGCTAGCATCTGGGTAATTTGATTCTCAATCTTCGTCTTCTGAGTAGGACCATAACGGTAGGGCTGAGAACTGATAGGCTTGTCCTCTTAAAGATGTATAGAGTGGTCAAACTTGTGACAAGAAGGAAGCCCCTTGGACTCAGAGAAGACAAATGCGAATTTGTCTAAGAGCAACTGCTACTTGTGACCCTGAGTATTAGATAAAGTAGATACAGAAGCAAGTCCAATGTGTGTATGGTCTGGGGCCTGGATCAAATACAACTGATTGGCAATTATAAACTCCCTAATGGACCATATTTCCTCTAAAATGCCCGGCCCATTCGAGCCTAGCCCAAAAAACTTCAGGGGACATCCATTCTTAGTAATTTCAAACAATTTATGTTCCAAATCCATGGTGAATCGGCCTAATGTCCTAAGCCACTGTGCCCCCAAGATAGCATCATAACCCTATATCTTCATCACCAGGAAATCGGAAGAAAACATGGAACTCTCCAACTCCTAATTCAGATCAGGATAATGTTTGGAAACACAAACTTGTCTGCTATCAGCCACCGAAAATCGAATGGGGGAACGCTCTTGAACCTTCAACTTGAGACACTTTGCCACAACAGCGTCATTCACATTGTGTGTGTTGCCAGTGTCAATGAGGATGACCTATTGCTGGCTCTTAATACGGCCAAGAAGCTTTAGTGTAGATGTGCCCGTCTTACTTTCATTCATGTTGATAGTTTTGTCGGCCACCTCGTGCGTGTCTCCACAGGCAACTTGGAAATCATCATCATCTTCATCGATAACCAGGGTAAAGATGTGTGACTCCTTACAGCGATGGCCACTTGTATACTTCTCTGAACACCAATAGCAAAGGTCATTTCGTCGCCGTTCATCCATGAACTTCTTAGACAGCTGGCGAGTAGGTTTTGAAGAACCCATGCTCATTGAAGCATTAGGTGGATAAACAATGGTGTTGCTCTTTTGGGTAACTCGGGTCTGGGTTTTTGAAGTATCTGGATCTAAAACTATTAATGGCCCTCCAGAAAATAGAGTAAGCTAGAAAATAGGGATGAGAGAGATTTGTGAGCCAACATTTTGTAATTTTTCAGCTATTAGATTTGATGGATGGCTAAGATAAGGAAAAATGAGGAGAAAATGATTATAAAGAAAAGGAGAGTCCCAGACCAATAAAAACACAACAACAGATGGAAAATAACAATAAAATAATGACAGATTAACGTGACTGTTACTACCTAATATTTTTGAACAAGTCAAACAACAGTTTTAGATCCTTATTAATTAGGATCACGCACCAGAATCATCATCTTTACTCTTTACACCACTACTTACTACCATCAAATTTCATTACTTCATCACCACCAGAATAACTGAAGACATATCTTAGATGAGCTCAACTCTACTGATGGGATACGGTGGAATAGGTGATGGGATATGGGAAAATGGGTAGTTATGATATTTAGGTTTATTTATTAGAAATATTAAATAAGGATATTTATCCATTAGATTTATTTAATTAATTATTTATGCTTTAATTATGGTTGTTACCATATGTTTAGGATCTAGATTTGAATTTAAATTATTGTTGTTATATTTTATTATTCATAAAGCTCTATAAATAGAGTTAGGTTTCCTATTTGTAATCAGTTGTTGATGATTGATAATTAAGTTGAATAAAATCTTGTTTTCCCGTCTCCTTTCGTCTGGTATTTCCCCCTCCTTCTTGTTGTCCTCCCTCCTCTGATCTCTCTTATATCCTTCAATATTCTTTTTTCCCCTCAATTCCTCTCTTGTCCTACATCAATTGGCATCAGAGCCTGGTTCCACTTCCCTTCTGCTCGCACAAGTCTTTAAAAATGAGTTCTCAAAATTTCAAAAGTCTTCTAGAGCATTAATATTGGATTTTTGCTATTTTAAATTGTTCTTGCGTGATTCTTGCCATTCTATATCCCTCATACACAAGAATCTCCAACTTTAGCCTCAAAGCATCATTTGTTATTTTTCCAGTTTTTGTTGATATATTTTTATTCAAAACACAAGAGCAAAAAAAAAAAAAAACAGAGAGAGAGAGAGAGAGAGAGCCAAAAGTTAAAAAAGAAAAGAGTGGAAAAGGAAGTACCTTTGTTTTATTGCTTTATTTAGTTCGCAAAGAAAAAATGTTTTATTGCTTTATTTAGAATTAATTTCTTGTAATTCTACTCGCAACAGCCTTCAGACCCTTCAAAGCGCCACCTAAGATTGTCATATTGCTAATGGAAGTTGTTCGTACCAAAGTTGCCGCCTTCCTCTCCCAAGAACTACACATTCCTTTTAACTCGTTAAGAGCCAAGTTTTTTAAGTGGGGGAGAAATGATGGGATACAATAGAATAGGTGATGAGATACGGGAAAATGGGTAGTTATGATATTTAGGTTTATTTATTAGAAATATTAAATAAGGATATTTATCCATTAGATTTATTTATTTAATTATTTATGTTTTAATTATGGTTGTTACTGTATGTTTAGGATCTAGATTTGAATTTAAATTATTATTGTTATATTTTATTATTCATAAAGCTCTATAAATAGAGTTACAGTTCCCATTTGTAATCAGTTGTTGATGACTGATTATTAAGTTGAATAAAATATTGTTTTCCCATCTCTTTTCGTCTCGTATTTCCCTCTCCTTCTTGCTATCCTCCCTCCTCTAATCTCTCTTATATCCTTCAATATTCCTTATTTCCCTCAATTCCTCTCTTGTCCTACATCACTTACCTTATAGATATATAGATTGAAAGTGTTAACTGTCAAGCATATGTAGAGCTCATCTTAATTCAAATGACAATTACTTGAAACAATGTAATTGATATAAAATGAAATAGCTAAACACCAAATAATTTATAAAAAAACTGTTAAGATAGCATTCAAAAGATCTAAGTCCTAAAGAGTTTGCAACATAACAAACAAATGCCAAAGGAACAACCCCATACCAAACAAACTACTACCAACATCACACTAGCATTACTCTGCGTTTTATTAACTCAAGCACTACATTGTGAAAGACAAAAAAACTAGAATTTCAAATGTGATCTTCATGTAAATCTCAACATTGATTGCGAGTGTGATTTCGCCGTCCACAACGCCTGCGTGTGCGATTTGGACCCTTATGATGACGACCTTTACGTTTATGACAAAAAGTATATGGTTCCAAAGCTAACAAACGGTTACCAATTTCATACCAAGGTGGCAATTCTGCTTCTCTCAGAATCTGTTAAATAACTTGTTCCCACTTTGGCAATAGCGCTTGTAGTAAAGTTAAACTGAGCACCATTTCCCTGTGCTTTGGGTCATCAGCTGGAGGTAATGCCCTTTGTAACTCATGATACACTTCCGTGAATAAATTAGTATATTCTCTGTGTGACATGCTACCTTGTTTATAGTTGTAAACTTGACCCATAACTAGTAGAGTTTGGTAAGGTCCTTAGAATACATACACTGGACACAGTCCCAAATCCCCTTACAAGACTTTTGAGTAGTAAGTCACACATTATTGTTATTGCAATGTCTGGTTCCATGGCTTTCATCATCCACTTAATTATCTGTGATTCCTCCATTTCCCAAGTCATGATTTCTGTTCCATTCTCTGTAGGGGCTTCCTTAGTGAGATGATGGCCCAAGCCTTTGCCAAACAAACAGCTTTGAACATGATTACGCCATTTAAAATTATTAGTACCATGCAACTTCATATCCTCCAAAGAAGAAGGAAGTTTTAATTCTAACTCCATGGTTATATAAAGATTCTGCAAGATCAAAGCAGAGGTTAAATGATCAATGATGATGTAATAGAAACTAAACCACATTGTTTTGCCGCTTACAACTTATATCCATTTCTTAAAACGGTAATAAATTCCCACAACAAAACTCTTGTAGACTGAAAACTACATATATCAATCATGACAAGATTAAAAAAACCTCATACAAGCATTAACAAATGCAAAGAAAAGCTTTTGTATCACTTTTGAAAAGATCAGAGACAGAATAAACCCAAGTAAAACAGATTGCAAGCCAATGCATGTAATTTTACATTGTTAAATTTCAGACCAGCAAATGGACATTGACAATCTCTTATTATCTAGATTGGTTACAGCCTTTACAACCTAAGGGCATGTTTAAATTCATTGTTTACCAAATCAAATATATATACTCTAAAATAAAAACGAGAACATCAGCACAAGAAGGAGCAGTCCAAGTCTCCAAGGATACTAAAATTTTAAAACTCCGGTAAGTTGAATATCAGTCCCTTAAGAGGCACTAGTCAGCGAATTTTTGGATATTTGAACACTCATATATCATCATTAACATGAGATTAAGCAAATAACATATGTCAATAGGGAAAATCAAATAGAATGTGAAAATCTTACATTGCAAGCCAATCGGGAGAAGAAAACCTGCCCTTCTTTCCTTAGCAATGCTGCACTTTTGAGGCAACGGTTACATTCATTTTTTAAATATGGAAAAAAATACTTATGGCCTATGGGCTCATGGGCCACGTTGCCGAACTTTTTGTGTTTTTTATTATGGTTCCAACAACTCAATTTTCAATGGTAAAAAAAAAAAAAAACTCATTTTTTTACAGGTAAACTTTTCTCCAACATATTATCTCTTTTTGATGATAATAGACTATTTTCTAATAAAAAAAACTTCATGGGTTTTCAACATTCCTCTTTCTTTATTCAAGCTTTTTCCTCTCTTGTTAAGTCTGGATAAAAGGTTTCTCTTATATGGACAAGGATCCTCTCTTCTATCCATTCTCTCCTATTTCCTCCTTTTTCCTCTCATACCATTGGATCTTTGATCCTATGATCCAGATTAAATATTATATAAAAATCAATATAATTCTAATAATAGTTAAAAATCTCATAAATAAATTTAATTTGTCAAAATTTCGTCTGAAGAGTTCAATACTGTAATAAAAAAAGAAAACTAAAATTTATAATAGTAGTTTACAGTTCTGAACTGTTATGCTAAATTTTAACGGATTAAATTTATTATGTGATTTTTAAGTATTATTATAATTATATTAATTTTTATAGAATATTTAATCTTGAACATGGTGTGAGGGGGGAAAGGAGGGAAGAGGAGAGAAGAGATAGAGGAGAGGACCCAATTCCTTCTTATATTTGGAAAACAGATTTTTTCATCTTAACTTTTATACTCCATCTGATTCCTAAATATTAGACCTATTTATCTAATTTGATTAGATTAAGAATGTTTGTTTAGTAGTTAAAATCACATTATATTACCAAAACACCCTAACCACCTACATTTATTTCTACCCAACCTCTCTTGTTTGTTTATTATTGAGGAGCACCAAAAAAGATATTCTAGGGAAAATGTGAGAAAAAATAGAAAGATATCTTATATTTATGAACAAACATACTTTCCCAAATAGTTCATATATTTAATTTAAGAAGAAATGAAGTAACATTCTTGATCTGCCTCTAGATACTTTTCTGCTTAAGGCTTTGGAAGAAAATGAAGATCCCTCCTTCTGATGATGCAATGATTAAGTATTGTTCTGAACACTACTTGATTACTCGGGTTTTAAAGAAAGGCAAGATTGATGCTTCTAGACTCCAATATTTGTTCTTTATTTACTAGAATTTGAAGGATAAAATGTCTTTGATTCAACAGCATAACAATCAATTTGTAGTTTTCTTCAAAAAAATGAGCTTGATAGAGCTTTTCTTATGCATCAAGCATCATGGAGATTACATAATTTTCTTTGTATTTTTTCCAAGTGGAGTTCTGCTGATATGCCTTTAAAGAATTTATCTATTAATCAAGCTTTTGGTTGGATATCAGTTCATGGGTTGCTTCTTGATTATTACTCTGAAAATGTTGCAAGAATCATTGGCGGTTGGTTTGGTTCTTATGTCTCATATGATCAACTCAGTCATACTAAGAATGTCGGTGTACGTATCAAAGTTATGAATTCTGATGCCTCTTAATCGACATTCTATTCCGATTCCTCTGAAATTGCGCTGAATTCAGGGAAAACAATGCTGCTTTATTTTATTCTAGAACAAGTCTGAGTAATATGTAGGCACTGTGGACCTTCATCTTCTCAAGTGTCTTTTTTATTGTGGATCATACTCTCTTAGAAGAAGATGATTTGTCATGCTTTGGGCCAATAACAAGTCTTCTCACTTCACTCAACACAATCCCTCTTGCATTGGACCAAAAAGGCCGGCGATTAGTAAAAAAACTCTAGAAAACCCAAATCTCAATGAACTTTATCCAATTCAATCAGTTATTTTGACTTAACTGAGGAGGAGGAAGTGTAGCTAGCTCCCATTCAAATTCTCTAAAGGAGATTTATCTTTTTATCCTTCAAGGAAGAGGAAAATCAACGCGGTAATTTCTGCTTCTTGTTGCTCAATTAAAAGGCATATATAACTTCATCGAGGATAAATGCTTCAAAGAAAAGAGTTCTTTCAGATGATAAGTCTTTTCTCTCAGTTAAACGTTCCAAACTATCATCTTTGAGTAGTGTTTTTTCTGAAGCAAAGATTTCCACTCTTACATTGGTAACAAAAAAATTCACAATGGGTCATCACACTCTCTTCTTTGGCTTTACCTTTCCTATAAATCAATATCAATATCAGGAAGAGCTCCCACTCACCTCACCTCAGTTTGTATCTATGGAGCTTTTTTTTTTAACAAAAAAAGAGAGAGAGAGAAGAAATCGTTCGTGGGAAGAGGCTCATTCTAATGGCACATGAGCATGATATTATAAGAGACCTCTAAGTTTATGAGCAACCACTTAGATGTCCACCTTGTAGTGTTGCCTCCTTTCGTGTTGTTTTCACTTTATTTTCGTGTTGTTTTTGTTTTCCTTCTGTTATCTTTTTATGTAGGTTAGCTGTGTCTAATTTTGATAATCAGTACGATTTCAAACACTTTTAAAAGTGTAGACGTGGTAAAGAAAATAACAATGTAGATTATTCGTGGAGGTATGACTCAACATATCTCAAAGAATTGACTTTTTAATTGGCTAACGTGCTTTTGGTTCATTTCAACTCTTTATGTTGAAGCGTACAAACAAGTGCTTTTATTCAACGCTTATAGGATGGGTTATAGACTCTCTCTTCAAAAGTCACCCATACAAAGCTCGTTTCATAGATCTGGTCTATTTTATAATATAGTCATTTTTTACTTTTTTGTCTTTTATATTATCTCAATGGGCCCATTCCTTTTTGAAGTATTATTGGTTCATTTATGTTCTTTTGATTAGATGGGCCAGTAACCATGTAACTTTCGTATTATCTTAATATATTGTTTTTATGTAAAAAAAAAAAAAATCATCCCTTTTTATATTGGGAAAGATTACTTAGCATTGGCATTATGTAGTGTTATAAATAGAAATAATTGGTGGAATTGATGGCTATTATGTGGAAATCATGCAATTATTATGTTAAATTGCATAGGAAAAATACAATTCACGAATAAATAGTGATGAGAATAAACTCTACGTAATGTTGGCAAAAAAAAAAAAAAATCCAAAGTAATAAATAGGAAAAATTCAATTGGTTTTTTAATCGATAGTCACTTTCCTACTTTTTATAATCTTTTGGAATTTGAATTATTTTGATCCTTTATAAGAAATCATTTGGATGTTGTCTGAGCATTCAATATGTTTTTATCATTTTTACTTCTAATTTATTATTTTCCCTTTCATCATCTTTTTCTTATGCTACATTCTCTTTCAATTTTTCTCTAATTGCTATTCTATTTATCTCTCTTACTTACCCTATTTATAAGGCATTTCTCATGCTACATTCTCTTTCAATTTGAGGGTCTTTTTTGGAATTTTCCCTTTAGTATTCTCAAACTCTTATACCACTATGTTCCTTATTATAAGTCCACCCTAACCACTTATCACATACCACTCTGTTTCTTATTATAAGTCCACCCTAACCACTTCTCACATACCACTCTGTTCCTTATTATAAGTCCAACTACCACAAATTTTTTGTTCCAAAATATAAGTCTACTTTTGAATCAATTAATGCTACTGTGACTATTTTACCCCTATATTGGAAATAGGGAAGATGAGGAAGAATGTTTATGATGGATAAAATATTATTTTAACACCTACTATTAACTAAGGGCAAAGTTGAAAAATTATTTTAACAATATGACATATTTAATGCTATAACTTCCACTCCTTGGTACGTGAGAAGTAGTTAAGGTGGACTTATAATAAGGAACAGAGTGGTACCAAGGAGTGGAAGTTATAGCATTAAATATAACATATTTTTCCAACATTGCCTTAGTTAAGAATGTATTAAAATAATATTTATGTATTGTGAACCTTCTCTCTCATCTCTCCTATTTCCAATACAAGGGTAAAATAGTCAATATAGCATTAATTGATCCCAAATTGGACTTATATTTTGGAACAAAAAATTTGTGATTGTTGGACTTATAATAAGGAACAGAGTGGTACTTTTTAACAAGAGTATGATAATTAAATTACATGATGCAAAACATTGTTCAATATTCCTCTAACTCTATTTATAAGGCATTTCCAGCATATTTCATATAAATCAAGGAAATCCTTAAACCTCATTAATTATACCTTGAAATTTGACAACTTTTCAACTATACTCTTATTTAATATCCACTAAACCACATGAAAATAAAGTCAACACACAATAAATGAATGATAAAATTGTAAATTCACATGAAAAATATAATGAGGTGCCCTTTAAATAGGACCAAATGAAGTCTTCTCTCTCTGCCCTATAAATAGGACGAGGAGTAATTTATTCACATTCATTAAATGTGAATTTTTCTTGTCTTCGGGCCACAAATTTACTATAATGTTTTGTTCCCTAGTTGTCTCCTTCAAAACATTGAAGGCTAGTGGATATTAAGGACTTGACCAAAAAATATGGGTTAAGAGTGAAAAACGCCCATAAACTTTTCTCAAATGTGTAGCTAGCACCGTACAGTATTTTTGGGCGCAAAAGTTGCCATGAACTTGTTAAAATGGGCCATAAATATCATGAACTTCTGTTAAGTTCATAAGCGTTTTTGCACTCAAAAAAGTAGGGAAAATTAGGGAGAGAGACCAAGGGAAAAAATTAATTATTCCAAACGATCTTTTAAAAAATAATTATTTAGCAGGACCAAAAAATGAAATAAATATATTAAATTACGAAATTAACTCTCCCTATACCTTCTCCTCATATCTCAAATGTTTCTTCTTCTAATCAATTGACTCGCCCCCCTACTCACCTGTTCTCTCTAAAATGAAATTTAATTAATAAGTTAATTTTTTTTTCATTTCATTATATTTGTTAGATGAATATTCAAAATCAAAATGTAAGTATTTATTTTACCTAAAACTTTTAACGCAGTCAAGGATCACAACAATATTATTATCATCTTTAATTAAAATTACAAAATTGATTAAAATTATTTATTTACAGCTATAAACTCATGTGTGCTTGTACATACATTTTTTCTTTTAAAATATTTGTTTATTAAATGAAATTTTGTTTTTAATCGTTGCATTCATATTTGTTCAATCATATGACTAGGCTTATAGGCAGAAGACGGATACTCTTATAAAACTTTAAACCATACTGAATGGCTCCCACATGGCATCATTTTTCTTTTAAGATTTTATTCATATTTAATAATTTTAAATTTATGTGTTTTCTATCCCATTAATATTAAAATAATATTAAGATACGATTGATTAGGTAAAAGAAGAAACAGACGGGAATAAAAGAAAAAATAGGATGGGTTAATTTGGTAATTTAATATTTTTATTTTATTTTTTGGTTCTTCTAAATAATTATTTTTAAAAGGTCCTTAGAAGCAATTACTTTTTTTCTTTGGCCCCTCTCCCTAATTTTCCCAAAAAAGTATATGGTGCTAGTTACACATTTGAAAAAAGTTTATGAACATTTTTTACCCTTAACACAAAAAAATATAGTACTCTCATCCACATTATAAGATGTAACCAACCATTTCACACAAATCAAGCAAACTTAGTGGAGTCATTTATTATGAAATAAATTAATGTGGTTTTCTAATTTTACCCCTATATCATTTATTATATGTAACACCCACTTTTTATAGTACTATACTAAGTCTGTTTAAACAATTTACAACCACTTATAAATTTCAAAAGCCCAAAAATGTGAGAGAAAAATTAAAACTTTTATTTTCAAATGCTTCACTAAAACTGATACTTTGAAGAGAAATAGACTTTTCTAACAAATTGAATACATTTCAAACTATTATAAAAAATCTCAAGTGGTTATAAACCAATAAAGTAGAGAGGTTCAATCCTTTCCTTATAAGTAATTATATAACTAAGCATAACTAAATAAAATATGGCTATCTTGGTCGATAGCCATTTTAAACTACGTTGTTATATACTCCCTCCGTCTCATAACATAAGGTCTTGTTAACTGAGTTATAGGTTTCCAAAAAAACTATTAAAGTATGTTAAAAAGCAATAAATATGTAGGAAACACAATTTTGTTTTCAAAAATGTCCTTATTTATGGAAAAAAAAAGAAAGAGAGTAATAATAAAAATGAGGAAAAAGAATGTATGGAGATAAATGGTGTGAGAAAAAATAAGTTATGAGAAAGAATAAAATATAAGTGGAGGGAGATAAAATTATGACAAATTTTATGGTAAAAAAATGGCGGGCTGAGGCGTTGAACAGTGAACACTGCATCCCTTACTCTTCCTTCTTGTATCAGTATATACAGTGAGTCAGTGACCTCTTTATTAAAATAGGCTGAGGCACTGAGCACTCTTGCCACAAAAGTACAAACATCAGGCTTTTAGATATTGACTTAGAAATGTTGATTCTATATACTTGGAATCAAAAGAAGATATTAAAGCCCCCATGTAGAGAACAATAGAGCAAAAAGTGTGGTCCATATTTCTGCAAATGGCAGGGCAAATGTTATGCCTACAATAGCAAAGGCATCGATATCTATTTCAACAGCTTCCTCTGATAGTTTGTTCAAATTAAAGAGTAGCTTTTCTTTCATCTTTAAAACTAGGTCTACTTTCTATTTGCTTAAATAGCATTTTTCTTCATCATTGTTTCTACTTCCATAGTTCTCAAAGGAGTCTTCGATGATGAGATTCTAGTCAACATCATCTATGGTTATGGTTGCATCCGCTGATGCCGTTACGTGTCCTTCGCCACAGTTGCGTCCTCTGTATTCGCTGCTGTGTCTGTCGCCGATGCTACGTTCGCCGCCGCCGCCATTGCATCCTCTACTGCTGTTGCGTCTGCCTTCTCCCCCATTGCATTCGTCGTCTCTACCGTTGCATTTTCCATGGAGTCCTCTATTACAAGTTTTGAGTAAGCAGAAGCATCCACATGTGAGTTGTCCAATGAGTTGCTATGGTCGAAAGTCATGTTGTATTTCCAATCCTCTTTAAATGCCAAAGGTATATGTGGTGTGAAGAAGAAGAAGCATCGTGGTGTGTAGAAAAAGAAGATGCACTGTTGTGTGAAGAAGAAGACGCATCACAATGTATTCATTTCTTTGCTTTGATAAAAGTGTCATTTATCTCTCCTCTCCTAAAAATAAAGTTGACTCAACTTTTTAAATAATACATTTATAAGGGTAATATTGAAAAAAACACATTTATTATTTACTCCAACTTAAATAGGACTTTATATTTTGGGAAAAAATCATTCCAAGAAATAGACCTTATATTATGGAATGGAGGAAGTGCACTGCATTAGCAGGCATCCCTACCCTTCAATACTACCTTTCTTCCTCCTTAACTAACTCCTCCCAAGCTGCTAAAATGAAACATGGTAGGAATTGAAAGGGGTGAGATTTTGGGAAATCTCAGTAGCAGTGTATTTCATCCATTACTATACATAAAAAAATCATAAACTTATACAAATATAATAATAGCAATTATCCTTGTAAACTGTGTGCTATGTACACCTCCTAGCCACTAGTAACAATATGTTTGCTAATAGTAACGGTAACTATATCTGCAGGGTTTCTCTTTCATAACAATTAAGTAATGATGACTAATCTCGCTAGGGGTTGCAACCCACCTAACCATAGAATACTCCAAGAATAAACTGAAAGAGTTAAAAGTTTACCATATACTTGTAATAGATGTTGTTCAATTATTCATATATAATGCATGATATGGAATAAAATTGCTACTGGTTACCAGAACTTAGTCCTATACCGGCTCCTTTCCTCTTTGTTACTTTAATGAACTTATACCACTATCAAAATCTATTTATACATCATATGAATAACAAAGTAAATTAATAATTATACTTCTATATTTATACTTCGTGTCTTTCTCGAGTCCTAATATAGTTCATACTACCCCATTCTTTATATCTATGAAAAATTATAATTTATTGTAACTATCTTGACCCTTAAGATAAAAAAGGTCACTTATAAATAAGGGGAAATATCAAATAGCCCCTTTGGTAGCAATTTAACTTCAGATGCCCCCCAAACAAATCTGAAAATTCACTTTGCCCCTTTTTAGGGGCAAAGTGAAATTAAATATTTTATCAAAATGTCCTTATTGAATTTTGTAGCTAAAATCCAAGACACATATTGGGAAATTTAATACATTTGTGCTTCTTTCCAACATCATTGTGAGCATTTTCTAGTCTAAAAAATCATGGAATCTAACACTAAAGCACACAACATTTCACAACTAGATTTCTAAGATACATATGAAGATTTTCCAAGACGTTTGTGCTTCTTTCTACCATCAACGTGCTCATTTCAAAAATCATGGAATCCAACACTTAAACCTCTAGCATTTCAAAACTAGATTTTCAAGACATATATAAGGAATTTTTAAGACGTTTATACTTATTTCCAATATCAACATGAATATTCTCAAGCCTAAAAAATCATGAAATCTAACACTAAAAGTATCAAACATTTTACAACTAGATTTCAAAGACGCGTATGAGGAATTTTGTAATACATGTGTACTTCTTTCCAATATCAACGTGAGTATTTTCAAGTCTAAAAAATCATGGAATCCAACATTAAAATATCTAACATTTCACAATTGGATTTTCAAGACTCATATGAGAATTTTTAAGACATTTGTACTTCTTTCAATAAGGACATTTTGGTCTTTTAGCTTAGACATTTAATTTCATTTTGCCCCCTTGAGGGCAAAGTGAAGTTTCATATTTGTTTCCAGTGAATCTGAAGTTAAATTGCTACCAAGGGGCTATTTGATATTGCCCTATAAATAATCTATTCTTAATCTATATGATTTTCAATGTTTAATCTATAAATTTCTCGAAGACCATTCTTTTTTTTAATGCCAATGCTAGTTAACTATTATTCAACTTTCTAGATTTAAATCTCTGCAACACAAGTAGATTCTTGCCACTTCTACTTTCCTGTGATTCGCTAAATGCCTCCTTTAGTCATAGCATAGTTTAAGGTCGTTTAACAATACTATAATTGCTCCAACATATATCGAAATCCTAACTTAGGATAGGATCCTCCTAAGTTTACTCTTATATCTATGATAACATAGTTAATCATTAGCCAAAATCTATAAAATTCCAAATAGAAATCCTTCCCTTTTTTTTGAGTGAATACTGAATAGAAATCCTTCTTTAGTGTTGCTGAATAGTTTCTAATAACTTCACACGCATAAACATTACAAACATCAATTAACATCAATGTCAAGCTTGTTCAATGAGATATTACATGAAACCACCCTTTATACACCTTATCTATACCTTATAGGGTTAAGGGTCTTAAATGCCCTGAAAGTTTTCTCGAAAGAGCATTTAGCACCTAGAAGATTTTTTTGGGATATTAAATGCCCTGAAAGTATTATTTCATAGCATATGTGCCCCCAAGTTAACGAGAAGACAAACGGACGTTTGTCACGTTAGACTAAAAGCCAAGTCTGAGTCAAACCCTTGTTAAATGGGTGATGACGTGGCTCAGATTAAAGTTTTTAAATGACTCAAAAGTTTTCTCAAAAGAGCACCTAGCACTTGGAAGTTTTGTTTTGGGTCCTAAATGTCTTGTAACTAGTATTTTGTAACATTTATGCATAAACGTAATCGAGAGACAAATGTCCGGTTGCTATCTAAGACAAAACATCATATAAGAGTTAGATCCTTGATGCATGGGTGTTGAATTGGAACAAGCTTTATTTCCCTTTTTAAATGGTTGTACATGGAGCCATTGTAATTTGACCATAATAGCAAAGAATAGAAAATTATGAAAAGATATGCAATTGTGGGTTGACTAAAATCTCCGTTTAGGAGATAAAGATTCAAAAAAGTTGACAATTATTTTACTCTTACATGTCGTTTAGTCTGGGTGCTGGGTGCTCATTCGAGAAAACTTTCAGGATATTTAACAACCTTAACCCATGCCATGTCATTACCCATTCAATAAGGGTTGACTCTAATGTGGCAAACCTCCATTTCTCACTCTGTTAACTTGGGGCATAAATGTTATGAAATAAACTTTCAGGTCATTTAAGATCTTAAAAAACTTTCGGGTATTGGATGCTCTTTTGAGGAAACTTCCAGGGCATTTAAGACTCTTAACCCTACCTTATATCTTAGAACACTAGTTAATATTCTTTCATATAATCTTCAAATACTCCTCACACTTCTCTAATTAATTGTCAGCTCAATCCATCCTTTTTCAGACCCTTTCAAAACTGAAATAATAATCATACTTTCTTGCTCTTACAATTCTTAAACTAGAGAATGATTAACGTAACTCCCCCATCAAACTTTCAAAATTCCAGCTCCATGAAATTCAAACCTATGATCACTTCAATTTGTAAATCTTTCCATCATTTGCTTAAGAAAACTTTTGAATTTAAGAACCATACTTGCAACATCTGTCTGACTTTAATATCAATGATGAGGTCATTATTTAAGCCTAAAAATAACTTTCTTAAAGGCTTAATAATCCTTTAAAATACCTCAAACATCATAATTTTATTTATAAGGTTTTGTAATTCCTAAGACATACATCAAGACTTTAAATATCTCCATACTTTCTCTATTCAAAATTTTGAACGTTACATTATGCACACAATCTCTCCCCTCTCTTTGCATTTAAGAGCGAATGTGTAAATTTAACAACAAAGTTTTGTGTTATGAGCCTTTGGCACCATAAAGTTTTTTTAAATAAAAAAATGCACATAAACTTTGTAAAATTGGGTGATTTCAACACAAAATTGAATACCATTAAGTTTGGGTTACTTTTTGTTTATGGGTCACACAATAATTATTTTAAATTATTTTTTTAAAAATTATTTTTTTAAAAAAAAAAATTCTATCCTCTCTCCTCCGTCCTCTCCCTGATCCTCCTTTGCCGCTAAATGTGTCTTCTACACCTTCCGATTTTGCTTCCAATCTCACACCATGAGTTCTGACACCACTTTCCTCCCTCCTTTTCCTGTTCCACACAATCACTTCTCCCTCACAATTAAGGTATCTGTTTTCCCCAATCCCCCCTCTTCTTGGAAATCATAGGCCGTTTACAATATCCATATCATAAAGATGTATAGAATTTTGGATTTGTAGGCAATGAAAATGCCTTTGTGCTAGGTTTTACTTAAGTATCATTCCTACCGTCAATTCCACTACCTGCTTTCTTTTGTGTTATCACTGCTCATAATCAGTACTTGAATTTGTGTATTGTTATCATTAGTTTCTCCCCTATATACGGCCCACCAATCTCTATTTAATCCTGAAATCATAGTCGGTACCCGACATCGAACTGAAAACCTCTAAGCCAATTTCATATTTCAAATCAAATCAAAAGGACAGTAGAACCACGGGTCTACCAATCTTTATTTAATAACACAAGGGTTGAGAGAAAACAATTGGTTTTTTCTTCTTTTACAGTCCACTAGCATTTTGTTTTCTTGAAGGAACCTTGCACCCTAGAGTGACTGATCCTCCAAAACAAGTCAGGATAACGGAGGAAATGAGGAGGATCGGGGAGGGAACGGAGGACAGATGGAGAGGAGAGAGACAATTTTTTGAGAGAGACAATTTTTTTTTAAAAAAAAAAATCTTTTTTAATTATGATTTTAAATTAATTATTGTGGGAGCCACAAACAAAAAATAAATGAAACTTAGCGTGTTCAATTTTGTATCAAAATCGCCTATTTTACAAAGTTTATGTGCAATTTTGGTTTTAAAAAAATGTGTCAAACACTCGTTACACAAAAATTTGTTGTTAAATTTACACATTCATCCTACATTTAATGCAAGGGCAAAATGGAAATCAACCATTAATTATCTTGACTTTTATATGTTACCCCTTATCTTCACATTGATTACCTCTTATAATATGAACCAGAATCATTCAAATATTACACCGGCCGAAAGTAGATGGGTTATTTACTTTAAAAGGTCAGCTTCAACTAGTATTCACTGGTCACATGATGCGCATCCATTGAAAAGAGGCGTGTAAATGAAAAATACACAGAATCGACATTTTAATGAATAGCAATGAAGGGTAGCCAATCCCTATAAATAAACACACTAGTGGTAGCCAAGGGCCTTTCATAGTCTTTATGAAAAACCCAGCAAGTTAATAATCCATCAAAAGAACAACAATTAGCAAGTTTCCCCCACCAGCACTCGCTAAAAGCAAGGGAGCAGAAAGAGCATTTGCAAGAAAAATCAAAGTTAATGAACTATACAATAAAGCAATCGTTATGTTGATGCCTTCTTCTCTGAACTGTTGTGATTATCTGCTGGTGCTTTGAGGGTTTTCAATGATCTTCCCAGGACGTTTAGAACGGCAACACGCTGCAATTCTTTAGCTGTCATCAAGGTTGAAAACATCAGAAAATTTATGAGCCCCATGGTGCTATAATAATATGTCTGATGTCGCTGGCATTAAAAGGTACTGTTGATTGTCCTAAAAGTAGGACACTTCTAACCACTTCATCAAAACTAAGGATAGGTACTTGAATAATTAAAATGGTTCAAGAATGAAATAACTTTCTAGATTTACTGTTTAAAAGCATGAATTTTTTTCAAAAAACCAAAGTCCTAGGAAGTTGGGAACAAGGATATAGGGGAAAAAAGAAAAAGAAATAATCAATGCCCCACTTTTTTTTATTATTATTATTATGAAAAGTGACTAATAAATAGAGCCATCAGTTTATTCTAAAAGGTAATTAATATACAGAATTGGAAGAAGAAGTAGCTAATTGCTTTATATTTGGACAACAATGATGGTAAGCTAATATCAAACGTAAACTGGGAGCATGCCTGCAAAAGTATGGCAACACCGATGGGAGCAACTTTGTCCAAATGAAAATGTATAAAGTCTATAATGACCATGATAAACAAATACAGGTAGGTTATTCATTTTCTAAACAACTGTCATATTATTAGGACTTACTAGTTATGTGATGCGTAAGTGAACAACATCCTGAAATTTTTAAAATAAAAATTACCGAGTAAAAGCTGTTAACTTTCTTCATTCATCTACTAACACAGGCAACCTTCGATATTAATCATTGTCAGCGGAAGCAGGAGGTAGGTTGTGGTTAACCTATTAAACTAACTTGATGAATAAAACATAAACTCTTAAACCCTTGGAAATTCCAAAGAGACATCAAACGCTAAAATGAGTTTACAGGCATATCCGTGATTGAATGACATCAAATTTATTCCAAATCCAAAGGATTTTCAGCTAACACCTAATGCACCACAAGCCAGTTGCCTTGCCCAATTTAGGAATAAAAAAACCTTTCAGCCAATAATGAACATGGAAGAAACAAATAAAGAATCAAGTTTCATTACCTTCCTCCAGGGAAAGTTGAATAGATCTCTTTTCCAACTCAACAGCATGCCTACTGAGCTCAATTGAGGAGAGTGACTGAAGCACTACCACAAAAGGAAAATATCAGATACATAGAATTTAAGAATAAAAAGCACTTTCATGTATACGCTTCAGGTAATAGGCTTACTTTGGATATATTCATCTTGGTCAGATTGGTCCAATTTCCTCAAAAACGTCTGCAATCTGTGGTATCGATCCTCCCAGTGAGCATTTTTTGGTCCTGTTGAGTTGCCAATGGTATGACCAGCTGTTACTGCAAAACTAGACTCAACTGGTGCTAGCCTCATAGCAGAGTTCCCAATTGAGAAAGGAACTGAAGGTTTTCCAGATGAGCTCACTGCAGAAGTCATTGGAATGGGTGCAACAGCAGGAAAACAAGAGACCTTTGGCTCCTTTATCTGGGAATTTGGTTGAGCAGTCTCATCCTCACCAGGTTGCCTGGAACTTGAAATCGGACTCCCACAAGCAGTGCTCTTTCCCAAGTCTGCTTCAGCTTTTCTACGGCAATACACCCGATGTCCATTCCCAATATTATTGCCTGGAGATTGTGGGTGATTGTGATTCATTGGGGACTCAGAAGAGGGTCTCTTGGTGCCAGAAACTCTATTAGAATCAGTACAGTAGGCCTTGTCCTTTAAAATTGAGGAGGATGCAATAGAGGTTGAAACTGTGACCTTATTATCATTCGGCAGCTCTCTCAATGCTGTCTTCTTCACTGTAGCAGTCAGTAGCTTATCACAAGGCACACCAATTTTAGAGCTGACCGGACGAGGCTCAGTTTTAGAATCTACACTTTGCTGAGCCATTTCTTGCTGGCTTGATAGAAAGACAAGATAGAAATATGAAGCATGAGGTCAACAGAATAAAAGTCAGATATTAAATTGTTCAGTAACAATAATAAAATTGTGAAGCCAACAAGACCAATATAAAGTAATGGAACAGGACATTCCTATAAAAAAAACCACTCAATCCTTCATCAGGAGACAATGGGAGAAGGAAAAAAATGAAGGCTTCGTTGTACTTTGGTCCCTCCAAAATGTTTATAACAGTAACCTAGTCCTGCTTTTTTAAATTATATGGATACTATCATACTATTTATTAATTCAAGTAAATTGGAAGAGGAATGAATGCGGGGGGCCAAGAAGAAATAACGGGCTGGGAACTATTCCCTTCCCCTCATCGTGAGATTACAGAAATGCTGATTAGGTCATCCATTTTAGTGACATGTAACAGACCCAGCACACATACTGTCCACCAAATCACTTAGTAGTAGCACCCTACCCTAAAAAATCTGAAGTTTCCCAGATCCCTTTTCAGTTATGGTTAGCATTCAATTGAAAACCCCTTTTCACTAATGATAGCAGGGTGAAGAGGAAAAATTCTATTTAAACAGCTTTGCAAATATCCATATATGTGCTTCAATTTTGGCTTGGAACTTGCCTCAGTTTATTGCAGCCAAATTTTCAGGTTTACCATGACAAGAATCCACAGAATGACTAGTAGTCAGTTCTACTTAAGTATATAAAACAAGAGGATTAATGAAGTATTTCTTTTAGAAAATTGATGAATAAATGAAGTATTTCTTTTAGAAAATTGGCGAATAAATGAAGTGCTTCTTTGGAAAATCGATGAATAAGTTGGTGGATGCCTACCAGAGATGGTGGCCAAACATACACCCTCCAGAATAGGGGCAGGAGTTCTGCGCATAGCTTCCCTAAAAAAAAAAACAAAAAAAACCCTCTAAGAGACTTGTTCTTCTCTCTCAGCATGCTTTGACATGGAAAGAATTAAAGAAAAAGATTGAATGATTTGGAAAGATATGGTAAAGGGAGGCTAGTGCTACTTGCATCTATAGTAATTTAAATGTTATAGCTTCAATACAACCAATGTGGTAATTGTATGCTCGAACTAAATAGTCAGGGAGCTCTAACTGAGTAAATTAAGATTAACATTGACTTTATCTCTATAATCTATCCTCTATATAATTCACAAAAGAACAAGTGTTTAACACCTCTCACATGAAGATTATTCTCATAAGAAACAGCAACATCTATGCATTGTTTCTCTATTCATATGATTTCTAACTTAAAAGGAGAAAAATCCCCTTCTATATATGTGCCCTCTGCTTAAAAATACTCCCTTTCCCTCATCCAAACCATGTTTAGAAATTAGAATATCAAATTATTGCCTCTCTATTCTCAGTCCACAGTCCTGACCTCTTCTCAATATATTATGTATGTGTTCTGCCATAAGATAACTTTTCCATGCATATTATTTGTTCATCACTTTCTAGATGCAATGATGCTAGAATGGAATTTAACAATTCCAAGATTCATTTCACATTGAAAATCTTAAATAATAGTTGACTGCATAAAAGCCCTATCCTTCAAAAGTTACCTTTCAATTTACACAACTACACACACACAGTGTTAATCATACCCGTTGATTTAGTTAAGAGCCAAGGAAATTTTCTGCAAAAAGCTAATTGATATTTCTTAACAATGAAGGGGCAGAGAAAGAGTGAGGAGAAAAGTAAAGGGAGAATGTCATTTAGATCCCTAGTAAAGGAAGGATGTCATTTGGGTCCCTAGTAAAGGAATTAGTAACACTTTGGTCCCTATTTCAAAAAGAAAATGTTAAGATATTATATTGTCGATCATAAAAGAGTCATGGATTCAAGGGACCAAAGTGTCAATAATCCTCCGCAATTCACCAAATGACATTCTCCCAAAAATAAACCAGGCCCCAAAACACAACTGAAGAGCACATAGCAAACTGTAGCTGTAGGGTATCTCAACTAGAAAGAGAGCCTGAGGGAAGCTAGAGCTCTGGAGGGAGTATGTCTGGATTGCTTACACTTTTCACTTCTGGGAGAAGTGCAAACCAGAACATCTCCCCACAGTTATGCTTTTTAGGAAAAAGGAGAGTTAAAGAAGTCAGTTCAGATATGTTCTTCTTATTTCCCCTAGGAGAAGCAAACTGAACATTAAGCCCTCTTGTATAGTAAAACAGTAAACATTAATCCCTCTTACAACAGCTCCTGCTGCTCCTATTCTTCCAAGATAAAACCCAACACCTCAGACCACCACTCAACTAGATAACAAGATTAAAGAATGAGGAATGAGCTAAACCACAAAATAAACATCAATTAAGAAGGGGAAAGTGAGCAGAATAGGTTAGTATCAGAAACAAGAGCTAAAACGCAGGTAGGCTGAGCGAGAAATTGTTGATAAACCTAAAGTGAATATTGAGAAAACGAGCAATAACTTCCCCGTGCCTTGCATGGATGAAAAAACTTGAAGAAAAATGCTCCTGAAGGTATACTTAATGTGTGGCTGCAAAGTGGGGGGAAAGAGTTTACATAGTACAAACAATGTTCCTGAATTAGAAAGACATCTGCGAAATTGCTTCAAACAAACTCATACAGTGGACATATACAAAAACCTTGCTACATTAGAAATTGCGGAAGGAACAAATTATCAACATACTGCCAGCCACCTATCGTTAACACCAAATGTGCATTGTGAAGAGCACTTCCACAATGCAATGATTGATAGTGATGTCTAATCTAACAGTTCTGAATAAGAAAAAAGGTCAAGTACGGGGAAGAACAGAAGGAAAAACATTAAAATACCATACTACAATGAAGAAACGAATATAATAAAATCTGAAAGAAAAACTACACACAGGCACAATTCAATATTCAATATTGTATTTGCAATTACCAAAGAAGGAATGAAAGAGCAAGGATACATAGGATGAACCTAAAATAAGTTAGTTCATTTATCAGTTACTCTAACTGTACATTTCAACATGTTAAATACCATAGTTTGAGTTAGTTTAAATAATCTTTTAGTGACATGTGAATACTTTTGGGACAAACTTAGGACGGCTATTTTAAGGTAACCAAAAATGTAGAGCTCTCATTACTTGACCTATGCTATATGCTGGTAAAACAATAAAGTCTTATACTTTATACATGCAGCTAGTCTGTCAAACAGCACAAAAGCACATGAAAATGCAACAATCAATATTAATGCGGAGTGCATATGAGTGAAAAAAGTCAATAGCAAAAGCATCAATCTACCTGAAATGAACTTTCAGTCATGTAATTACTTAAAGCTGATAAGTACAGATTATGAGAAAAATAAGTAAAAGAGAAGGGGAATTATACATGTAAATTTCAAACATACCATAATGACCACGTAATTAACTAAAATTACTACAACATGTTGAACAATGACACACATATTTCAGAAGATCCAAGAAGTTGTTGTATGTGAAAGAATATAGTTGAGTAAGCTTGGTTGAATTTGAATTTGAATGCTTCTTTCTACTGGCATGTTAAGGCACACATGAAAAAACAAACCACTTTGGCTGCCTTCAACGATAAAAATAAACCAATTCACTCCATTCATTGATAAACTTAAAATGATTAAAAAGCTAAAACTATATTTCACAAAGTTGATTTAAAATAAGACAATTTATGAACACAATTTAAAATAAGACAATATAAGTCTGGCTTTGTAAGGGATGTAAACCTATTGTCAAAATCTGAATCGGCATATCATCAAAATGGCATCAGATTAGAGAAGAGAAATCTAACTAATAGAGATTCCCAAGTGGGCATGTATCAAGCAGAGAAATTGTATTATATAGAGGGGTTACAACATTCATTCTAACATAACAAAACATACTTTCCATTTGAGACTTGTTTTAAAAGATGAATTCATAATTTGAATAGCTAAGTACTAAAAATAAGAACAAAACAACACATAGCCCAAAAACAGCCATTAAAACAGTGCGATTGAAGAAAAATGGAGATATAACCAAACATGCAGATAAAAATAAAAACAAATGAAGCACAATGATACAAAGATCAAGCCAGGTAAATATATGCCAGAACATCATACAAGAATCCGTTGCAAACTATGATATGATAGTTCTTTAATTATTTTGTTTGGGAATAGTTTATTAACTGTTGTTGTAGTTAAAAGAGGAAGATAAAGCAAAGTAGAAACACATCGGTGAAAATGGTAGACAGAAACTGAAAAAGCATATCGTCTCTTCATATCACTTTCACCATTTGTCAACCCATATTACATGGTTTTGACATTCACTTGCAGAAATTTCGTAGACTTAACAATTTTACATGTGGGCTGAAGAAAGCAAGAAGGAAAGAAAGAAAAGGGAAAGGAGATCACCTCTGGCTGGGCCTCTGAACTTCTATGGGTCAATGCTAAAAAATTTGCTTGCTCATCAAAAAGTTGTTTTCATTACCTGAAAGGTAGAAGGCATGATTGAGAACATATATGATTCAAGCAATAGCATCGTGTGTGTGTGTGTGTGTGTGTGTGTAACCTTCAGATATATAAAGCTATTTTAAGTTTCTCAAGCTATCGATGATTAACTAACATGGAAACGTGAGTAAAATGATGGAACCGAAGGACTGCACTTTGCCACAGTATTTCATACCAACAAATCACCTCATAGTATCAATCAAGGCTGCCTATATCTCCTAAAACCTCGTGAGCTCAAAAAATGGAGAATAAACTAAAACCTCAAATCAAGAACAGCCACTATCTAGCGAATAAAGAGAAAATTCAAACAAAATTCTGGAAATGTAAATGCCACAACAGATCCACAGCATCAGGTCAAATAGCAATAGGAAGCACCTGAAAAAGGGAATCACTCGAATCTTCAAATAAAATCAATCTTTATCGATCGGAAGAGGGGTTTGAGATGTCGATGCTTGCGAATGAATGTTAGGGCTCAGCAATGAGCCGCTCCAGAAGAGAAAGGGACTGAAACGGAATGGGTTAATGGATGGAGAAGAAGGCGGGAGAGAGTGAGGAAGAAGACGAAGAAGAGAGGTTCTGTGGAAGAAGGAGAATGAGTAGGGAAAGGGCGAGGAAGAAGACGAAGTAGAAGGAGGGAAAGGGAATGGGCCGCGGGGAGGGAAAAGAAAGACGGAGATATAAGAGAAAAAAAGAAAACAAATAGAGGAAAAAGATGAGGGTCACGTGGAATGAGAAAATGGGGAGGCGAATTATTTGAATTTTAGTTATAAAAGCCCAAGGTATTATGGCTCAGGTATTAGAGCCCAAGACATTCAATACCCATTTTTCGGCTTAAAATGAGCCGTTTGGTATTGTGCTTACTTATTTATGAACAGTGTTTTTGTGAGAGGAGCCATCTTCGAGTCAGGCAAAATGAGCTGCTTTTGGGGTGAGTAATTATAAATATATTGATTGATAGTCTAAAATATAAATCCTTGAGTTCGTGCCCCTGCTCCTAATAAAACAAATTCGCTCCTTGATAACAAAAATCAGTGCATAACATATCAAATGAACATATAACCATAACCAGTGTTTCCAGTAAAATCAATGCATCTACTAGCCACACAAGAAAGAAGGGTCGTGATGTGAGAACGTTCGAAGGTCAAAATTGAACGTTCAAAGGGTCGTGATGTGAGCACAATCTCGACAACATTAAACGACCTTAATTCCCATTTATCAAACATGCTAAGGAAGAAACAGGGCAGTCATTGCATTAAAAAAATCAAAATGAAGATTCGCAACCAATTATTCCAATGATGGGAACTTCAAAAATTGCAAACGGAAATTAATCAAAGTATAACAAAATTAAAATACCTATTTCATACTTCCACTAGGCAATATCTTTGTAATCGTCATCCGTGAGAGCTGTGTTCAATGTCTTGATTTTGATTCCTAAACGACTTCATGCAAAAAGACCAGAAGAAGAACAACACTGACGGGAGAAGAAGAAGGAGGGAAAAGGATGACCTAGCGAAGAATTGGGGGAAATTTCGAAGGTTAGGATTGTATTTGAGTGAACAGCTGAGATCACCATTGGACCCACGAGGAAATCGGTTAAGTTAGAATCGACGGTAGGGTAAGAATATCTCACAAATCTCATGTGGACAAATGGATAACAAAAAAAAACCGTGACATGTTAATGTTTCCAGTGACACGTTAGCTTGTGTTCCTAAATTGCATGGCTTGTTTGTTAAGGGGAAATTCCATGAAAATAGTACTTAAATTCCTAAATTTTAGTGAAAATTTTTTTGACTATTCAAATAATGATTTTGACTGAATGAGTCATAAATTTTGACAACTCTACATCATCTATATGAAATTTCGTAATTCAAACAGTATTATTTTAAATCTTCTTCTCCTTTTTATGACCAAAAATCTTCTTCTAAATGAATGACAATTAAGTCTAAAAACTGAATTTAATAATATTCAAATCTAAACAAAAAGTAGTTACAAATATTTAGTTAGACAAATACTCTACAGGTTTGTATTTTATATTATGAGATGCCTTCATCCTAGATATAAAAGCTAATAGGAATTAATTTGGTGCTAAATATAAAGTATTTTTTTTCATTTTATCTCTTTTACTATCATTTTTTTAAATTAATTTATTTGACTTATATAAATTAACCCCTTTATTCCTAAATATAAGACTTAGTTGACTCTTTTTAAAAATCCTAATAAAACCAAATAAACTACTTAAAAATTGATTTGTTTGAATTGTTTCTTCAAACTAGTTAATTTTTTTAACCAGCTAACAATTTATTTAACCTATGAACCAATATATAATATAATAAGATACAACATGCATTATGATTAAGTTATTTATTTAACTTCATTAATTTCTTCAAAAAAATCAATTGAATCTTATATTAAGAAACAGAGAAAGCTCTATAGTATAAAGAAACAGTTAAGTTTTTCAAATCATGTAATATATACAATTTATTTAGCTTTTTTAATTTCTTTAAATTAATTAAATGAGTCTTAAATTAAAAACGTAATTGTCTAAGGGTACTTATTCAATGAATATAGCCACATTTCCAACTCATAATGGAAACTTATTACCCAAGTAGTATCTTATATATATGTTCAAACATTGAGACATTATATTCCAAAAACTGTCATGTGATATGAGATGAAGGGAGTACATTCGTGACTGACTCAATAAATATCACTCATTTTTTTAATATTTTTATTAAAATCTAATTGAAACTAGATTAATTTTTAAGATCTAAATGTCATACTCACTTTAAATAAAAGGTAGCTTTCATTTAATTTTAAGTTCTAATAGCTGAGAGAGACAAAAGATGCCCTTGAGACTTATATCATATAATAAAAGTGAAGAGTATTGGTTAAAAATTCAAATCCTCTAAGGATAGCGAGTTAGTATACCAAAACACCTCTTCTAGCATGCATGAAGAACTAGCAAAAATCAAAGATATTGTTAACTGTATGATTCGGATAAAAACCTTTGTAACAGGTCCACTTATGACTACTGGCGAAAAGTGGGAGAGAACAAGGCATGGGGAAGTTGAGACTGCCCTTGTGCATGTGGATGGAGCCTTTTCACATAGGTCCCATGTAGCTGGATATGGTAGCATCCTTCAACGCTTTGAAGGTGATTTCGTTCAATCCTTTACATACAATATTGCAAGTAATGAGAGCATCACTACAGATCTTTGCGGTGCATATGGGGACTTCAAAGAGCTTGGGTTATAGGCTTTTGAAATATGCAACTATTCTGCGACTCAACAGAGGTGCTGGTATGTATTGAGAGGGCTAATGCAAATTTTCATGAAGATGGGGAGTTGATTGCTCTCCTTAGAAATCTGATTGGCAATCTTGGAAGTTGATCTCGAACTGATTGAGAGAGAAAAGAATGTTGTTGCTGTAACATTTACCTTCTAAATATATTTTTAAATATGCTTTAATCCACATATGACCAATATCAAAACCATTTAAGAACTAACTGTGTTAAAAAAAAGAAATTTGGCTAATATATTACTAACATAGTTAGAAAAAGACTTTCCATAAATTCTTATATATTACAATTTCAAAAGTCTAACATGATAGAAAAAAAGACTTTCAATTACAAATATAACCTATCATAGTTAGAAAAAGAGTTCGACTTAACGTAGGAAAAATGGATTTCAGCAAATTAAACGATACTAACATGGATAATTAAATTAAACACATCTATACCATGATAGAAAAAGAACACTCTATCATGGTAATTAAAAGAAACCATATACATCATATTCACCTTCCTTGTAAAACTAATAAAAGAAACCATATACATCATCTTCACCTTCTTTGTAAAACTAACAGCATTCATATAATCAAATTTCCAAACTAGACTTCTTCATCAACTTTCCAATATCAAATCCATCTCATAAAATTAAAACACCAAATCATTCATAATTATCATGGAATATCGTCCTCATTATATCATCTCAAATACTTGAAATTATAAAAGTTCAACAACCAGCCAATAATAGAAATTGCCGGAATTGGACCGGTCCCAAAAGAAATAACCACCAATAGATTATCCCAAAATACAGTATCATAAAGGAATTGTAGTTTAAATCTAAAAGACAACAACGTTTAATTAAGCGGAAGTATAAAATGATGCATGAGCCTAAAGTGGTAGTACAACCCTGTCATGATGGCCCAAAATTACTCAATGTCTCAGTGAGAAGTTTACGGATCCTTCCCTTGGCTGTCTACTCTGTTATTAGGACCTACAAAAGTGAGATAAATGGGGGGTACCCCAACGTAACCATTAACTACTCATCTACATGTGGTGTGTGCTAATAAGATATTCAATGGAATAGTAAGTACATCATATATATATGTTCCAACACATGCTCAGATATTCAAGTAATATGCACATCATATATTTCCATAATAATAATAATTTCCACAATCTTTTGAAATACAAAATGGTATAATACAAGTCAGATCCAAAATAAGATTTTCCAATAATTAACACAATCGCCCCAAGCGGTAGTACACAAGTGCTTAGAAATCAAGTGGAACCAGTCGGAGCCCCTCTACCCGCCTTGAAACCACAATACGGGTCAGTAGGAGTCTCTCTACCCCTCCTGTATCTATGAGGAACATTCTCTCCTTTTATATCCAAATTAGTCCATGTGACGTAACAGGGTATCTCATCACATGATAACAAAATATCTAGATCCACCGATATCACACGCACAAGAAATTTATCACAACAACACATGGGTATGCAACAACGACAATCAGGCACTTGGCCTATCCAATATTTTAAAAATTTGTACATGTAATGATTTCAAAACCAATATATACATACCTCAGTTCCAAAAATGCCAGATACAACTTATGCCAGTTCAAAATAATATTCCATAGGACGATGTATAAGGGAAATAATAATTTCAACATTGGATTTCACATCTCATATAGTTATCAAATCATAATAATTTTCAAATCACTTACTAATACTACATGCACACATAGACTATCAGAAAGTGGTTACCTAGTAGCTCGCATCGATCTCACAACAGCGCAGCTTTCCCCCGTGCCAACTCAGCACAATCAGACTCTACAAGCATATTCATACAACACAATCACTATTTATAAAAGATCACAAATCACAAATTAAATTCCTAACTACTCATTCTCACTTCTATTAATTTTTAATATATGTCTTGGAAATCTTGTTGTAAAATGTTGGATATTTTAATGTTGGATTCCATGATTTTTGAGACTTGAAAATACTCACATTGATGTTGGAAAGAAACACAAATGTTTTGGAAATTCATCATATGTGTTTTGGAAATCCATTTGTGAAATGTTGAATGTTTTACTGTTAGATTCCATTATTTTTTAGAATTGAAAATATTCATGTTAATGTTGGAAAGAAGCACAAGCATATTAGGAATTCTCACATATGTCTTGGATTGTGATTACAAAATTCAATAAGGTATGAATGTTCTATTATGTTCTATCAACACATTAAAAAGAGTATACAATATATCAGCTGGGAAGTAGGCCAACATCTCTATTGGCAAATATATATTTAAGATCCTCCATTATTATTTTTACTCTTTCTTCCCTATATCGCCTGCATCATTGTTTGTTTGTTTATGATGTTTCCTGCCACTTCTCCATTGCTCCCTCTAGTTGTTTCTTATGTTGTTGTTTATTTTTTTTTATTTCGCTTCTTCATTATGATTTTTCCCACTTGCATAACTATGTTATAATCACTAGTAATTCATAAACTCTCTTTGATTTCATATTGCTACACTATCAAGCATACAATCTGAGACTACATTTTGGTGAATAATCTAAAATAAGAGGATTAAGAGAGTAAATTGATCGATTGAAAGACTTTAACTATGGAGTTACAATCTTGGGAGGGCCAAAACTCTGATCTCACTCGCCATCTTATTATGTTTTTTCTACCTCTCTAATTCCATTTTTTTATGCTCAGTTAATTAAGGTCATGTACAAAAGTGAGTAAGAGAGGATGTAAATCCAATTTTTTGTTATATAATTATTTAGGGTCTGTTTGGTTCGTTGAAAATCTGATGATGAAAATGGAAAATTTGAATTCTCGTGGCAGTAGACATTTGGTTCACAGAAAAGGTTGGAACTCATTTTCCAACGGAAGGGGATTTTCCCTTATACATGAGAAAATCGGTTTTCACCGTTTTAGGGCCCGTTTGGTTCACAGAAAAATTTAGGATGGAATGGAAAATTAAAAGGGGTCGATGTGTTTGGTTACCACTGAAATAAATATGATTTTGAAGGAAAAAATTTTGTTTGGTTCACAGAAAAATTTAGGATGGAATGGAACAAAATGGGAAGCAGGGAATGGAATGGAAAATTAAAACGGGTTGATGTGTTTGGTTACCACTGAAATAGAAATGATTTTGAAGGAAAAAATTTTGTTTGGTTGGATGAAAGTTAAATTTAATGAGTGAAAAAAAGTTGGGAAATAATGAAAATGCCTTCATATTAGGAAAAGAAAACAAAGCAGGACAATGGTGAAGAGAGTGCCATTTCTGCTATTTGTAGGGGGTAGATCCAGCGGAGAAGTAGGAGATGATGGACGACGATGGCTCGTCAACTTGGATTCTTGCTGAAATGATGGGTAATAGAGGTAGGTGTTGTGTTATAAACTTTTGTGGTAAAAGGAATTCTGAATATTTGACAAATGTTTATGGGTCAATAGGAAGAAATCGACATGTGTGGACCAGCGACGAGGACTCCATGCTTGTGGATATCCTGGTGGAGATATGTCAGAGGCGAGGAGGTAGAACCCTTCAGCTGGGGATGGGCGACGAAGGCTACATTGTGCAAAAAATGAGAGAAATGGTGTCAGACGGGGTATTAGAGAGGATGGACATGTAATCGAGGATGAAGAAATTGAAGTATAAGTGGATGATAGTATATGAACTGCTAAATGATGAAGAGGCAAACTGGTTCGCATGGGATTCAGAGCCATGCTCTGTGATTGCAGACCAACAAACCTGGAAACCCTATGCTCAAGTATGTAAATAATGTTATGCATAATATTATGTAATTGAAGTGAGTTATTATAATAATTTAATGTTGGTATATGTCAAGTACACCCTCGGGCAAGCATGGTGGATAGTTTTATTATGGGTTAGAGTTTGTTTAGGCAAATGTGATTGTATGTATGTTGGGGGGAAATGGTTGGTAAATTGTGGCAATTTGATGTAATGAAAAATGTATTATGTTTTTGTTTAAAAGAATGGTTTTGCAATGGGTGGTCTTAGTTTTGAAATCGGTATTTTGGTGTAAAAGACATTGAATGTTATATTAAGAAATGAACTATGTAGCTTTTGGTGATGAATGAAGTTGGAAATTGAGGAGACATCATGGTTAAATGGGGGAAATGATGTGTACATTGTGCTAAACCCATTGACAATGCAACAACCAAATTTTTAACCTATGATAAATGATGAGTGTAAGGGACAAATAGGGACAAAAAAAGTTATAAATGATTGTTGAAGGGAAAAAGATATTAGAATATCAAATGGATATGTGACATTTGAATGTTAGGGTCAATTTTGTGAACCAATGTAGTGGAAAAGCTAATTTTACAAATCAAAATTCAATTTAACTAGAGGAATTAGTAATGTACAGGTTAATATGAACATGCAAGAAATCGAATGTAAATGGAGGGATGAAGTGAGCATTTTCGTAAACTCAATTTTACAACATCAAAATCGAATTTGAAAAAGCATTGAAAGACAAAATTGATTATGAACAGATGAGATTGGTGAAAGGAACCTAGACATTGGGCAGAAAGTGAAATAGAATTTTAACTTAACCACAACAAGAGTAAATTGAGAAACATGTTAGCAAGATCACAAAAGGTTCACTGTATAAAAATAGGAAATGCATCCAACTCACTTTACTTCATCAAATGACAGTGAGAGGAACCAAAAGGACATACAAAAAAATGACATAGCAGAAGTACATAAAATAATGCCAACAAAAGTAAAAAAAATACTGCTGCACTTCAATTGTTCTTCTTGCCAGGTGACTTTGTTTTAGCGCCAGTCTTCTGCCTTGTCCTTGAATTAGGAGGCTGTCCTAAGTTAACATTGCTGAAAGAACTAGCAGGATAATAAGTTGGCAGTGAGTGGGGAAGATTTGTTTCGTCCCCAATCACACTGTGAAGTAAGTTCTGAGCTGAAAGGGATGATGAAAAATGTGAGTTTGGGATATATGACAGGGGAGTATGCTCACCAATGCCTCTAGAAGGTGCTTGAAGAGGGTTGGAGGGATGTGAAACTGGTACAGTAAAGAGGGGAGTGACAGGGTCTAAAGGTTCTTCCACATAATAGGGAGATGGGTATTAGGGATTTGTAGTAGAGGTTTGAGGACTTCCAATTGGGGATTGGGGGTTTGTAGTGGGGGATTGGGGGTCTGCATGAGGGATTGTATGAATGTCTACTTACAAGCTTTCATGATTGGCTCCGCTTTTGAACTTGATATACATACTTTGCAATTTTCTCAGGTTCTCTTTAGTTATGGTTAGCTCTGTTGTGGACTCTACTTGTGTAAGCAATTCAAGGATAAATTTCCCAGTGATGGAGTTATGGGAGTTCTCTTCAAAAAGGTTGGTTGTGGCTTACTTTCCCTTTTAATATATATCAATATGCACCTAGTGTTAAAACAAGCATGATACCGCTGCATTTGTGCAAGTCTACAAAACTTTATAAATAACTAACACTGATGAAGATCTTGTAAAAGAACTCAATGCCCCTTAAATATTGTGAATAAAATAATTGTGTCAGGAGAACTTCCCTCAATTTTATTGTTGTTGGAGATTGTTATGGATTTATATTAGGTTTCAATGTTTGTTAATTAGTTTATATGATTGTAGTCACTTTAATGATCTTAATTGTGTTTATCAAGTTGAATTCTTGCCTCCCATAGAGGAAATGGGAAAAAAATACAAGAGAATTGAGGTCTTGGCCGGATTGCCTTGATTAGTCCACCAATATAATAGATCAAGTCTAGTCTAACCTGATCTCTGAGTTCACGCATGACCAGAAGCTTGTTGCCTTATCCAAGCCATATCATGGGTTAATGACTAAGGGAAAATGACAAAAAAATACTTTCAAATTTGCAAAATCCCAAATAAGGAATTTTGAGTTGTTAATGAAATTGTTAATACCTATCATAAAGTTGTTATTGGGATTTTACAAATTGGAAGGGATTTTTTTGTCATTTTCCCAAAAAATGATTAATCCCATCTAGTCTATTTTTCTTTTTAGTATTTTTTTGGTCTGCTATGGGGTCTAATTTTTACTCACTCCTAAGATCAAATAAACTTACGACAACACTAAACCTGTTCCTTAACAAAAGTTTAAAAATCTCAAATCTCCATTTACACAAATAAAACTTATAATGAAAATTGCATATTAGGTTATGTTGAAATTGAAATTGTGACAATTGTAATTTTCATACTAATATGCAGGGGCAAACCAGTCTTTTCCCTTTCCTTTCACACTCGTCAAAATTAAGTGAACGTGTGTGTTGTGCATGAGTATAATAAACCATTACTTGAAGGATTAAGGAGATTTAAATCTATTTTAAATGACATTGCACTTGAGGATTAATCAATTTGTTGTTTGTGACATCGCCATAGGGCAAAGAGATAACCAAACAATTTTTTTACATAAGGTTACAATTAAATGACCACTTATTAAGAATTTTCATATCACACTGTACTGTAAAACCATTAATGAAGGATGTTAGTTAAGTTAGTTGATATGACATGATTTTCCCAAAACACCCTAATTATATTTAACTCCTCCTTCCCTCTCTTCTTTATTATTGTTGAGGGACATCAATATAGGTAATTTTTTTTTGGGGGGGGGGGGGGGGAGAATGTACAAAAATTAGAAATATATCCTGTATTTAAAACCAAAATCATCTCCCAAAATAGATATTATATTTAGGACTGGAGAGAGTATATTCAAGGTTGTCAAATTCGTGGGTTTAAGTAAACTAGTGATAAGAATATAAAATCGATCGTAAACATAAAACATATACTAATAAGAGTTTACTTTTATTAATAGATACTTGTTTAAAGTATATAATTAAATCAGAAATATAAAAATAACAATAAATTGACTTAAATATATATAATACGAGTAGTTGATATTGAATAAATCATCATTCATAATTTATCAAACTCGATAAAAAAATTGCTACAAAAATCACATATAAAATCATTAAATATGGTCAAATAAAAATAATTAAAATGAGATATAGAGCAAATTAACAAGATTGTTTCATAAAGTGGAAACGTAAAATAGATAAATCCGGTGTATAGACTCGTGAGTTTAACTTAGTTTACACCTGTTACCAATTTAAATGACTCATGACACATCTTGGGTAGGTAGAACCGTAAAAATGGTAAAATCGGAGAGTCAACTCGCTAGTTTAATAATTTTGAGTATAACTTAACAAATGTGACTGTTACCAATTTATTCACGAAGCGATAAATGTCAACATGTGTCTTCTCCATTCATATATGCTAATCACATGTAAATATGTTATAATTATTCATTAAACACAATCTCAAGCTGGCTAATCACATGTAAATATGTTATAATTATTCATTAAACACAATCTCAAGCAAGGATTTGGTTCTTAATTATCTTGGGATACAAAGGCAAAACAGAACCAAAAAACAAAAGATATAAAGTTGTGCAAAATTTGACTTTGAATATTTAAGGGATGATTATGATCTAACAGAGGGAGTATAAGGATTAGGAATTTGAATGAGTACAAAGAACGCATATCAGCACATGTACATCCCTTTCTTCTGCTTTTCTTGCGGTACCATGCTCCCCCCAGTCACAAAAACGTATGATCTGGGATTGTTATCTATTCAAATAGTAATAAACTGGTTATAAATAAACCGATACATTGATATTATGTATACTTCAAGTGAAAGCAAACAACCATTCATATAAAAGTAAATTGAATTTTTTAAAAAAGTAATACTACTTTATAGTTTTTAAAAATACAAGAAATACCACCAAACATTTGGATTAATTGGTTGTATTGTTTTAACTTAACCGGTGGTCACAACTTTTTAAATATACATATATAATAGCTCAGAAAGTAAAGGTTGTATTGAAATGTTTTAAGTATATAATGCATAGATAATAGGTCGAAAAGTAAAGGTTGGATTGAAATGGTTTAAACAATTTTGAAGGCCGATTTAACCTCCCTCAATTTTTCCATTACATTGTAGTAATTAACATGTGACCAGTTCCCATTTGATTGATAATTAAGAGATATATTAAATAACTAATATCTTAAATCCTCACAGTAGTTTTATTTTTTAAAATTAAAAGTTCAAATTGGGCTTTTCAATTTTTAAAACATAGGGAAGGATAATACCTTTTCTCCATCATATGCAACCCCTACCTATTGCTCATAATCCTACCTTTGCCAGATTGTGCTTGTTTGGCTACACCCTTTGAAATTTAAGTTAGAATTCAAATCTAAGTTTTAAAATCAGAGCAAACAAACACCTTCATCTTTTATAAATTAGTTTTTAAATCTCAAAACTCAGATTTTGAATTAAATCAAACAAATACTTTCAGCTTTTTAAGAATAACTTTTTAACCTGAAAACCCAAGTTTGAGACAACAAACCTACTTTTTGTTTGAAGCTATTTTTTTCTACGTTTTTTTTAATATAACCGGATAACATTACTCATATGAGCTTACATACATTAGCAAACCAAAAAAGCAGATTCTACTCCTATACCAACAACAGTACAACACTATCAGTCAAAACCTATTCCCATAATCTATTCTCTTGAAACACTTTTTCACAGTTTTTTTTCTATTAGAAACTATTATCCAAAAAGCTCATTAATTGCAGATTTTGATTAGAAACTATTTTTTCTATAATTTCAATTTTATGATCTATTTTTTTAAAGCATTTTTTTCGGGTTTTTTTTCTTCCTATAAACTATTTTCCAAAAAGCTAATCCATGTACATTAATTGCAGATTTTGAAAACACTCTCTCTCTCCACCATTCATTTGAACTGTTCACGGATCTTCTTCTTGTTTTTTCACTTTCACTTTTAATCTTCCACATAATGACATAAACCCACGGTCACGGATGCTCCTGCCCGGCTTTTCCTCACTGGTGGTGAGTATTTTTTCTTTTCCTTTGGCCCAAATCACTGTATTTGAATTTTTTTTTTTTTTGGCTGTATCTTTTAACCATCCAAGCATTTTTCAGTTTGGGGGCAAAAGGAGTGTTTGGGGCTTTACTGCTTTAGGCAATTTGAAGATAGTATAATATTTTCCATTGTTAGATTGAGATGAGCTCCATGTTTTTAGCGAACCCAAAAAAAAAAAAAAACAAGAGCAATGGAATTGTTACAGAATTAAAAAAGAAGAAAGGGTTAAATATCATAATTGCCCTGGAAGTATGCACGGTGGATCACATATTCCCCGAAAGTATTTTTTTTGTCCTATTTTGCCTCAGAAATGTGCAAAGTGGATTATATTCACCCTTTACCGTTAAAATATTAGCGATCAACGTCAACTATTTAACATTTAACGGTCAACATGAGTTTTTTTACGGTAAATGGCGAATATGATAAACTTTCCACACTTTTGACGCAAAATTGGACAAAAAAAACTTTCAGGACAGATATGATCTATTGGACATACTTCAAGGGTAAATATAATCTTTAACAAGGAAAAATGGTCATGTAATTAATAGTAAATTACTCCCTCCGATCCTAATTATAAGAGCCAGTTGACTTTTTTAGAAAAATTAAAGATGCAAAATACACTACTATAAATTGTTTATATTTGTCTTTTTTCCTCAAAACTAAGTTATTTTACTTATAAACTATCATATAATCTAATTACATTTCGCATATATTAAGATTTAAGGGCATAATTTGCTTCCTTAATCTTTACAAAAAAAGTCAACTGGCTCTTATAATTAGGAGCGAAGGGAGTATTATATATGAGATGCAGAACGTGCAATATTCAGTATTATATTGTGCCTGTCCTCTAAATAAAAGTAATAGTAATTAGATTCGGCTCAGGCGCTCAGCTTCCCGTACATGGTGGTGGCCTAAGCCTTCCCCTTCCCAATAAATCATAATTTCGCTGTACAAAACCTGTGTAGCTCCACAAATTCGTGAGAACAATCGCCTCTCCCTTTTCTCCGTTCCCCGAAAGCCACTTCCTGTGGCTGCAAGGTCTTCAATTGCTTATTCTGTGAGTTCCAATTCCTGCTTTTGTCCATTTCTTCATTCGTTTCAAATATCTGGGTTCTTATTAAACTTGTTTTTCTTTTCATTGTCGAATAAAGATTCTCTGGGTTTTAACCCTTTCCTAAACATGCTTTGTTCACTGTGGGGTTTCAGATTTCACGGGGAACGGAGTTAAATCTCTCGCCTTTCCTACGGTACGTTTTTCTTCCTCCATTTTTTAGTTTTGTTCAAGTTCTTCATGTTTTCTTGGGCTGTCAATATTCTTTGTAGATTATGGATTTACATGCATCAGCTTATATATGTCAATTAACTGTTTTGTTGGGATGAATGCTACAATAGCTGCTTCGCATGCAAAATACAAATGAGAAGTGATTGTGTCATTGTGTGTTGGAATTTTATTTTCTCCATTTTGGCCGTATCCCGTGCTTCATAGATGTTAGGTCACATGTGTGGGTTATATTGATGTCTTATTTGATTTCATCAGGCTTCTAGCGTAATAAAGCAAAATTCTTTCAATCATGAGTCAAAAAGATGCTGTACAAGACAATTCTAACTCGGGTCCAAAGAAAGCAATCCCACCTTATATGAAAGCAGTTTCTGGCTCTCTAGGAGGTGTTATGGAGGCCTGTTGCTTGCAACCCATTGATGTCATTAAGACCAGATTGCAACTTGATAGGTCTGGGAATTACAAGGGAATACTTCACTGTGGTACCACAGTTGCACAAACTGAAGGGGTGCGAGCTTTGTGGAAGGGATTGACACCTTTTGCTACACATTTGACCTTGAAGTATTCACTGCGAATGGGTTCAAATGCATTATTTCAATCAGCATTTAAGGACTCAAAGACTGGGAAAATCAGCAGTCAGGGGCGGCTTCTTTCTGGTTTTGGTGCCGGCGTCCTTGAGGCTCTTGTTATTGTTACTCCATTTGAGGTTTGTGCCTTTATGTTTTTACATGTCATTGATAATTACATTATACGTTTTGGATTTAATTTAGTTAGATACTGAGTGAATTTAATAGCTGCTCAAAACTTTTGGTAATCAATGTTGCGATTGCTACTTTTGAGATTGGACTTTAGCTTGGATTTTCTTATTGGAGCTAATTGGCTTGTTTCTGGATTTTGACATTGTGAGGAAACTTTGGTTTGCTGAGATTGTGAGGTACCTTAGATTGACATATATTTTCAATTTCTAGACTTGCTCTTCCTTTCTCTCTGTGAATAATAGTATCTAAGGATTTGGTTAATGATAGAGCACAATGGCGTCGCGTGATCCAAGTAGCCGACCCCACCTAGTGGAATAAAGCTTGGTTGTTGTTGTTGTTGCTCTTCCTTTCTCTCTTATCGGCAAATTCAAATAGGAATCTTGCAGGGTAGAATTCCACATTCTTGTTGCTTCTTTTCTCATTTAGAACGAGTATGCTGATTTTGTTTGGATTGGATGGTGTCATTCTTGTCATCTGGTCATCTTTTCGACTGTAATTTTGTATTAAATATCAAATCTGTGATCCTTAGTGCTATGGTAATGTTTGCATAGGTTGTGTAGTATTGGGTTTAATAAAGTTTCTATCACCCTGTAAAGATCAGTTAACCAGCATGACTAAATCTGGATAAGTTTACTAGTCCATCTTGACTTGCTGCAAGCATTTTGAATCTTTACCACTCTCTTCCACTGTACTATAATTCTTTTCACCCCCATATTTTGATCTTAAGTTTTTTTTTTTTTTTGGGAGGGGGTGATCAATAAGAAAAGGACAATGGTACTGTCCAACTGATCCTTATTTTCATCCCTCTTCTTGTTGTACCAATGTTGAAGAGAATTCCCAAGGGTGCTAATGGTCTTTGTGATGATATTAGAATTTTAACTGCTATTTCTAACTAACTTATCTCTGTTATAAATTTTGATCTGTTTAGAGGACTTATATCAACTTGTAGCTGGACAACTGATTGATTAGTATTCATTTTTCTCATTCAGATTTTCATTAGTCCCTCAAAAGTTATGCATTGCATTTTTAGTTGGATGAAGTAAAATTAAAACTTTTGTAGGTCGTGTCAAGCTAGATGGTTACACCCAGAAGTTTGCGTGTTGAAAATGATGTAGTTCCCTTTGCTGTAATTTACCAATGATCTCATGCTGCTTGTTTTCTGGTTGTCTCCAGCATAGTGAACAAAGATATTTTTTGTGCTTTTACAATTTTTATTGATATACTGGTTATAGTTACTGGATTGGAGCTTACTTGACCACTAACATTATCAACATCTATGCATTGTTTGTTTGTGGAAAATTATGCAGTGGTTAAAGTTGGTAATTTAGCACCACCTTTTTTTTACAGGTGGTGAAAATCAGATTGCAACAACAGAGAGGCCTAAGTGCTGATCTTTTGAAGTACAAGGGTCCTGTACACTGTGCTGGAATGATCATAAAGGAAGAAGGCATTTTCGGGCTTTGGGCTGGGGCTGCTCCGACTGTAATGCGTAATGGGACAAATCAAGCTGCCATGTTTACAGCCAAAAATGCTTTTGATATCCTTTTATGGAAGAAACATGAAGGAGACGGGAAAGTCCTTCAACCATGGCAATCCATGATCTCTGGATTTCTTGCAGGCACGGCAGGCCCTATCTGCACCGGCCCTTTCGATGTCGTGAAGACAAGGTTGATGGCTCAGAGCCGAGTGGGAGGTGAGTTGAAGTACAAGGGTATGGTCCATGCCATCAGAACGATATATGCCGAGGAAGGGCTTCGCGCATTATGGAAAGGTCTGTTGCCTAGGCTCATGAGAATTCCACCTGGCCAGGCCATTATGTGGGCTGTGGCTGATCAAATAATTGGTTTGTATGAGAGGAGAGTTCTACATAGTGCTGCATTGTAGGTACTTCTCAGTTCTCACATTGTCTTTTTGCTGGCTTTGAACTGTCAATTTTAGTGGAAGCATTATTTCTATATCTTAAATCCTCTCTTGAATTTGAGGAGTGAAACAATTGGTGCCTTAGAAAATAATTGCTAGCTAGGAAAAGCAGCCCTATTTTGTTAGAACTAGCGAGATTGTAGCAAATGAATCTGTCAAAACGCTTGATGCTATTTGTGATTCACAAAATTTGTTTATTGTTGTCAAGTTTTTGCTGCATCTATTTTATGGATTATTGATTATTGATCAGCGAAACTTGTGTTGTTCGATACTCTGGCAGGTCTTCTTCTTCTTGAGTAAATTATTCTTCTTTTTTAATTATTGGGAAAAACTTGTGTCACTCTATGAATTCCCTTCTTTGGGTTTTCCTGCCCACGGAAATGGCTATATCAAGAATTCAAACTCAACTTGGCCCAAGAAAAAACATGATTTCAAGTTTTCGACGTATACTGCTGAGGGATTTGCATTGTTTTGGAGGTGCAATTTTGATGGGCTATTCATTAGAGAGGACAAAAATTTTTGGAAGGCCCAACAACTATGTTTTAAGTTAAGCTCAATTACCAAATATTGCCTTTAATTTAGCCCAAATTCTAGACAGTTCGGTTAGTGTAGTCCGGTATTGGACACATAAATTACTGACCTTTACCAATCAGAGGGAGTTGACTGTAGGAAATAAATAATTTTATAAACAATATTTTTTTATCATTTTTGTTTTTTTAAAATAATGTTAACTAAATTGTTTTGAATAATAGTATTAAGGGAAAAAGACAAATAAATACCCTCCAATTTGTAAAATCCCATTAACAACTTCATGATAGGTATTAACAACACAACAACCTATCATGAAGTTGTTAATACCTATCATGAAGTTGTTAATGGGATTTTGCAAATTGGAGGGTATTTATTTGTCTTTTTCCCTAGTATTAATCATGATTCACATAATTTCTTTTATTTTTCTGGAATTGATGCATAATTTCTTTTATCATGTCATAAAATAATCGTCTTCATTATGCAGAAGTTGCCTTAAGTATCTCATGTCAAACTAAGCTCGCAACTGTAAAAACTATTCTTTCTGTATATATATAAAAAAAAGAATGGACTCTTCAAACTTTTAACTTAGTTCTTGAACTGATAACTTTAAAAAAAAACAAAAAGCAAATTAATGAGTTCTTCAAAACACTAGAAGTTGTGTTTTCAGAGTGCATGCCTGTGTTATTGAAATCCAATAGCTTGTGGTTGGGTCCCATTAGAATTTAAGCACTTCCATTAATAATGTCCCAATTGTTACTCGTTTATAAATAAACACACATACACTATTACCGATTATTTGAGCAGCTGATTACTCTAGTTTCAGTGTTTGTGGCTTCCTCTCTCAATACAAATATTTATTCTAATATTTGAAATGGGGATCCTAAAAGCATCTCTTTTTAGAGCCGAACCAAGCAGGACGGTCCAACCAATGGACCGTCAACCGGACATGAGAGCAGATAGGACTGATGCTTTAGGTCGTTCCACTGTTTAATCTGCTTTGTGCTGGGAGTTGGACAGGTTATATAAGAACCGGATGGGTTTAAAACACTGATTAAACATTTAAGGAAAAAAACTTTGCAGAATTATTTTAAAAAGGCCCAAAATAAAATAAACACCTATTAGACCCTACCCCATCCATTCAGTTCATGTTTTGCTCGCGCCCTAGATGTTTGAGAAGTTATGAAATCATTCTTATTAGTGTATTTTGTTAATTTGTTATAATTTGTGTTATACACTTAAGTTGAATGTTGATTTATATTATACTACTTCCGAGGGTTTTGTATTGTGTGACCTTTGTTTAATTTCAAACAAATTATATTAACTATATTTATATATATAATTATTTAATTTAACTATTACATCATCGATATGACCGAATGGCCTGATTATTTCAACCGTTTAAACCATGACTCTCTTGTCTTTCCTGCCCATCACCCGGATCCGACTTTTAAAACATTGCCTAAAAGATCCAAAAATCTTACATCGTTAGACCAGTTATGTACTCATTGAATTAATGTTCTTTCTTATCATTTACTTAATGAATAGAAGCCACGCACCCATCATACTCATCACAGACATTATCCATGAAGGTTAACACTTGTGATTCATTGGTTTGGTCAAGACTTAAAGAATTGCTTGATGTCAATTATGCCAAAAAGCTCCTCCTAAAAATGACACCAATTAATTTGGTTTATCAAATACTTATACAGTTTAGCAATTTAAGTTTTTTTTTCCTGCCGGCAAACTAATATAAGACTTAGAAGTTAGAACAAGACAAGGATATACTCAAGCCAATAATTATTTCACCCTAAGCTATTTATTAACTTCAAATCAAATTACTTATGGAAGCTATGATTGGAGCGTCATTAATATTGACCAAAACGACTTAATACATATAGTACATACCATTCAAATGTACATGATTCAATCATTCAAATTTCAAAGAAGTAATTAGCAAGTGAAGAGGGAAAAAAGTATCACTATTCCTTTTCTTATTTTCACGCTTGTTCTAACTCTTCATTAATTCTCTCCCATTCTTCTGTTGACTGACCAAACTCAAATTTCTTCTGTACCTCCTGAGGTAGAGTTTGTGATGCAAGCATGAAGTGTGATCAACTTGTAAACCATATTTATTTAGATGACTTGTCTTTCACTATTCAACCACAAATTATCCTTCATTATTTTTTCAACACAATAATATGATACTATTCCAATATCATTGGTCAATAAAAACTGTTGTCTTCAACTTTACATTCAAATATGCACAATCTAGTGTATATTGACAAGTTTTGCCATTTGCCATCAAAGATTCGTCCGGTTGATAAAAGAGAGGTTGACTCGACTATAAAGTTGTAGTTTTTTTTTTGGACAAATATAAATTTGTAGATTCGAATCAATGAATATGTGAGAATTTTGTTGGTAGTCTATATGTAAGTAATTTTGTAAGCATTTTTTAACTTTGGATATCTGTCTTGACTATGATGAGCTATTGGTATTCAACTCACAAAATTTTTACTATCGTTTAAAAGCCAATTTTAAATAGTCATGTGCATAAAATATACTTCTTATTCAAAATACAAGTCATTTTCAGTTATCTTAAAAAATTAACTTCGTACCTATTCAAATGTATCACGTCTCTTTTATTTCTTGATATCTTATGTATACTACCAATGAAATTAGAAAATAGTTATTAATAACTCTCTAAATGACTTTTATTATTAAACAATGTGTATTATGCAATCATTTTGGGAAAAGTCCAAAACAAGGAATTAAGGGGTTCTACAACCTAACCAAGAAGACCCAATCGCTTTCAAGGGCTAGGATGTTGTACTCACAATCCCAAAGAATTCTTCACAGCCTCAGAGTGTATGGTCCACTCATATCTTTCCTTGTTCATTTAACTTATTGTTCAGTAGTCTTATTCCACCACATGGTCTTTACTATAAGACAAGCTTTGTGTATGAAGTTTTTATTTTTGTTTCTTCTTAAATGTCTTCCACTTCGATATTTCCTATCCAATCTTATAACTAATACATAACTAACCTCTTTTAATCAATAAATTTTATTGATGATAATTTTAACATTTTAAAAAAAAATAATTGATTCCCTTTAATTTACGTAAAATTTTTAATAAATCTTTGATGTGACGCAATATATTATTTTTATTACCTGACTAGGTTATATTCAATTAGGTATGTTGCTATCTCAAATACGTTTTCTGTACTCATACAAACTCAAATATTTGAAACAAAGTACATAAGCAATCAAGGATATCCCATTTAGACCAACACATATATATCCTAATTTGAAAAACTCAGTGGACTACTAAATGTGAATTAAAACCAAGGAAAACAATCAAATTGAACGACCTAATACTTTGGGAATTATACATGAGTTTGGTGGATCATCATTTCAATCTAAGAAACCTTAAAAGGTTAACAAGAGGACAACAAAGCAGAGCCAAGTTAGGTAGAATTTTAGGGCCAAACATCCCCCATAGAAATTAAAAGAACCGTGTTAGAGAGCCTCTCAATCTGCAGGTACAAATGATCATATAAACATATGGCCCCAGTTAATCACTCTAATTAGGAGTAGATGAACGAAGTTGAAGAACCTAATTTCACTTTGTGAAGACACAACTAATTGGAATCTCGTGAATTATCATATCAATCTAATAATTAAAAGCCCTATGCAAAGACTATATGACAAAAATACAGTCAAGTTAGGTACAATGTTAAAGCCAAATATCACATCCAAAATGTCCGATGCAGAATTGTATACATCTTTTAACTTACAGGACTTTACAATAAATGAGCTCATGTACAAGTTTCTCACTAAGTGAGGTTTAAAGAGTGATTGATGTATACATCTTTATCCCTGGAGGGAGAAACTGATTCAAGACAAACAACAATGATTACAAATTTACAATGCACCAAAGTTTTTAGTTTGGAATGCTAGGTGTCCAAAATTTTTTTGGATTCAATGTCGCTTCAAAATTGTTTAAATCCTAACAATATGGTATATGATTGTTATTCAAGTTAACTTTAACAGTTATTGGGTCAAATTGAATTGGCAAGTTCATGTGTTACTGATTATGGGTCAATGATAACTTTTGACTAGGTAATAACAACTGTTTAGCCAGACGATTCTAACTTTTGGTCAGATGATAACAACTTAGAGCCTGTAGACCATAACTTTTAAACACTTATTTAGTAACAACTTTTGTACCGATAACAATTTAATGAGCAGGCGATAACAACTTCGTGGGACCTCATCTTAATTAAGTTCCTTACACAGGACTTATAATTAATTATCCCTTATAATAATACAATAATACAATTGTGAGAGGATGTTGAGAAAATAAACCAAAAGTTATCAGACATCAAGAAACCATTAAACATTTTCATTTAGTACCGTACATTTGTAATACCAACTAGACCAGCCTCAAAGCTTCCAGCTACAATGTGGATCATAAACATATGGACTCGATTGATCCATTTGACGAGGACCGGCCTCTTTTCTCTTCCAATAAGCTAACTACAGTACTTTCATTCATGGTGGACCACCCTGCGACTTAACACGCTAGATCTTCATTTCTCCTCTTACGACATTCTTACGTTATAATGACTTCATCATCATCATTCATATTTATATTTCAGGAAAATAATTATATTATATATAGAAGGGAAAAAAGAGAAAGTAATTGAGATAAGAAGAGAAAAGTCAAAGTTTTAAGTTTTTGGGTGCTAGTTATGGTTGGCTTGTGGTGGGGGAAGAAGAAAGAATGTACATATAAAGCATAAGAGTCCAAGTGTTATTGACGTCAACCCATGGCAAAAGCCTTCGTCTTATTATGAAATTAACCAGACCACACTATTCTATAGATATGACATTCACAACTCCACTCTGTCTTGTCATTTATATGACCTAAAATATTTATATAAAAAAAATTGAGAAAAAGACAAATAAATACCCTCCAATTTGCAAAATCCCATTAACAACTTCATGATAGGTATTAACAACTTCATGATAGGTTGTTGTGTTGTTAATACCTATCATGAAGTTGTTAATGGGATTTTACAAATTGAAAGGTATTTATTTATCTTTTTCCCTAAAAAATTATAACCTACAAGTCTACAACATAAACACACACGCTTTACAAATACGAGGATACACACTAAATTGACAGATTAATTAATTATCACTAGGATTACCCATATCACCAACTCTGATCCATGATTGATTTATCCATACTGCATATGATGCTTAGCATTCTGCTGACCTTTTTTTTTAATGAAAGGTACTCTGGCTTTTATTTAAACATTCATTCATACATGAGTAAATCCCTTTTAGAAATTGCAATTTGTAAGCGCATTCTATTAACATTTTTCGAGCCTTAAGTATCATGTTGAGCTTTTAGGATCCAATTCACTTAATTTTTTTTATTATTATAAGAAAAAAAAGTGAACCCCTTTTTTGGGATAAAGAGAAATCAAGAGCTTAAAATAATGAGATAAATATTAAAAAAAATAATATAAATATCAACATTTATATAATATATAAAATTTATAGCAAATCATACTATTTAATTTTTAGGCGTTTGCATATATATATATATATATATATATATATATATATATACACAGGCAGTAAATTCATGAATACCCATAAAAGTCATGAATTATTTTTGTTCACCTATATTTTTTTTGTGGACTGAAAAAAAAAATATTATTATTCTAGTAGTATCCTACTACGACAATGCTTTGGTAATTTATGTAATTAACTATAAATGTTGAAGTCACTATGATGCAAGCATTGTTAGCAGCAATAATAGCACAAACATTGAGTGGATATGTTTGAACAGTTTATTTTAACGTATAAGATTTTTTTCTTTCATAACAAACAGATTGATGAAATAAAGTCTGTATACTTTATCAACACTTCTTAATTTCTGTTTAAAATGCAGCTTTGGTATATATGTAATACACTACTCACAGCTTTATAAGAGTACTCTGTTTAAAAAATTAAAACTGGCCGTACTAATTAATGATAACATATTTTTCTTAAGCAAATCAGACTTAGCTTATATTAATACAGAGACATGCTTTGATTTAAATATAATCGATGTTACTTGAAAGGAAAAGATTCAAATTCGATAACTTAATCTTAAATGAGGCCATATATTTAATATAGTAGAATTATATTTAAAAATAACGACAATATAATTCAATCCAGAATAATTATAAAAACAATATAAAAGAGTTAAGCACCTATCTTAATAAACTCGGATAAACCCTAAAGTACAATAATGATGTCTGTGATTTGTGAAGTAGATATATAGTATATTTTAAGGTTTAAAGTTTCCTCACCGACTGTTAAAAAGAAAAGTGGTGGAATTGAAGATTGCTTCGTTTTGAGTCAGAAAAATATTGATGGTTGATGACTTAACTGCACGGGTTTGAAAACTGTAACTTATTTAGTATGTGCATTATTAATTAATTGTTTGACAATTTACCCTTATCATCATCATGATGTTATTTTTCTCCCCGTTGTGAATGATATTTTTTGGTTTTAAAATAATTTTATTTTTTATAATTACATTTTTTATTTATTTTATATTCACATGAAGCAATAATTGTTATTATTAAATATTATTTTGCTCCACATTATCTCATGATTAAAAATAATATTTAGTGTATATGTGATTAGAAACTAATATAAATTTTTTTTATTTAAACATAATAAAAAATTTTAAAATTTAATAAGTTTATTTATCATAGTTGTCCCCTATAATATGAACGACTCCCTCTAATCCTAATTATAAGATTACTCTGACTTGTTTAGAGACATTAAGGATGCAAAAATTAATCACTTTAAATTGTTTATAGTTATCTTTTTTCCTCAAAACTAATTTATTCTACTTATAAACTAATCTATAACCTAATTATATGTGACATATGTTATAATTTAGTGGTTTAATTTGATTCCTTAACTTCTACAAAAAAATCAAAAAAATCTTATATTTAGGACCGGAGGGAGTATCTAGTAACGAGCTCAAGAAGAAATCTATCTTTGTGTGTACCTGAAATTAAAAAAAAAAAAAAGGATACAAGGAATCTGTGAAAACGCCCAGAACACTTTAAAAATTCGAATTATCAACACATAGTCCCAATAATATTGATGACTAATATTCTTACAGCATGATAATAATATATAGTAGAAGGTCGTGCTATATTATACACACACACACATATATAAAGAGATATGCTGACGGTGCATTAGTTTATAGCTTATGTACTTTTTTTGTGGCAGCATTTTATATATCGACACATCATCTTTAAATTTAATTTGAATATGAATTCACGATAATTTGATAGAGAGAAAAAATTACTTACAGTCATACATATTATAGATGAATTGTAAGTTTACAATAATTTTACAATGACGATTACTTTTATCATTTATTAGCTTATTTTAAGAGAAAATTATTCCTCTATTATTTATAAATTTATTACTTTAATTACATTGACAATATCAAAGTAATCCATTTACCTTTTAATTTTTTTTATTATTTTGAATGACAACCATCGTGAACTACTCTTACGCATCAGGGATAATTTGGAATCTTTTAAAATTTTTTGAATTTCAGAAGACATATCATTAATAATAAAAAAGAAAATGATATAAATAAATAAACGTTGTATTTGCAACACCTTTTTTGGGTCAAAATGTATTTACAACACTCACTCATCTTATTTTTATATAACACATTATTCATTGATAATTGTGAATATAAAATAATAAAGGGCTATAATATGTGGAAACATTATGTTCTAATTCAGTAAATATACTGAATTACAAAACCATGTCAAATGAACTACTTTCAATTAAACATAATAATGGTTTCAATCTTCTTATAACACCTTTGTGCTTTCCTTCACTTTCCAAACAAATAGAAAATGACATAATTTAGTGCAGAATTTTAATTAAAGTCAGTATTATTCCTCCTTAATTAATCAATTTTGTTGCTTCCCCTCCTCAAGCAAACTTGGACAGCTATTTTTTATAAGTAAATTAATTTTAATAATATCCTAATTAATGGGAAATAATTTATTAAGTAGCTGCCGTCACTTTTTGGTTCATGTGGGGAGCAAGTTGCACAAGATCATCTGCTCCCATAATATAAAAATATATATTAATTAAGGAATAATTTATGTTAATCATTTTAAAATCACATTGGATATTCCCCATTTTATAAATTTATTCTTGATTATCTTTATTATTTTGATATGTAGTACACTTTAAAATCTTTCCTTCATTTTATTTTCTTACAATGAAGCAACAATAGTTTAAATTATAATGTCTAACTTCAATATAATACAATAACTCCATTAATAATAGATATATAATAAAATTATATCACTTTATTTTTTAAAGGGTATATATTTTATAAGAAAATAAAATTTATTGACAAAATAAATGATAGTCTAACGTAGCTATAGAGGTGCATTAAAAAATTAACACTAGTTTGTCTGTCTGTAATCTATGACTATAGAATGCTATAATAATCATAATAAGCATAAATTGTACGAGTATTCTGTTTCAAACTCGATATTTGTAACCTACATTCTTCATCTACTGGTTTTTATTTTTTTTTTCTGGTTGAGCTTGTTGAATACACTATTTTTCTTTTTTGACAACTTGAATGCTTTATGAACTGTTGCTAGCTATAACGATAGCGATATATATACTAGCTTGTTGATATGGATGAATATTTTTCACATTTGTGATTTTAAAACTCCTACCATACTAGAATTTCTGTTATTGAAATGTTATTTTTTTATATGAAATCATAATCTATTCTTGTTGATAATCTCACACTTCTCTTAAAGAAAGAGGTAAATTAATGTAGTTAGTTGCACCTTATGGTGTTAATTAATTCTGCAACTAATACGCATGGATAAGATGAAGCTTCCCTCCTCAAATTGTGGTCCAACATTTACAAACACAATATAAATATATACTCCATCCGGTCCGTAATTACTGAGAGTCCGAACTTTGAATTTATTTGATTCAAAATATAAGAGACTGCCTTGGGTTGTCTCACCATTCAATGGATCTTTTCTTATTTTACCCCTAATGAATTTGAGGTATCGTATTAAATACTCCGTTTGGTCCTAAATATAAGAGGTAACATTGCAAATTTTTTGGTCCAAAATATAAGAGGTAATATATGCAAAAGTCAAAGTAATAAATGCATGTTTTCCATTTCTGCCCTTATATATTAATAAATGCAAGGAGGGGAGAGAAAATGTGTATAATAAATGAGTAAGAGTAAAAATGTAAAATCTACCCATAATAAATTATTCCAACATGTTTTTATTGGTATGTGTAAAAACTAAAAATGTTGACTACCTCTTATAATAGGGACCAGAGGAAGTAAATGGTAGGTTGGTGCTTATATATTTATTATCTCTCTCCTTACACTCTCTTCCATACTCATTAATTACTCATACCTCTGTCTTTTAATAATCCCATCATAAATAAGGGTAATATTAAAAAAATTCTATTTCAGACATATTTATAATTTTTAACTACTTTTAATAGTTTTTTTAAGAAGCGTGATTCAGTTATTGGGCTCTTATATTAAGGATCGGAGGAAGTATATATCACTTTGTCCCTATTTATAAGTCAACTTCAACTAATTCTCACATACTCCCTCTGGTCCTTATTATAAGGCAACAACTAATAAGTTTTCTTGGTCCTTTTTATAAGGCACTTGTTGGTTTCCAAGGTGCATTAATTATTTTTTCCATGAATGCCCATATTTAGTAGGCTTAGTGGAAGAGAGTAATAATTAATATAATATTACAGTTTTGAGTAATTAGTCAGGGTACTATTGGAAATTACTTCAATTTTAGGACAAATTATATGCTTTAAACCAATTTTATTGGTATGTGGAATTATGAGTCAGTGCCTTGTAGTAATGACCAGAGGGAGTACCAAAGAATGTAAATTATAGCATTAAATAGGTCCTTTTTTTATAAATCTTTCCAATTCTATCCTTATTTAAGAATGGGTGTTAAAATAACATTAATTGTTTCTTTCTTTCTTTTTTATAGTTAAGACGTGTAAAACAGTCACACTAATATTAATTAATCTTAAAGTGGACTTATAATAAGGAGCAAAAAATTTTAGGATTGAACTTATAAATAGGAACGTAGTGGTATCATACATCTTATCATAAATACAAGAGCTAACTAAGAAGCTTATTTTGGTTATAATTATAAGACCTCAATTTACTTAGTCCCCAAATTTATAATTTTCTGCCTAAAATATTCTTATTTATAATTATGAGAAACATTCCGTCAAAAGAAGTTATAATAATGCACATAATTAAAAAGACCACTATAGATAAACCAATACATATTTGTTAATAATTAATAATTAATAATTAACTATCTTAAAGCCTATAAATTAGTTATACCGGAATGAGTATATTTATAACAAATCTGAAAGGATTATCCTATTGGGAGATGATCATCTAATAATTAATATACTTTGACGTAGTCCTCTTCGCCTACCAGAATCTATCTGTGTGCTTATAATCTTCTTACAATACCATTATCAGTTTCTTATAAGTGAAAAACCAACGCACAGTTTAGCTCCTCATGATCAACATTAATGTATAATGCAATTATTAATTAATTACCCCTTAAGGACTCAATTATTTTAGGTTTGAGGATGATGATTCTCCCATATATGTCTCCGGTGCACATATGCATGCATCTTCTTTAATTTAATTCATTGCAATTATGTATATTAAATTAACATTTTCCTCTCCAACCGGTCAGATACTTCCTCCTAATGCAACCAAAAGATTCGGAATCAGAATTATATTGAATGAAATAATTCTGCACCTTGAAATTTAAAGGAAGTGGATCAGTAATTTGATTATTTTACTCCCAAAGTACATGCATGCATGGGAAATAAATGGAACAATAATATAATTGTTGCAATTAATGACACTACTAGAAAAAACACTTTTCACGTCTCTTTTTTTGGACTTTTCACGTCTCTTTTTGCTGGGACGTGGATTGAGGAGACGTGAAAAGTCGGCACTTTCCACGTCTCTTATTTGAAAAAGAGACGTGAAAAGTTGCCACTTTCCACGTCTCATATTTAAATATGAGACGTGAAAAGTGGCACTTTCCACGTCTCATTTCTGAAAAAGAGACGTGGAAAGTGTTGAACTGGCCACTTTCCAAGTCTCTTTTTCATAAATGAGATGTGGAAAGTGAGACTTTTCACGTCTCTTTTTCAAATAAGAGACGTGGAAAGTATTTTTTTAAAAAAAATATTTTTTTAATTAGTATGATTAATCCCAATCCAAAAAAAAAAGAACCCAATAATTTTATCAGAATAATATAAATACAACACTTAAAATGAAAAAACAAACTAATTTTATTATTTATATCTAAACTAATATTACAAAAATGTTATAATACAACTTTGATCCTTGGTGTCTACAAGAGGATCAACATTAGATGCAAGGACACCCACAAACTCAAATACATCATTCAGCTTTATGTCAGATTCTGGAGTATCATATATCTGCCAGAAAAGAATGAAAATAAGGGGCAAACTATGAGAACTTGAAAAAAAATATTAACAATGAATAAAAGCCGTTTATAAATAACAAAAAATTCCACATCAATAAATTTTACAAGAAGTTTAAAGAGGGGCAGATAGAGAATAGTTGTTACCTTCACAAGACAAGGAATTGAATTACCATCATTGCCTTGCACCATATTCAAACCAGAGCTAGAACTCTCAGGCAAAGTTCCTTGAGATGGGTTAGCAAGGGAAGAGTGTTCATCTTCTCTCTGTAAATTATGTCCAACAAAAACCATTGAGGACAAATGATCAATGCTTAAATGAATCACATACCATCCTTTTGGCATCCGGAGAGCCTTCAACCACATCAGCTAAGACCTGCAAAATAATTCAGTATGCTGGTAAGAATTATGAAATATAAATTATCCATTAATTAATGTTGTCAAACTTTAAAAAATCTCTGGGCTTAAAGTATCCATCTGTATATAACCTTTTTCCTAAAAGGAATCTTCCTGTCAGCAGTCTGAACTTCGGGGAGAAACGAAAGGAATGGCCTAACCAAATGCAGCACTCTAAATCCACCCCCCATTTGAACTAATCGAAACCAACTTCTGCCAACTTAACCACTCTGCAGATGTTTTTGAACATTACATCAAGATACAAGCTAAACCTAAAACAATGCAATCAAAAATTGGAGAGAACAACAGCGGGAAGCTACCATGTATACAAAACAATATAACCTACAGAGCACTCCAAATCATACTCCACTACGCAAAATTGCAGATTACAGTATAAGATCAAGAATCAATATATATTTGTCATTGACTCTGCTCAACAACCACGGAGAGCCATACCAAAGAAGTACCGAAAACCAAACCAATTAAGAGTGCAATGAAACATATCCCTTAATTTCCAACATTTGCATGAATACTATTGCAACTGAAGAGCGCATGAGGAAGACAAAGATTAAGCTGCTATATTGCGAAATTCCATACGTTCGTACAGGAAATAAAAAATCAAATCAGGCATACATGCATTTCACGAGCCCAGAGATTTTTACAAATCAAATCATCTGAAATATAAATTATCCATTAATTATTTGGTTGTATCCATCTGAATATGGCAGGAGTCAAAACCGGAACCTGAAGTAACAATACCCAGGCAACAGGTTTAATCACCAATGAATGACATTAGGAAACGCATAACTGCTTAAAATGACAGAATAAATAAAACCAATTGATTTAAGCTCGAAATTTCGGCTTCACTGCGCACAAGAGGGTCACGAATCGGCAGTTCGCTAATCGACAGTTTTAAAATCACCATTGACGCCAGCAGAAACAAAATCATCGGAGGGGAAGCCAATGAATCAGAAGGGCAAGAATCAAAGCCATTACTCAAAATCTTCCCTCAAAACCTTTAAATCGAAGCCCAAGCTTCAGTTTTATGAGTTTAGGAACTCTAAAAACCGATTTGACTCCCCCCTCCCTCACTCGAATCAGACCAGAAAAGGGAGAAAATGGAGAAAAGAGCTCACCTAGGTTTTATACTCCGACCTCCCTCGCTCGATTTGCTCGCCTCCGTGAAACCGTCCTCCATGAGATCATCCTCGTCGGTGATAGAGACAGCGACGGCGATGGAAGGAGACGGCGACGGCGGTGGAAGGAGAAAAAAGGAAAGCAAGGCGCGAGTAGAGGGGGAGAGGCGGAGAGCGATGGGATGTGGGAGATGAGATGAGGGAGAGAGGCTTATTGTGTGTGTGTGTGTGTGTGCGTGTTTTTTTTTTATTTGAAAGGAATCCACGTCTCATATTTGATATGAGACGTGGATTCCACATTTTTCACGTCTCATATCAGATATGAGACGTGAAATCTCATTAAAAAAAATTAAAAAAAAAAAAGGAAAAACTATCTACGTCTCATATAAGATATGAGACGTAGATTCCATATTTTTCACGCCTCATATTAGATATGAGACGTGAAATCTCATTTAAAAAAAAATAAAAAAAATAGAAAAAAGTATCTACGTCTCATATAAGATATGAGACGTAAATTCCATATTTTTCACGTCTCATATTAGATATGAGACGTGAAATCTCATTTAAAAAAAAATAAAAAAAAATAGAAAAAAGTATCTACGTCTCATATAAGATATGAGACGTAGATTCCATATTTTTCACGTCTCATATTAGATATGAGACGTGAAATCTCATTTAAAAAAAAATAAAAAAAATAGAAAAAAGTATCTACGTCTCATATCTTTTATGAGACGTGAATTCAATACTTTCCACGTCTCATAAAATATATGAGACGTAGAAAATCATTTTTCCCCCTTTTTTATAAACATCCCGCCTTTATTTTTGTAATTTTGTACTTACCGCGTTTTTTTTAAGAGATTCCACGTCTCATAATAAAAAAGAGACGTTGAAAGTGTTGTAAAAAATTACAGTTTTGCCACCGCCTTTTTTCTACATCTCATATTGAAAAAAGAGACGTGAAATGGGGACGTAAATACTGTTTTTTGTAGTAGTGTGAATATATCTTGGAAGCTTCAAATAACACACATACGCTCTTTTTCATGGTATTTTTAGATCGATTGGATATGAAGGTGATCACTCGTCCTCAAGGTTGATATAATAAAATCCCTCTGCATCAATTTGCTCGCATTTTTCCTTAAATAGAAGAAGTGAAGCACATATGTTTTTCAACTTTTCGAACCTTGATTGCTTTTAATTTAGGGCAAAATTCTTTATCTGGGATTTAATATTAATGGATAAGATTTGTGTATTGTTATTTTTTAGGATTGATTGAGGGAAAATTCTGCCAGTATGGATTTTTTTCATTCACAATATTTGAATTTTCGACCTTGTTTATAAGAAATCAAACTCCGCCTATGTTTATAGCCGGTCCCAAACCCGGGTAAAGGAGGAGGGTTGTGTTAGGCCCCGACAGCCTATAGAAGGTTATGTACTAATTGTAAAGTGATTCATGTGCATGGGGAGACAGCTCAACATAGACTTCTAGTTCTTGATGTGAGAATTAAATGTATACGACAAAGGCGCCGGGCAATTTTGAACCGAAAGATCAAGTGGTGGAAGTTAAAGGGGGAGAAGCGAGAGATTTTTAAGATAAATCTATTGGATGAAGGGGTATGGGAGCCACAAGGAAACGCTAACAGCATGTGGAAGAATATGGCTACGAAGATTGAAATAGTTGCTAAAGCTACTTTAGGAGAATCAAAAGGTTTTGGACCACGAGATAAGGAGACTTGGTGGTGGGACAAGGATGTCCAAGAAAAGGTGCGGAATAAAAAGAATTGTTTTAAGGCTATACACTTGTGTAATAATACTGAAAATTGGGAAAAGTACCGCTTAGCTAAAAAGGAGACTAAGAAGGCAGTGAGTGAAGCTCGTGCTAAAGCATACGAGGGGTTTTATAAGGAGTTAGGGACAAAGGCTGGGGAACAAAAGATTTACAAGATCGCAAAGAGTAGGGAGAGAAATTCGAGAGATTTGGATCAAGTAAGATGTATAAAAGATGAAGAAGGTAAAGTTTTGATTACTGACGAAGATATTAAGGATAGATGGGAGGCCTACTTTTCTAAGTTATTCAATGATGGAGGTGAAGGTTTATCTTGTGAATTGGGGGATTTGACAATTAGTGAAGATGGACTTAATAGGTCGTTTTATCGTAGAATTAGAGTTTGGGAGGTTAGAGAAGCTCTTAAGAAAATGGAAAATGGGAAAGCGGTTGGACCTGATGGTATACCTATTGAAGTTTGGAAATGTTTAGGGGAAGAGGGTGTGTTATGGTTATCTGAATTGTTTAATGAGATTTTACGGTTCAAGAAGATGCCTGATGACTGGAGAAAAAATACTTTAGTTCCATTTATAAAAACAAAGGCGATATACAAAATTGTGCAAATTATAAGGGAATTAAGCTTATAAGTCATACAATGAAACTATGGGAAAAGGTGATTGAGTATAGGTTAAGACTAGAAACTAGTATTTCTGAGAGACAGTTTGGGTTCATGCCAGGGAGATCCACAACTGAGGCGATATATCTACTAAGAGGGATAATGGAAAAGTATCGAAGTAGAAAAAGAGACTTACATATGGTTTTTATTGACTTAGAAAAGGCGTATGATCGTGTGCTGAGAGATTTACTTTGGAAAGCCTTGGACAAGAAAGGAGTATGTGTTGCTTATATTAAAGTTATTCAGAATATGTATGATGGGGTGTTGACTAAGGTTAGAACGCCGGGAGGTGAGACAAAGGACTTCCCTATAAGAATTGGCCTACATCAGGGATCAGCTTTGAGCCCATATTTGTTTAACTTAGTGGTAGATGCTCTAACTGAGCCTATAGAAGAAGAGGTCCCTAAATGCATGCTTTTTGCTGATGATATAGTCCTTCTGGCCGAATCAAGAGAGGAGATTAATGATAAATTAGAGATATGGAGATTCATGCTGGAGTCTAAGGGTTTCCGTTTAAGTAGGAGTAAAACAGAATATATGCATTGCAATTTTGCTTGGAGGTTAAATTGGGAGAGCAAATAATCCCTCAAGTGACAAAGTTTAGGTATTTGGAATCAATTATAAGACAAGATGGTGAGATTGATGACGATGTCAATCATAGAATTCAAGCTGGGTGGTGTAAGTGGAGGAAAGCTACTGGAGTTCTCTGCGATAGAAAAGTACCTCATAAGGTAAAAGGGAAGTTTTATCGCACTGTTATAAGACCAGCAGTATTATATGGTAGTGAATGTTGGGCTTTGAAGGGTCAGCATGAACATAAAATGGGGGTAGCTGAAATGAGGATGTTGAGATGAATGTGTGGTCACACAAGAAAGGATAAGATTCGGAATGATCATATACACGAACGAGTTGGAGTGGCACCTATCAGTGAGCAAATGGTAGAAAATCGTTTGAGGTGGTTTGGATATGTACAAAGAAGGCCATTAGATGCGCCAGTGAGGAGGGTAGATCAAACAGTCTGGAGTCCGATTAAGAGAGGAAGAGGGAGACCGAGGCTTACACTCAATGAAATTGTAGAGCGAGATCTTTTAATAAATAATATATCTAAAGATTTGGTTACTGATAGAGCACAATGGCGTCGTGCGATCCATGTAGCCGAGCCCACTTAGTGGGATAAGGTTTTATTGTTGTTGTTGTTTATAAGAAATCAAATTTCTTTTACTCGACATAATACAATTTTTAAGAACCATTTTTTTTTTAAATTTTCTTGTTTTTAATGTGAAGAGATTAGGTACATTATTCAAGAAATATTTATTTTGCTTGTAATACATATGCGTGTCTGTAGGTCAGTGGAAAAAAACAAGAAGATCCAAGTTAGAAACTGAGAAATAGAATAGAACTAAGGATTTCGCTTTGTACAGTTGGATAATGATTAAGTTTGGCAAAGACTAAGTCAATTTGTGTATTCGGGTCAAACAAAAAAAAGTCAATTTATGTACACAAAAATAATTTAAAAGGGGAGTAAGAATTAAGGGACTGAAAGTTTAATACGGCCTAGTTGATGACCAGCTATGTTTATGCTTAACTGTAACAAAAAAAAAAAAAAATTGATACGGGGCAGGTTATAATTTTGAAATCCTATGAATGTATATGCGTGAGTGTGCGCGTATATTACATACTTCATTCAAATAACTTATTGGTGGTATCATTGTTTTGTGGAATAGCCCACGGTAATACAATTTTGAATATCTTTTTAGATTACTCTCGTCTAATTAAGTTTTATGGTACAGACATGATGACCTTGGAATCTTACTTACCAATTTGTCATATATTACCAAAGTAATTAATTAAGAGACAACATTTTTATTGTATTTCAGCCTGATTGATGCTGACACCTTTCTATGCATACCATAGGTCAGAAAAATAAGGCGAGCACAAAAATCATTTTAGTATTTCTTTTTCACACGGAATATGGTATCATGAAAGAAAATTAGCCTGCAACCATGCACTTGTGAAATTTTTATGGATATATTAATATTTCAAGCATGAATGTAAATTTTCATAACTATAGATATTGTTGGTCTTTCCATCGATTAGTATGATATATTTCTCCTCTTTTAAAATATAATTGTAATGGGAAAATTATAAACGAGTTGGAAAGTAATTATTTTTTCAATCTCATTTACACGTATAGTAATGATATATTAACATAAATTTGTTCCACTTTTAAGATAAATATGATTATCGTAATATAAAGTTTTACAAACCAGAATTGAGCTAGTAGAAACAGATAATAACTCACAACTTCATAAACCAAACTTGAATCTATCCCTAGCTACTTATGATGAGAGACGTCAAAGCGAAAACATATTTAGGTAAAAAAAAAATGAAAACATACGCAAGATTGGGTCAAACTAAGTTGAGCAAAATACTTCTTGAACTAACTAATATATTATTTTATTTAGTAGACTAGTGAGGATAATTTTTAAATGTCTTCTATTATACTTTAAGTAATGCTATTATATATATTAACCGTTTAGCGCAAGCCATTAAGGCATTAAAGCTCTTCATACTTTTTTCCCACCGTCATACATTATTATTTTATTAGCAATTAATGTTATTCACTCGATCAAAGTGATACTCGTTCCGTCCTTTATTATAAGAACCAAAGAGGTAAAATCATACAGATTAAGGAAGTGGTTGAGAGAAATGAATATGTCTGAAATAATTTTGTTTTCTCAAGTTTGCCCTTATTTATATGAGAGAAATGTGGTAATAGTATTATAAATAAGTATGAAAGAGAATGTGAATAGAGAGAATAATGATGGGTAAAATGGGAAAAAACTCATTAAATGCTTTAAAAAATTTTGTTAGACTCTTACAAATTAAAAAGGGACAAAATCGTTCAAATTTTTTGCTCTTATATATAAGGACGGAGGGACTACTATAAAAATTGTTTAATGAAGTCTTGAATCACTCTTAACTCATTACCCAAAAATCTTACTACCTTTAGTATACACTATGAACTAGATCTTGTATCAAAGACATGAAATAGTATTAGTCTTTAATTAAGTTAGATTGAGTCAATTAATTAAATCATTGGGTAGGGAGAGAATATTTTTTTTGCTCTATTTATGCGCAATGCTGTTAAATTTTTCACATGAATCTACAATTTTAGCATTAATTTAATATTGTGTAGAATTTGTACTCATACAATTTAGTGTGTGTATGTGTGTGTAATCCTCTAGTCCTATTTATAGGGCAGAGAGAGAAGATTTCATTTGGTTCTATTTATAAGTCACCTCATTAAAATTTTCATGAGAATGTACTCCCTCCATCTCTATATATAAGAGTAAAAAATTTGAATGGTTTTATCCCTTTTTATAAGAGCCCTTCCAAATTTGTCAAAGCATTTAATGAGTTTTTTCCCCACTTTACCTATCATTATCCTCTTTATTCCCATTCTCTTTCATACTCATTTATAACATTATTATCATGTTTCTCTCTCATATACTCAATCATAAATAAAGGCAAGCTTAAGGGACGGAGGGAGTATAATTTTATCATTCATTTATTATATGTTGACTTTGCTTTTATGTAGTGTAGTGGATATTAAATAGGGGTAAAATTAAAAAGTTATTGAATTTTAAGGCAGAGTTAATGAGTTTTAAGGTTTTTCTTGGTCTGTATGAAAATGATGGAAATGCCTTATAAATAGAACTGGAGGAGTATTAAATATCGTAAAGTTACACGTTATTAAATTTTAAAATAAAGAATCAATGAGGTTTAAATTTTTTCTTAGTTCTAGTGTAATATATTAAACATGATTTATAAATATGACAAAGAGAGTAACGGATTTTCAAATACCGGAGTACCGCCAACGATCAAACATAAAATCATTACACAAGTTAACACAATTCAATTCCTAATATCTCTTGTACTCATTCTTGTTAAACTTAATTATATGAATTAACTTGCCAAGTTTATAGAGTTTATTGTTTTTGTTTTACAAGATTGTGTCAACTCGCTCTAAAACTCTTGATAACAATCAATTCAGTTGAATTTACGAATTCACTGATCGAATTTACCATTTTTATATTTCTATCTTAAGAAATCATGTCGTTTGGTTATATTTAATAACTTTGCATGTGACTTCATCTATTTTTTGTTGTCGCAGATGATAAATTATTACTGTTGATGATTTCACTACAAAAAATGGTGAATTTGGGGTGGAATTAGTCACATAATTCGTCTTAAAAAGGGTCATTGTTAATTAAATAATTAGTGACAAAATTCTTCATTATTTAACGACTAAATTTTGTCTATTCCAACGGAATTCTATCCCTAATTCACTACAAATTATTTAAATTTAATCATCAAAAGACAAAAATCCGTCATTTAAATTTTTTTTTTTGTAGTATGTAATTTCTGTTATTTAAATTTAATCATATTTAAATCAAATTGTTATCATTTTTAATTTAAGTATTTAATCATACATTTTCAATAGCTATTTATTAATAAAATCAAACTCTTATAAGTTTATGTTTCTAAAAAAAAAAAAGTACGTCCCACAAGTTTGCTTAGACTTGTGAGTGTGGCAACTTATCAGGCACTTTTGTGCGTGTGTCTCTTTAAAGAAATAAACAAAAATATCAATAAAAATATCCTTCTTTTGAAGGAAAATCTCGTAAAAAATTATCGTAATAATGAGAAACAAGAGTAAAAAGCGGAACGCGTATAAAGTTACATTGACTTTATTCTTGGTAAATTTGTAGAACATGCTTAGTCTTTACTCTCCCGGTTTTAAATATAAGATCACTTTAACTTTTTTGTGTGAAAGTTAAGTAAGTAAATTAGATTACTAAATTATAATATATGTCACATGTAATTAGATTATATGTTAGTTTATAAGTAGAATAAAATAGTTTTGAGGAAAAAAGATAACTATAGACAATTTAAAGTGATTAATTTTGTATCCTTAATTGTTTTTAAAAAAGTCAAAGTGACCTTATAATTAGGACCGGAATGAGTACATTAAGTCATGGTAAAATAAATAATTGAAACTAGATGTGTGTGGGTATTCACATATCGATGTGTATTTTATTATAAATGTTTTCTGTTGTATGGGTAATGTAGTCATATTTTTGCTTGAAAGGTAAACCAAGAGAGTAGAGTGGGACCACCCTGTGATACATACGTATTTTCTAACTTTATTTCCTTTTATGTACGCGTATGCATACCACTCATTATAGCCTCAGACATTTTTAACATAATAAATTTTTGAAAAACTGTTTAATGAAAAATAATTTCAATTTAAATTGTAAGATTTTCGATATTGTATTCCAACAAGAACATTTATTGATTGGTCTTTTCTAAAATGCTAGTAAGAAATCAAACGCCCTTTATTAACATTTTAAAATTTCGTGGCTACAAAATATTATTTTTTTATCCAGTCTCAAAAAATATTTTCCAAAGTATAAAATATGTGAGAAAATTATAGCTTTTGCCCATTATTACTGACATTGTACACAACGTCACAACCTGAAGGCTACAAATATGAAAGATAAGATATTTTCTGCAAATGATGTATACTTATCGTAAAACCCATAATTCAAAATCAAATTCATGTGATGTTTTTTAAATTTATACTACCATTAGTATATATAGTAGAAGCAGAATTCATGAAGTCAGTTGATGAATTAGTATCTAAGAAATATTCTTATAATTGTGTCCATTTCAGGGCATCTAAATTAAGAGCTAGAAGATACAATAATCCTATATAATTAAATGATTGCATAACATTTTCAAGTTAGTTACGGCTCTCATCAAAGAATTGTTTGATTAAATGTTTTTTTTTATCGATATAAGAAGTTGCAAAAGCTTGAGGGGCATAATATATTTATAAATGCTTCTTTCGTGGCCAAAACACATAAAGAATTCATGCGCATGCAAAGATGGCTTACACTCCCTTCTCTTCTCTTTTCATTATTTCCTCTTTTTCTTCTAACCGCTTGGGCCACAAATTATACCATCTTTTTATTTATATTTATTTAATTCTAATAACTATTAATTTTATATAATGATGTAATATTTAAAACTGTGAAATCCTATTTAAATATTGTTATGTTTGATTAGAGGCAACTCTTTAAATATAATTGAATTTTATTCATATCATATTTTTCTACCACACCCGGTTGTTGACTTATTGCTGGTTAATTTAATAATTGGTTAGTCCATTCAAAGATGTTTCAAACAAAATATTGAACTCATACAAATCTATTATATATTGTTTTACCTGCAATATATTTTACACTTTCAAAACATATATAACACAAAAATTATCTTGAAAATAAAGATAATGTAATAGGTACATTTTCTTGAAATTCTAATACTATATATTTTTATTTTCAAAATTTTTGCAAACCTCTCATAAAAAAAGAAAAATTATTACACACAACTGCGCTAAAATTTGTTAAAATTATGCAAAATTACTTATGGTGTGGAGTCTAGTAGAAAGGAATAATAAACCATAACATGACAAACTAATGTTTAAATTTCCATTGAGAGAGATGCTCATACATAGTGTCTGACCAATGTCTCGAACAGGATTATGGATTACTCCCAATTGGAGAATACCTATGTAGCAAACAAAATTATGCAAAATTTCCTTTCACTGTTATAAAATAATACAAGAGAATAGTGAAAATATAATTAATTGGTTTGCTGTTTATAAGAGTTATGAGAGAGCCCAATGAAAAGATACACTTTATAGTAAGACTTTGCAGGGAGGAAGAATAAGTGGAGGATCTCACGCTTCAAGCCCAAGCAAAGGGTGGTGGATGAAGTGGCGCTTTCTGACTGTGACCTGCCACGTGCCTCACACGTGATGCTTCTCTTTATTCATTTTACTACTCCCTCGCCCTTAAAGATAATATCATTTTAACCTTTTTTTTAGAAATTAAGGAAGTAAATTAGGCTACTAGATTATAACATATGTCATATATAATTAGATTATAGATTAGTTTATAAGTAGAATAAATTAGTTTTAATGAAAAAGATAACTATAAATAATTTAAAGTGATTAATTTTTGTATTCTTAAGTTCTCCAAAAAAGTCAAAGTGATCTTATAATTAGGACAAGGGAATATGTCACTTTTTTTTTTTCAATTCTCTTTGCATAACAATAAATTACCTTGGATAAATTTTTATTCTTCAATTGACACATATACATGTTGCTGATAAAAAAAAATCAATACACACAAGTTTATAATTTTGAATACTTAATTTAATAAAATTATACTGTCTGTCCGTTTGAATCAATTATTTAATTAAATTTCATTTATTATGTTTTAGAGGAATTTCAGAAGAAAAAAACATGTTCTATGCCAAAAAATTAATAACACACACATGAGATATTCATTATATTATCATAATTCATGTAACTATTAGGGACAATATTTTGTGTATTTTGCAAGTACTTGAACTCTTGACTTCTATTTGTATCTCATTCCATCCTTATCATCTAAACTAGTCTTAAGTTATTCACTTTCTAATACATTAAATTCACATGGGACATTTTTTAAAATTTTATTTTTAATACAATATATCATGCATGCTAAAGAGAAAAGTCTCTCATCCTCAAAATTTGTTTTATACTTGTATGTTTAAATGTATAGAAATAATAATTTTTTTTTAAAAAAAAATAAGTCATTTGAGGGGCGTGTAGATATGATAAACACTATTAAAAAAAAAAAGGAGAAAAACAAATGAATAACAAAAATTTAAAAAGAAAAAGAAAAGAAAAATAAAGGTGTGATGAAGCATTGTAATAAAATAATTGAAGAAGAAAAAGGAATAGAGAGAAATGGGTGTGGGGAAAGTGGGGTAAAGAGGGGACTTAGTGGAGGGTTGGTAGTGTGTTTGATTAGTATATATAAGTAGGTGATCCCATTCTTTTCTCACCCCTTCTTCTCTCTCTGTGTTTTATTTTCACAATCTCTCTTTCTCTCTCCCTAGTTCCATTGAAATCAACCAAGCCTCCTCCTCCATCTCTGAAACTGAAAATGGGAAGGCAACCATGCTGTGACAAAGTTGGACTGAAGAAGGGCCCTTGGACTGCTGATGAGGACAAGAAACTCATCAACTTCATCCTCACCAATGGCCAATGTTGCTGGAGAACTGTCCCTAAGCTTGCAGGTCCCCCACCCCCCTTTCCCTCTCTCTCTCTCTAACAAGATCTTCATTAGTGGGTCAATGGGTTCTGTTATTACTCCATTTATTCCTCTGTTTCTCCTCTGTGTGAATAAAAAAAGAAGACTGACAAATTCTTGTGGGTATTCATGATTTCAGGGCTATTGAGATGTGGGAAAAGTTGCAGGCTTAGATGGACCAATTACCTCAGACCAGATTTGAAGAGAGGTCTTCTTTCTGAATATGAAGAGAAAATGGTGATTGATCTCCACGCCCAACTTGGCAACAGGTATTTGATATTTCCCTCTCTTTTCCTTTATTCCTCTGTTTCTGCTCTGTTTTATTTTGCATTATTGCCTTTCATTGACCCCACCTTTAAAGCAAATATATTACTACTAAATTCTATCATTTCCTATTATGGCTCTGTTTTAAAGTTTTGGTTTTTTTTTTATTACAGATGGTCCAAAATTGCGTCTCATCTTCCTGGAAGAACTGATAATGAGATCAAGAACCATTGGAACACACACATCAAGAAGAAGCTCAAGAAAATGGAGATTGATCCTGTCACTCACAAGCCTCTCTCTGAACAACAACAACAACAACAACAACAACAAATCCACAATAATACTCCATCACAGATTAATCAAGTTCAGATACAACAACAACAACAACAACAACAACAACAAAATCAGCAACCTTTGACTAGTGCTTTCAAGATGGACCAAAATGGAGAACCAGAAAAGGCAGACACATCGTATGAGTCATCATCAACCTTAACTGAATCGAAAGAGGAAGACAAGGTTGAAACTCAACCATTTGATGACATCATCATGAACAGTTTCTGTACTGATGAGGTTCCATTGATTGAACCTGATGAGATTCTAATGCCCTCTGGTCCTACCCCTTCTTCGTCTTCTTCGTCCTCGTCTTCTTCATCTTCTTCAAATTCTTCCGACTTTCTCAGAGACTTGGAGCTCCCAGAATTCGAGTGGGCTTGTAATTACAGTGACGACAACAACAACAACAACAACAGTGTTATGGGATTGTGGGGTGATGATGATTTTATGAGCGGGTGGGATTTGCTTTTGAATGATGATGGTGATGTAGACAGGAAGATGGCAGATTTTGATTCTGCGATCAAACAATGTCCAAGAATGGTGGTGGATCAAGAATCTTGGGCGGATGGCTTGTTTTGAATTTGGATTTTCCTCTTTTTTTTTCTTGCTACTCATAATATAGTGCCTTACTTGTATTGTTTTGTTTGTAACTTGTTACAAAAGAATACAACTTTGCTACCATAAATGAGTGAGTGAATGAATAAATAAATAAAAGTAAATTATCAAACTCCCTAGATTCGGATTATCCATTTTATTTTTCACATTTTATGATAGAAAGTAGTATATATTTGTAAATGATTGTGAAAAGACTTTGAACTACTCTGTGGTGGTTATATTTACTCTAGCTTCACGGATTGCTTTTATTATTATTATCATTTCAAATAATGTATGCCCACCAGTGCAGCCTGGATATATAATTATTGGATAACAAATCCTCTTTGAAGTTGTAAAATCATTTTTTAAATAAAAATTAAAGGTAGTTTCATTCAAAAAGAGCCATACAAAACAACAGTTATTGTGAAAGAGAATTTACAAAATATAGATAGAAAAATTCTTCAAGGTGTGATCGACTAACACATGAAGATGTGGCATCATTGGAAATTCTTTCGGTCAAGTTGTATATTGTGTCTAACCGATCAAAAGTCATTAAGTTAGGACCAACTCTTATGGATAGTTTTGCACCATTAGTTTAATATAACATGGTTGTGTGTCTAACTGGTTTGGAGCAATGATAATCCAAATAATTAACTTACAGGATTTCTCATAATGATTAATGACCATATTGTAACATTTAATTTAATTGTATGACAATAAAAAAATAGCAGATTGTTTATTATAGGGTTGAATACAGATACATGAGGAAAATATAAATAGGAGCGCACTTTTCTTATCAATTTTTATTTTAAGAGATGTATTTGTGATACATATTTGTCAACTACTTTTAATCAGTTATTATTGTTTTGTTTGGGACAAGATAATGATTCATTAATTTATGAAATTTATTAATGCAAAAATTAGTGCTGATCTAGTATATAATCTTTAAAAAGAATGTTATATTGTGCCGCCTATTAGGGTATTTAAATGGAGATATAAATACACACACACACACTCTTTTGCATTGCTTGGTTCAAATAATCATATTTTCAAAGAAACTAACTTTCTAAGAAGTTCGTGCATAATTTGCAGTTCTTAAATTGTATTTTTTGAATAGTTGGAATTAATGCTTTTGTTTACAAGTTCAATTTTTTCATTGTCCTTCTCGAAAAGTTATATTTTGATTTCTTTAAGAAGTTGAGCCTTGTAATTGTTTTCTGAATCATGCATAAACAGAAAACAAAATACAAATAGCTTGCTTCTTAATAAATTTTCTACTTTGCCCTTAGCTTCTCACATATAAAGCCACGACACATTTGACCAAAAATAATTATGTTAAACAATTAGAATAGACAGAGATGTCTTAACCGATTTGAAGTAGAAATAAATTTTAATTATTAAAAGCTAGTTTTTTTATATTCAGATAGTGATCACAAGAAAATGTTATTGAATATATGTATTGGATTGTGAAACAGCCTTATGAAACTTATGCACATAAGATTCCATGGATTAAACTCTTTAAACTGTTTGACCAATTTAAATATCATCAGCGATGTCACTTGTAACCTTGAAAATTATTTGTAGATTCCATCTTCTTGGGGAGAACTAAAAAAATGGCACTAATTTTTTATTTTTTATTATTCTCATTTCATTTTCCATCTAATAAAATTCTACAAGCTTGATTCACCTAAATTAAAAAACTTTAACCTTGGCCAATCAATTCCTGTAAAGCCGGAAAAAGGTAAATTTAGGGAGAAATTCTCCACCAAAAATTTAATGGTAAGAATGACTTGAATCAAAGTCGGTATTCTATGCACACAAAATTTATCAGGTCCTTCTGTTTAATAAACTTATTAATGGTTTTTTCTTAATTTTCTAAAAAAAATACTGTCCATCTAACCTTTTGATTTAAACACGACTTTTATATGTTTTATATTAATTAGAGTTTAAAAATAATAATCGTGTCAATAAATAGTAAATATATGTAATAAAATAATAGTATAAATTATTTTAAATTTACATAATATATATTGATTTTAAAGGTTTTCATTTTTTTTATAATTCTAAATTTATTTTAAATTTTATTAATAGTTTTTTTAAAATTAAAAAATCAGGATTTTTTTCTTAAAATTTGTTAAAACAAGACGTCAAGACATAAGCCGGTGTTTCCCAAAGAGTTCGAGATAGATTACATTGTTTATTATACTCATCAGTAACGGATGTAAATGTATATCAATAAAACAAATCGATGTATTATTTTTAAAATTTAAACAATATTTCCCTTCCTTTAGTGAAAAGGGAACTTCATTTTTAAGAATAATGCTGAACAAAACATAGTGGAAATTGTTTTGACCACAAATAAATTACTCATATTATTGCTCATCATTTTCCCGCTCAACAATAATTTTTTATATGTTCAGGAAATATTTGTTTATAAGTACTATATATATAATGTCTATTTAATTTTCTGAAAGGCTTTCATAGTTTTTCTTAAAGTACTATATATATAATGCCTATTTGATTTTAACAAAATTGTTATTTAATTTTTTTAAAAAAAAAAATCCAATAGGGTTCTGTCATGAATCTCTGTGTGTACTAATTAAATGCGTAACTTGGAAATGACTTCAAACATTGCTTCACCATTTAATTTAAGCCAAAACCATAAGCTATGAGTAACCTGCCTGGTCAAACCGTACACTCAAATTATCTTACTACCTCTTATCTTAATTATAAGAGCCAGTTGACTTTTTTTAGGGAGATTAAGGAAGCAAATTAGACCCCTAAATCTTAATATATGCAAAATGTAAGTAGATTATATGATAGTTTATAAGTAAAATAACTTAGTTTTGAGGAAAAAAGATAAATATAAACAATTCATAATATTGTATTTTTATTTTACATCCTTAATTTTTCCAAAAAAATCAACTGGCTCTTATAATTAGGATCGGAGGGAGTATTACAAGTTAATAATTGATCAATAAATAATGGCAAAGCCATTATCACCATTTATTAAATTGACAAAAAAAAATATACTTAATAAGCAACTATTGAAAATTTTTTGATTATGCGCATTATCATTTAGGACAATTTTATGTCAGTTAATTAATTAATGGAAAAGTTAACGTCACATTTAATAAAATTCCCAAGTTTATACTTATTTTACTGGTTACTCATTGACATGGATGCATGATTGAACCTAGCTTTTGTCTTCTGCTATCCGAAAATTAATTGGTGCTATCTGCAATTTGTGCAAATTATAATTGATAAGACCATATGACTTATTTGTTTAAATTGATGATAGAAACTTCAATAATTCATATCCCTATCAGATAACCTAATTAAAAATAAGTGAAACAATTGTGTTACTTATTTTAAACAAATATTTCCTGGCTTTTTTATAGAACCATAAATAGTTTAAGTTAATTATATATAATGTTGAGTATAAAATTAAATCCACATGATGAGTATATTTAATATCATATTAAATTAACATCAAGACAGTAAAATCGCGCCTCAAACTCATCAATATTATTACATGGTGTCCTTAGTATATATATAATTTGTATTTAAAAAAGAGAGTTAGTATAATAGAAGATGACCAGATTCTGGCGAAGAAGAGGAAGAGGAAGAGGAAGAGGACCAGATGTTTTTTTTTTAAAATCAATAAGATGACCAGATAATAGCGACTTAAAAATACAAGGCATTTTCTTTTGGGTTGATGAAACCATGAGAGAATCTTTAAAATTTAAGTTTTATGTCAAGACTCAATTGTTTTTCATTGTGAAGTATTATTCATAAGTGATGGTGATGATCATTGTAATGGTGGGAGAATAATATAGGGCATTACAATTGTGAGTTTACTTAAGTTAGAAGAGATATGTAGGAAAAAAGAAAGCTAACTTATATGAAAGCCTCATGAACTTTTATGTTATATGTAATTAACATTCCTAATATTTGAAATTTTACAATAAATCTCTTTAAATTATTTTATGTTTATGCAGGTAACTCTCATATTATCAACTTTGTTCATTATTTACCTGCAAATGATTTAAAGTTTAAGGGATTTAATTAAGCTCAAAGTTCAATGACATTGTAAGCATAAAAAAAAGTTAGAGCGTGTATAAAATTGATAGTTTGGGATTTACATATAATTAAAAGTTTAAGAAGGTTTATTATTAAGTTTTAAAATACTCCCTCCATCCCAAAATATAAGTTTCAAATAACTAACTTGTGTTTATCAAGAAAACTACTAAAGTTATTCAAAAGCAATAATTATGTTAGAATATGCCCTTCTTAATAAATATAAAAGAGAATATATGTGGAAAAAAATGAAAGAGTATGTGACAAATATGATATACTCCCTCCGTCCCATACACTACTACAAAAATAGTCTAATGTGGTGCCACAATCTCGGAGCTTATCGTTTTAGGCGCCGTGATAAACCTATCACGCCGCCTATATCCATAAGTGCTGGGATAGATCATTTGTTTTTATTTTATACTTTTTTTTAATTTCTAAACCCTATCCCGGCGTTTATAATAATAAGCTCTGGGTTAGGGGTTATAAATAATTTTTTTTTACTTTTTATGGCCTATCCCCTATCCTGGTCATAAGCGTTGGGGTAAGCCATTTGTTTTTATTTTATCCCCTATCTTGGTGCTTATAATAATAAGCGCAGGGTTAGGGGTTATAAATTATTTTTTTTAATTATTATGGCTTATCCCGGCGATTACAAAATTAAGGGCCGGGTTAGGTCTATTAATTTTTTAAAAAACATTTTTTCATATTTAAGATATATTCCAATACTTATTATTATAAGCGTTCGATATGTTCTATTTTTTAAAATATATATATATGCTCTAACCCGGGGCTTACAATTTTTAAGCACCGGGTTATGCCCCCTCAAGGTGCCAATCTCCCACTACTTTCCTGTTTTGCCACCAGTCCATTTCCCTCCCTCTCTCTCTCTCTCTCTCTCTCTCAATTTTCCATTCAAGCTCACAAGTTCTCTCTCTTCTTCTCTTCTACCTCGCTCACCAAGCCCTAGTGCTGCTGGTCAAACCCTCCATCATTCAAGCTCGTTCATTCGCTCGATGCCGCCGTTAAGTCCAACACCCTTTCTTCCATTTTCCCTTTCTCTCTTCTTCCCAAGCCGCCTAGTCCGACGCCATTAAGCTCACCATCGTCTTCTCTCCAAGCTCGCCTCTTCTTCCGCCGCTTCTCGACGCCACATTATGCCTCACCAAACCCTTCGTCGTTCGTTTAGCCGTCGTCATTGTCCGTCTTGCAAGAGAGGGAGCATTTTGTCACCGCCATTGTCTGCCGTCTATGGTTGCAGAGGGTTGTCGTCATTGCTCAGGTGAGCATTTTTTCCGTCTCTCCCTTGTCAACCTCCATTTCTCTTTCTCACCCGCCATTATGCTGTGCAGTTTGATCCTTGGGATTTTGAGCTTCTTAAATCAAAATTTGTGTTTTATTTTGAGTTTTCCCTCCCCTATTTTTCTCTCAATCAGTCTGATTATGTTGCTCTCAAAATGGGTGCTTCTGGTTTCTGAAATCAATATAGTGACTTCAAAGTAAGAATAAATAAATTAGAGATGATTCTTAGGCTTGTGTGTTTAATTCTTTGTTCTATATAGGAAGTATTAACAATAACTTAGAAATGTTGGAGTTTTAATGAAATGGGATGTAATGGGTAATATTGGATTGGTATATGCTATAAGGTTGAAGGTTGTTATTATGAATTAGAAGTATAAATGTGGGTGAGGGGCTTCTCCACTTCATTGTCTCTCCACTTCCTCTCTACTTAGTATCTCCACCATTGGATTTGCTTTCAATGGTGGAGATCTAATATAATTGGAAAATATTATTTTCTATTTATTATTGATTATATATATTTTTCCAATTATAATAGATCCCCACCATTAAAAGCAAATCCAATGGTGGAGATAGTAAGTGGAGAGGAAATATAGTGATAAGTAAGTGGAGAGGCCCCTTACCCTATAAATGTTATGTTTAGGAAGTAAGAACAAGGGTTTGAATTTATGATTGCTTGATGTAAGGAAGTAAGAAATAAGATTATATGGAATGTGTTGTGATTATTAATAAATTGAATTTCTTAGGCTTAAAAATGATTTACATTTAAAATGTTTTAGATTTCTAACTAGCAACATGTTAAGAAAGTTATAAAGACTTTGTTTATATGTTGTGGAAATTTCAACAAGCATTTTTTCTGCTCCACATTTTGATCCTCCATCGAAAGACAAGTCAAAAAATTCATTAAGGTACATTTTATGTTAGATGCTAAGAATGTGTGGTATGTTAATTTACTTTTATGAGATTATTTCCTTATGAAAAATGGATATGTGAGCTGTAACTGTGTTTTTCTACCCGTTAATGCTATATATATATATGCTCTATGAATTCTGTTGTGGTGGGCTATGGAAATATATTGAGCTGATACTGATCATATAGTTGACTATCCATTTTTATATTAAAATTGAGGGTCTTGAGCCTGGGAATGTTCATCTCTTAGCCGTTATGCTGCCGTTTTTTTTTAAAAAAAATAAGGTAACATTGTAAGGTAGCTACCTAATGAGTAAGTCATACACATCTTACAGCCACTTTCCTTTGTTTGTCTTTAATTTGTTTGAGTAATAAATGCGTTTTTTCCCATTTTACCCATGCATTAATTTCTCCCACACATTCTCTTTCATCTTCTTTTCATAACTACCATCTCCCTTACTCATTCTTGAATAAGGGCATTTTTGAAAAAAAAAATAGTATATTTCCCACACATTTATTATTTTAACTAACTTTAACTTATTTTTTAGGAAACCGCAATTCGGTTAAAAAGATCTTATATTATGGGACGAATGGAGTAATAAAGATGAAAAAAATGCATGAGGAAAAGATAAATAATAGGTAAAATTGGAAAAAAAATGTTATTAATACTTAGACAAATCTAAAATGAAACTTATATTTTGGGACACACACTTTCACCAAAGTGAATCTTATATTTTGAGACGGATGGAGTCGGAGTATTCTCATCTCCCTAAGTTTCATGATTTTTTTTATTTTTCTTTGGTGAACAAGTTTGATGACGTGCACTTTTAAGTTTATTAAGAAAAAAAACTTATTAGGAAAATAAACACAATGTTGAAGGTTATGTTTGACTTTTTAACATTTGTCTCTTCATTAAGCCTAAATTGCAATTAGCACTAAAATCAATGAGTCAAAATCATACCAAAGTTGTGGCCGAAATAATGACAAGGCTAGTATCTTGGGTGCGAATCGATCGACTACAATTTCATAAATAAAATTAATTTTTCAAGAGATTTTCAAAATTCAATTACGTAACTGTTTTTTTTTTTTCCTTTTGTTTGAAAGTACACATTAGGACCCCTAAAATCAAATTATGATCAACATTTTCTAAAATATATAATCTTAAACTAATTCAATTTTCACAGCTTCAAAACCTATAAGCGTAATTCATTTAGAAGTTTATTAAAGTTATGAAACACTTGTATTTAATAATTAATATGCACTTGAGAGTTAAAACCAATATTAATTTGTAGGTTAAAGTATCGCCTATGACTTAAATTAAATGTTAAAAAATATATTCTAATTCACAATTTTAATGCTGCATTTTCTTACAAAATGTATAGTCAATCTCATGTAATTTTTCGTTAATGTCAGTTTGGACATTTAACCTGGATGGTTTATATAGTAGTAATTTTTATTTTTATTTTTTAGTTAAAAATGGAATAAAAGTAGTATTTCAATTGTGAGTTTAAATATTTCAACCTTTTTATTGTCATCATGAAATCAAAAGGGTTTAAATATTTCAGTGATTATATCTCAGTAAACTGAAGGGGTGTTAAAATTATTTTGCATATATATTATGATGAGAACTTAGTTGGAAACCAATTTGATGATGATTGACCATTATCACAGCTAGATAGAACAAAACGCAATGTATAATCGATCACAACTGGCATGCAAAATATATAAACAAAACAATAAAACAAAAATCAATTCAAAAACGCGTAAGAACATATTTGTATCCAAAATAGTCCTCAGATTTGGAAAAAGGAGAGAAGAGACATGGCGAAATTCTTTGATCCATAAAATATTGATAGTGAAATGAGTGCAAAATCATTCAAAGATGATGACTTAGTGGCTAGTGCAACTCATTTACATTCTGTTTGAATTAGTTAGAATTGTTCAAATGTTGAAACTCCCAAAAATTGCAGGCGTTCACACTCTTTTTTTCTCACTTTTTTTCTCTCTGTCTCTTCAAATTGCTTCACACACGCGCACAAACCCACACATATATATGGCCTTCCAAGATTCAACAGGTTTAATTATATTTCCTCAAATATATATTGTCATCTTTCATAGATCTCTTGTGATCACTCAGCCATGAACATTATATACATGCCGTGTCTGCTCCACTACTAATTCCTAGTACAATTAGGTCATCAGATTTCTTTTATTATATTTTAGATATAAATTCTCTCAAAGCGCTTGGAGTTATGCGTGAATATTGTGCTTTTTAATGAAACAACAAACCAATTAATGACAGGGAGTCATTTGCATAGATTTAAGAGTTTAGGAGGTTTCTTGTTAATAAGTTTGAGTACGCATGGATTAAGGTTGATACAACACACAACACCCTAAAATATTTTTTAAAAATTACGTCTACTGTCCTGAATATTTTGTAATTCATCCAACACTTCAAGTATTTCTTTTTTGTGCATCATTCTAAAGTATTGTGGTGTGATTTTGTCTTTAAAGTATTTTCTAAGTTAGTTTTTTTTTTTTTTTTGCCAGAGTAATCTTATATTATTGACTTATCTTTCATGTTTGTATTTAATGATTTTTAGTACTGAAAACATGTAAGATAAGTATTTTCATTTAACGAACTTTTTAGGAGTTATAAAGTGAGATTAAAATTGAACAATATAATAAATATTTTAGAATATTAGACACATCTAGAAAAATGCTTCAGGGAGTTGGAAGATCCACAAATAAGTATCTTTTTATCCACATGGAAAAAATAATTTAGGCACTATTTTAAACATTATTAAGGAGATTATTTGTTGAGATAGCTTAAAGTTCTGTATGTTTACTTATGTAGCCTCATCATATTACACTAGCCTCATATTACACACACACATCCTAATAGTTTTATCCTTGATCAAAGAAAAATAGAACGCGAGCATTAAAATATGTTCCAAATTATTGTTGTAATGATGATCGATGGTAACAATAACGAAACATTTCTCACAACAAATTAATTGAGACATATCCTCCATTTAGTCGTTATTATAAAGTAGTTCCAAAAACCACACACATCTCTCATCTTTTTTTTTTTCTCACCGTTCCCTCTAATATATTTTCTCTCTATCACACTCTCACCATCTCCATAAGTAAGGGTATATATTAGAAAAAACTACATTTGTTATACATTCATTGGATTTAACCAATTTTAATCAACTTTAGTTTGTTCTTTGGCCAAAAAAAAATCAACTTTGTTTATAATAAAAAGTTAAAATGAGTTAGATTTTGGGGCTTCGCAGGACGGGACATACATTTAAATTCAAAGAATGCTTATAGATAGAAACCAAAGGTCTTGTTATGGTATAGTATCTCCCTAATAAGCGGAATGTTACAGGTTCAATCCCAATTATAACCATATGCTGTTATAATAGTGATCGTCCATTTAATTCTGAAAAGAGAATATTTACAAAAGTATTTACAAATCGGTCACCAATAAAGTCCTTACATCGATAACAAAAATTGAACTCACAATATTATAAGTTATGAGTCAATTCTTTATCAACTACACCAATTTTATTGGCTAAATCAACTTTTTTATCAGCTTAATTTAATTATTTGTAGCTTATGTACCACAAGACCATAGGGAGTACATATGATCACCATCGTGCGCATCTCTCTCAAATATCAGTCCCACTCCATCCCTTGAAAGTTGAAAGGACGACTTGAATGTTTTAAGTCACAAGTTTACATTTTTGACCCAAATCCCGTAAAAAAGTCAAAATCACACTAAATCATCACTATTCTGCTATTTCGTTGGTCCATCCGGCTTTTTATTTTCCTTTCCTTTTTTTTTCATAAAATATTTATCAATTTATGAAGAAGGAACGCGTGTTTTAACTAAAATAATCATTCTATACATCTACATGGGTCTCTAGTCTTCATCATGTGATATTTTCTTTGACTTTCACTAAATCTTGTAGTTTCATTTATTAACATCCCATATTGTTTTAATAAGGCATTTAGCCATTCAACGATGTAATTTAAAATGTTGGAGAGATAAAAACTCACTGGGTTTACGTTGAAATTCGGACTAAGTTTTTATTTATCGTTAGATTTACCCATATATATGTAATGTTTATATGAATTGATAAACTCGATCCATATCATTCATAATTTACAAATAGTTCCACTTTAAGTAAATCTTACACTCCATCTATTCCTATATATAAGGTCATTTTAACAGAATTGTGGTTTCATAAAAAACAGTTAAAACTAGTAAGGCAATAAGTGTGTAGAAAATATATCTTTTTCTTTTAAATTGTCCTTATTTATGAATGAATAAGAGAGAGAAAGAGTAAGGACAAATAAAAGATGAAAGAGAATGTATGAAAGAAATTAAATAATAAATGAACAAATATATAAAAATATGTTTATTACTTAAATAAAGTCAAATAGAACCATATAATAAGACACAAATCAATTCAAAAAAGAGGACCTTATGATTAGGGGGTGAAGGAGTGATATCTATACCCAAGATAACTTTGATTTATCCAATTATGTAAGACTTTTTCGTTTATATTAAATCAAATTCGCTCACACATGATATATCTTAACAATCTCCTTAATAAGGACGAGTGTTCAATGTTGTGGACCAGCTCTCCTTGAATGAATGTACCACTCTGTTCCTTATTATAAGTCTAACTACCACAATTTTTTGTTCTTAAATATAAGTCCAGTTTGGGATCAATTAATGCTATTGTGACTACTTTACCCCTATGTTGGAAATAGGGAAGATGAGAGAGAAGGGTTATAATGTATAAAATATTATTTTAACACTTATTATTAAATAAGGGTAAAGTTGAAAAAAAATATGATATATCTAAGGTTATAACTTTCACTTCTTGGTATGTGAGAAGTAGTTAGAGTGGACGTATAATAAAGAACAGAGTGGTACGTAGGCTTCAAATGGTATGACACATTACAAACCTATAACGTAATTAGGACCAACCTAATTTTCGAGTTCAAAACCGTGTAAAACTATGTTCTTATGATATCATTTTCATACATGTATCTCTATCGTAACGAAGCTCCTTAGAAAGATTGGGTAAAAATATTCTTTCAAAAAATTAACAGTGTTGATCTTTTAAATATATAAAAGGACAGCCTAACCGTGTTTACTAATTAAAAAGGTTGAATAGTTAGGGTTCACATTCACAAATGATTAAGGTTACACAGTAATTTGTCGGAGCAAATTCATAGCTGCCCCTAGGTATTATTAAGTCATGCGTTCGGTACGAGGTATGGAACAAATTTTGTCATTTCTTCAAAAGCAATTAATCTTTGATTATAGTTTCATCACACTAATGATCTCTCATTAATATGGTGTTAGTCCAACATATTTGAATACTCATTGACTACATAGCCATAATTACAAGATTTGACCTTTTGTCATTACTATATGTAGCACTAACCTCATATATATGGATCCCCAATTTCATCATATAGTGGATTTTTTTAGAAATTAAGCTTTGGACTCAAATATATATATATATATATATATATATATATGTATGCAGGGCATACATAATAATTTAAAAAAATTCAACAAATTGTTATTTTTTTTTCTAACATTTAATTCCTACTGAAATTTATTAGAAAAATTGCACGCACAAAACCCGACAAAATATAAAGAGAAATATTATAAAGAATTGCATGTGGTACAAAAGAGGCCGAGCTGTTTATGGTTTGTTCATAGCATTTCTTCCTACCCGTTTTCTACTTTGTATTGATGATATTTATATATTACGAGTTATTAAAGAAATTTATAACAATTGCCGAAAATTCATTTATTTCGTCATCATCAAACTATTATTTAAGTGCAACTAATTGTTTTGCAAGAATATAGAAATAACTTTATGAGATAATCACTTAAAAGAGGAAGCTACAAAAATTGGAAATTATGGAGAAAAATATAAAAAAAAAATACAATGTAAAATTAATGCGTATCATGTAAAAATTAGGAAAGAGATCTATCAAAAGTATAAAGAGTAAAGACAAAGCTACAAAGCTTATGAGAAGCCATGTGTTTGTGATCACTATCACTATTCATGAGTCATTTGACTTTATATATACACTACAAAAAAACCAGTATTTAGCGACGGAACAATTTTTGTCGGTAATTTCAGGTGGAAATTCCGTCGGAAAATTTACCGGTGGAATTACCGACGGAAATTTTAATTATTTATATTATTTTATTTATAAATTATTATTTTAATTTAAATTAAATATTTAAATATTATTACAGACGGAAATTTTCCGTCGTTAATTTAATTAATTATTTTATTTTTTAAATAAATTATTATTTTAAATTATAAATAATATAATAATGTATTATTACCCACGGAAAATATTCCGTCGGTAATTTTATTTATTATATTATTTTATAAATAAATTATTATTTTAATTTATTAAAAATATATTAAAATATTATTTTTATTTATTTTAAAAATATTTTATAAATAAATAATATTTAATAAATATTAATAAAAATTACCATTTAGACGTATATAAATATAAATTTTTAATAAATTTAATTGTAATTTTTTATGAAAAAATATGTTATTTTTAATAAATATTAGTAATAAAAATGAAAAATAATTATAATTGAATAATATATATAATAAAATAATTATTAAAATAATTTAATGATAATAATTATAATTATTATTATAATTTAAATAAAAAATGAAAATACTAAATATAATGTAATATTATAAATATAATAGTTTGCAAATAATATCACATTGTCCTCATAACTCAACTGGTTAAGGCATCAGCATGCGCGTAAGAGGTTGCTGATTCGATTCTCAGCTCTGTCACAATTGGGAGACAATTTGTGAAGACGACACGTGTCGGCGTGTGGAGGCGACACGTGACTGCAAAAAATATGGCATATAATTTTAAAAAAATTAAAAAATTCCGTCGGTAAAAATAATATTTTAATATATTATTTTTAAATTTAAATAATAATTTATTTATAAAATAATATAAATTAGCGACGGAAATTCCGTAGGAAATGTTACCGACGAAATTCCGTCGCAAATTTCCGACGGAAAAAATTCCGTCGGAAATTCCGCCGGAAAATTTTTTCCGACGGAATTCCGTCGCTAATTCCTAGTTTTTTTGTAGTGATATATATATAAATGCATTATATATAGTTCATAAATTAATATAGTAATCTCCATTTTCGGGGGGTGGTCCTCCTATATAGTATTAGCACAAATGTGAGCATAACAATGTGTTAGATTTGCGCGTGCGCAGAAACATATATTAAAATGAATAAAAAAAAAAGAAACATATATTAAAGCTGTGGTACGGTTGGGAAAATTAAGCTAAATTTTTTTACATTTTTTTCACAAAAAATGTACTTTAGATCCTTTTTTAAATAACAAAGTGTACTTTTAATGCTATAATTTTATGCAATTTTATTTTTGTCCTTTATTTTTGTAAAATATTGATCTTTTTAGTCCCCTAATCCTAACATTAATTAGTTTCTACTCCCTCCCTCTGTTCCTAAATATAATATATATGTACCTAATTTTATGAGTTAAGGATATTAGTTAAGTTAGTTAAATTCGTATGATATTACCCAAACATCGTAATCACTTACCTTTATTCACTTACTTCCTCTCTTACTTGTTTATTATTTAAGAGCATTAACGAGAATAATATGGGGAAATATTGAGAAAAAATTTGAAATAGGTCTTATATTTAGGAACAAACTCACATCTACAAATAGGTCTTATATTTAAGAATTGAGGGAGTATAACAAAAAATGCTGAAATTAAAATGTTAAAAGTTGACAAAACAAAACAATCATAAATAATATTAACATAAAAATCAATTTTTTAAAAATTACAATAATGGATAGATAAGTATCATTTGTACCACCAAGCGCTTAAATCAACTGGCTGTGAATTGTTTCAGCTTAACCGATAATATCGACTTTGAGTCTTTGAGCCTACATTTCTATGAGGCGAATTTGTCGGTTGCTAGTAACATCGGAGACCAATGGATAAATCCAAAGAAAAGTATCATATTTAGTGTTAAAAAAGATACTTTATAAAATTAGAAAGGGCAAATGTGCAAATTTACCAATGACATTTATCACGGTTAGCGTCTGTCACAAATTTTTTTTTGTGGTGCTTAAATACCAAAAAAGTTTTAAAATGGTGCGAATTTAACAAAACCATTATATATAGCAAACGACCGTTACTTTTTGAGGAAGAAATCAAGTGGAACCCACAGGAAAAAAGTAACGGAACTTTGGTTATAGATAACAGTTTTGTTAAATTCGTACCATTTTTAAAACTTGTTTGGTATAATTTAAACACCACAAAACACTTTTTTGTGCCAGACGCTCTTCGGGGTAATTGTCCATTAGTAAATTTGCATCTTCACCCATTTAGAAATTATAAAACTGAACCAAATTAAAACCTTATATAAAGTTAGAGCACTAAAAGTGCACTTTACCTTTTTTTATAAAAACAAATGTTCATCCCTAAATACTATAGCATTATGGTTCATAATAAAGGTCATTAACAATGAACTCGTTCTTACCTTTTTTATAAAAAAAATGTTCATCCCTAAATAATATAGCATTATGGTTCATAATAAAGGTCGTTAACAATGAACTCGTTCATTTACAAAAACTTTTTCATTTTTTGGGGGCTCTCATAGAGAGTTAAAATGAGTCAGTTTAAGAGACAGCCACATTAGCATTAGGGGCGAAATACCAAATAAGCTAAGGGATCTTCATATTCACATTTGAGTAATTTGTTTTGAGCTAAGGCCTCTCTTGACTATAAAAAAGAAAAAAAGAAAAAAGAATGCCACATTAAGAAAATATGGAAAAGATAACTGTATAAAATTGAAAATTGATGAATCAAACTTTATTGGATTTGGTTTGGTAGGGGTTTTGACGGTGCAACAGAAGATGATAAACGAAGCAACGAAGGCACAGGCGAGTCACTACCAAAAGGCACAACAGAATAAAATAATTAAAAATATTGTACTTTGTCTGTAATGTTGTGTGCCTTCCACTGCATACACACTTGAATAAATTTATTCAATACTATATAAAAAAAAAAAACTCAGCCCGTCCCAATTATGAGATATAGAGATAAATTTATTTTGTATTATTTATAAGTCATATCATTAAAATCTTTAAATTAGTGAACAATCTTATCACTCATTTATTATTGTATAGACTTTGTTCTCAATAGTGTAATATATATTAAATAGTTGTAAATTTTGAAAGTTAGAAAATTTTAAGATAAAATTAATGAAATTTAAAGTTTTTTTTTTTAATTTCAATAAACCATATTAAAATTGAGGTATAAATAAGATCATATGAACCAAAGAAAAGAGCAAAATGATACGATTTTTTTATATATGAAGAAAAGTAATAGACCAAAACAGGAATGTAATGAATGCAAAAGTCGGCAGATAGCTGAAACAAATATACCTGTCAAAAGTTTGTGAAACATAAAATGAGGATGAAGATTCACAGGATAATATTAATTTGCTGGTCACTTCAATAATTATATATTATCCATCTGCCAAAAAAGCTAAAAAGTTCCTTCGAAATTTTATCCACAATCATAAAATAGTTGATCCCGTTCATTCATATATTTATATATATATATATATATAAAAGAAATATCAAAATCCCAAACACGCATGAATTCTATTGGAGGATTTAGTGGAACTTTGGGTCCCATGTTCCACTAATATCGATGCCTTCCCACTGCAAAGTGTTCGATAAAACTCTCAGAAGAATGCAAATTGTTCACCATCTACCTGGCATTTCATTATGATGGCAAAGACTCAATGCTCCAATCATTCCTCTGCTTCTTCTTCCTATTTTCTTCACTCACTCCTTTCATACCTCTAACTTAATATATAAAGGGACAATTGCATATAGGTCCCAAGCAAGAGAATTAATTTCAGAGAGGTCCTAAGGAGTTGTTAATGACAGCTATTAACAACTGCAATAGCCTTGGTTAACAAATGAATGAGTTGTTATTGGACCTGTCTGAAATTAATTCTCTTACTTGGGATCTATTTACAATTCTCCCATATATAAACATATATATATATACACACACACACCTATACGTATACCATAAAAGTTTCTTATTTTTACACCTTTTATGTTGTTATACAGCTACTGGAATTACACATGAACACATGCCGAAAAGGAGAGTCTAATCTTAAAAAGCTACTCCCTCTGTCCCTTATTATAAGAGCTAATGAGATAAAATCACATAGATTAAAGAAGTGGTTGAGAGAGACAAATATGTCTGAAATAATTTTGTTTTTTTTAAGTTTGCACTTATTTATGATTGAGTATATAAAAGAGAAAAATGTGATAATAGTGTTATAAATGAGTATAAAAGAGAATGTGAATAGAGAGAATAATGATGGATAAAATGAGAAAAAACTCATTAAACGCTTCGACAAATTTAGTCAGACTCTTATAAAAAAGGACGAAACCATTCAAATTTTTAACTCTTATATAAAAATACGGAGGGAGTATACTTACTATTTGTCTATTTTTTTTTTTTTGGACTGATTACTATTTGTCTATTTCACTCAACCTCTTACCGGTCTAGTATATAGCTCGATTTGAGGTCATTAGATATCTCATGCGTTGACCAACAAAATAGTTTGTTAGGAAGTAGAATATCATAAACATATGTGTTACACTTTACTTTTGAAGCTCTTGATGTGTGACTCATGGCACAATCACAAAGTTACATTTGGCCGGTGGATTCGTAATGCTTTCATCATTCTCACAGTTCAACCCCTACTTCGATCAGTGTGACTTTAGCAACATACTAGCTTGACGCAATAATAATGAATATATCAATATATATGTGTGTGTGTGTATATACTGCTTTAGTTTTGGTTGCATGTGAATGCTGTTCTTACTCTTGAATACGTGGAGAAATACAGAGAATACTTAAAGGAAAGAAAGGTGGTGGTGATGGGGCCCGTATAATATATACCACTCCGTTCCTTATTATAAATCCAACTACCACAAATTTTTTGTTCCAAAATATAAGTCCACTTTGGGATCAATTAATGTTATTATGACTAATTTACCCCTGTGTTGGAAATAGAGAAGATGGGAGAGAAGGGTTATAATGTATAAAATATTATTTTAACACCTATTCTTAAATAAGGGTAAAGTTGGAAAAATATGATATATTTAATGTTATAACTTCCACTCCTTGGTATGTGAGAAGTAGTTAGGGTGTACTTATAATAAGGAACGGAGTGGTACTCCATAGAAAGAGAGACACTTTCTGTTGTATGATAGGGTTTTTTAATGGGCATCTCATGATTATTCTGTTAGCCGATAATATATAATACCACTTAAATATTTATAATATATAGGCTTATCTTGTTGAGCCACGTACTATGGTTTCTCCAATGTTCTTGTCTTCCTGAATGTTCCAAATCGTGGGGTTCTGATGGGGTCCTACAACATTGCAGAGAGCATTAGAGCATGACAGAGAGATTAGGGTTTGGAGAGAGAAAAAGAGAGAAGGAGAGGGAGGGAGAGTAAAGAATGAGGTGGATGAGTTAAAGAAATACAAGTGTGAAGAAGCATTATATGTATAATCACTCAAAATCTGACTTTATTTTAGTGTGTATATATATTGTGTAAGTACATTGATAAAAAGTTTTTTTTTTTTTATTGATACCGCATATTCCAGTCTAACCTCTTGATATGAGAAATTCACCCTGAACCCGGATTAATTCAAGTTTAAGCTTGACATGACCGTTATTTCAGAAAAAGCAATCCTACGTACCGCATTTACTATTGCATTCCCAAATATTGAATTTTAAAACACCTGTTGGTGGTTAAGATAGAACAACGATTATCAGTTTATGTTAACGTTGGTGGTGATGGATAGAGTCATTGATATGATCGAGTGTGTATTGGCGTGGGAGCTAAAGGGAAAATGAAGTGTCAACACGTAAGATAGGAAGTTTGGATGAGTTGGCTGCATAGAGGACGAGAGTGAGTAAGTGGGATTTGTACTGGTTAGGATTGAAAAGTGGCCAACTACTTTAGTTTTTCTGTGTTTTAGGAGAAAACACTTTCGGAGGAGAGAGGGCTCGCAACACCTTAAATTCCAGAACCTTCCATGTTTTCTGATGATTCATCACCACCATCCTCCATCATTGCTTTCACAAAATTATTTGAACTTTTTTTTTCTAATTCGGTCAAATATTAATTAAATCTAACCCCACCAATTATTTCTTCTACCCACAAGTGTTTTATACTCTCTCCGCCATAAATATAATAGTATCTTTCTTTAACAGAAATTGCTAACATGTGATGTAAGGCATTTGTCAAGTTATTGTTAAACTTTTCCAAAAATTATTTCTAAGGCAGTTTATTGAGATAAGACTTAAAATGTAATTTAGTGTTTTTCTATACTCTTAAATAAAGGTATATATGATTGAAAAAATGTTTTGTTTAAGACAAAGTTAATAAATCAACCTCATTTTTCTAATTCCGATGAGATTATTGAAGGGAGTACGTATTCTCTAAGTTGGTATCCAGTTTAATAAGCTGTATTAAGCTCCATCGTGGGTACCTAACTTGTTCAATGTGATTCTTTTTACAATGTTTGAACCCCAATCTAGATGAAATCAAATCTCTCATGGTTTACTTAATGAACATTGGTTTAAAGCCAAAATTTTATATTACATGATCATATCGATAAGGATTAGACTCATACCTTGATTTGAATCTTTCTATGAAGCAAGAATTTTGTTAGTGAATAATTTTTAATATTTATATATTTATATAACTATATTTAGCTATGAACTTAATTTTAACTTTAATACATTTAAATAATTTTCTCCCCAAATCTTATGTTTTATGGCAGGCAAACAGACAAAAAAGGATTAAAATTAAAGGCCATCACATCATACCCCGATCATCAAAGGGATTATTCAAGAACTACGTCACAAATCTCGGGCACTTTTTATTGCAAAGTCCACAAATCGAACCAAGCCTCTTGTATTTTGTTCTTTTTCGGTAATAATCTTGTATACTTAAAGGTTGATGCTGATATTACAAAGAAACAAAAATTCTTGGGATAGGCCCAAGTGTGAACAAGCCCAAAACATAAGCCTATAAGATATGGGCTCAGAAACAGAACCAAGCCCATCTTGTGTTGTGCTCTTTTTCGGTGATCGTCTTGTATACTTAAAGACCCGATGCTTATAACAAAAAGACCAGCTGTTCAGAACAAGCCCAATTACGAAAAAGCCCCAAAAGCATGGGCCTGTAAAGATATGGGATCCATATGCCTTCTTGGACACTTTTCAGAAGAAGGCAATATATGTTCATGGGCCTGGCCCATCATGTCAATTCTCAATCTGATTCATTTCTTCCGAAACGAGCCCGCATGCTCACTTAATCCCTTTGAAATCTTCACTTACTGGAGACGGAAATCTCCATAAATCCAAGAGGTTGGGATAGAGAATAACAGTTCAGGGCCTTATTTAAAAGGTAATCCCAAATAAGGACATCTCATTTGTGAAAAGTTGTTTATGGCTAGTCATACAAAATTGTAACAAAAAATGGAAGTTTGGATGATAAGAATTGAAAATTTCAGTTGTGATCAGACCATTGTTTTGCATTAACGGTCTAAACAGGTTTTGAATTGCCAATTTGACCAATTGTTGTGTAACCTAGTAGTAAAAAAACTTCATTATTGGATCGCAAGTTCGGTCCCCTCTATAACTTCAAACTATACCTTTATTCAAGAATAGAATTGTCATTCTCCAATAAATAATATATAAATATATGATTAATGGTTTATTTTGTCACAAATTTTTTTTTAGGTTTAAAATTGTTGTAGAAGTTTGAAAACATAGTAATATTATCATATTCAGTTAAGAAATTCACATTGATTGTTAAATCAATAATGGACAAAATTACTCCAATTTAAAACTTCAAGAGCAACATTGCACACACAAAAAAACTTTCTTCGGGGGTTAAAATAGCTCTAGGTGAAAACTTTTTGGATAAAATAGATCTTAATCCTATAAATATAATGTATGTTTTTTGGAACCGTATCATGGTACTTGTGCCTGCTAACTGTTTGCTTGTTTTAGGTGATGGAGGATCTTTCACGCAGGGGTACAATAAAGAAAGAAAGAATAATGAACAAACGAGAATCAGATTTTGAATTGTCAAGAAGAGAGGCAGAAGCGCCATAAAACTGGCTAGTTCATGTTAAAGATTCTAATTTGTAATGAAGGCAAATGATCAGATGATTGAATCTTATTAATATAGAAAGGGGTCCCATTAAAAGCTCACGTTTTTTTTTTTTTGACCATAAATTAAAAGCTCACGTTACGTATCATAAAAAAAGAAAGAAAAAAAACTCACGTTACATGCTTTAATCTGTTACTATTAAACTAACGGTTTAGTGTCAGTGTACCTTATTAAAATCTTATTAACTACTGATTCGTATATATAATTCAAAAAATATGCACAATGACTAAAAAACGGTTACTAAAATGATGGTATATCATTAAATATATATATAAAAAAAGTTGTACGACTAACTAGACTGATATTTAATACTTTTTCCGTTTCTAAATATAAGATTCAGTTATTTTTTTTTCAAAGACTAATGAAGCAAAATGTGTCACTTAATCATAACATATTTTGTTTATTATTAGATTATATGTTAGATCATAAGTCAAATAAATTAGTTTAGAGAGTATATAAAAAGAGCAGGTAAAAAGGGCAAATGAAACTGTGTATATAGCAGCAAACTTACGGATGGTCCCTCCAGCCATTGTTTGTTGATCTAAAAGATTTAGAAACGTGGTTCCTATATTCTTATTGTGTAAAAGCTTTTAATCTTGTATTAATGGGTTGTGATCAAGATCATCCTTATAGTAATATAATTAATGATGCTAGGCCCTTGATTTATAGAGATTGATAGGTCATCCAGAGTTACATTACTAAAGACCTTAATATGGATGCAGATCATGGAGCTAAACTTTCCCATGTCACCAAGAATGCTTTTGTATCTTTGATCATCATTTATCTTTACTTATGGAGGCGGATGGTTAGGAAGGTTGGTGGACACTGTCTTGTTATCTCATTTTTATGAGTGATGTTCAATGTTTAGTTTAAAAAAAAAAAAAAGATATTGAGTAGTATAAAAAAATGTGGTTTTACGTGCTACTGTTCTATGTCTTTGCTTAGGCATAAATAAAACTTTATTAGAAACAATTTTATTCAAGATACTGATAAATATTAAACATAGAAAATTTATTTAATGAGAAATCGAACTCTGATTAAGTAAGATGTCAGAGACTATATCCATTTACTAAATCCAGTTCCGTTGGTTGTAAAAGATAATGTTCTCATCATAAGTAGAGTAAGCAAATAGTATGAGCTTAGATAAGATATGGCGGGTAAATATGACCGTTGTTGCAACTATTTGGATATTTTCGATGCATTCAAGGATGCTGTCCTTACATATTTTTTATTTTTCCTGTTGGCCGGAGGAGGGAAGGGATGGTATGGTTACTTTTTCTTTCAGTCCTTCAGGCATTGTTTTTAATGGTACAGAGTGTGGGACCCACCTCTTAAATTGTCGTCAAGAATGGCACTGTTATGCATCTCCATGTCACCACTCAAAAACAAAACTGTCCTTCTAAAAAGAACCGAAATCTGATTACTTTAACGGCTATGTGTGCCCTACCTCTGTGTTATACCAGCCTGTAAACAAATATGAAAAAAAGTATTAAATATACAATTTCCCCATTAATTCATTTTCCAATTTTCAATAATCACAGAGGTGAGAGGAAAGAAAAGGGTACTATGTCCCATAACTCCTTGATTTTCGCTTCTTCAACCTCTAGCTACTGGCTTGGTTACAGTGAAAGAAAGAAAGAAAGAAAGCAAGCAAAACCATCCATCTCATCTACCTCCATATCCTTTCTCTTCCCTTCCACGTGTGAATCCCCTCTCTCTTATTTATTCTTCCAAAGCCTAAACCTCTTTCACTTGCTTCGTTTCATTTTCTCACATTTATTCTCTCTTTCTTTCTCTCAAACATTCCTTGGTTTTCCCCAGATTTCTTTTAAAGGTCTTTACTTTTCTTCTTGGGGAAGTTTGAAACTTGAATCTATGGCTGTGCATTTGCTTCTGCTGCTTCTAACAATACTTCTTGGTGCTGCTGCTGATGATGGTAAGTGATCTTCTTTTTTACTTCTTCACTCATTCACTCTCCCTATATGTCTCTGTTGGGTTCTGTTTTCTGAGATCCAGGGTTTTTCATTGTACAAGTTTTGCATTCTGGATATTTCTCTGTTTAGTGTTTAGTTTTCACTACAAATAAACCCACCATCTATCTGATTCCTTACTGTCTGAGGTCTCATTGAGTTTAAGGGTTTGCTTATTAATGGGAGTAAATCTTTGAACTGTCTCAAGCCTTCCATTTTCACAGTCTAAACCCTAGGAATGAACATAAACCCTAATATTTTCTGTGCATGGTTTTACTGAGAGCATGCATGTTGTCTTCACAGTCTCCTCCTTCATATGACTAGTTTCATCAATATTAACAATATGAACTTGAAATAATATGGAAAAAAGCAGATGGGTCAATCATTTATTAGTAGTTTAACTTCTTGAATATGGTCCCCTGTTAGGATTCTGACTCTGATTAAATGCTGGTAGGACTCGGCTACTTTCCTTTTCATTCAGCCATTCAATGTGTTTCAGCCCCACCCCTGATTTTGTGCATTACATTATAGTAGAAAGACTATTATTATTGAGGAAAAAAAGTTTCCTTCATTGCTTTCACAATTTCAGTCTCAAGACAATGAGAACTTTTTTAAAGAAAATCCAGATTTTATACTATAGAAGCAAGTGCTCCAAAAAAGCTGTGCTTTTGATCCACATTTTGGTTGATCAATGAGGACTTATGGCTAAAGGCTCTTCATTTTTGTTATTGCAGAACCATTTATTGGTGTGAACATTGGTACAGATCTCTCAGACATGCCACACCCAACACAAGTTGTAGCACTACTTAAAGCCCAGAAAATCCGGCATATTCGGTTGTATGATGCTGATCAAGCTATGCTTATCGCACTTGCCAAGTCAGGCATTGAAGTTGTTGTATCTGTCCCAAATGAAGAGCTGCTGGCGATAGGCCAATCGAACTCCACGGCTGCCAACTGGGTTTCACGCAATGTGGTGGCTCATTACCCTGCCACCAACATCACATCCATTTGTGTTGGCTCTGAGGTTGTGACCACCCTCCCAAATGCAGCCAAAGTCCTTGTCAGTGCCATGAAGTACATTCACTCGGCCCTCGTGGCAACAAACCTTGATCGTCAAGTCAAAGTAACAACCCCACTTCCTTCCAACATCATCCTTGACTCATTCCCTCCTTCCCAGGCCTTTTTCAACCGATCCATGAACTATATTTTGGTCCCATTGCTTGATTTCTTGCAATCTACCGACTCTTACCTTGCGATTAATGTGTATCCTTACTATGATTACATGAAATCCAATGGTGTGATTCCTTTAGAATATGCACTCTTCAAGCCTCTCCCTCCAAACAAAGAAGCTGTGGACTCCAACACTCTCCTTCACTACTCCAATGTCTTTGATGCAGTGGTTGATGCAGCCTACTTTGCCATGTTATTTCTGAACTACACTAACATTCCTGTGGTTGTGACAGAGTCAGGCTGGCCCTCGAAGGGTGATTCTAACGAGCCTGATGCTACGGTTGACAATGCTAATACTTATAACAGTAATTTGATCAAGCATGTGCTGAACAAGACTGGTACTCCCAAACATCCTGGGATTGCTGTTAGTACATACATCTATGAGCTGTACAATGAGGATACGAAGTCCGGGCCGGTGTCAGAGAAGAACTGGGGATTGTTTAATGCCAATGGGGAACCTATTTATATTTTGCACTTGACAAGTTCAGGAGAAATTTTGGCTAATGATACCACTAATCAAACCTTTTGTATTGCAAAAGATGGCGCTGACCCTAAGATGGTGCAGGCTGCACTAGATTGGGCATGTGGACCTGGGAAGGTGGATTGCTCTGACTTGCTTCAGGGACAACCTTGTTATGAACCGGACAATGTGATTGCTCATGCAACTTATGCTTTCGACTCATACTATACTAAGATGGGGAAATCTCCTGAGGCATGTGATTTCAATGGAGTGGCCACCGTCTCTACCACTGATCCAAGTAATATCCACCTTCCATATGAGATTCTTAATAGCCCAATATCCTAAGTATATATACAGAAATCCTTGAAGAGCATAACTAATCATGAAAAGATATGTAAGCATGTTGAAAGTTGAGAACTATTGAAATGATCCCTGACATACTCATAAATCTTTTCATAACTAATCTAGTCTGCCTCGTGCTCATTGAATAGCCTATAATTTACCGTAACTAATTTAGTCCCTAGACAAGTTTTAGCTTTTTCATAATTATAGAGCTTTTGTTTAAAAAATTGGAGTCAAATGGTGGCATTTTACTCTTCTACTAATGCTAATGAGTCCATTTTAATGACTGCAGGTCATGGTTCGTGTGTATTTCCAGGAAGGTAAGATTTAAATATCTTTTGCATAATATCATAAAGCTCTGTAGTAATATCATTGAGCTCTGTTTTGGTCAGTAGTTAATTGCTTGTAAGTGATTGATTGTTGTGAATATATGTGCAGTCTTGGAAAGAATGGCACCTTGTCAAACATAACAGCACCATCAATGAATTCCACAAGTTCAGATTCTTCTGCCAGCGATCTCCACGGCTCTGAACTGATGAGAATCAGAAGCATTTTAATGGTGATAGGATTTTTAATATGGGAGCTGGTTTTGTAAATGTCATTAGATGGTTACAACATCTGCTACTTCCTTCAAAATTTTGTGGTAGATGCTGCTGCTACTTATTTGTTTCAGTAGCGTTGATGGAGTCGGTCCATTTTAGTGTTTGTACAAAGAAGGAAAAACAGCCCAAGGGGTTGCATTGAATTAGGATTCAATTGAACTATGATATCATTATTTGTTTTTCCAATCTAGTGTAAAGGTTTTTGAGCAGCCACACAGAGGTTTAAGATTCATTTCACCAGAAGTTTATTGTTTTTTCAATGTAGAATCAATGATTCCCCTCACCTAGACTTATCCTTGTTGGTTGGGAAGTTAGAATTTGGTCTCACATTGCAAAACCTCAAATGACTCATAATAAGAGAAGCAATTTTATATGCTGTAATTAATAAAGATATACAATACAACTAACAATACTGCTGCTGTAATTGGGATTCTCAATGTACTGAACTCTGTTTCTTGGATCATAAGGAATCTTAATGGGTGGGTGCTGGTGCTGGTGCTGCTGAGGGAGCAGATGAGAAAAAGGTTGAGAAAAACTTGTTAGCAAGAACAACGTTTGCTGCATCTGAAGGGTGAAATGCATCCCAAAACACATAGTCTCTTCTATTGCTACATAACTTGGAGTTTGGCAAGCATAACCCTCCTACGCTTGTGTCCACATTGCAACAAGAAGTATTTGATACCTTGAAACCTGCATAACACATGGACAAGCAAGCGCATGTTTGTCATTATCATGATTATTAGTTGTCTTTGGTATGCCAATGAGCTTGTAGTCTAATGATGTGAAACTTTAATTTAAATGGAGATCGTGGATTTAATTCCAAATTTAATCTCAGATTATTTGCTTGCATATCCTTCTAATTAAAAAAAATTATCCCTTGATAAATTGATCAAGTAGACATAAGAATTAATTACCGTATGTTGTGGGGTTATTGATCAAATCCAATACTACAGGGTAGGTGTCAGCAAATGCGAGTTTTGCATTAGGAAGGCGACGATTGAGGGTGTGGATTAGATTTTGTACTCTGGTGTTGAACTGCATGACCCACTCGTTGACTCGTTTCAAGCATTGACCAGTTTTTGATTTCACTCGTTGAGAAGGAATGCACCCGAGAGGGCCAAGTCCATGGAACACTATTTTTCTTGCTCCCAACTCATACAGTCTCTGATGCATACATATATATAGAGTCATTTCAACTACATCAGAAAACTGAATATTTCATGACAATATCACTGCATGTCAGTTTTACTATCAAGATGGTGTAAATGGGCATGATTTTATACCGTTAGTTGTTGATCTAAAGTTGATATCAGAAGCTCAACAAACTCATCATGAGTGTATTGTTGACCATCTGCTAGAAATGGCTGCAAGTAATTGTTCACGTAGTCATTGCTCCCTGCAAAAATTCCATTAAAAATATGGTTTCTTGTTAAAAAAAGGTGTTAATATATTTAATAGAAAGGAAAGTAAGGGAAAGCAAGTGTTTGAAGGTGAAGCAAGTGTACTACCAATCCCAATAAAGTACAAGGCTTCATTGCAAAGTTTGCTGGCTGCTTCTTGGCCAACTTTTGCCGTCATGATTTGTTTGCTTTTGTTGAAATTACTGATTTGGTCGTCAAAAGTCATCCTCTGAATCTGGAAATTAAAAGATTATATGGTTAATGGTCACTTAAAGCAGAAATAATCTGTAATAAGTTTGATTGATTTGAGTTAAGAGAGGGTACGAAATAAAGGCCAGTATCATTGAGAATGCCAGCTCCTCCAGAAGCAAAGTTGATCCCTTTAAGGAAAGCATCATCATTTGGAGACAATGACAAATATGGTGGTGGTGATGGGATTCCCAGCTTTTCTGCTGCAAAATTCCATTTAAAAGCTTACCGTCACCAAAAGTGCTTACCAACAAAAATTACTAGACTTCCAAAATCAATCACCTAGAGTACCTATAAAATTTCTGTATATAAAACATTGCATACATGTAAAATAAGTCCTCTGTCTGTTTGTGTGTGTGTTATCTGTAAGCTTTCCATATTTTTGAGCCAAAATTTAACACCTTTACTTAAGATGAGGTATAATAACATAAACAGACCAAATTGACCTGAAGATATAAGTAAAGACACTTTTAATAGATTTGTTTTCAAAACATTTAGGTATTTGTATCCAAAGATATTATATTCTATCTTGTGAATTTTCTTATAAACCAGTGTCTGATGCGCTGTTTTATTAATGATAATATGGTTGTGCTTCTCATTTTTCATATAAAATAATTGACTATTTTATAAAAAAAAAATAGTGTGTATAAAACAGCTCCCATCTTAATATATACTCCTATTGACTCTGATTCTAAAAGGAGAAAAATAAGAAGAGGAAGCAAAGAAAAGAGGGAAAAAAGAAGGAGATATGCACATATATAATCTCTATCGCGATAATTATTGTTTATAAGTTATGAATAGTGAGACTCTATCACAGAGTGAGTATTTACTATCTAAGCTAATACTTCGACTTTGAAAAGACAGAAAGAAACAGAAGAAGAGGATGAGATGGAAGGGGAGAAATGTACATATGATATCACCAATTGTTCTGCCATTACTGAATCTTCCAGTTGCTTGGCCTCCAGAATAGTCAACTCCATACCAGGGATAGTTTGACTTAGCCAGTGAATACTGCAGATAGTTATTGTTCCCCACTTCTGTCAATGAGTCCCCAAATACATAAGTCACAATATCCGCCATAGCCACCATCCTTGATGATGATGACAACGACAAAACCAACAACACTGCGAAATACACTCCTCCAATAATTTCCAACATCTTCTCCAGCCTCTTCCTTCAAATACACCAGGAAGCTAGTCACAGCCATTTTATAGCATTCTATGTTCACCTGTTCATATATGCCTAGTTCTCCAAGTATGCTCTTATTAGGTGCAACTTTTCTAAACCACTAAGATTCTCGATGATTAAATTAAGATTAGTTATAAATGGGGTTTTGTTTTTTGTTATTTGATTTCTTCAGGTTTAAATCAAACCAAAAACTTTATGTGGTTGTTGTTTCTCATTTTTGAGTCTGCTATGTTTAGTTCTGCTACTTTCTTCATTGGTGGTGTATTCTTGCTTATGTCTTCTCTTTATGTGAAGTTTAATTTCTTGACGTTTTGTGAGTTATAGTTGCCTAAATATTTAACTTAAGATTTTCTTTGATTTTCCTGGTATTAGTTAGAGGGAAAGTGAAGTGATCTGGTCGAGGAAACTTGACCATTGATACTAACAAGAAAATTGCATTCAAGATTGTTACACCAACCACATTGTAGTTAAATCTAGATCCCTCAAAAGTAGGTTTGTCAGTGCAAGAAAAAAAAGTAGGTTTGACGCTCCAAAAAAGTTTTCAACACGCAATTTATTACATTGGCTGTACCGCTGTAGTAATTTTCTGCCACTTGTTGAAGACCTTTTTGTTTTCTTAGGTGAAACACTTTTATGAAGGCTTTGATTCTTTGAAGATAGAGAAAGCAAGCCTTCTATTTGGTGAGAAAGAGAGTAAAAACATTATAGCATTTCACTTTATTTGTAAGTCCACTACCTTAACTAATTCTTTCATAATGAAAGTTATAGTATTAAATATGGGGTGAATGAGTGAATCTAACAATGAAGTTTTTTGACATAAGCGAGTTTAACAATAAAGGTTTTTTAGAATCTTAAACACATGAAGTTTCAAAAGTGGAGTATTTTTAACAATGCATCTCTATGCTAACTGCCGTTACTTTATAAAAAAAATGGGACCCACTTTTGCACACATGTCAACAATCCTTTGACCACTGATTTTTGCACACCATATACGACCGACACATCAGCCATCCTCCCCCAAACCACATTGCCATCCTCTGGAGGCATTTGTGGGGATTTTTACCATGATACTATAAATAGTAAAACATTTTACCAAAATGCTACACACAAAAAAAATTTTCCCATATACTACACCTGAAGTCGTTCTTTGGGCAAATATGAGGACCTTTATACTTTGTTATCTCCCAAAAGTTTCTATTTTCCCTCTTGCAAGCCCGTACTCTCCAATTGCAATTATCTCCATAGTTAATACATCGATATTCTTCATACTTTTTACATGCATAATAAACCCTGAATGTGTGATGAACTCGAACGGAGTATAACTTGATTGCACGTCTTAGAGCTCGGACATTGTTAAACACATTTCCAATATATAGCTCTTCATTGTCATTAAAATTTTGGACATCTTCTAAATCATTCAACTCATGAGTTATATTCGAATCAACATGAGGTTGACATAAGAAAGCAATTCCAAGCTCATTATGGTCATCCGTCTCTTCATGCTCGTTGCCGTTTTCATCATTATCATTCCCACTGCCAACATTTATATGATAATCATATTCTTCCTCATCCTCATTTTCATCCAAGATGTCATCTATATGAGGAAGAGAACATGATGGTTCATTGTTGCCATCATCCAATGGAGGTTCAAATGGTTGGAGATTTTCCATGTAATTGGTAAACATGGGTTCTTGTTGCACAATGTTTACCGTATTACTACTTGATGGGAGTATGTTTTCAACATAATCTTTAATTGATTGTGGCTCAATATGCCCATCATATGCTACATCACATATGTTGGCATACAACTCCGCACATGTCAATTGTGTTGAAAATCTTCTATTCACTTGCCACATTTGTTTTATATCCGAATCATCTTCTAAATTACATGCTTGATATTGTGGTGGATTCATGCAAGTGGGATATCTATACACTAGATTAGTAACAATTTGATTGGGAGGAAGTCGCAGCTTTTGTCCAATAACTTCCTTCAATTTACCCAATGAAATATTTGAGTGAACTTTGATTATTTTCACTCTATCAGACTCAAATGTTGCACCGGATGGACTGTTACAAATGCGTCCATTTGCAAATACACATATGGACTCATTTCTATGATCCATTCTACTCCCTAAATATTGCATTATGATTATTAATCAAGCAAAGTATCTTGTAAAAATCATTTACATGCAAAATAAAAAATAAGCAAAATAATGTAGCTCCCCTTATATGTTGCTTTAATTGCATAAGCCTCCCATTTATTTGGAAAAACATACTCTAATATAAACTATTAACAATCTTATGAAGATTTTAAACAATATTTTGTTGAAAACACAAGCAGACATTTTTTATTCTATTTTTAATTTCTTTTATTAATATATTGACAACTTTTTATAATAAATTATTTACATATATAAACATAATTCAAAAAATGATTAAATTTTGTTATAAATATATAACACCGCATGTATTTATAAACTTATGCAAAATCAATTTGCAACCTATTACAAATTTAAATGATTTGTATAATGTTGAAAAAAATTTCGTTCATTTTATATGATATATAATAAAAATATTGTTTGCTATTTCAAAAAAACAAATATTAAATAGGTTTGAATAAATGTTAGAAAAAATTAAAACTATAAATGCTATCATATAATTATTTACATATATATAAACATGATTCACAAAATGATTAAATTTTGTTATAAATATATGACACCCCATGTATTTATAAAGTTTTTCAAAATCAATTTGCAACCTATAAATTTAAATTAATTGTATAATGTTGAAAAAAAAATTCGTTTATTTTAAATAATATATAATAAAAATATTGTTAGCTATTTTAAAAACACAAATGATAAATAGTGTTTGGATCCTCTGACTTCACATAAATGACCATGTCTTATACATTTGAAATAGATAAAGATAAAAGACAAGGGTGTAATTATAAAATATAGAACCCATAAACTACCTAATCTTCTTTTGCCACTCTATCTATTGCGTCATGATTGCAATTATACAACAATAAAATAAAAAATTAATTAATATTCCGAATGTGTTTCCATGCATAATTAATTTACAGTAGAGGGCCCATATATATAATAATTTTAAACACAGCAGAATCAAAACTCAATACAATATTAGTATAACATACTCATCTTCATATTCAACCCTCTCCTCTTAATAATATGAGTATCTAAAATACTTAGTGAGAAAGAGTACAACTTTCAATGAGAATATAATAAATGCATAGTCCATATGTATCAATCAAGAAAGTAAATTCCATACACACATAGAGTTTTAAGTGAACACAATTGTATGAAATAATGAGAATACTTACTGTTAAAATAAGAGGCACTTCTGCTGATTTTCCAAATTAGTAAACCCACTACTTACTGCATAAAAATCAAAATAGTAAACATAATAGTTATTGAACTGGAACAAATCAAATTATATATCATAAACAAGCAAAATAACAAATTAAACTACACAAAAATTACCTCACATCAGCAATATAAAACTGAAAATGGGATAACAAAATAGAAAAATAAAGCAACAATGAGGAAAGTTGTGAGTGCCGAGACTTTGAAAAATAAAGCAAGAATGAGGAAGGTTAGGAGTGCAGAGAAGAGAGTGTCTCCGGTGTGAGAAGAAACGATTGAACAAGTAAATGAGAGTGAGTGCTTGTCTTCTTTTAAAAGCCATGCATGTCTACTATGCATTCACGGGCGCTGGGGGGAGGGGGTGTGTTGAGTGTGTTGATTGTGCAGGGAATAATGCAGGGAATCTAGTTGATTGACAAGAGAAGAGAATATTTGGGAAGGAGGAGAGGAGAAGGAGACGAATGTTGCTATGCGTATATATGTTTAAAAAGAAGTCAAATCAATAGAAATCGTTCACGCGAAGAACGATTTTAGAAGTCGTTCTTCGCGTGAACGGCTTCTTTGTTATTTAGAAGTCGTTCACCCAAAGAACGACTTCAGGTGTAGTATATGGAGAAATATTTTTTTTTTGTATCATTTTGATAAAATGTTTTATTGTTTATAGTATCATGGTAAAAATCCCGGCATTTGTGGCTTGGGAAGACTGGAATGAGGCAGTACAAATCGCAAATGGAAACCCACGGTGTCGTCGACTTATCCGGTCATGGAAAATACGGACAACTCATCCTGATTTTTTTTTTTTTGTAGTTTGCTTTTTGTTGTTGGGAGTTTTTTTTTTTTTCTGGGGTCTTTTTGGTGAGCAGCCATTGTTCTGAGTTTATAACGCTTCTGAAGGTGAAGAAAGAGCTTTTATTGTTTAATGGAGGATGGGGTTTGGCGGGGGAGGATGGGGTTCTTCAAATATGGGTGCTTCTGGTTCTACTTGCATCTCTCAGAATTCTCTTTTAGCTTTCTCTCTTTCTGTGTATGGCTGCATGGACACAGTTCCATGTTTTGGTTGTTGATGACAGTCTGATTGATAGAATATTGATAGAGAGGCTCCTCAAAACCTCTTCTTATCATGGTACACTTTATTTATTTTGATCTTTTAACAGTTCTTCGTTCTTCATATATATAAATTTTAGATTAGTGTGATATGAATTTAGAGTTTTGCGTTATGACAGTAATTGCAGTGGAATCTGGCAGCAAGGCTTGGAGGTTTTTGGGTTTGCAAGAGGATGATGAAATGAGAGTGGAAACTGCCATTGTTGCTGCAGAAACCCATCAGGTTGGAATCTGATACTAAATTGGTTTTTGGACTGAGGATGGGGTTTAGGGACGATGGCTGATGTGTCGGTCGTGTATATGGTGTGCAAAAATCAGTGGTCAAAGATTGTTGCAATGTGTGCAAAAGTGGGTCCCTTTTTTTTTATAAAGTAACAGCAGTTAGCAAAAAGATAACGGTAGGATGCTCCACTTTTGAAACTTAATGTGTATTTAAGATCTTAAAAAAACTTTGTTGTTATATTCGCTTCTAACCAAAAATTTCGTTATTAAATTCGCTCATTCACCCTTAAATATGTCATTTTTTATAGGTCCTTCCAAACTTACCGTTATTTAAGAATGTGTAATAAAATAATATTGATTGTTCAATTCTTTCTTTTTTGCATTTAATAAGGGTAAAATAGTCACAGTTACATTAATTGATATCAAACTGGATTTATAACCATAAACAAAATTTTTGGAGAAGTTGATATTTCTGGATAAAGCCACATTGAAAATGGATCCAATGTGGTGAGAATGTTATCTTCATATTTGATGAGAAACATGTTTTCTCTTGTTGGGTTAGGGTTAAGAAAATTATATTTTATATTGTAAAATCCATAAATATATTTATATATTACCCATTATTCTCTCCTAGTCCTATTTAATATTAGGGAGAATTGTAAATAGGTCCCAAACAAGAGAATTAATTTCAGACAGGTCAATTGACAACTCTTTCACTTGTTAACCAAGGCTATTGCAGTTGTTAATAGTTGTCATTAACAACTTTTTGGGACCTGTGTGAAATTAATTCTCTTGCTTGGGACCTATGTGCAATTGTCCTTAATATTATTAGAAAAATGACTTCTCACAATCTTTAATATTGTTATAAGCAAGGTTCAAAAACCGGACCGGGTATCGAACCGGATGAGGCACTGGTTCAAGGGTTAAAGGTCCAACCGGGGGTCAGACCGGGTCAAACCGGTTTTATTAAAATAATAAAATTTTATTGATATTACCATTAATAATCACTAATATCAAAATGTAAATGTAGATAGGTATGCATGATTCATCAAATATGAATATTTTAATGTTTCTATATAGGGAAAAAAGAAAATATTAGTTGATTACACGTGAAAATAAATATTATTCTACAATTAACAAATTAAAATACAAACATTAAGAGTAACAATAATTAAATATTAAGTATATGCAAGTAAAATAGCATTTAAAGTATTATAGTTTCCTAATTTCTAAAATTGAGTGGAGTGAAAGTTAATAATTAGGTGAATTATAATAAAATAATTTTTTTTTAAAAAAAAAAAAAACAAAAGAAAATATACCCGGTTCAACCCGGTTTGTGACTGGGTCGGCCGGGTTAACCGGTTTTCCCGGGTCAAAGGCTCTCCATTTGTTGGTGTCAACCGGACCGGACCAATGGCCGGTTCACGGTTGGACCGGTTGAACCGGCCAGTCCGGTCCGGTTTTTTGTTCACTGGTTATAAGAAGAGGGACATGTATAAATAGTTGAACTAGAAATCATAATAAATCACACATGCTCGCCGCCACACGTATTCAATAATATCACTGTAAACTGGACTAGTTAATAGTTTGTATTACCGGATACCAATGGCTAAATCCTAAAAAAGGGTCAGATATAATGATAAAATATACTCATATGGTTGTGCTTGAGTTTTGAACACAAAAACTATATGAATCTTGAACCAATTAGAAATCAACACACATTTTTAACATATAACTCAATCAACTAATTTTTTCTCTCTATAAATTAGTTATCTTACTCATACTAATGAGGGAAGGCAACTAGTGTCTTTTGTTTTCTTTTCAAATAAGATCAAATATTAACCTTGAGAAAATATGGGGGCGGATATTGAACATTTGGTAAAAAGGTTTTCAAATATGAAAGATTTGATTCTATGTTTGGTTCAATAAAGGAATTCGTTTGTATTTTAACTATGTATGAACTTCTTGCATGTTTGATAATATCATTTAGGTGTGTGTATATATTAGGGGTGGGCATGGGCAGGGCGGTACCCCTGCCCGAGGCCCAACCCTTTAATGAATGGGCAGCAAAATGCTGTCCAATGCCCAGCCCTACCCGATAGAAGCCCTAACCATTCTGAGCTAGGTAAAAGTGGGCTGGGCTGGGCTGGGTGGGCGCTTTCCTGCCCAAGTCATGATTCTGCCTTTTTAGAAGAAAAAATCTAATTATAACTAATAAATACTAATATAAACTTTAAAGTTATTCCATATTAAAAATCCAATTATAACAAAAAGATACATTATATATGATAAATAAATGTATAAATCATGATTGAATACATATAGATTTTAAGATACATTATAGCAAATTTATAAATATTTCATGTATATTTTAAATAAAATGATGTAAATTTAAATAATATGTATTATATATAATACAATATATAGTGAATAATATTATATTCTACATAAATGTTATATAATTTTTCTGGGCTGGGCCAAATGGGTAGGGCAGCACCCCCTGCCCAATGCCCGGCCCTGCCCTACCCAAAACTTTCTGGGTCATTATTTTTGGGCAGGGCTGGGCAATTTTTTACTGGGCTCGGGTGGGCATATTGGGCGCTGGGCACCATGCTCACCCCTAATATATATATATATATATAGAATTCTGCACCATGTGTAATTGAATAAATGACTTATTATTATTTTTAATAGAAATATTGGATGTTGCTGAATATAATCGTTTTGAATTGTATAGCCCTTAAGTTTTGACAAAGCAAGAGTCCTATGGCCATAGTTTTATATTAAACCACTGTGTTGTCTGGAATTCTGGTCGGAAATAAAAGGTTTTCGAATAAAGAAATTCCTTAGGGAACAAGAAAGTTTGATAAAGCCAAAGAGTTTGCCTTTCCTTAAAACTTCAGAATAAATGTGCTGGAAAAAATTATTCCTTTTTTCTTTTTGTTTAATTTGACTTTCTCGAAAGGGAAAATTCATTCTCAGCGTTCAAAAATGGAATATCAATTATCACAAGTAATCGCGTAGCGTCTCCAGTTTACTAGGTTATTATTACTACTAAAGTACATAATTAAAAACGCCTTTTATTTTAATCCGTTTCGGCACATCATTTATGGTCTAATCAATTCCAAACAAATTCACCGGTCTTAATAATAAGAGCTAGTTAATTTTTTTGGAAAAATTAAGGATGTAAAATACAACACTTCTAAATTGTTTATATTTGTCTTTTTTCTCAAAACTAAATTATTTAACTTATAAACTAACATATAATCTAATTACATATTACAAATATTAAAATTTAGTGGTATATTTTTGCTTCCTTAATCTCCACAAATAATGTGCCGAATTAGGTTCACCTAATAATTTCTCTTAAAAATTAGCTATGAACGAATTTCCAATAAAATTTGGATCTATGGCTTTGTGATATACGGGTTAACTACTTTATCTCTTAGACTAATTTTTGTTAATTAAATTAACTATTCTCAATTAGAATAATTATAATTCATTTTTTTAATTAAAATAATAGCTTAATTCACCTAAGAATAGTTAAATACTTCATCTGGTCATTAATATAAGAACGAATTGACTTTATTTAGGAAAATTAAAGAAGCTGAATAAACTAATTAAATATAACATATGTTACATTTTATTAGATTATATCGGTTTATAAACTATATAAATTAATTTGAAGAAAAAAATGATAAATATAAATACTTTAAAATTATTTATTTTATTTCCTTAATCTCTCCCACATTTTCCATAACAGAGCCACCAATCTAGAACAATTGATTTTCAGGGGGATGAGAGTATATGAAGTAATATTTAAAAAAACGAAGATGACTCATGGAATCAACAAAAGTGGTTATAAATTAAGAAATAGGGAAAGAAATAGGCTTCTTAGAACTTTCTTGTGGTGGATAAAGACATTGTCAATGAGTATAGGGAAAGTGGTTATAAATCAAGGAGTATGTTTTGAGTCTTGGTGTTGGTTAAAACCACATTTTGATTAAAAAAAGAGAGGTGAAAATAGCTCTTGATTATATTACTAAAATTAATAACAAACACGCTATAAACCTATTTGATATAAAACGAGAATAAAAATTGGTAAGTTATCTCACCTTATTAAAAGCTATCTTGACATCTATCAAACATAACAACAACATTTTCCCCCAATATTTTTCTTAAAATTTGTTTTCGGGATACCAACATAATCTAAATACCCCATCTAATTCATTTTTTTGTGAAATATTCCATCTAATTCTTAATATAAAACTTATTTAACTATTTAAATGAATCAAAAAGTTGAAGTAAATTAATTATTAATTAATTGTAATAAATATAACTTTAACATCACTAAAGAGCTAACTCACACATTGTTTTCTATTTCCCTAATAAAAAATTTTCTAACTCACACTTAGATAAACTTGGCTGGAAGTGTGCCCCAAGTACATGACTCTCAAAATTTCAATGTGTAGGTATCTAACAATTTTTTTGGTTTGAGAAAATTTCTCATTCTTCAAGTTGTTTCTTCTTTCTTTAAATTTATTGTATATCTTTAAGATTTATCCAGTGTTTTATCTTCATTGTGCCATCAATTGCTAGAGTGCCCTTTACAAGAATAAACACTCCATCTTCTTTAGCTTGGTTCAAAATTGTACATACATAAAAATTTTATTTTTTAAAAAAACAAAAGTAAAATTTATTGGTATGGGGTTTTAATGAATTTGTCCACAATAGCATGCATTGCTCACCTCATAAAATATATAGGTACATTAAGAAATATAAAAAAATGTGGTCAATTAAAGTTTCATATATAGAACTAAAACTAACCCATAAATTGCCAACAATTGTTGGTCTAATTGATAAATGGGTTGGCTCATAATTATAATGGAATGGGTTCAAATCCCGCTGATGTGAGGACGTTATTGGTGGGCAATCTGTTAGTATCTATTATGGGTGTGTTTGGATTGGCTTTTTTTCAAAATGACTTTTTCAGAAGTAAGATTGGAAAAAAGTCAGATTGTAAGAAGTGATTTATCTTTGGATTTGTGATGATAGAAGTGACTTTTTTTCCATCTGACTTTTAAAACATGTTTGGATGATTATTTTGAAAAGTAAGTTTAGATGAAAAATTACTAAAAAGGACATTATTGTTATTAAATAATACATATATAATATGCATATATTCTTATAGTTTAGAAAGAAAAAATGAAATTTAGTTCTTTTTGAGGATTTTAAAGGCTTAATTTCTCCCTTATTTTAAGAAAAATAATTTTAAAAAAATATATTTTTAGCTCAAATAAGGATATTGTTGGAGAAAATAATTAGAGATTATTATGGTAAATTTTTGGAGATAAAAATGAAATTTTATATTAAAAGAAAAATATCTTATTTGAGAATTTTATTGGTCTAATAGTCTAATTTTCCTACCCACTTTATTAAATAACACACAATAAAAAAAGGTGTGGGACCCATCATTCTTCCTCTTTCTCTCTCCAAGAAATCCTTTTTCAGAAGCTAAAAACTAATTCATCTGGCTTTTGGCTTTTTCAGGTGAAAAAGCCCTTCTAGAGGAGAAATCCTTCTCCATTTTTGTCAACCCAAAAATAACACAAAAATCACTTTTCCGGCCCAGAAGTACTTTTGGCCCTAAACAAGCCAAACCAAACACTCACTATATAAGTGCTTTTTGAGTCTGGAGGGTTGTCCAGACCCTAGTGAGTCTCAAGATCCAACTCACCTAAACTTTTTGTAATTAAAAAAAAAAAAAAAACTAACCCACAAACTGGATTGGAAGGAATAGAATGCAAGGAACAAACAAAACAAAACAATGTGTGAGTGAAAGGGTCGAGAATGCATGTTAGTTGGGCCAAATGGAATAATGGTATTGGTTAGGTGGCGAATTTTATGACATATCACATGAGCTGTGTGACTAAGACTTGGCATTCGTATGGACACTTCAACCATTTAATACGTGGAAACAATATTTAAGAAAATAATTTATTAATACTACCCTTGATGGGTAAATGTCATTATTATTTCTTATAATCTGAGAAATCATTTCAATTCTTTCATTCAAAATCTTGGTTTCATTTTTCAGGAACAAAAGAAAATAAAATTATGAAGAAACAGTAATATGATAAGGTCTCTAAAAATCTCAAACTTACTAATAAGTCTCAAGAAACATGAGAGTAATATGATACAATTGTAAAATTATCTCATTACCATTGATAATAGACAAAGAAAAACATTCACTAGTAGAAGTGTCTTGATTGGCAAGTTAATATGTCTTGAATGACAATTACACTGGCTTTATTGAAAATTAATATTAACATTTTCAATAGAATTGGTATTGACAACTAAATAAACTATTTTAACAATTAATTTGACATGTATTAACAAGTAATTGGTGGTGGTAGTTTGATAATTTTACAATAACATTATATATATTACGCACAAGTTCTTTTAGACTGACGATATTAATTTGTATTCCTTAAGACCTAATTACAATTCCCTTTTCTTTCCCTTGGGAATGTACTTTGAGACAACGTGAAGGATCTTTCCTGAAACAACTAACAAACGCCAGCTAATAAAATTAATAAACTGATAAATATTTTCTTGGAACATAAATTTTGAGCACATATCCATCGTAAAAACTAATAGATGCTGCCTTATAATAAACAACCACAACGTTGTACATTTAAAAAAAAAACATTTTAACAAAGACAACAAATGAATTTAGAAAATAGGGATATAATTGAAAAAAAATAAAATTACACAGACCAAATTAAAAGTAAGAAAAACACAAGAATCAAATATTCAATTTTAGCTGAAAAAATAAATAAAAATTAGTACAGCAATGTCTCAATCTTAAGCTTAAACTTAAGCATAAAGACAAGCATATATAAAATTATAAATGAGCCACTCAAATTCAAACCAGTATTCCTCTCTTACATAAACATTGCGCGTACTAATCAGTAATCACTAAACATAATCTCTCTCTCTCTCTCTGTCCAGCTCGAAGTTTCAGACGCGAATCTTCGATTTCCATGTGAGCAACAACAACGCATGTGGGTACATTACAAGCATTAAACTTTACTAACAAATACGCTTCCCCACCAAAAACCCACCTCTCAAGCCAAATCTAATCTCCCCTCACTATCGCAGAATCCAAAATTTCCCTCAAAAAATGTCTGTAACTTGTGGGGTCGAATGCGTCTTCATACTCGGCTTCAGTCGCTGGCTATGGAAACGATGCACATACATCGGCTCCTACGACAGCGCCACGTGGCCTCCCGCCACCGCCGACGAATTCGAACCAGTCCCACGTGCTTGTCGCTTGATCCTCGCAATCTACGAGCCTGATCTCAAAAACCCACGTTACCAACCAGCCGGTGGGTTTCGTCTAAACCCAGATTGGGTCATCAAGCGTGTGTCTTATGAACAAGCTGGGGGACATACACCACCGTATTTGATTTACACTGATCATGATCATCGTGAGATTGTGTTAGCTGTTAGGGGGCTTAATCTTGCTGTGGAGAGTGATTATAAGTTGCTTTTGGATAATCGATTGGGTATGCAGATGTTTGATGGTGGGTATTGTCATCATGGGTTGTTGAAGTCTGCTCTTTGGTTGCTGAAACAGGAAGGGGAGACTTTGAGGGATTTGTGGGTGGAGAGTGGGAGGGATTATAGGATGGTTTTTGCTGGCCATTCTTTGGGTTCTGGTGTGGTTTCGTTGTTGACGATTATGTTTGTTAATCATAGGGATCAATTTGGTGGGATTCCGAGGAGTAAGATTCAGTGTTATGCCATTGCTCCTGCTAGGTGTATGTCATTGAATTTGGCGGTCAAATATGCCGATGTCATACATTCTATTGTGTTGCAGGTGATTCAGCTTTCTTCAATGAGCTAATTATGTGTTTCTTCTGTTCATTTTTTTTTTTTTTTTAAATTTTGGTATTTGGACTTATTGACGATTCTAAACTTCTAAAGCCATGATATCTTTCATTCGTGTTAGAGTTAAGGTTCTATTTTGCGCTTTTTAGCTCAGGAGCAATTTTTTGGGAAGTATTTTTTAGTCCAATTTGCCCTTTAAAATGGAGTAGATTTGCTATGAACCCTTAACCCTTTTTACGTAGTAATATTTTTTAATAATACTACTAGGGCAATGTTGACAAAAATACTTCCGGTCAAAATCGGTTTAGCAACAATTTATGGGGTAAAATAGACCCTTAGGCCTTAACCATTCGTATGTTATTGGACAGTTTTTTACTTTTTGTCATTTCTTCCCTCTCCCTCTTTCCTTTTCTTTTTCTGTTATTTTTTGGTTGGGCTTTCTTTGCTTTAGTTTTTCATTCTTATTTTGTTATGAGACTATTATTGGACTGATGGTGCGGGCATCCATTGTCTTGTTTCCATTATGTAGGATGATTTCTTACCCAGAACACCAACGCCATTGGAAGATATATTCAAGTCAATCTTCTGGTTAGTGTTCTGCTCGTGTCTTTGTGACTTTGTGCATAAAGTTTGAAATGCACATTGTGTACTGTACATTCACTATGTTAATTTTGGTGGAGTAAATTACCATTATGGTCTCTTAAACCAGGGCTTGATGGTTTAAACAGCTTGCCCTGCTTGTTATTCTGGGTTTGTTTGAGGGACACCTTCATACCAGAAGGAAGAAAGCTTAGAGATCCGAGAAGACTTTATGCACCTGGACGAATGTACCATATTGTGGAACGAAAATTTTGCAGGTATTGATTTTGTGACAGTTTCATTCATAGTGAATTAGTGAAATTTCCATTGAATTTTCTGCAGTTCAAGCATTTTCAATGACTTGCATTAAAGAATAGAAACAAATTGCAGCATCTCTAAATCTGATGTACAATATGCATCTCTAAATTTTGTCCTGAACTGTCTACCAAGTACTTCATTGTGTCATTATGAAGTTCCTCATTGCTTGGTGAACACAGATGTGGGAGGTTCCCTCCTGAAGTGAGGACAGCTATTCCAGTTGATGGGAGATTTGAGCATATTGTCTTGTCTTGTAATGCAACTGCAGACCATGGAATTATTTGGATTGAAAGAGAAGCAGAGAAGGCTTTAAATGTAAGAGGAATTAGATTTGAAAATCTGTCTACCATATGTTATGTGTGATGCTTTTGTCCAGAATTATTCGGTAACCACCTATAACAACAGAATATAATGTATCTGAAAAGGAAAATCACGATCTTTTCCCGTGCAAAACTGCTTCACTACAAGATTTGATGTGGTAAGCAAGTCAGTTGGGCTGTCGGATATGAAGATTTTTCACCCTTTTCCTTTCAGTTAGATTATTAACCCACTATATTTCGCATGTTCATGCTAGAGGGGATCAAACATTAATGACCATTGTTTCATGAGTTGCTGGGTGATTTTTTTGGGTCGTCGTATTAAAAGCTTTCATAAGTGGGCAGTTAGGCAGTTAGTTATGTTTGACAGGATACCTTAAATTACTTCTAGCAATATTTTCTCCTCCACCTTCGTGCTTAACCTTGTCCCCATGGGAAATTAATCCAAAAATACAGGTCCTTCACTTCCTAAAGCCCATATCTAAATTTGGTCAAAAAAGAAGAGCCTACTTGGTAACCAAAAAATAATAAAAGGAAGAGGAAACTGCTTATGGTTGCTTCATTGACATGATTAGAAATCATCTGTTCATTATGAAGCCTGACCTTGGTTCCCAAATGAATGAGATTATAATTCCATAGTGGTCCTTGATCATGACAATTTTGAGGGGAAAAACTCAACTTGTTTTCTTGTATTTTCTGCTTTTATTTTTTTACTACCCCTCCGGTCTTAAATATAAAACCTATTTACCTAATTTGATTAGATTATGGATGTTGATTAAGTTAGTTAAAATCATATGATATTACTAAAACACCCTAACCATCTTCTATTATTCCCACCCTCCCCCTCTTGTTTGTTTATCATTGAGGAGCATCGATAGGGATAATTTAGGAAAAAGTGGAAAAAAATTAGGAAAAGGTCCTATATTTAGGACTAAACATATTTCATCAAACAAGTTTTATATTTATTACTGGAGGGAGTATCACTTAAATATGTTATCTCTGAGTCCTGTTTTCTATAAGTCTTCATTTTAGCATGGACTTCATCTCTTCTGCACAAAGACTCTGATGCTTCATCTCTTCTGCACAAAGACTCTGATTATCTGTGTTTTTCTAGAGAATTAAAGAAAGCAGCCCTGGGGCAGTGACAGCGCCTCCAACGTTACAGAAAATGCAGAGGCTGCAGACAATTGAGAAAGAGCACAAGGATGCTTTAGAAAGAGCTGTTAGCTTAAATGTGCCTCATGCAGTGGAAGCTGCAGAGGATGAAGCCAATGAGAGGAAGGAGGAGGAAGGAGGAGGAGAACCTTCCAACAATAATGATAAGAGCAAAGATGGCACAAGTAGCAAATCCGAGCCAAGTGCCGGAAAGCTGAATTGGGATGAAGTTGTTCAAAAACTTTTCAATAAGAGTGAGACAGGAGATCTGCGGCTCAAAAGGGAGGATACAAGTGCAACAGATTCAAGTGTCCCAAAATGACATTTGCTCTTAAATATATCATTCTTCTTGTTCTTTTTATGATTATCATTGCCTTACTGTACATTTATCGTGTAAAAAGTTGAGTGTTACAGTTAGTAGCAATCTAGTGTGTCAAATTGTTTTGGTCCTGAAATTTTTTGAACTTGATGCCTCATTTATGAGCTATATACTATTCCTTTTTTAAAAGAAATGGAAATAATCTGCAATTAGCTTTTTCTTGAGCATTTTTAATCGTTCAATCGTTCTCAGACAGGATGAGATTCAAGGAAATTATTCGTGGTCCCTTGTGATTCAAGGCATGTGTGCGTTCAATTTTTATTTGCCAAAACTAACAAAATGAATATTTCAAATTTCAATCAGTTGGTGAATGCGGAACAAGTATTAAAATAGTAGAGTTAAATCTAGATTTTGAAGTTTTCAGTTATTAGCACATGGTCTTTAAGAAGGGTTAAGGGTCAAAAATACATGTGATTTTATCAAAAATTCATTCAGAGCCAAGTTTTTTTTTTTATCAAAAATAATCATAAGCTTCCATATTAGGCTGAAAAATTGCAGTTTCCGTTAAATAGGTTCAAAAATACAATGTCATTTGTAACACTCTACTTTTAGGACTCATTTCCAAGTTAGAGTAGTAATGAGAAACTTATTCAACCTTATATAGAATTTAGATCATCAAAACCACAACTTTTTCAAACATATCTTTATTTCTGAAAAATTCTGAAAATGCGAAAAAAATTTCTAATAACTTTGAAAAATCAGAACTAATTGCACAAAAATGATTTTGACATGTTTAAAGTCCCACATTAAGGCTTGATGAGTTCCCTATCTAGAAAAATTATCAAATAGAAACGCACCAACCCATACAATACAGTTTATTGATTTTTCAAATCTGCCTTTACTCACACACCCAAAATTGTCTGTCTGATTGTGTAATTTTTAATTTGAAGAGTACAACTCCAAACCATTTCATTTTTGGGTTTTCAGAAAGCCCTATATGCCTAAAATTTTATAAATATTTGAAGGCAAAAGAAATTCATTTACTATTTTAGAGTAAAAGAAATTCGTTTACTATCTCATACATAATTTGTTTGTTCATGGATCAATTCGAGATAGAAAATAAATTTCTTTTGCCCTAAAATATTTATGTAAAATATAAGACATAGAGGGCTTTCTGGAAACCCAAAAACAAAAAGAATCGGAGTTGTATACCTCCAATTAAAAAATCACGCAATGAGACAGATAATTCTGGGCATATGAGCGAAGGCATATTTGGAAAATTAATAATCTGTACCATATGGGTTGGTGCATGTTCTATCTCATACTTTTCCCAGAAAGAGAACTCTTGAAGCTTTAATTTGGAACTTGAACCAATCGTTTTGGTGCTATTAGTTATGATTTTTGAAAGTTTTTAGAAAAGTTTTCCGTGTTTTAGAATTTCCCATAAATAAAGAAAAGTTTGAAAAAGTTGTGGTTTTGATGTTGTAAATCCCATACAAGGTGGAATAATTTTCCCATTGCTAATCTAGCTTGGAAATGAGTTGGGGTGGGAAACAGGCCAGGCCTTAACCTTAACAGGTCAGGCCTGTTAAAAAGCCTGCTAATTTAATAGTAATTTGATATTAACTAATTATAATGTCATATGTAAAAAAATTAAATGTCATATAATTAAAAAATAATATGAATGAAAAAATATATATTTTAAAAATATTATTTAATTGTTTAACATGACAGGCCTAACGGGCGTTTTTTTTAGCCTGAACCCGGGCTATTATGCATAACGGGCAAAAAACAAAACCTGAGCCTAAACTTGGCCTGAAAATAAACATGTCAGGCCAGGCCGCAGGCCCCTGACAGGCCGGTTGGGCTATTCCCACACGCCACACCTAAAAATGAGTCCCAAATGTAGGGTATTACAAATCACAAATGTATTTTTAAACCTATTTAACAGAAACCATTACTTTTAAACCTATTTAACAGAAATCATTACTTTTAAACCTAATTTGGAAGCTCATGATCATTTTTTATCCAAAAAAAAATTTACATTGGGACAAAATTATATATATTTTTAACCCTTAACCCTTTTAACAATAAAACATCTTCAATTACTTTGGTGGTCCCAACTATATATTTTTGTTCTTTTTACCTGAATTTTATATTTTTGTTATTACCATTAACAAATTTAAATTCAACAAATGACAAACTGTTTGGTCTTATCAGGACCCATTTGACCGTGAATCATTATTCGTTATCCAAAAAAAAAAAAAAAAAAAGAAAGAAAGAGACAAATAAGACCGGTATTCACATTCTATAATCTATACCGAATTATACACACGATAACAAGCACTGAATCCAAATACCGAACTACGCTAATGATTACTTTAAATATACATATGACATATAACTTAGGTTCTTTTTACCAGAAATGAATAAAAAAGCAGTAACAGTTCTTTTTACCCGAAATGAATAAAAAGCTGAACTAATATCAAACCAACAACATCGAAAAACCAAGTAAAACTAAAATAACATGAAACCCAACTGGATTAGGATTAGTTAGCCTAGTGCGGGCAGAATCATAAGGATCTTGAGATCAATCACATCAACCCAATTTGGATTTATACAATCTCTCTCATATAGAAGTTAAGACCAGACGCTATGATGAGATAAAGACTGAAAGTTAAAATTAACGCCAGCAGTTGGTATAGAGTCAACCAATAATAGCATCCAAACCCTAATCTAAAAATCTGGAGAGATACCTTCCAGAATCATCCACTTCATTCATTTAGCCTAAAAATAGATTTCAAAAAGACCAAATAGAATGCAAATCTAACACGCTGATGTAACGAGTTCAGAAAAAAAGGCCAGGAAAACCACTTTTGTACAGATGCCAACAGCAACCATTGGCTAATATTTATAGGACTGCTGCTTCAGAAATCAAGAGATGTGCATGGCCTCAGCATGATAAGTCTCCAGTTCCTTGTCAAGATCCTCTGCAGACTTATCAACTGCATCCTTCTTCCCACGTCCACGACCTCGACCCCTACCTCGTCCCCCACCTCGACCTCGCATACCTCCGCCACCACTCCTTCCACCACCACCACCACGACGTCCCCAACTGTGAAAATATTATTTTAAAATGATTAAAATCCAATTTCCAAATCATTTTTATAATGACAACATAAAACTTCTAAAATATCAATCCTCTTCCAGAACTCGTCAAAACAAAATTGAAAATCCATCCATCTGTATGACCCTTTTCCCAAAAAATACATTTAGTAACATATCATATACAACAGACTTCCACTTCTACTGATAAATACACTTACCCTGCACCACGATTAAACATAGCAGGCGGTCCAGCTCTTCCTCCAGGTCGACCACCAGGCCTGCAAAGTCTCTAACGTCAGTGAACATTCAAAAACAAGTTCTGTAACTTCATGACACAGACAGGGACACAGAATAAGGTGGAAGGAGGATTTAATTCAACGTATTTATTTTTGTATTACAAGAGAAATCATGCATTTAATTATACAGCATACTGAGCATAGAGATAGGCAATGTCATATTTAGACAGAGAAGGGAAAATAAAATTGACACAAATAACGACATACGTCATGACAACTGTCCTCTTCCTCTGCCCATTTATACCAGAAACATTCACACGAGCCGATACAGGCAATTCCGAATTGGAACCAACAACCTCAATCTTCATGGGCCTTCCATCCAAAAGCACATCATTGTATCGTTTAAGCGCTGCAAATGCATCACTCCTTCTAGTGTAGACAACCTCAGCTGAACCCTGTAACCAATGAAAGAAATAAAATGACCCAATAATATTGCAAATATGGAAAGCAAACAAGTTAAAATGACAACATGCATATTAATACACATTTGCCCTACCAAGAGCCCACTATACTTTGCACTACTAAACATATATCAAGCAAACTTTTCCTGCCCTACAAAGAGCCCACTATACTTTGCACTACTAACCATATATCAAGCAAACTTTTCCCGATAACAAACCCACCTACAAAATCTACGTGGCATTCACTTCCCAGCAGCTTAATCTATAATAATTTCATGCTGTGGTCTTAATATCTTCAGGATTTAAACTTCAAGAAGATAAAAGTATGTATAGGCAGTGCAACACTGAGGAAGCAATAATAAGGTGGCAGGTTTCTACCCAATGAAAGATGAAGTATAGGTCGTATTATATTAAAAAAAGCGACCCTAGAGTAATTCAACTAAACACAAGTAACAAAAAGAAAAAGATAAAAAGAAAACAATCCCTACAGACAGCTGATGCACCAACTTGAGCTAATATAAAGACTAATCAAGGGAAAAATTATTATAAATGAAACTGTAGTAATTGAAGGCCCAGTACATACACTAGGACGTCCATTTCTGTCATAGTGAACTGCATAGCGCTTCAAGTGTCCAATCTCAGCGAAAAGTTCCTGAATTGCAGATCCAAGTTTCAGCAGAACTTCTAGAGAGACTGGTTAGGAACAATGATTATGTTCAAAAGAATATAACATGATCAGTACCCTTATGTCTTCATTGGTTACTCCATGGTCCAAGTTGGAAACATACAGCTTTGTGCCTACTTCTACTCCTTGTATCCCTGCAGCTTTTAGGCTATCTTCAAACAGATCATGCTGCCAAGGAAAACGCCTGGTTCTGCGAAGGGACTGGCAAGAGCAAACAGAACACATCCCAGTGGCAAAGAACACATGTAAGAAGATATTCACCATTCTTCAAGAAAGTTAGAGATCAGGCAAATCTCCACAAAATAATAAAACTGCTTACGAAGATCTGACCAAAGTAAAACATTTAAGAAATTCCATACTCAAAAATCATTATTATAGGCAAATGGTCGGAAACAGGAGTAAGAACTCAACCCACTGCACATAAGAAGGTGCTATGCTACAAGTGCGAGCTCCAGTTCCGAAGTTATGTGAAGGAAGCTCCTTTGCAAAATACCATGAACTAGGGAAGTTAACTGAAATCTTGCATCATAGAACCAACTTGGCAAGAGGAATGCTGGCCCACACAACCAATCATCAAACACTAAAAGCCACCTCATCTAAATCAAATGAATTAGCATGGTTTAGAGCATTTAACCCCTCTTATAGCTATATATTTTTGTGCTCCTGGTAAGAGCTCCGTTTCGAAATTCATCTAACGAAGTTCCTTCATATTATATGCCAGGAGCCACCAAATAACAGAGTTCTGTAGCAAAGCCCCCAAAAACAAAAGCAAACAACTCTTAGGTGCATGTTAATTGCAACATAATGGAACTATAACAGGCATCGAGGACGCAAAATGACCGCTAATAATTGATCTTCTCTCCATGGAACAAGTATTAATGAATTGATCTTGCTTTTCAGTTCCTACAGCGCTGAATAAGCTATCCTCTCATAATTGGGAATTTTATGAATATCAGATTCTCAATCACATGCATAAGCATCCATTTATTTAGCTTGCCTTGGCAATGGCATAAGCAGATGGCCGAGAATTAATTCCAAGAGGAGCTCTACGAACTGCACCAGGCATTCTTCCACCACCACGATTCTGACCTGCTCCACGGCCACGTGGGGCTCTACCACGCCCTCTGCCCCTCTCCCTGTTACTTCTGGTTTTTATCCTATCATCAAGTGACATATCCAATGAAGTAGCCATTGCACTTGAAATATGACAGTTATATTCTTCAGGAAATCCTACTAAAGAAGACCTGCCAAATATGCAGAAAGGAACAATATAGTTCAGATGAATCATTATAACAAAACATCAAATATACTAGATATAAAGTAGCAGTGCAATTAAAGGAAACAAATAAACATTTATAATGCACTAAGATGAAGAAGCCTCTAATGAATCAAGCAACAAACTAATGATTCAGGCAACAAACAAACATACATAATGCCCTAAGATGAAGCCTCTGATGATTCATGCAAAGAACCTTCAGCAAGGCATACACCTCTGACACCACTCTAACTAAGACACCCACATTCCCTGTTTGAAAGAAATACCCGTATTTGCAATGCATTTGAGAACCAGTATAGAGCTTCAAGATTATTTTAAGAGAACCCTCCTATTTCAAGGCTGCTACATCTTTTAGTTAGCAAACAGAAACGCTATGAGTACATTATACTTAATCTCAAACACTGAATAATTTCCTACAAATTCCATGCTCAAGAAGATACTTATATGATAATTGTTTATTACAGTACTCCAAATTCAGTCATCCCCTATTGACTCTAGGTGGGGGGATTCTAGTCTTCTAGACTATAAAAGCTCCTTTCACCTTTGACTACCTAAAACATAAACATACAGAAGAAAAAGCAGAACGAGTCATAAAGCCAAAGCTCACTATTCCTTGTGCTAGAAACCAAACCAGACCTCACTTTTTCAAACCATGGTCGACATCAAAACCTAGGTTATGGAAAAGCATGTCCGTAATTCCATCCGAAAATAAATCATACAGCAAAATCAAATTAAACCCATACATAGTTTTGGCTAACCCAAATCAGAACACACTCTCAACCAACACCCTGATAAAGAAACACATCAACATGATAGTAAAGATATTCATGCCATGATGATAAAGGAACACACTTCGCGGCAGTAACATCTATCCTAATTCATAACTCCAAACGAACAAAAATAGTTCGAGACCCGAACCTAATTGACGCAGTACCCCCCCCCCCCAAAAAAAAGACTGTCGAATCACAAGTCCACAACATGTCAAACTTTAAAAACAACTAATAGCGAACACGACTTCAGGTGTCCCTTCCACAACTTCAAAGCTCAAACAGGCGAATCTACCCTTAGAGATTTGCAATGAACGACTACAATACACGAAGTTCTAGATCAAGCGACCCAGGCCCCAAATTCATTGTTCAAATCGTCCATAATTAAAGAAGGAGTCAACTCGACAAAGTTCATCACGAAATCTAAGCATTGGTTGATGAAACAAATCATTACATTCAAAACCCATTATAAAACCCAATAAAAAAGAAGAAGAAACAGAGATTTGATAACAGCACGAAGCAAGAGAGCGTAAAAAGCCGATCAACAGAAAAAGTACCTGCAGATAGCAACAAAATCGACCGATCAATATGGAGGAGGAAGGGATAGGGATCCAACAGGAATCGGAAAGAAGAGATTTGGGGCGAGAGAGAGAGAGAGAGAGAGAGAGAGAGATGAGGAGCAAAGCTATAAGAAGAGAGAGGGGGGGGGTTTCTAGTGAGGAATGACGAAAGATGGAACCATGCTTCTTCTTCTTCAAGTTCAGAGGCGTTCGTTCGTCGTTCTAGGATTAGGGTTTCTGAGAAAGAGGCTCTGTCTTTTGTTGCTTCGTCGATGCCTCTTTTGCCTTGGCGGAATTTAAACGCTGAGGCTCAGAAGGGCTTTTACGTCTTTTCCCTCTTCCTAAGTTGCCGTGTTTCATTTTCATTGCGCGTTTCGGGTACGGGCCCTCCATCCCCGAAACACATTTTATTTCTCAAATATCAACTCATTTCGGGAAATCTCACGCCCTTTTTTAAAAATGAAAAAGATAAATCAGTCCTTTAATTAAAGAAATTTCAAATCAAATCTGACTGGGGAAGAATATAGATTTCCGTTTATTATTACAAGATACAATCGGACTCGTAATTGTGAATTGTTAGGATTAACTTAAAAATCTTTTTGATTGGACTGAAAATTCTTGCATTAAACTAGTAAAAGATTTCCTTACATATGCCTTGCATGTTTTTTTTTTACGTTTAACAAATGTCTTGTTGATTACTTATATAAAATGTTAGAGTTATGAACCTGGATGTGTGGTTAAATGGAAGGGACTCATTCGATTCACTCTTAACCAACTGTCAAGAGTTCGATCATTGGCGTTGGGTATGGAGAAGTATTAAATCTCCCGGGTCAGCTATCTCACCTTTTGAGGTGCCTAATATTCAGCGGATGATTAGTCTCTATCTGTCGGGTGGGGGATACCTTGATGTTTCATAAAAAAAAATGTTAGAGTTATGAATTAATAACATGAACTTGAAAATCGTTATGATTATGTTGAAAATCCTTAGGTTGAAGCTCTAACCATTATACTATATATTGTTAATTCTTAATGAAAAATTTGGAGTCATGAATTGTTAACATGAGTTTGAAAATCACTATAATCAAGTTGAAAATCTCTATATTGAATTTTATCAATACTTATGATTTATGAAGTATTTGACAATTATATGGGTATTTGTGTTTTTCCTTAAGATGTAGAAATCTCATATTCCGCCCGCCCTGGGTCTAGTTTAGAATTTCTCAAATTTAACGGGTTAATTTGCCTTTTTCCATTCTTAATAGGATTTTCCCATTCAATTTTCACTCAATCATATATTTTAAGGGGAGAATTTCAATGTAAGACCACAATACCCAATTAATTATAGATCACTCCCAAAAGTTTCTGAAATTTCACTGCAAATTCAAGATCCTTAGGTGAAATGAAATTAATATGAAAAAAGACCAAAAGACCCTTGTTTATTGACCCCACCCCCACATGGCCTCTATGACACTCCCTCTCCCTCTCTGATACACACACTCTCTCTCATCTTTCTCTCTCTCTCACACACTCTATTTCACTTGTTCATATGATATTTTCCCTTGTTCATATGAGTTTTTTCCTTGTTCATATGACTGTTTTACTTGTCCGTACTCTGCTATACATGGCCTCTGACACTATCTCTCTCATCCTTCTCTCTCACACACACTCCACTGATAGCGTAAGGAACTTGTTTATGTAAGCTTTCTCCTTGTTCATATGAGTTTTTTCCTTAATTAATAGGATTGGGCTTGAATCTTTTATTTTTCTTGTCTATGATTACTCCTCAAGGAACATAAGATAGCTTTATGGGTCCATAGAGTGAGGTGTTACAATGGAGAAGGATCACTTGGAATATTTTAGGGTGAGGTTGGGGTAAAATGATCAAATTTCCATTATAAAAGCCAATTGTTTGCCATTTTTTATAATTTTAGTTGTAATTTGTTAAATAATACACTTTATCCCAACTTCATTGTGCTAAGGTACCAAAAAATGGTAACACTTTATAAGATATCATCTCCTTGGTGAGCTACCATCCATTTAAAATGTGGAGAAATTGATTTTGATAGCGAATCCAATCATGGCAAAAAGAGCTAGATATTGGCTTGTGCACAACGATAACACAATCATCATGTGATATCTGAAACTGATGAGAAGATTGTGTTGAGGAGAAAGTGAGCTTACTGATATTCTCATCAATTGAGGGTGTGAGTCATAATGCAATGGGATTAATGAATTCCGCAACCACTATTGAATAATCCGAAAAATCAAAATGCTCAACCTCAAAAGATAAGCAACCAAATCCTCATTACAACCAAATAAGCACAGACAACGTATGTTGAAATGGTGACGACAATGGGCATCATAAGCCGGAAGGGCTTCATTCAATAATTTCCATGGACAATATAGGATGAAGTTGGGGATAGATAAGAACTGCGAGTGGGTCCCACCTTTTCACGTAAAATTTCCTAAAATGTGCTAAAATTGAACAGAGACAAGGTAGCAATATTACTTTATAATAAACATGTTTCGAGTATAACCTGATTACACCAAATATCAAATAACTGAATTGAAAAACATGAGATGTTCTGGATGTTTCAGTATGAGGTCTGAAACTCCGGTTAATATAAAGGCAGAAAATTTCTTTAAAATGGTTATCTTAGTTGAGCCTAACAAATAGCAAATCTAAATTTGGAATACTGAATACTCCCTCCGTTCCTAAATATAGGAGCTAATTGAATTTTTTGGAAAATCCTAAAAAAGATGAATAGGTTACTTAAAAATTGATTTTCCTGAAATTTTTCTCTAAACTAGTTTATTTGACTTATAAGCTAATATATGATCTAATAATATATAAAATATGTTATGATTAAACGGTTCATTTCGCTTCCTTAATTTCTCCAAAAAAAGTCAATTGGGTCTTATATTTAGGAATGGAGGAAGTATTAAATAGCTAATGAAAGAGATTGAAGGAATTTCAACGATCTGGTTCATGCATAGGGAATGAATGGAGATTATAAAGATTTTTTATATCATTCAAAGAAAAAAAGACAAGGTGAATACTAAACAGTTAGAATATACTGTCCCCATAAAAAGCCCTCCCAATTTGAAGGGATGAGGGCGAGACCAGTCCACCCTCAACGCACCATGGCGCAGTGAAAAGCAACAAAAAATTGCTTTTTTAAAAAGAAATTAATTTGAGCTCCAAAGTGCGTTGTTAAATAATAGAAGAAGAAAAAATCCAAACACATTGAAAAAGGAACAGGGCACGCAAAAGCTGCTTTTAAAATTCGAAACGTGACTTTTCTCCATTCCAAACACAGCTACATTTGATTAGAATTAGAGAGAAAATCTTTTGCAGGTCTTTACAAAAACCTCTAAAATATCAAAGCACATAGCAAAAGAGAAAAACCAAGCCATTAACAAATCACAATCACAATATACCAACTCAAAGCCAAACTTAGCTTCCTCCTGCTTCTTACCTTTGCCAAATCCTGACACTCAAGGCCTCACTCAAACCATGAGAGTCAGAGACAACATGCCAAGAGTAAATTCCCAGAAACAAAAACCACAAGAACACAATTAGCCTTCCAAAAATCATATAGGCTATTCACAACTCTCAAAAACAGGACTATTAAGTATCAGCAAGCAAATATGTTTCACAGCATAAGCACTTCATAGTCTTGCTCCCAACCCACTTCTTTTAATGAAAGGATAAGCTAACATATCGTTCTATTCCTCCTTCAATCCTCCCAGTCGAAACTACATCCTCGGTTTTCAACTTTGATTTATGAAATTATTAACTTGAGATGTGACAGTTTGAATCCTATTGCTTTTTTTCTTTTTAATCCTCACACCTATATAGATTAAGTAATAAGGACGAGCTAATCTTTATTAATTAAGGTCGATTATTGACTACCTGTAATTCTAACTAAGCATATAATAATCTAAGTTCTGAATATCCGAATATAAGACAAGAAACCTAGAAACCTAGCAAAGTTCCTTTTAAAACAAAATACTACATATTGATGAATTTGGTTCACTGATTTTTATCCGCGACAGAGGTCCATTTGCTGCTTAACTTCTTAATTCAAAATCAGAGTATTAAGAAATATTTAATAATTAGAAAATATTACTATAACAGATTAGGGAATATTATTCTGTCAATCACTATTAATTAGGGGTATTAGTTGGGATATTAGGAATATTAATTTAGATATTATTTTAGGTAATTGTTCTAGATTATTCTATCCTCTTGTATAAATTAGGGCTGCACAAAGACCGGGCGGGACCGGGCTAGGTATATGCCCTGAGTCCCGTCCTAAAAATCTCCGGGCTAGCTTTCTTGGCCCGAAGCCCGGCCCGGTCTCGTTTGGCCCGGGACCAAGACCGGGCGGGACATGTCCTCCGGGCCACAGGACATGTCCCGTTGGTCCTAAACTTTTTTTATTTTATTAAAAAATAATGTAAAATATTATGAAATAAATTAAAAAATAAAAGAAATTGGGAAAAATAATTAATTAAATATTTTTACATTGTGTATTAAGTATTAAATATTATATGGTATATTTTTAAATTGGGAAAAAGAAATTATTTTTTTAAAAAAATAATAATATCTCCAGGCCGGGCCGGGCCTCTGGTCTTAATACCTATGCCCTGGTCCCGTCCTGCCCGGCGGTCGGGTTGGTCCCGTCCTGTTTGGTTATGGTTCCGGGCCAATATGTCCCAGGACCAAATTGGCTTCGGGCCGGGCCGGGTCCGGGCGGGCCACCGGGTCTCCGGGTTTTGTGTGCAGCCCTAGTATAAATATATGATCAAGTTTATGAATAAAGTTGAACCCTTTTGAGACTATTTCCAACATGGCATCAAAGCCAGGTTAGGATTCCAAAATTTGAATGAGAGGGAATTAAGGTTCCAAATTTCCAAAATTTGAGTGAGAGGGAATTAGGGTTCCAAATTCTCGCTGCTTTCTCCGTTCTTCTCAGTTTCTGTTCATTGTGCACTGTTCATGCACTTTCCAATACTGTTCACCGTCACTTTGCAGCATTGTTCTTGATTACCGTTCACCGTCACTATTTACATTCTTTTTCCCCTTTTCTGCTGCATTTTCTGGCGAGTTTTGGCCAGATCTGTGTGCAGTGTTGCCTCCTCTTTTTCGGTGGGATTTTTCAGATTCAGGTGATTTTGTTTTTCGACATTTGCAGCCCTTGATGTGTTCGTTTGTTGTGGCCCTGGCGTGGCCATTTGGATTTGAGCCTCTAGTGTGGTTGTTGGCATTTGAGCCCCTTGTGTGGCTGTTTGAATTAGAGTCCTTGATGCGGCTGCTAATTCTCTTGACATAACTTTTTGGTTTGAATGTCATATTTGTGTGACATTTGGTTGAATTTTATATTTTGGAGCTACCATCCCATTTCCCGCGAATCCTAGTGATGATTGCGTTCGGGTTTGGTCTTCTTGGGTTTATGGCGAGCTCTGGTTTGGTGCATTTGTGACGTGAATTGGGTTGCTCTTTGTTGAGCCGTTTCGGGATTCAAATTTCATATCTGGTCGTTGCGTCAAGTGCATGGTTTTGTTACTCAGGGGAAGTGTGAGATTTTCTTTATTGTTTGGGTTGATTATCTTTGTAATAAGTTGGGTATGATTAAAATCTATGCTCCAACTTGAGGGGGAATGTTAGAGTATTAGAAAATATTTAATAATTAGGAAATATTGCTATAACAGATTAGGGAATATTATTCTGTCAATCACTATTAATTAAGGGTATTAGTTGGGATATTAGGAATATTAATTTAGATATTATTTTAAATAATTGTTCTAAATTATTCTATCATCTTGTATAAATATATGATTAAGTCTATGAATAAAGTTGAACCCTTTTGAGACTATTTCCAACAAAGCACAAGAATGGTTACAACCTAGATGATTAACAGAAGGCGGCTCAACGCAATGCTAAAAAGGTAGAACAGAAGCATAAGACAAATTGTTAGATCAACCTACATGTAAATGTTGTCTAGATATACAACTACTAACATTTTTGCAGATACAACTCACAACTACTTCACAAGAAGGAATTTCTCTAGTCTAAAAGTCAGCACTAAGCGGGATAAATTAAAAACTATACAGCAGATGAACTTGTGGTCTAAATAGATATAGAACTCATACTCAATACTCAATTTGATCACAAATCAAATTCTCAAATGTCAAGCTAAGCCAGCCACTGGTAAGAGCCCCACAGCAGCAGACAACCTGAAAGAAAGAAATATGATATAAAGAGTGATGAGGCCCACTCCTAATCTTTTGTCAGGATGCATGTCATTGCGAGGTAAAACAATAAGGGCCCAGATCAGTGCTGAGAAGAGAAATCCTAGAGTGTAAAATAAGCTTCGGTCTTCAGGAAACAAGTATGATTCAGGTTTCGCCGACCAGGCCCCTAGCAACATTGAGAACCCCAAACCAACAAGTGTGTTGAACATAGGGCCCGCATAGCATCCAGATAAAGCAATCTGAACTCCATCTTCTCCATTTATCGCCAATGCAACATTTGACATCAAATCCCCCATTGAATTACCCCATGCTAATACAGTTAATCCCAGGATAGACGGATTAACTCCTAAAATTACACCAAATGACACCAATACAGCAACAAGCTCATTTGCTATTATGTAAAACCATACTATGCTCATGACAAATCCCCCAATAACCCAAGCAACCAAAAACCTGTGCGGTGGATAATCAGGTAAAGTGTATTTATAGGCAAGAACACCGAGTGTGCATCCGATAACACCACCAATGCAATAGGAAAGTACAACACTCAGATAACCCACATTGTCTTGAGTGTTCCACAAAATGGCCAGGAGAATTGGGGCCAGTGAAGCACTAGCCACAGCATATTTTTTTGACCAAACTTCTTCATGAACCAAGGGAATTGTCAACCGCCTAGGAATTCTCAGAGGCAACTCCATCAGTAAAAATAGATTTGCTACGGTGAAGGTCGGATTGTTGTTTTCTTCACTTCCATCACTCCATCCCCAAGGAGGGCTTTCATCCATCATATTAACTTTACTAGCCTGGTTCGAATAGATTGCCACATTTGAAGACCACATCCACTGAGGCAAGGAAGGAGGGAGATGGGGAGGATCATCACCTGTGTCTATGTCAAGCAAAGAGCCATATACAGAAGATTCTTCTTCAGACCCAAGGGAGAACATACCTCCACGGACAGGAAGCATTGGTGTGACAGCATCCAATTTTAACCTTCGTGCCTGTTTCCAAAATATCTCATTGGCAGCAACAAAAATTGCATAAACAATGTAAATTGATACGAAAGCAATGGCTGCACCAACTCCCACCTTACCAACAACCAGAATCAGCAAAAGCGACATAAGAGTGAATAGAAAGAAGCTAACATCCCTTATAAAGCATCTTCTATCAATTTGAATTCCTTTACCGGACACACAAAGAGAAACAGTTCCAACAACAACGCAGGTAACAAAAAGAGCACCACCTAACACGCTATTAAGTCCCACATCCCCTGCATTTGTACCAACAAAGGAAGCAATACTGGAAAACACATCAGGTGCACCATTTCCAAGCGGAAGAAGCACAACCCCAGCAACAGTTGGAGGAAATTTCAAGAGCCTTGAGAGAAACTCAAGAGACGGACAGAAGAAGTCTGCAGCTGTATTTCCCAGTAGGTAGAACAATGCAGCTAGCCATATACCCAATACTAGGTAGCCCAGCCCTTGAAAATTCTGACACGTACAATATAAAAATCTTGTATGATCAAAAATTCCTCCTGAATTACACTGTGGATTTGCCTTTAAGTATTCACACTTGCTAGAATAACCATCATGGTGGAATAATCCAGCACAAAGTTCATCATTATTTACAGTCAAATTATTCTGATGGGGCTCAACAGCTAGCCTCGATGAGTTAAGGCCAATTTCAACCATTTGCCGGTGAATCACCACTCTTGGAGGCAAATGACGGTGTACCAAATATGTAGGTTGCCTAAGGATAGGGTTACGAATAATATCTTCCCAATTGTAAAAGAAGAAAAATAAGACCACAGAACAAAGGAAATTGAATGCCTTATGTAACGATCTTTGTGTTGAACCAAATAAGACATTTTGCATTCTCATGTCAAATTTTTTATCCTAAATACTTCAAAGACCATTCAGTACACCGCTGAGCAACAGAATACTCCACTCCAAAAAATTGAATTTATCTAGGGCTTCAATTTCTGGGAAATGAAACCCTTGACTGAGAATTGATGACGCTTGAAGCACTATCCAATGAATAACTACTTTATTCCAAGAACTTTCCTGAAATATAGTGATGATATTAAACAAGTTTTAATATTACCCAGAACACATTAAAATTTAAGATACAAAAAAAGCCATAACATATGATTGAAGTGAATTTGATTAGACAGATTTAAGATAAACCACAGGAAATATAGATTCCAATGATATATATCTCTCAAGCCATAGAGTACTATTAGAGAAAAACTTAAATAAAATGCATAATTACTGTTAAAATTTAAATGATGATTCATATCTAAATTTTCCACGAAAAGATGAACCCTTATAAAATTGACATCACAATTTACCTTGACCAGCATGCGTATATACTACTAGCTTTCACAAGTCACCAACTATGTACATAAGTTAACATTACATAATACAAAATATCACTTTCTTCATCATGCACCCGGAACCAAAATTGACTAGGAACATAAATGAAAAGATTCAGGGTAACCCATCATGAACAGAGGACCATCATTTTAAAAGGGGATAAAAAGGTTCATATCACCGCATAACTAAAATTTTTATATCAATCATGCTGGTTAGACACAGTTCTCCACCAAAACCTAAGACGACAAAAGAATACAAATTCTCTAAAGTGTCAACACATGAAGTTTAGTTCAGGAATAAGAACAGCTTCGACAATGCAGGAAATTGCACATATAGCGCATCCCAATCAAGTGAACAACAAAAGAATGAAATTAGAGCTAATCATCAACGTCTTCAAACGAAAATTCAAATAATGGAAAAAACGATCATTTTAAAAGAATACAGAGAAAAAAAAATATCGAAACATCATCTGTACAAGAAAAGCATAAATATATAAAACGGAACATCTAAGCAAATTTTTTTTGGGGGGGGGGGGTGGAGAACTGAACATAAATCTTCGATCAGAAATCGTATGCAACGGAGAATTACAAATGGAAATAAATCAGGAAGGAAATCATACCAATAACCGAGGAGAAGGCAGAGATTGAAGGGAAGAGCAGGAAGAAGCTTCGAGAAAGGAGGACGGAGGATTGTGAATAGGGGTTCAGAATAAGAACATTAATATTCACAAGAGCCGTCGAGACTGACAAATCTGAGAAGAGCTTCAGAGCATTTTCGGAATTTAGGCTTTCGTTGTCTTGTGAGGAAGACGATGCTTCCTCTTACTGTTCTTTTTTTGTTTTTTTCCCATTTCCCTATTTTATCTTTTCATTTTTTTCCCCTCCCTCTGTTTTTATATCCTCTATTTTTTGTTAGTTTTATATGTATGCTTCGTTTTAGGAAACCATAGACCCCCGAAGCTAAGTAATTGGTTGCTCAAATACTTGGTAATAGGAATTTAGAAAAGGTGTTGATTAATGGTTGATATATATAAAAAAAAAAATTGGGTCTAATTGCTCCTCCTATATTTAATATTCCCTCCGGACCTAAATATAATACCACTTTAACTTTTTTTTTGTGAAAGTTAAGGAAGCATATTAGACCACTAAATTATAATATATGTCACGTGAAATTAGATTATATGTTAGTTTATAAGTAGAATAAATTAGTTTTTAGGAAAAAAAGATTTTTTTTGGATTGAAACTACTTTTTTTTTACTGGAAAAAAAAGTCAAAGTGATCTTATAATTAGGACTGGAGGGAGTACTCTACTATACTTAATTCACTTTTTTAAGATAAATAAAGTTAAATTATTTAATCATGAGATATATTATGTATTATTAGATTATACGTTGGCTTATAAGTCAAACAAACTAATTAGAGAAAAAAAATTTAGACAAATCAATTTATAAATAACTTATTTATTTTCTCAATGTTTTTTAAAAAAGTCAACATTATCATATATTAAAGAACATAGAGAGTATCAAAATGTAAAACATTTAGTGGGAAAATAAAGGAAAATAAAATATTTGATAAGGCTCACCTTTTAGTATGTTTTTTATATAAAAATTGCATTAAGCCATACTAGTTGCATTAGCTCCTATAGAGTGTCAATTTAGTTTGATCCTTATAGAAAAATGGAATGTCTAACTCTAGTGGAGATTGGGGCACTACTAACTTTATAAATAAAGATCGAGATTTGTTGCGAGAGCATCCTCAACTAAATTTAGTTCAAGATCATATAACATAATTCCAAATTCCCAACTCCATTTTAGTACTTGTTGTATTGCTACCATTATAACATATATGTTTTAGAAATTTGCGTTATAGCTTCACCGATCTACAAATGATCAATATATACTTCTTCATGAATTTAAGAAAAAAATACAGATAAGGATGAAATACGTATAATGGAGTTATGGCTTGATGCGGTTATGCACTTGATGCTCACTTTTTTGTACTTTGAAGAACGCATGTTTCACGCTAACTTTCAATTTAGTTGGAACTCGCTGCTTGTCATTTGAACTTCCTCTTTTCAAATTCTTGAAGTAGTTGTTTTTTAAGGAAAAGTCCCTTATAAAAGACAACAGTAATTGTGAAATTGTAAAGAGGTGCTACGAAATATATATATATATAAGACATAGAATGATTTAGAACGTAAAGATGAGATTTTAAAAAGAGCTAGTGATTATGGCTGGGCAGGGTTGATCTTTTCACGTGCTCGGGCCTAAAGGCCGGCCTTTTTAGGCCCGAATAAAAAATAAACCACTTTTTAAAGCACGATCCATAAGTGTTCGTGCTCAGGCCAGCCCTTTTAGGACTTTTTAACAAAAACGCAATATTTTTCATGTTTTTAAAAAGAAATAAGGCTATAGAATAAAATTTTTAATTTAAATAAATGTTATCAAAATTAAGTTAAAAACACCAAATAAAGCATTAGATGTACAATTAAATAATAATCATAATATTTTCTTATCAAATATATACATAGATAAAAAAATGTCAACACATATAGCATAAATCAAATTGTTATCTAAAATTTAAATGAATAAACTATAGTTTAAAACCAAACAAATCAAACCAACTTATGAAATTTAATCTTAAAAAAAGTTTAAAGTACATAAATATTTGCAACATCAAAAATCATTAAAGTAAAAAATTTGATAATATTAACATTATATAAAATAAATTCAAATAAAAAATAAAAGGCCTAATCTGGCCAGCCCTTGGCCCAACGAGCCAATCCTTTTAAGCTCGCTTTCAATTTTAAGGACAAAACTTTAAGTATTGACTGAGCACTTTTGGGACTTGTCAGGCCGGCCCATTTTCCCAACTCTAATTTTAAAATTGGAGGAAAAAGACACAATATAAAGGAAATTAGTTAAAGGCCCATTAATTTTTAATTAAGCTCGTTCCCAACTTTTGTATTTGTTCCCAACATTGTTTTAGCTATTAGTCTATTACCACATTTTTTGTTTATCAAATAATAAATTAACATTTTCAAGTTGTTCACAATTTTTAATAAGTCCTCAAATTTCATTGGTGCTTATTAACTTTTCTTTACTGAATAATATATCCGTCATTCACTTATTTTGTTAAAGCATTTCTCACATTTTATTAACCTAAAAGTCTAAAATTTTTGCTTACTAAACAATAGTTGGTACTTGGTAGTTGCTAATGAAATGTAGAGAATAAAGTCTAACAACTGCATTCAATGTTAGAATGTGGAGAAATCCTCTTATGAATATAAAGAAATTAGGGAAAATTAAATAGAGCTCCCATGGGAGAAACATAATTAAGATGAGATCCCACGAATTGTTATAACTAGACCAAAAGTTGTTATTTACAACTTTGTAGGATCTCATCTTAATTATGTTTCTTCTATGGGACTTCTAATTAATTTTCACAAGAAATTATGCCCAATTAAAATATACCAAACTATATTATTTAATGCAACATGGCAACGTAGAAACTTATATGGCATTTGATAAACTAGTTCCACCATTTTCTTTTCATGAAATTACTTTGTCATCTCTCTAATTTATTATCTCTCGTATATTAAATGATGTGATTTGATGTATTTTAATTCAAAAGATTATAAATAATATATTGTACTTATAAATGATGTTATTTCAATTATATAAATGACTCATTGCCCCAAGTTGATACAAGAATATTGGCAGCCTAATATGACAATATAAATAATAAATGTAATGGAGAATTTTTTTTTTTTGCCCAAAAATACTCACATAGTTACCAAAATGGCTCCTTCAATATATATACTATTACTTTACACATAAAGCCGTGGATTTTGCAACGTTAGGGAGAAGAAAATATGTAAAAATACTAATATAGTTTGATCTAAAGTACACCGAACACTGCAAATTTTTTTGTTAAAAAATGCCTACGTAGTTACCAAAACGGTTCATTTAGTGCTTGTGCCATTACTGTACACATGCCATGATTTTTTCAACGTTAAGGAGAAGAAAATGTGCAAATATACCCATATAATTTGGTTCAAAGTGCACGCAACACCACAAACTTTTTTTTGCCCAAAATTGTGTAAGTAGTTATCAAAACGGTCCCCACAGTGCCTATGCCGTTACTTTACATAAATTACTGCAATTTTTTGCAAATATATTGATGTTACATTATTTCACAGCCGTTTGTGTAAAATAATGGCATAGGCCATGAGGAAACTGTTTTGGTAATTATGTGCGTGCGTTTGGGCTAAAAAAAGGTTCGCGATGTTGGGTGCACCTCAAACCAAATTACATGGGTATCTTTGCACATTTTTTCTCCCTAACGTTGCAAAAATATAGCCGTTTGTGTAAAGTAATAGCATTGACAATGAGAAAACTATTTTGGTAACTATATTGGCATTTTTAGTTTTGGGCCGAAAAAAAGGTTTGTGGTATTGAATGCACTTGATCAAACTGCATGAATATTTTTGCACATTTGCTTTAAATGTTATACAAAGCAAAGCTTATAGCATACAACATATAAAACTATTATGCTTATTCTTAAATGATACTCCCTTCGTCCATATATATAAAAGCTCAAATGGCAAAAACATGTAGATTAAGAAAGTAGTTTAAAATGTTAAATATGCTTGAAATAATTTGTTTCTCATATTTGCTCTCATATATGGAGTTTATAAGAAATATAATAATAATGATAAAAAATGAATAGAAAAGAGAATATCAATAGAGTGAATAATGTTAGGTATAATTGGAAAAAAATAATTAAATATTTTGACAAATCTAATCTAAGCAAACTCTTATAAAAAATGACAAATTCATTCAAAATTGGGGCTCTATGTAGATAGAGGGAGTAGTAATGAGCCAAAAATTGACTCAATTCCCCCCTGTTTGAATGGAGTTTTGGTGTTAAAAACGCTTTGTAACATGTTATCTGAAAGCAAAAGTTGTTTGAGTGGCTTTTTTTTTTTTAATAGAGTTGTGAATGCCCATTTAAAATCTAAATGACCAAATTAGGGGACGCCTGTGGTTGACCGTCGTTACGGTGGTTCGTCGGCGGCGGCGTTCTAATAACAGTTGTTTTTTTTTTTTTTTAGGATAAACAAATGGACGACATTTTATAAAAATAACATTTTAAAATACGAGTAATCTTCTATTCTTACCCTTCCTTTATTTGTCCCAAACCATTTTGGAATTCAATAATGGTTTTTTAATTTTCTCAGTTAAATAGACAATAAAATGTTCAAACTTTATGAGCAAGAAAAAGAAAATATCTTGAGGGGATATACCTTACTAAGCTCAACACTCAACCAATCAAACAATACGTAAAAAATAATGGGAGAATTGTATTGAAGCTTTAATGAAGACAATTGAATCAAATTAGTTTCAATGACTTGCTAATAATATATTTTTACTTGTTTTTAGTGACCCTTCATTTCAATACAGTCCTCCCATTATTTTTCTCTTTTATATTTATTAAAAACCAAGTATGCTAATAATAATGAATTTATAGATACTCATAATTTAAAATCATGTATGATATGATAATTTTCCATAAAAAAGTTATTGAATTCATTTTAATCAACGATCAATAATCGTAAAAACATTTGTATGTTGTCTTAAGCAATAAAGCTTTGCTGATAGTACTAGAAACTCATTTAATTTGAATCAGTGCACTAATTTTTAACTCTTTATTGGGAAATGAAATTAAGTCAATAGAAACATCAAAATACAGTAATCACTGAGACAGTCAGATTCAGATCCATCGTCATCTTCGTTTCACGGTGACAAATTACCATTACCAATAGCCAACAGATTTTTCCAACGCTAAATCTCATAATATCAAATTCAAGTTAGAACAGAGTGAATTAGAAATTAGAACCCATAGTGTCCATCAAATCAAGTCATTTTCGTCTATCATGATTAGAGAAGAAAACCCAACAAGAAAAAGGCCTCATGAAACTTCCACTAAAAACAAATCTAACACTACCCCAACTACACAAATTTTACAAACACAACAATTACATCAACACAAGCTACCACATTCACTTCACCACTCGAGATTAAGACCTAATTTCATGAACCTATTGTTCATTCATTGTTCCACGCTCACTTCAGTCAACTGTGCTGGCTTCTCCTTGGGAGGCCTACCTCGGCCTCTACTCACAACGGGCCCACTCTCGGGCGAAGTACGGGCCGCCTTCTTGGGCCTTCCTCTGGGCCTACCACTCCCAGTTTGGGCCTTGGGCTTGGGCGGAGCATCAGGATCCTTGGGCGGACGGCCTCTGGGCCTAGGCGGAGACAGAACTGTGCCCGGAGGCAGAGGAGTCTTGGGCTTGGGTGGCCTGCCCCGACCCCTCTTGGGCGGTGCATTCGGGTCGGGCTTCCTGTAATTGTTCTTCACAAACTCGAGCTCACCAGTCTCCTTCATCCTAATCAGATGGTTAGAAAGCACCGCCATGTGACTCGCTGGCATCTCGCCGTAGGTAGCCTCTATGTGCTTCGCAATCGCCGATTTGCTCGAACCGGCCGGTTCGTTCAGAGCCTCCAGAGCCTTCATTATCATCTACAACAACACATGCATGTGAGACACAGAGAAGGTGAAAAAAAAAATGAAAACTTTACTCTATAAAGTAAAAAAAAAAATAATGGATCTGTTTCAGCTGAATTATTTTTTAGAAAAAAGTGAAACCCAGATGAGAAAGAAGGCTACCTCTGGGTATGGAGGGAGTGAAGGAGGAGGTTCAGTCGCCATTTTTTGAGTGGAGCTAGTGAAGCAGAGGAAATGGAACTTTTTAAAGAGACAGGAGGCGAAGAAGAAGGGAAGTGGTAAGAGAGAAAAAAAAAAGGGAGACTGTTTAAATTTAGTTGGCACCAGCTTTGATCAGAGGATGGATTTAAAGAGGGAATAAATTATAAATAATTTTTTAAAAAAATTGGAAAGAGGAAGAAGAGAGGGGTGTTAAAAAAAAGAGAAAAGAGGGAAAGAAAGGAAAAGCAGCTCCATCCGCTTTTTTCCCTACTCTCCATATTCATCTTTTTGAGGGGATAATCGACGGCTGGGAGTTATGAGATGGGTGGTGATCTGAGGGTGTAGGATATGTTGTGGGAGGGGGTCACATGGATCGGTGACGTGGCGGGGATTTTGAAATTGGCATGTTATCCTCTATTTATTTATTGCTTTTTGGTTTTTTGGGTTGGGTAAAGTGGCTTCCATTTGTTTTGGATGAGGATTTAGGTGAAAAGGCCGTTTTTCTTCCGTGGGGTGACAGGAACTATTCATTTCTCAACCAATTTTACAAAAAGAGAATATAAGGATTGGCCTTCTTTATTTTGGGCATGTATAACCTAATAAACAGGTTTTTAAAATATAATCACACATGAATGTTTTCTAATGAATTTCGGAAGTAATATACTTTTCTTTTAATTTTATTGAGGGTGCATTCACTTTTAAGAGTTGAAATGAAAAAGATTTCATATATGTCATAAGTACGTTTCATTAAATTTGAACTTGTATTTTTTTTTTTTTTGTAAGGTAAGGATGCTTACCAATTACCGTATCAATTAACCCTTTTGTAAAAATATCTGAACTTTACTTTTTGACATATTAAATAAATGACACACAATTCATATTTTATTTATATTTTCTTGTCGATGATATTCTATTTTCTTAGTAACATTGAGTCATTCCATTGTAATTTAGTCACAATTACAATTTCTTGAAGAACAAGATGCTATGTAATGAAAAAATATCATATAATTGTAAGTTGTAGAGATCGTATTTAAACTCTTACCAATAATTTTAGATGCCATTTGTTGATCTAGTTTTTCAAGTGTTTTCAATTAACAAATACAGTGACGCCTTGTAAATTGCCACTAGCAACCCATGTTTAGAGGTGAGAAACTAATCGATACCGTTTTCCTAAAAGTATACTCGTATGTTTTTATATATTGGGACAATTGCATATAGGTCCCAAGCAAGAGAATTAATTTCAGAGAGGTCCCAAGGAGTTGTTAATGACAGCTATTAACAACTGCAATAGCCTTGGTTAACAAGTGAATGAGTTGTTAATGGACCTGTCTGAAATTAATTCTCTTGCTTGGGACCTATTTGCAATTCTCCCTTATATATTTTGATACGTATATACTCCCTCCGTCCCACAATATAAGGTCCATTTTTTTGAATGACCTTGTCCCACAATATAAGGTCATATTTGACTTTGTTTGAGTAATAAATGTTTTTTCCATTTTACCCATACATTAATTTTCCCACACATTCTCTTTCATCTTCTTTTCATAATTACCCCATCTCTTACTCATTCATAAATAAGGGCAATATGGTATATTTCCTACACAGATATTGTTTTTAACTAACTCTAACTAATTTTTTAGGAACCCGTAATTCGGTTAAAAAGATCTTATATTGTGGGATGGAGGGAGTATCATGGTATTGATACCCTGACCGGACCGACCGGGATAAGCTGGAAACTAGCAACCCAGTGACTTTGTCCAGTCCGGTTGGGGGTAAGACTCGACAACAATCGGATTCGGTGGAACTTGGTATAGACCGGTGTAACCTTGAAGAAACTCGGGTAAACCGCTGGGTTGAACGAGTTACACGGGCCACTTCATTCTTCGCATGAAAAGTTCTATGAAGACAAGAGGAAAGTTTAATGGAAGGAAGAAGAAAGAAGAGGAGGAAGAGAAAGTAAGAGGACAGGAGAGAGGATGCCATAAAAAGCTTATAGTTAAAGAAAGCTCAGGAATAATCGAGTTAAAAACTGAAGCTTTGTGAATGTAGAGTAGAAATAATGAAAGAAAGGTGAGCCTACTGCCTCACCGAATGAATCAGGAGAAGTTCAAAACTTCCAGCCATGTGAGAGAGACAGTAAAGAGAAGCAGATGACTTTGATTTTGAGGGATTCAAATCATTAAATAAAAGTCTTATCTATGATACATTGATATGACATGTTGCATGAATAAAAGTTTTTGTTCAGTCTGACCCATGTTTAGTATTTTGATCATATCTCATAGAATATAACTCCGATTTAGATGAAACATGTTTTGTATAAAAATAGACTCCCAACACGGTTCATGGACACAAAGTTTACCCTAAAATGATATATAACCAAGGAGCTACGAATTTTTCATTCTGCCCAATATTTCCACGTCATGTATCAGACAGGCACCCTTGAAAGCCCAGTAACGGTTGGCACCCTTTAAGCCCAGTAGCGGCTGGCAACCTTTAAAGCCATGTATCAGTAGGCACCATCAAAGCCCAGTAACGACTGGCACCTTTTAAAGCCCTGTATTGGCAGGCACTCTTTAAGCCCTGTATCGACAGGCACCTCAAAGCCCTGTACCGGCAGGCGCAATTCTTTTCAAAGCCTAGTAACGGCTGGTACAATTATTTTAAATCCTTGTATCGGCAGACACACTTCTTTTCAAAATCCTAGTATTAGCTGGCACAATTCTTTTAAAGCCATGTATTGGCAGGCACAATTCTTTTTAAAGCCCAGTAATAGCTAGCACAATTCTTTCAAAGCCCAGTTACGCTGGACTCCTTAAAGCTCAGTTACGCTGGCCCTTCTTTTCAAAGCCTTGTTACACAGGCCCCTTAAAGCCCAGTTATGCTGGCCCCCTCTTTTCAAAGCCCTGTTACGCAAGCCCCTCAAAGCCCAGTTTCACTGGCCTCTTTTTTCAAGCCCTGCTTTATACGCACCATTCTTCGAAAGCCCAGTCATGACTGGCACTATTCTTTAGAGTCATGTTTTACCACCCAGCTATTTGGTTTCCCCCTCACATTCTCTTCTATGAATCAAGTAAAGAGGGGTAGGGGCACTGTATTTTGCCTATGCCCTCTTTTTGTTTGTGGGGATCCTTTGTAATGTCTTCTTGCATCTCATGTCGGGCCAGACAAAATAAGTGTTCTTATCTTTAGTTGATTCATAGACGAGAAGCACACTCTCTCAGCTACGAACAAGTAAAAAAGGGCAGCTGTAAACACCCTATTTTGTCCGGGCCCCGTAAAATAATAAAAATAAAATAATAAAAAGAATCTTTGTATAATCTCCACTAATTCTGATTGAAAAATGGCACTTTAATTATTATTACAAAAAATTAAAACATTTATTGATTTATTATGATTAGGTATAATTAATGCTGATTATTGGGTCATAATTGCAGAAGTAAATTTTGAAATTGAAAATTGGTTGTGATTATGAGCCATTAATGATGATTGGTGGTTATTGATGCTCAAAAATTAATAAAAAATAAAAAAACGAAAATTAGAAAAAATATTGTCATTTAGGGGCAAGAATAGGAAATGTTATTAAAAGAAAAATAAAAAAAATAAAAAATGAAAATTTAAAAATATTAGTGCATTTATGAGGAAAAACCCTAGCGATGCCTATATAAAGGAGAGTAAGAGAGCATAAAGGGGAGGATCATTGGAGGAGGATTCGGAGAGGCTAGGGTTTTTAGGAGGAGGCAGAAATAATTTGGAGAGAGAAAAAGGAGGCAAGTGAGAAGCATGGAGAGACAAAATTCATTCTTATCATTAAAATTCTTTCTAAGGAGGGATCCATAATTTCTCGTGCCAGTGAAACATCTCTAACAGGATGGAGGCTCAAGCATCTTCTTACTAAATACACGTTCTTTTATCTTCCTTATCATTCTTGTGACTCATGGGTGGAGCGTTCTAACTGTTTGGTTATGATCCTATATATGCTCATTATTTAGATTTGTGGAATGAAAAATGCATTCTTATTCAAAATTCTTATCTCATCATACCCCATGTTTTTATGTGTTTATTGTTTCAAGTTCTTATTCTTATTGCTTACACCTTATCCTTCTTTTCTTTGGATTCAAATTTCTCACATTCGTCATGCATGTGGCTTGTGCATGCTACAAAAATTCTACATGGATTAAAAGGTATGTATCCTCATCATGTTTTATATCTTTTACCATGAATAAGATGTTGAAATTGATACTAATGCTTGTCTTTCTTAGCTTATAATTGCATATGATTGTGAATAACTTATTCTTATAAAGTAAACTAAAAAAAAAAGAGCATATTTTGATAAAAATAAATTAATCTTTTTTGAAAGTAGTTTTTTGTATCGTGTGAGGTTTTTAGAACCTGCTCAGGTACAAATTGATTATTTTTCCGTGCGAGATTATGGGAATCTCCTCAAGAAATCTAATCTAAAATTCATTTGAAAGTTTTTTTTCTAAATAAAAAATAAAGACATATTTTCCTAAATAAAAAATACAAACCAACAATAAATATTTTTCTAAAATAATGAATAAACATTTTCCCTAAAAAACACAAACCCAGTGACACGCATTTCTACCTCGAACTACGTGGGCTTTGATCTCTTAAGGGTACGTAGGCCCTAGGTTAAATCCTAGGTCAAGTCCAACTATATGAATATTTATTTTTTATGTGAATATTTTTTGTATAATGAAATTAATATTAAAGGCCATATTTATTTTTAAATAATTAACTTAGGGTAACCGTTCTTATCAACGGGTGCTGTGGGGTGCTTAACACCTTCCCCATGCACAATCGACTCCCGAACCCAATCTGGTTTTAAAAGACCGTTTATTATTTTCAAAAGGTTTTCCAAAATTACCCTATTTTAAAATTTTGGTGGCGACTCCATTTGACTTGATTTTAGGGCGCTACATATAACCTAAGTCCAATCGATTAACATTGCCTAATCGATCAGGATCTCTTATGATCGATTAGGTGAGGCAAATTGTACATGTTCTAATCTAAGCATGATCAATTATTGGAGCAAAGGCAGTGATCGATTGGAGCTAGTTGATCGATCTGACGATAGAATTACATTACTATGCTAACTTTGCTTTTTATATCAGAATGTGTCAGGCCTACTTTCAGAAGTTATCGTTAGACACATAAACATGAGATTAGAGTTGTTGAAGCAAAGATTTGCTTCATGCATTTAATTAAGATAGAGGATATGAAGCTAACCAAGTACAAGGAGTAAACGCATCAACAGAACATCTACATCTCAATACTCCATCAAATTAATCATCTCTCACCAAAGATCAAGTAACTGTAACATCCCAAAAATTTAATTAATGATTAGTAGCAATATAAGAATTAAATTGGGACTAATTAATGAATTTGGAGAGCTTTATGAATAAGTTATGAAAATAAAAGTATTTTAGAAATTTTTAAAGGCCTGGTTTCTCCCTTAATTTGAGAAAATTTGGTGTTAAAGAAAATTATTGAGGACTAGTCGGGTGACTAGGAAGCTAACTATGGGGAAATTTTGGATAATCAGAATATTTAATGAATTCTAAGGTACTTCTGAGGATTTTTGAAGGCAGGTTTATCCCTTAATTTAAGGAAAATAAATTGGGAAGTTATATTTTTGATTTAAATGAAGATATTAGGAAAGAAGAATAGTTCAAGATTATTATGAAAAATTTTTGGGTGAGGAAAAGGAAATTTTAGAGTGGAAGAAAATATCTTATTTGAGAGTTTTGGGACCCAGTGGTTTAATTTTCCTGCACCACTCTATTTTCTTTTTCTTTTTCCTTTTTCTTTCCTTTTCTTTTTCTTTTCTTTCTTTCCTTCCCTCCCTGCTTTTCCCGTGGCTCTCTCTCTCGGTCTCACCATCTCTCCCTTCCTTCTCTGTCCGCGGCACCAAGCGACGGCGGCGGCTGGGCAAACCACCGTCGTCGACGTAGCGCCAGCGAGGGAGGCCGTCCGATCCTCCATCTTCCCCGTTCCTTGCGTCTTCTTGATCCTTGGTCTGTGCGAGTTCGAGGCAAGATTGAAGGGGGGATTGTGGTGGTTTTGGCCGGCGATCTTGGGGGTGTTTCATGGCGTCTCAGGCGAGATTTCCGGCGGCCCTGGGGAGCTTAGTAATATGGGGTAATTTCCCTTTGATTCCTACCTCTCTTTGTTCTTTAATTTCAATAGAAAATCCTAGGGTTTGTTTGATTCTCCGAATTTCTGGCTTGATTGGGGCAATTGCCTTGTGCTACATGTTTATTTAGACTAATTGATTATTGTGATGTGGTTAATTTGGTTTAATTTGGCCCTATGTGAGATTTTACTTGCTTAAAATTGAATTAAGCTAAGTTTACGACAAGAAATCCTTTGAATTTGGGCTTTTGAACTTGATTTATGGATTCTAGAGGGTTATTGGAGTTAAACGATAATGTTGGTTGGGGTTATTGAGTTGATTTAGAATTTTGTTGAAAATTGGGATTTTTAGGTGTTTTAGGGGCAGTAGAGTGTTGCTTTTGGGAATGTTAAACATGGAAGATGAGTGGGATGAATTAAATGTGAATATTTGACTATGTTTGAAGTAGATTTAATGAAGAATTTTGTTGTAGAAAGAATTATGGAAGAAATTAAGTAATTGTAGGGAGTTATGAGGCAAGAAGGAAAGATTAGTGTTTCTGGGGAAATAATGATGTTTTGGAGTGAATTGATTGCCCTAATATGTTTATTGAAGTTATGGTGATGGTAATTGGTTTAATTTGGTTAGATAGCGTTGGGTAAGAAGGATATGATGTTTAAGGGAGGACTAGATTGTTTTAATATATTATGTTGTTTATGAAAGAAGATGATTTAAAGAAATTATGTGGGGAAGTGGGCATTTGTTTGAAGGTTATTTAGAGAGAATTTGGATTATAAGGAGTATGGGGTGAATTGGATATTCTAAAATGTTTATTGTTGTTAGTAAGAGATTATAGATTGATGAAATTGAAATAGATTTGGTAATTTCAATGAGAAAATTGGTTTAGGGGTGATTTTGGGAAATTGTATGTATTGAATGATGAAGGAAAGGCGGTTGGGAAATTTTGATAGAGTATTATGGACTCAAAATAATTGTAGTTAATTATTGTTGTGAATTGATATTAGTGGGTGAACTGTTAAAATTGAGTGAAATTTTGGATGATGAGCTATTTTGGGCTTAAAGGCAAAATAATGGTTCTAATAGGTGTAATGAAAAATTGATGGAAGTCTAATGGAGTCTATGGATTTAAAAAGAATTGTAATAAATTAATTGGATAATGGTAACAAACTTTGCTATCTCTGAAATTATGAGTTGTACTTGTGTGCACATGCTGGAATGATTGGAACCACGAGGTTTCCACATTACCATGTTCTATTAGATGAGATTGGTTGCTCTGCGGATGAGCTACATGAATTGATATATCCTCTGTCATACGTGTATCAGCGGAACACAACTGTCATATCGTTGGGCGTAGATTGGTTGAACTGAACTGGAAGATCGCATGTTACGGTATAATTATTGTTTTTGGGCCAGTTCAGGTAACCACTCTTATCTCACTACCTGATTGTGTGTGATGTTAGTTGGGATTTTCTCAAAATCCCTTTTTACATATGTTTATGTCCACTGGTACACAAGTTGAAATTTTAAATGCTATGTTTATATGAAAAAGCCTATTGAGTACCTTTGAAATCCCTTTTACTTTCATATGAAAAAAAAAATGTCTTGTGGAATATTACTAGTAAACTGGCAAAATTTGTGATTTGGACATAATTGAAACTGGAATATTTTTATACATTGGATTTGAAACTGTAGCATGATGCATATTGGTGAAAATACTGGATAGGCCAAGTGCCTGATTGTTGGTATTGCATACATGTGTATTGTTGTGTTAGTTTAGCATCGATGCACTGGATTCTATTGCCATCACGTGATGAGGTACCCTGTTGGCCCACAGGGACTAATTATATTCTTGGTGTACTGGGTATGGGTAGCCCCCATCGAGTATTACCTTTCGGTGTGCTGGGTATGGGTAGCCCCCATCGAGCATTACCCCCGTTGTGGTGCTGGGTATGGGTAGCCCCCATCGAGTTCCACTTCTCCATGGTTCTGGGTACGGGTTGAGATCCCCGTCGAGTTCCACTTTGGTCCACCTAATTGTAGGGGACAACCTAACGTTTCGCAGGGCGAACGTTATGGATGATTGTGTAAAATATATTTTGAACTGCTTTTATAAAATGTTATCCCTTGAGTTTGTAAAAGATTTTTAGTTACGAAGTTCTGCATGATTGTCTGGATGTATTTTTGATGATATGGTGGTATATATATATTATTTGTGGTTTAAATATTTTTATGTGGTACTCTTTAGGCGCTCTGCTAACCCACTCACACTCTTGTATTGAGTTGAGTTGTGGTTACTGAGACATGTTTGTCTCACCCCGTGGTTATTTACATTTTTGCAGGTGATCATGTACAGACCAGGGCGAAGGAAAAGGGAATGGGGCCCATCGGTTCACTTGGAACCGGTGAGTTGGCCAGTAAAGTTATTTTGGAACTGTATATTGCCATATTTATAGGCTTGCATACGCTTCCGTGCATTTATTTTTCCGAATACCTGCGTACGCTGGATGACTGTATTTAGTTTTAATTGTATTAATGCTTGATTAATGCGAAGTTAGGATTATAGGTGTATTTCTAATAACCATGTTAGAAGGCTTCTTATCTAACATGGTTAAACCATTTATTAACTGTTGATTAGATAAATTTTTACTAACTATGTTAGGAGATTTCTTTTCTAACATAGTTAGGGTAAATTATCCATGATAGTATAATTGTTAGAATATGTGCTCGCTTTTTCTATCATGGATGATCATTCGAATTGTTAGGCAAATTTTTTTCTAACTATGATAGGGTTATTGTTGTAATCGCACGAAAATCTTTTTCCTATCATAGTTAGTGTTGTTAATTATGATTACGATTGATAGAGATCGTTTATTTGAGTTTAAATATCGATTAGTAGGAAGGATATGACAGTAACGGCTATAAACGGTCTCCAGCGGGCAAAAATCTAAGAGAAGACTATAAAGGCATTTGGTGCCCATGTTCAAAGGTAGAGACAGAAATGGCTACACTTGAACGTATTCATTCTTAGCATTCTAGCTACACTTGAACGTATTCATTCTTAGCATTCTAAGCTTTACCTTCTCTCAGATCAATAAGATATTACATACTTCAGTGTGTAACATTATCAGTTCATTGAGTGAACGAGAAATACTCTGTATTCCATATAAAGTAAGATTTCTCTTAAAATAGGGGGATCTTAAGAGATGGTGTAATCTTACAAGGTGCAAAGGGGAGTGGTTCTCAAGTGCTCAGTTTAAACTTGAGGGAGTAAAGGCTTCACAAGTGCCCGGCTAAACTTGTGGGATTGTAAAGGTTTCTCTTGTGCCTGATTTAAACAAGAAGGTAGTGGATTGGAAATCCCAGGTGGAACCTGGGGACTGGATGTAGGTCAAAGAAATAGATCGAACTAGGATAAATCTCTATTTGCATCTCCTCTTCCCTTAACTCTCATATTTCCAGCATAACTAATTTACACAATTGATTAAGCATTTCATGTTTCATGATGTTTTCATTGAATAGTTAAAAAGATCTTAAAGAGATTTACTAATTACTTTAGCTGTGATTTTGAAAAGGAAAGATTTCTCAGTTTTTATTCTATCACCCAATTCACCCCCTCTTGGGTGACAGCCAGTACTTACAACCTTTTGTAAGATTTGCGAATCACTTGAATATCTCACCGATTTCTTCTTCAATCCTATACATCCCTTTGAATCTATAAGATTTATGATTTTTCTCCCTTTCAGATTCCTCAAGCTTCTCCTTTCCTCTTCTTTGTTTTGAGTTTTGACATCCCCAAAAATTTTCAGGCGAGGAATTGGAAATTTTTCCCTTGAAATCTTCCTTTTTTGGGGCTAAAATTGCATCATTTTTATCTCAAACCCAGTGACAAACACATACATATTTATTTTAATATAAACATATTTGATCAATTTAATTTGTCTTTCCTACTGAAACTCATTGAACATAATTTATTTTTAAAAATATGATGTGGAAAAAAAATTTGTCTCACCATAATTTGGTCAACAAATTGTTGACTGTTAAGTTTGTTGACAGAGGGGCAACATTGTCCCATTTTTTAAACTTCCAGGGCAACATTGCCCTTTAGAAAACTTCCAGACACCTATAGCTTCTCTGAGAAAACTTCCGGAGTAAAAATGACCTTTAACCCTAAATATGAAACTTATTTATAATTTTTCTCAACTTCTCTCCAAATAATCTCCATTGATACTTCCTCAATTATGGTATTTCAGTTATCCAGTCATTTTAATATAACTAAGGGAGTATAATAATGAATAGAATCAAATTACCGTGACTAAGCCCTTCATGTGAACCCTGTTAATTTTGACATCAGAGCTTGGATCCTCCGCAATATCGAGCAAAATGTCAAGAAAGTCCCTATCAAGGTTGTCAAATTCGTGAGTTCAAGTAGACTTGTGAGAGGAATATAAACTCAGATCGTAAACTTGTAAGAGTTTATCTTTAGTAATATATAATTAAATAATTAAAATATAAAAACAAAAACATATTAAAACATAAAACGAGAAGTACAGTGAGCTACAAAGTAGACCCTAAGTCTATACAGTCAATCAAAAGCAAAAATGCAACTAGTTGTTTGTACTACGCTCTACAGTTTGAAATTTTTTATTGTTTATGCCTATCAAGTTTCACCTTTTTGTGCCTTTGTTGCCACACGTGAAATGGTTTGGTGAAGAAGTCAGGCTTGTTTGACAGATGCAGAATTTTCACATTGTACATAGTGTCTCACAAAAAAAGAAAGAAAAAAGAATAGACCTCAACTTTTTTTTGAACAAAAAATAGACCTCAATTTTAAAGTTCAAACTACAATGTCCATTGGTAATTAGCTGGCAGCTTGGCATCCGCAATGAAATTGAGTACGTACTGCTCTATTTTTTATCGAAAAAAACCCAAGCCTTGCCTGATGAGTGATACCTCGAAGGTCGAGAAAAGGAAGAAGAGTGATGTCTAATACCCAATATACACAAGGCACAATTTTGTAAGGGTAAAAATGACCCTGTACTTATGTCCAAGGTGCATCTGACACCTTGTACTTTTTTTTGCTCAAAATTGTCCATCAACTTCCAAATTCCGGTCAATAATGACTCTTCCGTCAAACTGGCCCAACGGACGTTTCAAATTTGGGTCAATAATGACTCTTCAGTCAAACTGACCCAACGGATGTTTCATATTTAGGTCAATAATAACTCCTCCGTCAAACTGGACCAAAAAAATTAGATTCCTATGAAATTCCTGTGTGGGACCTACTCATAAAAAAGTAACAGAAATTGGGCTAGTTTGACGGAGGATCCATTATTGGCCCGAATTTGAAACGTTCGTTGGGTTAGTTTGAGGGAGGAGTTATTATTGGCCTAAATTTAAAACGTCTATTGGACCAGTTTGGTGGAAAAATCATTATTGACCCGAATTTGAAATTTGATGAGCAATTTTTAGCAAAAAAAAAGTATAAGGTGCCAGATGCACCTTAGACATAAGTACATGGTTATTTTTGACCATTTACCCTTTTTTCAATTGGCTTTTGTGAGTCTTCTTCTCTCATCCAAGTAGTCTTCTTCCTCTGTTCTTCTTCTTCCTTACTTCTCTCAGCTTTCAATGGTGCCACCGTGCAAGAACAGGTGCAGATCTAGGTGACGGCGAGTCAAGAAAAAAAGCAAAGGCCTGAACTTTAGGTTGTCTCTCGAATAAGTAATATTTATTTTTTAAAACATTTTTAGTTTCTGTTTTCTATTTTTTTTATGAACTTTAGATTTCTTCTTCTCAGATCTCTGACTTGGTAAACTCGGTCTCCAAACGGCAACTTTAACGATTTTCACTGAGTCAAAAATGAGTTTGACCGATTTTATGCCTTGAACGATTCTATGAGTGAGTTAACTCGATTTTTATAGCTGAGAACGTGAATTCGGTGAACTCAAGGAGTTGACTCGCGAGTTTAACAACTTTGGTCCCTATCACCGTATGGTCATTATGATCTTGTTTGGCAAGAGAAGTTGCATGAATTTTCCTAGCTAGTTCTTGCTTGATAATAATCTTTTCCGCTATACTATCAAACCTGTGAAACAAAATCTTAATTCTCTTCCCAAACCTTTGCACATCAAACTTCTTTAACATACTCCTTCTAAATGTAGAACAAAATGAAGACATTATAGAATACTATAAAACACATAATTAATTTTTTGCACTTTCAATATTTTAATCGATATATATATCTTGCAGTGTATCTTTGATGGTTCCAATAATTTCAATAACCGATTTCTATAATTAATCTATATCTATATACTTCTTGAAAACTTCTAACAGCAATATCATTGGTCCACATGTACACTGATGTCATCTTCCCTAAACTCTGAAATTGGTCAACAATTATTAATTCTTAATTCATATGTATATTATTATCAATTGTGGTATTTGTATGTATGATCAATAAATTTCATTAATTCTTAATGATTGATTCCACAATTATAGCAACAATATATTACCATGAGTTTTGTTTTATTGAATTATATATATATATGGTAGATTCAAAAGCATATGCTTAAGTTTTTTTTTTGCGTAAAATATTGGTGATTGTTTTTAAATTATTAGTTTTTTTTTGCGTAAAATAGTGGTGGTTGTTTTTAAATTATTAGTAATAGTAATGAATTTATTGTTGTCAATAGGGAATTCCATTACCTACATACATATAAAAAAATAGAATTTAGCTCATAAATTCTTAATTCTTAATGATCGATTCCACAATTATAGCAACAATATATTACCATGAGATGTGTTTCATTGAATATTATATATATGTGTGTGTGTGTGTGTATTTATGGCAGATTCAAAAGCATATACCTAAGTTTTTTTGTGTGCTTAAAATAGCGGTGATTGTTTTTAAATTATTAGTAATGAATTTATTGTTGTTAATAGGGAACTTTATTAGAAAATTTGACTATCTGAAAAAAGAAAATTGTCACTACATATTAGCAATCTTCCATAAATTCTGCAATTGGTCAACAATTATTAATTCTTAACTGTCACAACATATTAGCAATTTTCTTTAAACTCTGCAATTGGTCAACAATTATTAATTCTCAAATCATATGTATATTATTATCAATTGTGGTATTTGTATGTATGATCAAGAAATTTGATTCCAAAATTATAGCAACAATATATTACCATGATTTTTGTTTTATTGAATTATATATATATATTTATGGCAGATTCAAAAGTATACGCTTAAGTTTTTTTTTTGCGTAAAATTGTGGTGCTTTTTTTTTAAATTTATTAGTATTTTTTCTGCGTAAATTAGTGGTGATTGTTTTTAAATAATTAGTAATAGTAATAAATTTATTGTTGTTAATAAGAATCCCATTACCTACATACGTATAAAAAAATAATAGCATTTAGCTTATAAATTTTTAACTCTTAATGATTGATTCCACAATTATAGCAACAATATATTACCATGAGTTTTGTTTTTATTGAATTATATATATGTATGTATATATTTATGGCAGATTCAAAAGCATATGCTTAAGTTTTTTTTTTCATAAAATATTGGTGATTATTTTTAAATTATTAGTAATAGTAATGAATTTATTGTAGTTTATTTGGATGCATATGGACAACTAAATACATAAAATAACCATTCGATATTATTTTATGCAGGGAGACATCACCCTACTCAACTCGAGCATCATCTACAAAAAAAAAACCACTTACCTTCAATGATTTTTGTGTGTGTGTTTTCCATGCCTTTACTTGATGAGAACTTTTTTCCTTTCTGGTTGACACTAAGTTGTTGTCGCATACTCTAACAACTTTTACAGTCTCCCTTACCTAATAAGTATAATGGATTCCAACAAGAAAAATTATTTTGGTAGCATTATAGTTTTGTTCGTTGCAAACAGAGAACAATTTCTCTCTTTTTTTGTAATTCAATTTTGGGATAACACGATCCATGCATCGCACGGGAGGATATCACTAGTTGGAATATATATTTACTATCGCTGTTAAGTGGTAGGGAGAAAGATGCATAAAGACTTTAGAAATTAATAAATCCCAGAAATGTGCATCCAGTTTCAGTAATAACACAGAAGGGCCAATGTTCCAAAATTGGGGTTTGAGTGCGAAGGAAAAGATTAAAACATCCCCTAACACATTTTTAAGGCATTTCCAAAATTTCATCATGTTTTAGGTTTCATCAATTTTTGTTTACAAAGTAACAAATGTACACTTTCGGATCCTTCACATGTATTGTGTCAAGTCATCATCAAATTTTCATTAGGTTTTACCAGCTTTTGCTTGGCAATTAATAAATCCACACTTTCAGATCATTTATAGGCTTTTTGTTAAGACATTCCTAAAATTTCATTAGGTTTTAACAACTTTTGTTTATAAAAAACAAATCCACACTTTCAAGTCATTTATAAGTTTTGTTAAGATGTTCTCAAAATTTCATTAGATTTTACAAACTTCAGTTTACCATGAAACAAATATGCACTTTCATGTCATTCACAGTTTTGTTAAGGCATTCCTTTATTTTATTTTTTACGTTTTACCAACTTTTATTTACTAAATAACAAATTCGCAACTTTACAACATTCATAGGTTTTGCTAAGGCATTCCCATTCATTAGAATTTAGATTAGTTTTAGAGAAATGAAGGAAGCTAAATAAACTAGGAAAAATTGCACTTAGGTCCCAAAGAATACAAATTAATACAACAAGGTCCATTGAAATATCAAAATTACTAATATATACTAATAGACTTGAGGGTCATGTAATACAATTGTGAAATTTTCTCTTTACACTTACTGATAGATAAAGAAGGTCATTGACAATTAGAAGTATCTTGATTAACATGTTAAGATGCTTTGATTGACAGCAGCAGCATCTTTATTAACAACCAATATCAACATACTTGACACACTTATTTTTGACAAATAAAGTAAACTACATTAACATTTATTATAACTTGCATTAGTAGCTAATTAATTAGGGTAAATTGATAATTTCACAATTGCATTATGTACTCACAGGTCCTGAGGTCCCAAGAGACCTGTTAATAATTTTGAGATTTCAAGAGATCTAATTGTATTAATTTGTCTTTTTTTTCAACCTGAATGCAGTTTTTTCCAATAAATCACTTAATGATAACATGAATTATATGTCATTGGATTATATATTAGTTTATAATGTAAGTAAATTAGTTTAAAAAAATTATAATTATAAAAACCTTAAAGTGGATTACTTTGTTTGCTTAATATTCTCAAATAAGTCAATTTAATCTCATACTAAGGATTATATGGAGTATTAGGGGATTTTATGATGATTATTGGATATATGGAATTTGAATAAAAATGGGCTCAATTGTCTTATGATATGATTTCTCTTAAATTAGTCTAGACAAAGGTATTCATTTGTTTTGATTATTTCAGGAAAACTGAGGACAACGTAACTAAAGTCTAAAGGCCCTAGACAAGACATTGCCGCAGATGATGATGAGCTGGAGGAACATCGGCTGTGGAACGCGATGAAGCAAAGATGCATCATAAAAAACATACTCACTCCTTCATTATTGATAAGTTCCTAAAATTTGAATTATGTGGTCCCTTTCTATAAGATTTTGTTTATGTTTCTCACACTAATAATTACATTTTCCTCATTTTACTCTATTTTTTATTTCACATATTACGTTCTTTTTCATAACTTATATCATTGTCACTCTCTCATTTCTCCATTTATAACTGAGTATACTTTTGAAAAAGCATAGCATATTTCTTGCACAATTATTATTTTTAATCAATCTGAACTAATTGTTTAGAATACCGCAATTAGGTTATTTAGACTTCATATATATATATATATATATATATATATATATATATATGTAGGGACAAACAGAGGATGACTTATTTTTTTCTAATTTCATACAAGACACAAAATTCTCTTACAAACATAGCATTCTAAATTATGAAATACACCATAAGTCTTCGTTACAACACGATCCGTGTACTTAATTGAGGGTATGCCCCATTCCCAAGCATGTAGTATACCAAATGGGTTGTTTATTTTCTCCCTCTACTATATCGTAAGTTTCTCTTTAAAAAAGAAAACTCAAACCAAGTTGAGTGGGCCACATATGGGCCTTGTTATGGGAACACATACTAGTTCGTGGACCCGTGGAACAGTCAAGCCTGGGCCCTCAGCCATATCAACTTGATCAACCTTCTTGCCATGTGGGCCCATGGGCTGGAAATCAAAGCATTGAATGAGAGCAGCCAACACTGTAGGCATTTGTTGCATGGCTAGATTAACCCCAGCACACATCCTTCTCCCAGTCCCAAATGGCAGATACTGAAAAAATTGTCCCCTCACATCCAAAAGGCCCTCATATGGGACTCCTTCTATTATGGGCTTTAAGAATCGTTCGGGCTTAAAGTCCAATGGGCTTTTCCAGATGTTTGGGTCCCTACCCATGGCCCAAACATTTACTATGAGCACAGCATTCTCTGGGATCACATACTTCTCAATCTTATTCTCTGCGATGCACCTTCTAACAACTAAAGCCACTGGTGGGTGCAAACGCAGCGTTTCTTTGATAATGGCTTGGATGAACGTGAGTTTTGGAGCGTCGGATTCTTCCACCAACCGTCGATTTCCAACCACGTCATCAATCTCCTGGCGAGCTTTTTGTAGTAGCTTTGGGTGGTTAATAAGCTCCGCTAATGCCCATTCTATCCCTGATGCCACAGCACCTGTGGCTGCTGTGAATAAATCCTGAAACACCCATTAAATCTGTATTAGCACAATTATTATTATTATTATTATTATTATTATTATTATTATTATTTTTGAATTGATATCGATTATTTTCGAGGTATAGAACTAAATGATATCTGCCTCTCCCAACCAACCCGGATTGTGTCACCTCCTCAATTGGTTTGTTGGTGGATTATTATCATTTAGGGTTAAGCTCTATTTTTGTATCGGAAGTAACCGCAAGAAGAGAGCATTGATTATTCGGAAATAATATGAGGAGCATTTTTTCTTTGGAAATGTCCAACTTGAAGCAAATTTACCCTACCATTTAAAACGTTAACTTTGACCGTTAAATCTTCCTTTTTAACCCACTGATATTGACGTAGTTTTGTCATCGTATACACTTCATTATTTTAAGGTCTATTTTCCCCTTGAAATAACCGCCAAGGAGTGTGTTGCCCCGAAAGTATCTAAATTATAGCAAATTTGTCCGGGCCGTTATTTAATGTTAAATTTGACAGTTGAATGACATGCGGCACTCCATATAATACTCAATAATACATATCATCACACACCTCATCATCACAAGTATTTTAGATTATATCTAGAAAAATTTAAGAAAAATAATAAAAGCATCAGACACTCTATCTCCTCCCCCTCTTCACATAGACTAGCTTAATTATCATCATCTTCCTATCTCACTACTAGAAAAGACAAAAATGGACATTAACCCTTTATTTCATTTATATTATTTCTTAAATAATAAAAATGTCTATTTTGCATAATCCCATAATTTGATTCTCTTCAATAACATTTCACTGTTTAAACGACTTGTGGTGTTGATGTGTGTGATGAAATATATTATTGGATGCAATATGGAGTGCCACATATCATTTAACAGTTAAACTTAACTTTGAATTATGGTTTGGACAAATTTACTATGCTTTGGATACATTCGGGGCAAAAACGCTCCTTGATGGTTACTTTTGGGGCAAAAATAAACCTTAAAATGAAGTGTATATAGTGGTAGAGTCACGTCAGCATTGGTGGGTCAAAAAAAGAGGATTTAAAGGTCAAAGTTAATGTTTTAAATGGTATGGATAAATTTGCTATGATTTGGACACTTCTGAGGTAAAAATGCTCCTTAAATTACTCCGGATGCTCAGTGATCTTTTATTGTTATTTCCAAGGCAAAAATGGACCTTAACCATATAATTTATGAGTACAAAATAGGAAAAAAATCTATTCTAAATATAAAGGTTAGTTGGGGTTGATTTTTCATCCTAATTCCTAAGTACTGTGAGAAAAACGTATCCTTTTCTTTTACCATCATACTTCCCCATTCCCTTTAATGACCATAAAAAAATAAAAACAATTAATTAAATACAAGTTTCTACATATTAATTTATATGAAAAATTTCATACTACAAAAAAGAAAATAAAATAAAAGTATTTGGTATAAAACTAATTGTGGACCATTCAAAATTGATATAATAGTTATTACAAAGGAAAAGAGTGTGATGGTAAAGGAAATAAAAAGAAGTTCATTTATTCTAAATATAAGATCTTTTTTCATTTCATCTAATATATTTATATAATTTTTTCTTCAAACCAATCTGTAAGACTTATGAATTTATATGTATGATCCAACACTATTCAGAAATACCATGTAACATGTATATGTTATAAATAATTTATTAGTTTATTTAGTGTCCCTAATTTCTTCAAAATTACTATATTTTGAAGTTTATCTTTCCTAAATATAATGTCATTTCTTTTATTTTATCTCATATATTTATAGCATTTTTCCTATAAACACATAAGTTGTTTAGAAATTAGAAATAGAACGTAACATGTACGCATATGTTATAAATAAGTAGTTAATTTATATATTTAGTTTGATATATATTCTCTCTGGTTCTTAATATAAGACTTATTTGGGAAATTGATTTTGGCCTTAAATATAAGGTATCTTTCTAATTTTTCACAACCCCTCTCCAAATTATTCTTATTGAAGCTCCTTCAATAATAAATAAGTTATTTTAATTAATTTAATTAACATCTTTAATCTAATTAAATCAGATAAATATGTTTATATTTAGGATGGGAAGGAAGTACTATAATAATGAATGGAATGAAATTACCATGACTAAGCCCTTCATGTGAACCCTGTTAATTTTGACGTCAGAGCTTGGATCCTCAGCAATATCGAGCAAAATGTCAAGAAAGTCCCTATCACCTTCGTGGTCATTATGGCCTTGTTTGGCACGAGAAGTTGCATGAATATTCCTAGCTAGCTCTCTCTTGGTAATAATCTTCTCCACTATACTATCAAACCTCTGAAACAAATTCTCAATTCTCTTCTCAAACCCTTGCACATCAAACTTCTTCAACACTCCCACAAAATCCGCCATGTTAAACTCCCCAAACACTTCCGTCACCTCTCTTATCACTCCTATGGCCTCCTCCGATTCTCCGATCATCATCTTCGATATCACTTTGTTTGTCATCTTATGTAGCTCCTCCGTCACGTTCACCGCCGCCTTTTCCTTCCCAGCGATGACCTTCAAAAGGTTTTGGCACTCTTGGGCACGTAGGCTCCAATATCTTTCTGTTCCTTTAGACCCCACAAGTTCACTCAAAGTTAGCTTCTTTATGAACTTCCAATAAGGTCCATTGGGCGAGAAAGCTAGGGAGGACTCATATGTGAGGCGTTTAATGGCTGTGGTTTCAAGGCGAGAGGTAAATGATGATTCGTTGTCTTGAAGGAACATTTTTGCGTAATGGGGATTTGAGACAACTACCACAGGCACATAGCCCATGTAGAGAGAGAAAAATGGGCCGTATTTGAGGGAGAGACGGTGGAGGGAACGGTGGACGAGGGGGCCAAGGAGGTGTAAGTGGCCTATCACCGGCAGCCGCGGCCACGGACTTGTCGGGAGGAGGCCGTCGCCACTGCCATGGCCCCGGCTTCGCGGGAAGATGACAGCGACGACGATAAAGGTTGAAAGGAAGAGAGTGAGGAGTAGGAGAAGAAGGGACTCCATGGCTGTGGAATATGTACTCTTTTCTTTTTACTATAGTGAAGCTTGGTCGAAGCGTAGTGGACAAAAAAATAGTATTTTTTATTACATGCATACACTCTTCTTCTTCTTTAACGTACTCACACTACACTACATGCATGCATAGGTGCATATATTTATAGCTCTAATACACTGTCATGTAGAAACCTCTAGGTACCAGTTTTGCAGCCACTCTTGACCAATAATCTTCTCACTGCCATAGGAAATTGTAGAAGCTGCCTTTTGTTTCATCCTTTGCTGAAATTTCTATATTAACCATTTAATGTGTGTGCAGCAATCTTTGACTTTCACCTCGCGTGATTTGAATTTTAACAGAGATAAGGTTGAACAAACATGCTGAGGGAGTTGACTATTAGTCAATGCATATCACTAATTTAAACACCTTACGATATTTGTTAGTTCTTCTTTGACAAGGTAATTTCATTGAATAGTTAGGCCATGTTTGAGTTGAATTTTGAGGGGATGGAACTGAGATTAGGATTATGATTGATAATGGGATAGGGACAAGGATTTAGACATTAAAATAATGTTTGATATGGAGTAATATTTGGTGAGAATATTATGGGACATGGATAGACTAATTCGAATTAAGAAGATATCACTTTATCATTGTTACTGCAAACTTGAAACAAAATAGTGGGGGTTAAGCTCCACAAATTCGCCTTTTTATTCAAATTAACAAAACCAAATTTTCTTTTTCTTTGAATTAATTTAGCCTTTGGCCGTGTTAATTTGAATCAAAATATCACTTTACTCACATTAGTTACCCCATGATTTTATTTCAAATTAGCAAGGATAAAGTAGTCTTTTCATTATTGGAATTGATTTAGTCCATGTCTCATGATATTTCAATATAATTTGAAGATCTTAAATGATCTTATCGTGATTTTTTCTCTTCCTTATATAACGGGTGGGTAATTAATAAAAAGCTAGCATGCAACTAGTCTGCAACCCAATGCATTCTTTGTCAATTGTCACCTCTTTGATGTTGCTATACTTTGTTGCTCATTTTCTTCTTATAATCTTATGTTCACATAGTGACATAGATTAAAAAAGAGGAAATTACAAAGGGAAAATGACATAAAAATACATTTTGAATTTTAAAATTCTATATAAGAGATTTTAACAAGTTGAATAATGGTATTAACTAGTTTAGAATAGATATTAATAACTGCATATCACCCCATATCTAGGATTTCAAAATTTAAAAGGTATTTTTTTTATTATTTCCTCAAATTACAATAGGGCGTCAATGAAGATATTTAATTACCGAAAACCACGTCAACAAGTAATTAATATAAAACTTGTTTTTTCACATTGCAATTTGTCATTGTGTACTTCTCTTATTAGACTTTTGAATAATTAAATCTTTCACCCAAAAAGTGTTTGGTCACTGGCCAATTGCATACAAGCTAACAATAACTTCACGCTTCCGACATATGGTTGTCCATGATTGCTATTTGTTAGGGTAGCTTCCGTAAGTTTAGTTTTATTTTTCCTGTCATCCTGTCCTTCGGCTTGAGGCCGGTCAGGGGGGAACTTTCTGATGGGATGAGTCCGACATGGTGATTTTTGGCACGCCTACCAATAGAGAGAAAAGTCAAACCGCATTCAAAGCTTGGACTGAAGGAGGATATGAAGGAAAGCAATGAAACAGTCGATATCCTTCCTTTTGGCTAAAATAATCCATCAATCAACTAAAACTAGTTTCAACTACAAATATATTATAATAGTAACCTAGATCATTCTCTTAAAGAGTAATTTATAGATTTTTCTCTAGGATTAAATTTAGATGAAAAAGGCAATAAAATGATGGACCTAAACTAAAATGTAAATCTAACTCCTAAAAATGAAACTAATTTATATGAATACAAAGGTAATTTTTGGGGGGATTTTTTTATGATGAGAAATTAAAATCCTAAATAAAAAAATAATTAATAACTAATAAAGAAAATGTGAATGGGAATAATTTAGTGATCACATGGAGTTAACTTTCTTAGCCTAAATAAATGAACTAGACTAAGGGGAGATATACAATATTGAAATTAATATACCTAATTAACTATGTATTGCATGGGAAACCCTCACACAACACCTCTTATCCCACTAGAGAACTCATAATGGACTAAGAGTTGGTTAATTAAATCTATTAAAATCAATACAATTTAATTCAAGTAATTGTGGAAATTATATTTTGGAATATATCTAATTAAACAATCAAATAATCTACAATTCAATTAAACAATCAATTGATAAAAACCCAAATTTGCAATAGAATGCACATTGACAATTAAATTAATAATGACAACTCAATTATAAACTTTATTGCAATGCAAGGGTTTTTAAATATGAAATCTAGCAATTAATAAAACACAAATATGATCCAATTATCAATTCAATTCAGAAAATGAATGAATATTTAATCTAGAACTAGATTAATCTCAAAAATTACATTCCAAAATTATTTAAAACTAAATAATCCTAAATGTCAGCGGATTAAAAAGATAAAGGACAAATACTCCTTATAGTCTTTAAGTACAAACCCTATAGGCTCTAACTTCCTCCATATTCCTCCCAAATTGCTTCCCAAATAGCTTACGCTCCCATGTAATTTACTCCTCCAGATTTAATGATAGAAACCATGTACATGATGAAGGTGAATGATCTCCAAGTGGTGGTATGTATGTGTGGGTTTGAGTGTATGTGCGTACAGGGAGAGGGTGTGAAAGACGATGATGTGGCGACTCAAGAGGAAAAGTCAATTGGTGATGGAGATCAATGGAATGGGGTATGGTGATGTAGGTGACGTGATTGGAGAGCTTGCGGATTGTTATTGAGCGTCAGCCCCCTCGTGCAGCGTCCTCAGCTCCTTTTATATAAGTAAGATAGGGAACCTAGGTATAATTTTGGCTCTAACAAAATTATATTAGCCTATTAAAATTTAGTCACTACATTCCCCTTTAATTATTAAAACTTATTATGCACCTTAGGATATTCCAATCTTCTTTCCTAGACTTGCAAGGATTAGATAAAATCGTGATCTTTTCAGACTTAGAAATAATTATTTGATAACAAGATATCTAAACAAAATTATCTATAATTTTTTAAATCAAATATCTCAAAATTAATGAAAATTTATGTTATTTCCTAATATTGGCTAATAATCTAACTATATCCTAATAAATTCAAATTAGCCTCAAATAATCCCAAAATAAAGGAATAAGGTGGGTTAAATATAAAATTATGGATTCATCAACAGTAAACAAGGGAAAAATAACCCCAAAATTCTCCTCTTATTGTGCATCACTCATGGGGTTCAATGGAGTGGCGTATGGAGGCTGCATTATGGAGGATGATGACCTCTTTTACGCTGAAGCCGAAATTTGTTGAAAGTTACCCGAAGAGTCTGAAGAGTATCAAAAAATGAAGGAAATATATCCAAAAGTGCCTATCACACCAGACGAGTTGAATGAGTAGTGTGAGCCTTGGAATTATGCTTTAATTATCACAATACTTGGAAGGCGATTCACAATATATACTCTAAAAAACCTATTGAAGATACAATGTGGCTTTCCTTACTTCAAACTAGTGGATCTCCCAAATAATTATTTTGTGGTTAGATTCACAGAACCAGACCTGTGGAGAGCTCACTACAAAAAAGTCCTCTGCGATGGTCCATGGGTGGTTAGAAAACACAATGTCCTGGTGCAACGATGGTCGCCATGCTTCGATCCATATCAGAACCCCCAAGAAAGGGTTGTTACATGGGTTAAAATCCTAGATGTGCCCATGCATTGCTATAATAGACATTGAATAACAAGAATTTGAGATAGAAGCGGCAGAATTTTAAAGGTAGATATGCACACCTTAACAGATTTCCAAGCGGTAGACTCAAAAGTTGAAAGGGGGAAATGTGTGAAAATATGTGTTGAACTGAACTTACAAAAGAGGTTAATCCCAAGAATCCTAGTAACAGGGTTTGCGTCAATGTAGAGTATGAAGGTTTAGGGTTAATTTGCTTCTCATGTGGCTGAGTTGGACATCGTCGCGAGGCATGCCCTTACCAAAGCAGTACAAGCTCCCAGAAGAGAGAATCATAGAATCAGCCACCAGCCTAATCAGCCCCGGTGACCACTCAGGCCTAGCATCTTAAGTCTCATCTAGCGAAAAAGCAAGAGTCTGGTGAACAATATGGTCCTTGGATGATTAACCAAAGGTCAAAAAATCCTTACAACCTAGGACGACTAGAGTAGAGGGGTAGCCAGCGAGTTGGTACGGTACCTAGACAAAATCGGAGAAACAGATCACTTTTAAACCAGCAGAATCGATCTTCAGTGTTCGAAGAAGTCGAGGTGGAGGAGAGAAGGGAAGGTAACATTAATTGCAAGACAGAAGTGGAACCTGCCAATGGTGATGAGGAGAGCAAGAGTATGATTAGACAAGAAAAGAGGAAATCAGTGCCGAAGAAGCAAGAAGTGAAAGGTGAGGTGAAAGGGTTAGCGGCAAAGTCAAAACCCCCAAAAGGGTTGAGTACAAGATAGTAGGGAAGGAGAACATAAAACCCTCTTGCAGACCCCTAAACATGGGCAATCTAGACCTCTTTAAGCTCAATATGCCTAGCGCAACCCAACCTTTTGGAAAAGGCCAAGTCACGTCAATTCTTATATTAATCCAGCCCAATGAAGGACCACTCCACCCCAATCTAATGGAGGGCTCTTTCAGTGAAATTGTTGGAATGGACCAGTCTCGTGGGCCAGCAAACAAGTAAAAGGGAAAAGAGACCATGTAGTGGTTTATGGCAACATAGAGTCCCACGACTCAGGAGCACAAGTAAATACTCTGGAAATGATGAATGAAAATAAAGCCATTGTCCTGAAAGCACTAATGTACAAACTCATCAATGAAATCCCAGAGTCGACGCTCCCACAAAGCCAACGAACCTACTAATTACAAATGGGAGTGCCAGATTGAAAAAGCACTAGACCTTATGGACTCGGACTTCAATGACGCAGTAGAGTTCATGGATGAACTAGAATCAATGATTTAAGAAACCCTAGGTAAGGAGCTAGTAAAGCTCAGGGAAGATGATATTGATTATAGGGTAAGTCAGCCTACCTATTCTATCATTTTGTTTTCAAATGATTGTGGCATCATGAAACTGTAGGGGTATCGATGGTTGTGCATTCCCCTTAATCATCAAAGATATAGTCTAAAAATACAAGATTGATATCCTTTGCATATTAGAACCAAGAATAAGTAGACTTAAAGCCGATAAAGTCAACAGAAGAATGGGGTTCAATAATTGGATTAAAGTGGAAGCCAAGGGTTTTGTGGGTGGGATTTGGATACTGTGGAATAATGAGGACTTTAATGTTGATTACCTATTCTCAAATACTCAAATTATCCATTGTCAAATTACGAACCGTATGAAGAATGAGAAAAACCTGTTTTCTGTGGTATATGGGGGAAACGACTGAGGTAGGCAAAAGAGAACTCTGGAATGCTATTCTTGGACTAGTTGCTGTATCATCTGAGCCTTGGCTAGTTATGGGGGATTTTAAATCATTCTCTCCCCAAATGACAAACATGGAGGGGTAGAACCATCAACTATAACAATACAGCAATTTTAGGAGTGTGTGGATAACTCGGGCCTCATTGTGCCAAATTTCCAGAGGGATAGATTTACCTAGGAACGGGGCAAATTAAAGGAAAGGCTTGATTGGGTCTTTATAAACTTTCCTTGGATCAACAAATTTCCATCATTCACAGTAAAGCATGACTCAGGTTCAAATCAGACCATAGAGTATTTCTGGTTTCCTCTAACCCCAACCTCCCCTACACTCAGAAACCTCAAAAGTTTTCTTATCAGGCTGCTTGGAACATAAAGGAAAACTTTTGGGAAGTGGTATCTCTAGCTTGGTTTGAAATGGGCTGAGATAAAGGACTGAAATTCTTCCAGTCATCGGCATCGGAATGGAGTAAAAAATCTATAGGAAACTTGATGCAAAAAAGAACAATACCTTATCTGAAGAATTGAAGGCATAGATAAGGCCAGGAAATCTCAAAGAAAGACTGGTCTTTATAAGAGGGTCTATGTGAAGAATACCAAAAAGTGGTAAATCAGGAAGAACTCATGTGGCACCAAAAAACAAGATGTAATTGGCTCCAATGGGGAGACAAGAATTCTTGATATTTGCATGCAACTGTTGTAATTAAAAAGAAAAATCAGAGGATATAAAGTTTACAAAATGATCGAGGCGAATGGATAGAGGACCATGACAGTCTCAAAGCCCTGGTAGCAGACTACTTTATGAAGCTCTACACAAAGGACCCGTCCATCTTTAACTTATCCGAGTGGTGCTCCAACTTTCCAGCCATAGATACACAAGTAATGATGGGCTTATCAAGGAATATGGATAAAGTAGAGATCAAGAATGTTGCTTTCTCTATGGGAGCCTTTAAGGCTTCGGGCCATGATAGAATTCAAGCCCAATTCTTTCAATCCCAATGGTCCATAGTAGGAGAAAAATAATCTGCACATTAATAGAAGAAGCTTTTAATGACCCGAGCAGGCTCAGAGACATAAATCAGACAAGGGTGATGCTGATTCCAAAAGTATATCATCCATCATCCTTGAAGGACTTAAGACCTATCTCTTTATGCAATGTAAGCTTCAAAGTGATGACCAAACTCCTTGCTACGAGACTCAGGCCGATAATGGGCAAACTGATTGGGCAAGAGCAATGCAACTTCATAGAAAATAGATCCAGCTGCAACAATATTATCATTGCTCAAGAAGCCATCTACTCAATGAGGATGAGAGGAAAAAAGAAAGGATATGTGACAGTTAAAGTTTGATATGGAGAAAGCATATGATCGACTTGATTGGGGTTTTGTAGAGGATACTCTAAATCACCTAAAAATTGAGCCCATCTGATTAACCTTATAATGACATGTATTTTCTCAGCATCTATGTTGACTTGTGGAACGATGATGAAAGTCTTACTTTTGAACCATCAAGAGGGGTTCGGCAAGGAGATCCTCTAAGCCCTTATATTTTTGTTCTATGTTTGGAGAGACTTAGCCACTTGATCAAGAAAGAATGCATTGCAAATAGATGGAAGCCCCTCAAGATTAAACAAAGAAGCCATTTTATTTCCTACTTGTTCTTTGTAGATGACCTATTTCTATTTGCGGAGGCAAGTTTGGAACAAATGAAAGAGTTAAAATAAGTTATAAGAAGCTTTTGCAAAGTGTCAAGACACAAAATAAATCTCTCAAAATAAAAAAATGTTCTGCTATAGTAATGTCCATTTCGATAGAGCATCGGAATTAAGTCCAGGAGCCAGGGGTGGGCTTAACGGGCGACCTAGGCAAATATTTAGGAGTACCGATCATCCATTCCAGAATTACAAAAAACACATATGCCCTAATCATTCAAAAGGTGTGGAAGAAGCTATCCTTAGGGAAAATTAGATTTTTAAACATAGCTTACCGCTCCGTGCTAATCAAATCTATCATGTATGCTATGCCTAGCTACCAAATGCAATCTACTCTGCTCCCAGTTGGTGTTGTTAAGGAAATTGAACAGATAGCCCGTAGCTTCCTTTGGTCTCAGGATGCAGAGGCTAGAAAGATGCATCTGGTGGGTTGGGACAGGTCATACTGATGAAAGAGCTTGGAGGCCTTGGTATAAAAGACCTTAGAAGCCAAAAATAAGCCTTCACGATGAAACTATGTTGGGGCCTGATCACAAGGAAAGACTCCCTATGGGTCCAATGTCTCCTATCAAAGTACAACTGTGGCAATAATGATATTCTCATAGTAGTGAAAAAGAGGCATGTATCAGCAACATGAAGATCTATTGTAGAAGTCTAGGATAAGTTTACTGATGGGATTGGAAAGAAGATAAATGGCGGGTTAAATACAAGCTTTTGGTGGGAAAAGTAGTTACCACTTGAACATCCTCTGATTTACTATGCCCAGCCGACTAGAGGTTTTGATTTAACAGACAAGGTGAGATCTCTTGTGAAGGCAAATGGGGAGTAGAATATTGAGAGTTGGAGGAATCTACTACCAACCAGTACAATTAGATTAATTTGCAAAGTGCGTCCCTCGGTCACTCCATACACCAAATAAAGTTTGTTGGAGACCTAGGAAAAATGGGGAGTTCTCAGTCACAACGTCCTATGACTTCATAACCAAACTAACTAACGTGGAAGGATGCAGGCCCTTGAGATACATCTGGAAATGACAGATCCCAGAGAAAACTAAATACTTCATGTGGCAAGCGAACCATGAGAGACTTGTTACCAACTCACTCAGAGCTCAAAGAAACATATCAAACACGGGTGAATGTCCCTTTCAATGCCATAGTGAGGAGAGTGTTATACACACCTTGAGAGACTATGAGAAAGTACGAGACCGATGGAAAAATATTTTATACACTAACCATTTTCCTAGTTTCTTTTCTGGTAATTTGCAGGTTTAGATGCAGTGGAACATAAAATTTCAGCCAGGGCGGGGTACTCTAAAGAACTTCCCATGGACGCATGTTTTCAGCACAGTTTGCTAGGTATTATAGACCAACAGGTGCAAGTTCGTTTTTGAAGGAAAAAGCTCATCTACCGAAGAGCTTATCTAACGTTGTTCCCATTATCTACTCGAATATACGACCAAATAATCACTGAAACACAAAATCTTTAGAGTAGGAAGCAGCACGGAGACCTCCTGGATAGCACTACCTCCTGGCAGCATTCGAATTGATGTAGATGGCTCTGTCACAATGAGTAAAGAGGCAGCTTGTGGTGGAATCTTTCAAGGAAGCAACGGCGAGTGGATCTTGGGCTTTAGCAAAGGACTGGGAATCTATTCAGTGCTGGAGGCCGAGCTAGCAGTTATCAACATGAGCTTATAATTAAGCAAGCAGAGAAACCATCATAATATCATCGTAGCCACTGACTCTCTAGACGCCATCAACTGTCTTATGAGAGATAGCAGCTTAGATCATTCCCTAAGAGACCTCATCTTTGAGACGAGAGACTTGCTCTTTGACGATAGGAACATTCAACTTCACTACATCAACAGGGCAAATAACATGTGTACCGATTTCATGGCCAAGGAAGGACATAAATATCCCCTGAAAACTTTCTTGACAGAGGAAGCGCCTATTGGATGCAGAACTTTCATACTAGACCCTCAAAGAGAAGAGAGATTTGAAGATAGGAATACCGACCTCGGTGTGGATAGCTTTTAGACTGCAAAGTCTAGCTAGCACACTTTTTCTCTATCAAGCTAACGCTTGCCATGTATTCTAAAAAAACAATAACTTCAAGCGAAGATGAATGACGCTTCTCTCTCTAGGAGAGAAGGGAGATATTGTCTCTCTTTTTGGCACTACTCTTAGCGCTTTTTAGGAGTTCTTGTTGACGTTTTCTTCAATTTCATTTGGCTTGCAGTTTTTGCCTTGCTTTGTAATAGTCCTATTGTCTTTTTCATTCCTCTAAATATATGCCTTTCCTCCTCCTTTTTAATCATTGTCTTCTTCTTGCTTCTTTTTTTTCTTTTTCCTTGTTTGAGTTTTCTCTCTCTACTGTTTCTACCCTTGTCTTTCCTTCCTTCCATCCATCCATCCATCCATCCATCGCCTTTCTTCCTTCTCCTTAGCCTTTACCTTGCCTTTCTTCCTCCTTCCCATCACTGCCATAATTTTTCTTCTTTCCACCGCTCGTGTTTTTTTCCACTACCTCTTATCCTTCTTTTTCTTAGTTTATTTTTCCTTTCATCCACCAACTCACTCTTTTGTTGTTTTTTCACCAACTTTTTCTCCATCACCTCATATCATTCTTGTCTAATTTTTTTATTTATGTATTTGGGGGTTTCAAGCTCTCTTTGCCTTTCTTGCACTGTGTTTTTCCGATCTAATTAAGGGGATCTATAGCTTAAATTCTATCTTGGGTTTTCTAACTTTTCTCTTTCCTTTGTTGCTTTTATTTGATAAGGTTTTTGTAATTTTTATGCCTCCTATGGTATATATGTTTGTTCTTTTCACAACCAACTTTACTTTATTATTCTGCATGGGAAGAAATCCAACTTGCTCTTTGGTTCTAGTGCTTTCATCGGAAGTCCCAGTTTCAGATTTTGTTATTCACTAGTGGACATCAACGTCGTGAAGCTATAACATCTTCAGATGCCATGCTCTTTAACGATATTCTTCTCTTGCTACAAAGTTGCTTTGCGCTATTCTGAACTTCAACGTCTGGGATGGTTCAACCTGTGAGCTTTGCTATTGTGATATTTTATTATTATGCTTCCTATGCTTTTATTTTCTTGTACTAAGTTTCAAAATGAGTCCTTATCTACTTGATTAAGGGGATCTTACTTTGTACTCATTTTTAACGAATAAAGTTTTCTTTTATATAAAAAAATCTTTCATCTCAATTGTTCCTAAAACGCATGAATGAAATCTTTAAAAATGTTAACTCTTTAGATTTAAAATATTCAAATTCCATAACATATTTTTGGTTAAAATATAATTTTGGTCCTTTATGTTTGGATAAGGTATCATTTTGCTCCTTTAAATTTGAAAAGTGCACTTTTAATCCTTTTTGACTAACAGTGTTTGTTTCATTTAATGGAAAATACTGACTCAATAGATTTAAAAGGTGATTTATAATTAAATATTGACAAAATATACTTAAGTTTTAATTTTTTTAGCAAAATCATTTTTTTATTTAAAAAGTAGCCATTTTTTATTTACATTTAATTATAGAATCACCTTTTAGACTTATTGAGACACCATTTTCCGTTAGGTGAAATTAACACCGTTAGCAAAATAAGAATTAAAAGTGTACTTTTCAAATTTAGGATCAAAATGATACCTGATGCAGATATAAAAGATCAGAAGTATACTTTAATGTATATTTTTTTTTCTAAACTGAAAATAAAGGAAAATTGGATCTCCTTCCTTGGGAAGCTTTGTTCCCTTTAGATTAGAGGATCATAGGTGTGGGAGAGAACAGAGAAGACCCTTTACAGACTTTCATGGTTTATAGCATTATAAAAGCTAACAATTTTCTATGCAGTCCGCAACCTCTCCAATTAATTTTCCCTTCACTTACTTTTACTTAGTTAAAACTACGATGTTTTATTTAAAAACACAATATACGATAATTAGTTTACCTTTAAAACAAAAAACATTATTTTCGGATTTTTCTTTTGAGCAACACGGAAAATTTGTTAAATCATTGTTTTGTAATAAAATTGACATAATTTTAACTAAATGAAGGTAAGTGAATGAGAAATTAAGTAAAGAGGTTCCGGACCGTTTTCCAAAGGTCATTTTGATTCAAGGTTTTTTAAAGGAAGGGATATAGAGGCGAGGGAAGGATTTTAGATGAAAAATCCTTGTTTGGTTCAAAAATTAGAGAGGAGTTTCTGGCCCTTTCTCCCCTCCAAAAACAAAAATTGTTTTTTTTAACCAAAAAAATAGGGCGTTTTCACTTCAAACCTCTTCACAACTTTTTCGTGCTTCCTCTAGTACGTGGCCGCCACTCCGCCGCCGCCGCCGCTTGTCTCAAGTGAGTGGGTGATTTTTACACACGCTCTCAATTTCGCCATATATCTCGTTAATTGATTGAGAAAATTGTCATATTTGGGTATGTGATTTGCAACCAAAGAAAAAAGGAAAGAAAATATTAAAAAAGAAATCGTTAATTTTGAAACTACATTCCCACATTTTGATGTTAAGGTCTCGTTCGTTGTAATTGACTCTCGTATTCTGAGTCCCATTGTTTTTGTTAATAACTGTTTATATTAAGAGATCTTTTTTAGGGTTTTGGATTTGTATTCCAAAGACTTTTGGTTTTGATTTTTATTTGATGTCTGCACCACTCCGAGATTTATCGCCCAATGATTAGACCGTTAAAAATAGACAAGCATATGTCTGAAAAATCATGCGGAACAATCTATTATTAATCTTCTCCATGAGATGGATAAACAGTTTTTTTCCCTTCATACTTTGATTTCACCCTTTTTTGTTTATTTTTTTATTTTATTTAAACTGAATAATAGGTTGTCCTCAATGTTTTTCATCTTAACCTTTAATCTGTGCCTCTTTGCCTTGCCAATGATGAGAGTTTTGTTATTATGTATCTCATGAGATTTCATGATCACTATACCAACTACTGCCTTCCTTTTGAGGCATTTGATTGCTCTTTTGCCTTAGATATCTATCATGTATAGGCCAAGTTTTTTGTTCTAAAGTACTTATCTCGTTGAAGTTCGATTTTCTTTTCTGCAATTGATTGCCTTCTCGAATTTGAAGTTAGGGTCGTGAGTTTTGATAGCAGGGCTATGTGATGATCATAAGCATTGTTCAAATGACACTTTTGTGGTTATTTCATCTTTTAGTTTTTCACCCCTATCTGATGACCCTTTCAAACTCACGGTATACTTGGTTCTCGTTAATGGGTGCGTGGGTTTTTAATTGATTATATATCAGTATTGAGAGTTAGATTAGGACCAATTTTAAAATTGAGTGTGTGATTATTTCATTGTTTGGCAGTAAGTCTTACAAGTTGTTTAGTCTTATCTCTTTCTGTACTCAGTGCCTGTTTGGATCAGCTTTTAAAACCATGGTTTGAGCTTCAAACCATGGTTTTGAAAAATATTACCCAAACAGAGCAGCTTTTTGATAGAAGTGCTTTTTTCAGCAAAACCATGGTTTGGGTTTTTAAACCATAATTTGGGGAAAATCTATTTTTTTCAACTTTTACGCAAAGTACGAGGTAGAAATATACCATCATTACATATGTCATATTAATCTACCGAAAATGCCCTTATCCTCTCTCTTTCCTAACACATTAAACTGATGTCTTTTTTAATAATTTACACATAGAAAAAGTCATTCTTACAACAATCATCAAAACACTCTCATTTCATCAAAAACCATTTTTTCAGCTTTTGAAAAAAACTGGAAAAAATTCCAAACTATAGTTCTAAAAGCTGCCCCAAACAAGCCCTTACTACCTCCCTCCCTCCCTCCCTCCCTCCCAATTTTGCCATAGATTAGGACTAGCTTGGTTACAATGGAGGCTTGGCTTGTGAAAGAATCAAAATAGCAGCACGCTCCCATTTAAAAGTAATATAAACATATTTTATCAAGTTTAGGAGAAGTAGTATGTTTTTAAATTCAAAAAAATAGAAAATAATTATTTTAATATAAATAAGTTAAACAAAAGAAGAAAAATTGAAATAAAATTATAAGAGTATAATTATCAACTTATAATTTGCTATCTCAAATCCCTTCTTGAACCAAATAAGAAATCAAATCTTCCCTCCCCTCCCCTCCAATCAAACAAACAAAGCTCATAATGAACCTTCCTCTTCCCTCCCTTAGTTGAACCAACAAAGCCTAAATCCCAGCAACAAACAAATCAAGTACCAATTTCATTTTTTAGTCTTTCACCCCTATCTGATGACCCTTTCAAACTCATGGTATACTCGGTTTTTTGTTAATGGGTGCATGGGTTTTTAATTGATTATATATATCATTATTGAGAGCTAGATTAGGACCAATTTTAAAATTAAGTGTGTGATTATTTCATTTTTTGCCAGTAAGCCTTACAAATTATTTAGTCTTATCTCTTTCTGTACTTACAGCCTCCCTCCCTCAATTTTGCCATAGATTAGGACCACCTTGGTTACAATGGGGGCTTGGTTTGTGAAAGAATCACGCCTCCATTTAAAATTAATATAAACATATTTTATCAAGTTTAGACGAAGTAATATGTTTTTAATTTTTAAATTCAAACAAAAGAAAATACTACTAGTAATTATTAGTTTAATATAAATATAAATAAGTTAAACAAAGAAAAAAAACTGAAATAAAATTATAAAAAAATAATTGTCAAATTATAATTTCCTCCGATCTTTAACCAAATAAGAGGACTTTGAATCCCCCTCTTCCCTCCAGCAACAAACAAATCAAGTACCAAGGAAACAAATCATCGAACATTTTAAGTCCAATACTCCATAGATTCTTCAGATGCTTGACGCAGAATTATCTGAAAGGTAAGAAGATTTCTATAATCACACCATGGAATTGCTTTCTGATCTCCAACACTTTTCGAATCTTCTACATGTGTGGAACCCTAACTCTTTTGTGATCCATATCCATTAATTTTTTTTAGGTTCAGGGCGATTGTTCTTGCTATCACCCTCTGAAATGTGTAAAATTCCATATCATTAATCTATTGTAGTGTGTATATTAGCCTACTTAACTCGTTTCACATTCAAAAATGCGAAAGTGTCTTGAGTGTTATGTACGATGCAATTTATCGCTCGTTCCCACCCTGATGTATTTCCCCCCAACCGTAGATGGCTTTGTTTTTTTCTTGCAAGCAGCACCAGTTACTGATCTTATTTAGTACCATTAAAATTTTCGAGTCTTGTTTATTTTTCTCTCTCCTTTGTTTAGTAGTTTTAATCTTTTCAAGAATTCCATTGTTCTTTTTGTTGAGTTTTGTGACGAGGAAAAACATGAACTTTGTTGAGGTCTGTATCTTTCTGCATCTTGGCGAACTCCTCTGTGCATTGGTTTTGGAATTAGCTGAAACAATATGGAAATTTTTAAATTTTAGAAAGTTTGAATTTTGGTGTTGACTCTATAAATGAAAGAGGGGCAAGTTAACTTCATATTTGTGTTTGTGTTAGCTTTGTTAATTTTCTCCTATCTTTCCAAACATGTGTCCATATGAGTTTAAACGGGCACATCATGAAATTAGGGCTGCTTCATATTGTCTCAAGCGGTTGGTTTACTGATTCATTGGATTTTGTAGCATCACCATATGTCTGACAATAATTAGGTTTAGAGGCACTATACTTATGTTTGAAGAATGGTCTTTATTTGCGTCACCTTGGTGTTCCAGTGGCACGAAGGGTGGCCTATGATGCCACCTCTCAAGGGTTCAAATCCATGCCTGCAAGCAATAGCTTGCCAACTTGGATAAAGAAGAAGAATCGTCTTTATTTCAGTGCACATGTGCATAGTTGCAGTTATAAATTTATGTGCCTGGCATCTTTAATTAAAATTTTCCCTCACTGAAGTATGCTGTTTGTGCTGTGTGATTTATGTAAATTGTGTTCATCAGATGTATACTTTTTTGGTCACCATTGCATGATTTTCTACCTTATGTGAAAGTAAAAGAATGAGCTTGATTTTCATGTTGTGTGTGAACAAATTCCTTCTCTCAAATTCAAGTTTTTATGCAGAACAATGGCTGTCGTGCATAAAAGATAAACTAGTTTTGTGTTTTCTTGAAGTGGAAAACTATTGGGTTACTTATGGACATCACATCTAAACCTTCATCAAATCGTCCATGGCTCTGGGTGGTTGAAGCCCTAGCGAGCTGTGCAAAAATAGACAAATCTACTTTACAAGGTATGCATGAGTTGTTGGACAAACTTATTTTGGGTTTTATTCCTATAGAAAAATAATTCATAGCAATTATTATTATTTTTGATTCCATTATCTCTCTTCCAGGCATAATTGATGTAGCCCCTGTAGGGCGCTATGATTTTGGTGATAACACAAGGGAATTGGTTTCTAGGAGATCTTTGGAGGGCTTGTTTTGTTCTGCTGGTGGATTGAACTTTGATGCCTCCTCTAGCCTGGATTCAAGATTTGAGTCTGGCGTTTCAAGAAGTTGTAAAGATATCCTCCATCAAATAGTCTACGAGGTAATTTTGTTCAATTGATGTTTGAAGTGTGGCTGCTTTTATTGCACGTCAGAAACTGGACCAATTTGATTACTCATTTAATTTGTTAGTTCATTGAAGGGTTCAACGATGGGGACTATATTTTAAGTGAGATACATATTCTTTTAATGATTTTGATCAGATACCATTGTCAAGTCCAAGAATGGCTGGAGTAGAGATTTTGAAACGGGATGTATACCCATTTATGACACAAAAAAGAGCCAGCCCCATGAAATTGGAATTGGAGCAGGTGGTAAGAATCATTGTCTAGAGAAAAGAAAATTACTTTCTTTTCCCTCTGTTTCTACCATGAGTCCGTTTTTTTATTTACATTATTTAATCATCCTTTTCCCCTAATTCCTTTTTCTGAGTAGCTGAAAGAATCAGTCATTGAAGGTACTCATCCATGCGCTGATATCTTGAAAGCAAGGAGTGGGTTGACATTTCAGAATCAGGTTTACCGATTGCCTGCAAATGATGGCCAATGCAATGATCTATCTAAAACTGATAATGAGAGTGGCGCGGGAGCTAAGCAGAAACCCACATCGAAAGAACATTCTCACAGTAAGAATTTTTCAATCTCTTAGAGAAATAGGGATTGCTCATTCTACGTGCATGATATGGGATACTTGCATGAGAGGCAGTTTTGTGTAGAAGAATGTGATGATTGCCTAAGAAGTGAAAATGAAAATAAATGTTATCCACCTAGTATTGAGTTCCAGAATGATAAAATTTGCCAAACCACATTTTTTCTTGAAACTAAGAATGATAATGATCATCATATTGTGCCTATTCCAGCAAGTATTGATGATCCAGAAAATGCTCAGCACAAGAGTTTTGAGTCTCAACCTGAACAGGAAATAGGCATTCACCTGAAAGAACCCAATGCTGTATATTTAAATCCCACACGGCAGTCGGTTTCTTGTCATGAAGATATTGTTGATTCTTTCAATGGCCTTGGAGCAGAGCACTCTGAAATGATTGATTTTGCAGCTGAAAGGCATGAGTTATTTAGCTCTTTCTACCTATCTAGTCATGATATTTCTGCAAATACTGAGTGGAGAGGCCAAAATCTTTGTATGAAGTGTAATGAAGGCGGTCAATTACTGGTTTGTAAAACAACGACCTGCCAATTGAAGGTTCATGAAAGCTGCTTGAGTAAGTCTGCTCAATTTGATGGAAAGAGTAACTTTTTGTGCCCATTTTGTGCATATTCATGTGCTGTTTCAGAATATCTTGAAGCAAAGAAGAAGATTTTTGTTGCAAGGGAAGAACTATGTATCTTCCTTGGTGGGGGTATAGAGGATCAGGCAATGGAACTCCTTGAAGTTTATAGAAAAGAAAATAACTCTTCAATAAAGGATAAGGATGAAACTATTCTTGTCAAAGACAATGGAAATGACCAGGTATTAGGAACAGCAAGAGAAGACAATCAAGTACATGTAAATGAGGTCAATAATATTCAGTTTGAAAGAAGTCGGCAGCTGGTAGAGACTCCAACTGCATGTGATAATGTTCCCCCGTTATGCAGAGTAAAGGGAATTGTAAACAATGGGACAGAAACAGATTCAGTTTTAAATGGAGGAGAAGAAACAGGTAACAATCCAAAAAATTTATGTGTTAAAAGAGTTGAGGAAAGCCTAGCAGCGGGGGACCAAGTAACTGCTGGTGGTAGCTTATTTGGTGATGTTCCCTCTGTTAAGCAAAACAACATGGGAGAAGAAAATAAGCAGGAATTGATTGGAGAATATAGCACTGATCGCACGGAATTGCCAGCTTGTGCACATTATAATGAAGAGAACGATTCTGAAGATGGCAGTGACCAGCATATGAATTTTAGATACTCCATGAGATCCCGAAAGTATAAAACACAACGGTAAGATTCAATTCTTATTTTTGCCATTTGATGGCTGCACTTCTTTCCAATTGAGATGCTGATTAGTTCTGCTTATTTGGTAATGTCCTATGCTTTACAAAAGCATGTATTTAAATAGTGACACTATTTTGTTCGAGTCCAGACTAGTTTTTAGACTATTTTGTTTTGTTGAAACTATTTTTCAGGACTTTGAAAGATGGAGTGGTTCGTTCATTTTTATAATCATGTTAATTGGATTGGTTGTTTGTTTGGGTTAAAAATAACTTATGATTGTTTGATATGATTTGCAGCGAGCCACTACTAATCCCTTTATTAAGAAAACGACAAAATGTTCCATGGACAGCTGAGGAGGAAGCCATACTAATGGTATTAATTCTTGCTTTGTATTACTTTATATCTAACGGCTCTAACCTTAGTAACCTAATCTCCTCTTATTTGTTGCTGACTCTCGTTTGGGCTTATTTAATACGTTTCTTCAGTCCATCTTGTCTTTGGATTTGCCTCTCTATTTGCTTGGTTGTGTTTTACTTTGTATGCTTTCTGTATCATGATTTGGGCTTCCCCGGTTTCACTTGTGCTCATTTTCTAGTAGGAAGCCCAATATTACTGTATCATTTTGTTCTGCTTAAATAAATTTGAATATATATATATGTTATAAAAAGTCTTTTATATCTATTTGAATCATATTGTTCGGCTAGAAATTTATGATTTTGAACTTTGTATCCTGTGTGAAGTTAGTAGAATTTTGGACTTCAGATGAGTTCTTCCATTATGATAGTTATAAAAAACCATAATAGAAGATTGAAGAATAGAGAGAAGATAGACATCAGAATTTCATCAACTGTCAAAACTGATTCCTTCTCATAGTAAATGACTATCTACTCAGTTAGTTATAATTATAATCAACTGATTCCCTTCTCAAGTGCTTGCATATAAGCAGTAACACGGGCAAGCCGTGCTGCGTGCTGTGCTGTCCGGCTTGCTAAAGGGATGTTTGAGAACACCCTAAAAAATCACTTTTGTATTTTATGGGACAAAAGTTTTCTCATACATTTACCTTGTACAGTGCAAAATCACTAAAAATAAGCTAAATCCAAACATCAATTAAATATTCGGTTTTGTGCAGGAAGGAGTGCGGAAGTTTGGAGCGAGTGACCAGCAGAGAATGCCGTGGAAGCAGATCTGGGAATTTGGTTCTCATGTTTTTCTAAGTGAACGGAGACCGGTAGATTTGAAAGATAAATGGAAGAATATATGCAAAGCAAAACGGAGATTAAAATGAAAGAGCACATCTTGGCCATACTCTCCTGTAAATATGATAGGTCATGTTTATATGCTCTTCATTACCTATCCTAGTCTGACGATTTTCAGTTGCTGAGTGTTACCAGCATATTTTCGGTCATCTGGGTTGGATTAAACACAAGTTCGGTGAGATAATCTATGTAATTTTGGATGACCTTAATCATAGTTTTTGTTGGTTAGATTCGACTCACCTATTTAACATTGTGATCTTCCATTATGTTCTCCTTGTTTTATTGTTAATATAATTTATTCATTCTTGGTAATGGTAATACAATTTGCTTTATTCAATTGACCAGGTAAATAATATTTTCTAAAGACAGATTCTTTCATTTCTTGGCAGAAGCATGAAGAATTTGGTCATGTTAAGAGAGTTTGCGTTGTTGAACTGATCCAACCATTCTTGCATAATAGCCACTTCTTGCTTTATTATGTTTATACGCCAGGTGGATTTTAAAATATTCAATTGTAAACATAGAAATCAACGATGGTTTATTTTATTAAAAGAAGAAGAAAGAGAGAAATTGATAAATTTATAAGTTTTAACATTCCAGAAATATTAGTGTAACCACCCCCCCCCCCCCCCCCAAAAAAAAATTGTATATTCTTTTCTCATTACAATTTCATATAATGTGAATCACACCCTTATCAACAGATAATGTAGCTAACACTAAACTCTGCCATACATGTAAAAGAATCAATAATATGATTTCGAGTAATAACCCCAAAAGAAAAAAAAAAAACTCTCAACATTAAAGAGCCGAAAAACAGCAAACAAAGGACCTTTACTCGCTAACTGTTGTTTGGAATAAAATAAAATATTAAAAACACACACACTCACTCACTCCTTATGCCTTCGAAATCTTACTTTGATTAATCCAACTTCTCTTCACCTCAGTGGATCATCAACACCCAACTGATTCAGTCTAAGGTCCACAGTCTTGAGATCACGAAGATGCTGCAATATATCCTGAAGAATGTCCATGCCTTTCTGATCTCCCTCCTCTGTGGACCCCACACAGTTCCTTAGAAAATCGGTGTCACTTTCAAGAGCTTGGAGCTTCTCATAAACATGATCAACTTCTTCAATGGACACTTTCATGGTTGGACTATCCGTGGGACCTCCTGAATTTTCCTCTTGCCACCCACATGTATATAATTCTTCTGTCTCTTCATCTTCATTGACTGCATCTAAAAACGGAAGCAGCCTCTTTGCCAGAGAAGCCATTGGCATTCTTGGAGAGTACTGACATTGTTTATCATCTGAATACACATTATTACTGCACATTTCTTCTTCCTCTGGACTGCTAAAAAAGCAGTTCTGATTCAAGTCATCAAGAAGTTGCTCTTTATCGCCCAAAGTTATGAGCTTTTCTTCTAGTGCTTTGAGCTGGTCTAAGATTGACAATTTCTCTTCCTCAAATTCTGCTAATGAACTATCAAGAGCATTCATGTGCTCCACACAGTCCATTGTCATTTCCTCCAAGCTTGAAACTGTATCCATGGAAGTTGTAGTTGTGTTAATGTTATTGTTATTTTCTTCTTCTTCCTCATCCTCCTCCTCCTCCTTTGGTTCACAGTTCAGATCAAAGGATTGCTCCTCAGTGTCTTCTTCTTCACCCAAAGAAGGAGCAGAAGAGGATTCTTCTCTACTTCTGTCACTTGCATTATTTTTCATTCTTCTCAAGACTCTTAGATTCTCTTTGGCTTCCAAATCCATTACCTTCTGCTTGTACTCTTCCAGCTCCTTCTCGAGCTCTTTCTTTTCTCTCTCTCTTTTTACCATGAGATCATTCAGAAGCTGCAAGGCTTCTTGATCATACTCTGATTGTTCTTCCATCATTCTTTGGTATTGTAATGCTTCCATCTGCATTGCTGCCTTTTCTTCTTGCAGCCTTGTGATCATAGCCATTGTCTGGTTTGCTGCAATTGCCGAGGCACTTCTCTCTTCTTCTAGCTCTTGGTATAGAACACTAAGAGCCTTTCTCTCTGATTTCAGAACTGTTTTTAGCTGTTCAATTGTCGATAATGAATCGCCATTTTCTATCTCACTTCCATCCGCAGAATCTTCTGCAGCCCCAGATTCTGTTTTCTCATAAAGTAACAGTTTCCTGTGCAGGTAATGCAGGCCGTCTACAGAACTTGGAGTTTCAGGAAGTTTGTCTTCTTCTTCTTCCACTACTTCATCTTCCTCTGAGGATTTTGATGGATGATTTTGGCTTGTTTCTTCATGATTTTCCTCAACTAAACTTGGGTCGGCATCCTCATTATCATTTGCACCAGTTTCAACTAGACCTGCATGTTCGTGCTTCAATTACATATATTGGAAACAATCCAAGATTTTTTTTTCCTCTCCTGAAATCTATATGCTTAGCAATAAGAGAAGATATAAGAAAATCATGCGTTAAGTATCATCTTTTGAAGTATTTTTCTAGCACTCACTAACGTAAACTGATTTTTTTGTGCATCTAGCACGCCGAAGTATTTTTTTTTTAACACCTAGTATTCTAAAGTAAATTTTGGCAAATTCAAAATCCTAAAATATTTTTCCGATAGCACACAGTATCCTAAATTTAGGTTACTTATTGCTGCTGAGAAAAATTACACGGAATATTATTTTTGGATACTGAATGTTATGGAAAAATAGGTCAAGGAGCTGATTGCAACTTAACCCAAAAATTAAAAGAAAAGAGTGAGAGTGAGACATACCAAGGTTATTCTGAGCAATGAATTCATCAAAGGCATCAGGAACTTCAGCATCATCGTCACTTGTTAAGAATTGGTCGTCTTCTATGCACTCACAAGAACAAGAAGGTTCTTCAGATTGAGGCAAATTGTCTGTGTGAAAAGGCACTTCTTGTCATCAACGATGTCAAAAATAATAAAATTAAGTAAATTATGGATCTCTAGAAAACAATATAAGTAGTGTACTTTCTTTGTACCTTGTGGATTGTCTGCTTCTTCTGGGGTTGTTTCTATGTTGTCACCACAAGACAAAAACTGAGAGTGACAAATATTATTCTGAGCTATGAATTCATCAAAGGCATTTTGTACTTCAGCATCATCGTCACTTGATGATGAGGATTGCTCTTCTTGGGAGCATTCGAATGCTGATTTTTAATTCATTAAAATAAGTCAGGAAAAAAATTGAGAACAACATAAGGGACAAGAAAGAAAGAAATTTAAGGTTTTATAATTCCTATAAATTAAATAATGTGCTTTCCTCCTACCTTGTTCATCATTATCATCATCTTCTTGCTTTTCCATGGCTGATTCAACATTCTCTCCACCATTTTTTAACTCTTCATCTTCTTCCTCCAAGCTAGCCATGCTTGATTCAGCTTCAATTAATTTCTCAGAGGCTAAAGTTTCGATCTTTTGGTCCTCTTTCTTTACAAGACCCTCTTTTTCTGATTTTTTACTACAAGCCTCGAAATTTGCAGAGGTAAAAGAGTCTATTAACTCCACAGGTATTACACGCTGATCTTTGTCATCATCTACATTGGTTTCAAAATGCATGCTGATGCAATCAAAAGATCTATCTTCCCAAACAGAAGAAGATTCAGAGAAACGATGAAGAAAATTGTGAGATTCACCACTAATCGGATCTGTCTCTGTAAAGATAAGAAGAAGATCATCATCATCATCATCATCATCATCATCTTCTTCTTCTTCTTCTTTCTCATCCGATTTCTCTGCATCCTTTGAAACCGAACTGTTTGAACGATCTTCAGCCACTTCTCTGAGTATAAAACTCTCAACATCAAAAAGTATCTGATGGTCACAATCTCTATCTCCTCCTTCTTCATCTTCCTCATCATCATCATCATCATCTGAAGCTTCCACAATCAAAGTCTCTTTGCTTGTAAAAGTAGTTCTTAAGCTCTTTTCACAGCAAGAGCATCTCTCAGATTTCTCACTAAACCAAGAAACGAAAGCCATGCCTCTAATGGAGACCAAGCAATCCTCACACATACTCTGTGTCTCCGCCATTTTCCCATGGATTGAACAAAAACCCATCTTGGAAATCTCAGCTGCATGAGTTTCACACACATCATCGCTCTGCAAAAAAAACTTGCTTTTACCATTACTCTCCCATGGCTCCAGAACATGATCCAGCCTCGAACAGAGCAGACATGGAGGCTTGAGGCCAACCCATTTGGCAAACTTTGTGATGAGATAACTGAACAGAGAATTCAGAAGAAGAAGAAGTATCAACACCCATTCTAGAACTGCATAAACCAGAGTCACTACCACTGTGTTAGTGTTTCTGTGAAGCAAGGTGGCAAATTTGTTGGCAGCCATTGATGGGGTTTGAGGAAGAGAGAAGGAGAAGAAGGGAAAAAGAATACTTGATTGAAAGAGGAAGAAGAAGAAGGAAGGAGAATTCAAAGAAACGTGCAAGGAATTTTGAGTGATGTTATTAGAGTAATTTTATTTTATTTTTTTGTGTGGGGTTTGTTTTGAGGGCATGCGACAGCATTATAAGAGAGTGTTATAATATGAATACTTTTTGGGAGGGTATGTTGTAAAGTGAATTGTGAGTTCCCATCTGTGTGTTGTAAGTGAATGCATGCACTGGACAAATGATAATGAGATTTCATATGTGTCGTGTTTGGAGCTTTTTCAATTTCAATAGTTGTTGGATTATTTTGACATTTGTCTGTGTACTCAAAATCCTATTTGTAAGACTGAGAAGATTTATTTTAAAATTTTCGGTTCACTTTTATTATTCATTGGTTCTCAATTATAAAGTTTAAAAATGGTTAAATTTTAAGGATGGGTTAATAATGTTTAGTTTTTTCTTCACTGGGGTAAGCTATGTCAGGAGTAAGTTATAAATAGAATAAGAAAAGTAGATGATATTAAAAAAATATTCAATGATAACATTATCTTTCAACAAATTAATCTAATTGTTTATTATAATTGAGATTTAAAAAACTTCTGTTCAAATTATTTTAATATAGATCAAACTAACCGAATTGGGTTTGGCTTTTCTCTTATGCTCTTACCGTCCTCTCTTCCGCTTCTATCATCATCTTTTATTAAAATTTGAAAGGTCTAAATTTAATATTTTAGAAAATTACTATTAAATCACTTGATATTAAATTCAAACTACTAAATTTTAGTTATGATAGTTTAAAACATAAAAAAATACTTGAAATATAATTTTTACAAAACTTTGAATCTAAATCATTCAAATTTCAATCAAATGATAGAGATGGAACAGACAAGGGGAAGAGGATGGCAAGAGCAAAGGAGGAAAGCCATGTCCGAATGAATTATGGCTTTTTTAATAATTTTAAAAATGAGAAATTAAATAAGATTTAAATTAATAATAACTATATTTTTTGCGACTGAAATATTAGTTAACTTTCAACTTTTAATAGTTAAGCCTAATTAACATGGAAGCACATGACTATTGCTTTTGATCCATGAATTTGGATTGGGCCACAGCACGCGCAAGGTGGACCCACCACCATCCATAAAAGAGGGGAATTAGGCCTACATGTACTTTTACTATTAGACAAACGCTCCAACAAACGCCTAACCCTTTGTATGCTTTATAATTATTACTTCATCAATTCTCTAATTATAAACTTTATATTTGTAAATGGATTTATCCCAAAATATAAGTTTTATTTTAGGATTTTCTAATTATTTATTACATTTTCCCAATTTTACCCTTTTTTTATCTTTTTACCATACATTCTCTTTCATTTTTATTATCTCTTATTTGTCATTCTCTTTCACTTTTAATAATAAAGGCAAAGTTGGAAGATAAATTAAATTCTTTACATAATTATTGCTTTTAACTAACTTAAGTAGTTTTCTTGATAAACACAAATTAATTATTTTAAGCTTATAATTAAGGACGGAGGGAGCACTACTTCCTGTTCTTAATATTAGCTCTTGATTTGTGGTACAATTTGCACAACAAGCTAGATTATATATTAAAGAAACGGAAGTGATATGATTTTTTTACACACAAAAGGTTAAGCTAGTTTTATCAAAGGTTAAGATGTACCTCCAAATTCAAAAATGCTTATGTTTACATGTTACCTACTAACAACATAGACAATAGTAGTCAAATTTTAATTTAAAGCTTTATGTGTTATAAGCCAAACCCTTAACTATTGAACCAAACTTTATAAGTACAATCATCATTTACTATTGCAAATAATATAATTATACTCTTCTCAAGTATGCACTTATCTCCTCCTTTAATTATAACCACCAATCCTTTCACAATACTATCAATAGTTGAGCGAATTTGCTGCCAAAATTCCACATTGAGATTGGAGATCTTAACCCAATTGTAATTATGTACTCTCCAACCTTCATGATATCGTCCACGCATTCTCATCTTTTTTAAATCATTAGTTACATGCAATTCTTTAATGACACAGACAGAATAACTAGACTATTTTTAGTTATTGTAACTAAAATACAATTAAATAGAAAACATTCTTTTACTGATTTAAATCTGGACTAAAATATAAGATAAATTTTTATTTTAAAATCAAATTATATATACTCCCTCTAGTCCATTTGCAAATCACCATCTAGAAGAATTTTATAGTTTAAAATGTAAGTTTGCGGTATATTAATGACTTTATTTTTAAAAACAGCCTCATATTTGTTATAATTATATTTATATATACACGTACCGCACACACTTCAGGGGTGAAGATAAAGAATAAAGAAAATTTTAGACAATTTCAATTTCATTGTTGCAACTAAATTTTTTATTTCAGTTAGATAGTTAAAAGTAATTCATATTTAAAATTAATTATATTATTGTCTTAAACCCTGTGTTTTTGCATAAATCCAATAAAAGTTGGGTAGTGTGGCTCTCTATCCATTTTACATTTTATATTAATATTGATTATTTTATCAAAACATTAACAAGACTTTTATAATTTTGTTTTTAGAAAAAGAAGGGAAGGTAATGATGAGGAAGGAAGGATATTTATAATTTAGAGTGGGAGGCATGATGGGGTGGATCAAATGGAAGGGGACTGTGATAGTGATTTGAGGGCTTTTTTCTATGAATAAAGTTTATAAAAACACTGCAATGAGAGGTATCAGGGTCTTCATTTCTTCCTTCATCACCTTTTGCTTTTTTTAGGTCTCTGTTCTACTTTATAGCTTTTTAAAAAGTAAAAGTCCTCATTCCTGCATGTATGCTGCAAACAATTTGCCTAAATTACAGAATCTAATCAAACCTCACCAAACCCTAAAGTCCTAATTAACAGCTTAATTAATGAAATTGAAACATGTTAATCAAGCCAAAGTTAATCAAGCAGGGACGATAATTAGTTTTTAGAACAATGGCTGTCCCACATGCACCTAAAGCCGATTCAACATTTTCCTCTATCTAAGGACACAGTTTGGATATTATTATTGAGCATTGAGTATTCTTTCAGAAGAATCCGAGCTTTCAACTTTACATCGATAAATTAAAAGGATATTTATTTATTATTAGAAATGGAATGAAATTCGACTCTTTGCTTTTTGAGCACCCTCAACTTCTTTACATACGAAAGATATTTAGAAAGAAGTCCGATGAGCACTTAAAGCATTGTGAAATCTCTCTCTCTCTCTCCCTCCCTCCCTCCCTCCCTCCACGTTGTTGTAGCGTAATGGCATAAGAGGTTCTCAATACGTGGAAAAGTTTGATCCCCGTTTGTAACTTTAAACCAATGATACATGTTATTCTAAATAAATTTTTTTAAAATTATTTTGATTGAAAAATCAATTCATATGTGTATCTTACAAAATACTATCTTTAAAATTTAATATAAGATATACTTTACCAACTTTAAAAAAATGGCAAATATGAGCGATAATGTGAGATCTTACATTGAAGATCAAACTCAACTCCCAACTAACATTATGTGCAAGGTAGTACTTCCTCCGTCCCTATATATAAGAGTAAAAAATTTGAATGATTATGTCCTTTTTTATAAGAATCTGACCAAATTTGTCAAAACATTTAATGAGTTTTTTTTCCCTTTTTCCCATCATTACTCTCCCTATTCACATTCTCTTCCATACTCATTTATAACACTATTAACACATTTCTCTCTCTTGTATACTCAATCATAAAAGGGGTAAATTTGAGAAAACAAAATTATTTCATGTCTCTTAACCACTTCCTTAAGGTGCTCGTCGCAAAGATAGGTAGAGGGCGCTCATCTACTCTGGACCGTTCAGATTTAAATCTTGACGGTCCAGATTTAATATTTTTAAGTATGTAATTTTTAAATGAATAATATGTTTTTTGACAAAATGATAGTTAAGATATTATCTTCATTTTAGATTTTGTAACTAAAAAAATAATTGTTTTTTTAAAATCACAAATTTAAAAAAATTAAATCTGGACCGTCCAAATCCAATCTAGACGGTCCAGAGTGGATGAGCGCCCTCTACTTATCTTTGCGACGAGCATTGAAACCAATTCCCTTCCTTAATCTGTGTTACTTTACTTCTTTAGCTCTTATAATAAAGGACAGAGGAGTAGTTGTTAGCATTTAATGTAGACCAAATATCTTATTTTGCGTTCGATTTTAGTTTAAAACCCATTAAATCATACTTTCGATAATGGCAGATAACTAGCGTAAATCCAAACATGCATACCCCTTTATTTTTGTACATTACAGTCAAACTTATTCTAGATGCCAAAGAAGCTAAACAGTGGTGAGCTTACCGATATTTATTATTTCAGTGTCATATCACACACAAAGGCATATCAAAGATACAGAAGAGTTTATTTTCAAAATAAAAAAAAGAAGAAGATACACAAGAGTTAAAATTTAGAGCATCTAGCGTTATTCTTCCACATATAAAAAGATTATTTTTTTAACACAAGCTATATCAGATATGAGAGCATTACGATATAGAACAATCATTTGAAGGGCTGGAACACTGAATCTCCTTAATTCAGGAGAATCCTCGAACACCATTTGTTGTAGATGCCCTCGCCGAAAGCATATTGCAAGCCGTACACAACTAATAACATACTTTTGAGAAAAATAGAGATTCTTAAGCATAATTATGCAAAACGAATACTTAAATAATTTAGGCATCATGGGCCAAAAGGCAACGACATCAATTCTTTCATAGCCCAATGTTATGACTTATGATACTTATTGTAAAGTACAATAACTAAAGTAGAAATATTAAAATGAAGTTATGGCTCTCCCCCAAAAAAGTCGCCTTGGGTGGTACGAGACAATGTTCACATCATCCAAGAGAAAAGGAAAAAAGAAAACAGAAAAAGGAGAGGCAAAATGATGTTTCATATTCACCTTGTTCACAGAAACATATGGTCTAGCATCTTCTAATGATCAAACATTCAGGGATATAAATTACACTATTGCATGAACTTACCCTGCTCAATGAATATACGCTGACAGAGAAACAGTCAGCCAAATTTCTGTATACACAAGAACAGCTTACCCTGCATTATGTAATGCTCTTATATAACCATAAGATATGGCACGTTCCTTACAGCAGCAGCACTCACCATCTTGAGATAAAGTGAGTTCATCCAAATACAAGTTAGATTCCTAGAGTTCAAGGTTTTAAGTATATCTCAGTACTTGGTTTTCCCTTTGGCGTAACCTTTCTCTATTTCCCACTGTATATTCAATTCATAAATAGCTCTGGATGCTGCTGCAGCAATTGCTGGGCTGCTATCTTCTGCCAGCCTCTGGAGAGAAAACCACAGCCATAAATTACACCATATTGGGAGCGGCTAGCTAGCACTATAATTTCCGCAAAAAATATGTCCATATATAATTTTACCTGCAATGCTCCCATGCCTGCGTTGCCTAAAGCCCAGGTGGATGGGGCTTTCGCCAATGCATTTGCTAACGCTTGTCTAAAAACACATGCATCCACAAGGGCACCACATGAGTATTAAAAGGTAGGAAGAACACATCAAAGTAGGTCAAGTTGATAAGATGGTGTTATAACAATATTTTTCTCCAGCATTGATCAACAGAAGCTTGATATGATATATCATCAACTGTTCAAATATTGCACAACTTAGTATCTGGGGAGTTCTACCAGTTGGTAGAATCTAGGGGTTCTGCCAGTAGAATAGCAAATGTACTCATTGGAACAGAAGTATGAAAATATGCTTAAAACAGGGTGCATGTTGCAAATGAGGTGCCAGCTAGGCTTATGCTCATCATGGCATACAGCAATACCATTACTAAAGTACACCTTTAGTTACCCTCTTGCCAAAGGCTTTTATAGCAAAATCGGATTGGTTTAAAAAGAAAACATAATTCTTCACTTCTAACTTGACACGTGTAGCAGATGATGCAAACATAAGTACATAACTCCTCAAACACTAATTCTATAAGAGTAAGCTTACCGTGTACTGACATCAGGAGAACTTGCACACTCTGCTAACAAGGATACACTTTGTTTCCCATCCATTGCATCAAGGTCTATAAGGGCAGTAATCAACAACTCAAGCTGTTTGTGGTAGAATAGTGTAGGTAAATATATTACATCAACACAAACAATAATTAAGACAAAGTGACAAATATATGCATCCAAACCTCTTCAGGATCGGTGTAATCAATTCCATCTGCTTCAGAAAGTGTTGATGCCATACTCCAGTAAGCTTCCTGTCCACTTCAAAATTTTAGGTTGCAATTTTCCGTAGTACATGATTCAAACTGGTTTATATAGGTCACATATAAAAAATAAAATAATTAAGGGAGAAAACCTGAATAGCTGCTGTTTGGTCAGTAGACACATCCATGGGAAAGAAATCAATGGTTTCTGTATTCTTCTTATGTGTTATACAACCTCCCACATTATTTGCTGGTACAGGACTTTTATTTCTTTGTTGATGAAAGTATACCAACACGATCAGAGACAATATATAAAGATGTACAAGTCATGTGAACTCACTTTACTTACAATTTATACATCCGATTCACCATCATGTCATGGATGTTTTTAGCAAACTGCATATTTACATATTAAGTAAAGTTTCTTCCTTTGGAGCTTTAAACCAAAATATATACAGGAGAATCTCATTTAAGATATGCAATGGATCCTTAAACTAAGAAGTATAATGCTTCATAAAGTAAAAAATAAAGAGAAGACTGAAAGTCTTTATTTAATTGTAAACGCTTTTCCAGAAAATATTAGATCACCTCCAAGGCCATCAGGGTATCATCCATTGCACGTTGCTTAGCACGGAAGTCGGCAAGATGCAAGTCAGCCTGAAAGTTAGAGGTTTGTGTTAAGAGAAGTCGTATATTCTCTGGTTGTCGCCTTACATTTCATAAAACAAGTTATTCTTTATGAAGAAAAGTTCTATAATCCTAGCCTACTACCCAAATTTAGATCTATATGAAATTATGGGGCAGGATTACCTACTATAAGGAACTGTGATACGGAAAAAAATATTACTTGCTAATTAAGGCTGATGTGTTATGTGGAGTGGTAAGAGAGGAATGCTACAATTAGAAGAAACATTACACTACCAGAAATGGTAGAGAAAGAATGTAGGTTTATTTATAGAACAGTTTTGTTTGGTCTTTCTTATTTCAAGAGACAGCAAGATATCTGATAACTGTGAATACACATATACTGATTGAGAGATTGGCAACAAGTATTGAGTTATCCAAACTTATTTCAATGCCTCCTTTCTCAAATGATAGGGGAAAAATCCATTTAGTGACACGACAGGTATACAATTATGCAGATATGAGCTGAGAATAACAGATGCACCTTTAAGGCTCCATCACTCCAATGCTCATCAGCAACACTTTTCAGCCTGGAATGCGCTTCATCCTTCAAGATCTGCAGAGCATGTGTAAAAAGGGGAGGAAAAAAAAAAAAGAACAGCATGAAACCTACGACTTTGGCATGACTTTTTTCATCTCCAACTGAAGGTTGAAGATTCTAAGTGATACAGACAGTAGTAAGGTGATGAAAGAGCTTAGCCTTTTCCTTGACTATACGGTCAATTCTCTCAGTATCCTCTCTAGCCCGAGCTACACAGTAAAAAAAGAAAAAGAAAACCTTCTTTAGTAGACAGTAGACACATTAGGGGAAACATGAGGGCATCATATTACCTACAAATAAAATGATCCCCTACACTTTACCCTAAGACCAAAAAGGATTCCCCATAGTTGTGGAGTGAAATGGAGGAAGAGGCCGCTCTCAAGTCTTAATCCCTTGCCCTCCAGAAACGAAAAAGGTAAAAGTTGAGTTGGCATTACCCAAAAATCATTCCAGTAATGGAGTTATTAAGTTTTATTTTAATTCTGATATCCCCACAATGACCCAAAAACAACTACATATAGAACAATATCATAACATCTGAATTGTCAAAGACATGCAAGGATCCATGCAAGGTATGGAAACTTGATGTGGGGCTTACAGAAAACTTAGGCTCCCCAAAATTATAATCCAGCTTTTGAGGTAAGCTCTCTTAAGAGGTTTTTATCATTTGGTATTCCTGTGGTGGGGTTGGGGATTGTTTAAATAATGGAGGCAATAGTAGAAAGTTTTTGAGATATTACTCTCCAAAATAGTCATATCTAGACACACTCCATATATATATATGAACCCACTTGCAGAAGTCAAATATTGGGTGTGCATTTCAACTATTACTACACCAGACAAAAGGATTTTCCCCGTGGGATGAAATACATGATTGGAATCTAAACTAGAACAAATAGCACATGATCAGAACAAGATAAATGAGCTAATAACCATCAAGCTTGAGAAACTTTGTCCCAAGAAAAGCAACATCTTGGCGTGCACAGGCTTCCAAAGTCATCATGCCACTGAGGAAACAAATAATTTCAGTTATATGCAGGTATTAAACATGGAATATTAGTGTTATATTTAAAATAAGATGCATTGATGATTTTAAAATTTAAAATAAGAATAAATCACAATAATATGAAATCCATAGCCATCACGGAAAGAACCAATATCTAGATCAGCATAGACACATTCCATTGCGTAATTCCAAAGCCACAACATGATTGATAAAGAAATTCCTCTTATTGTAGTTCTTAAAGGATACTTCAATGAAAGGCTTTTTTTTCTTCCAGTTCACACTCTAAGGTATTTCAACTAGTACTGGACTTTTGTTGTATAGGTGATTCGAAAATCAATTAAAGTCAAGTAGGACAGTGGAAGTGAATTCCAAATAAAAACATAAACCCACAAAGTTACTGGGAAAATACCATGAGAGCAGGGAGACGTCACTACGAGCCCTTTCATTAATAAAATTGGCATCTTCATTAGCAAATCTACAAGCTCCAGCCAAGCCCTGACCAGAAGGAATGTGGTTACCTTTCTTAGCTTTACCAAGTGAACTGCGTACATGGAGAGGACCTTTGATATATTAGTTTGAATCCAATGGTTATGAGAATTCAATCGATGAAACAACATCATTACAAAAGATGAGATCAGGGCTGGTTTGAAAAACAATAAAAGTGAAGGCAGAATGCAATTGAGAAAAAAACTGCAGATGGTACAAAATTGATTTGGCAGATGAATTGCACATATTCTTCTTACCCAGTAATATCTGCAACATCATCGTAAGTTGTATCACAACTTTTCTCTTCGGTATTATTTAATCTAGATGATTTGCTCAAGAAAAAAGTTTTGTTAGAGATAAATCTAAATGGTTTTCCATATAAGCATGGAAGTCCCTCATTAAATATAGCTGATCCTTCTGTTCGAAGACAACGTCCCATTTCATTTCTAGAAAGTTGTACTCTGTTGATCGTTGATGAGGAAAGATTCTGCTTCTCATGATATCTACAAAGAGTTGTCTGATGAGTCAGAACAGAATTCCTAGGAATGTTGTTTGCAGTAAGTGCCATCTGAAATAAAGAAATGAACGAGATTGGCTTAGCCTTCAATGCACTTCTCAACTCCGAACAGGCAAAACAGCAAAAAAAACAAAAAAAAAAAAGAGAATAATGACATACATTATTCACGGAAGTAGTGGATTCTAAAAGATATGAGCATTACTGTACTTGATGCCATTCAAAAAGATATAATTATGAGGAAAAGAACACAAATTCAGATTGTATAATGAGAATACAATTTCAGGAGCACCAGATAAAATGTAGAAAGAAAGCCATATTTCCTTCAAATAGTGAGCTTCACAACTCTACATTCACAATTTATTAATCATTACTCATATATAATTGGACAGAAGATAACATTTTTCAGGTACTTTATCGTTTCTTAGACCACTTTACATACACTACGGTTTGACAATTAATTATATAAAACTCACTCAACAAATTACATTCCAAAAAATTCAGCATCACACATGGGACATAATAGATTAATACGAAAAATTGATTCCGCAAGAATCACAGCGGTACGACCTGAAAAAATTGTAAAGAAAGAAGAAGGGATTGAAACAAAGGTAATAGTGAATAAGCATAGCGATTTAAGAATGAGAGGTGAATGAAATCAGAATTGGTGGGAAGGTGGGAAAGAATATAGATAGAGAGGAGAGGAAGGCTAGTAGTGTAAGGGCCAACGAGGAAGAAAGAGAGAGGCCATTAGCAATGAGGGGTCGGAGGGAAAGACAGTACTGTCAACTGTGAGAGTTTTTTTTTTTTTTTTTTTTACTAAGGTACTGTGCGAGAGATGAGTATAATGTAAAATGTGGAGTCGTGTGTGTCTGTGTCTGTGTCTGTGTCTATGGGTGTGTTTGGATCCTACTTTTGGATTCTAGAAGCACATCCCCACCGACAAAAGTCATTTTGAAAAAAAATTTATGTTTGGTTTGCCTTATTTTCAGAATGACTTTTGGTCTAAAATGACTTCTGCAACGTGAAAAGTCAGAAGCAAAAAAAAGTTACTTCTGGCTTCTGACTTCTGACTTCTGGTGGATCCCACACCTTTTGTTATGCATTATTTAATAAAGTGAGTAGGAAAGTTAGACTGTTAGACCCCTAAAATTCTCAAATAAGATAATTTCTTTTAATTTAAAATTTTCTTTTTATCTCCAAAAATTTACCATAACAATTTCTAACTATTTTTTCCCACAATATACTCCTTTGAGCTAAAAATATTATTTTCCAAAAAATAAGGGAGAAACTAAGCCTTTAATAAGAATATATGCATATTAGATATGTATTATTTAATGATAATGATGCATTTTTTAGTAATTTTTCATCTAAACGTGCTTTTCAATATAATCATCCAAACATGTTTCCAAAAATCAGATTGAAAAAAAGTCAATTTTATCATCACAAATCCAAACATAAATCACTTCACACAAATGACTTTTATCCAAAAGTCACTTCTAAATAAAGTCATTCTAAAAAAAGTCACTTCTCCAACGGTAATCCAAACACACCCTATGTTGTTGCCTGCATGGCTCTTTTGCCAAATTACACGTGTTATCGATTTTAAGGAAATAGAGAAATACTTACATAGTTACATCCTCTCCCCTATTAACATTTTCAATAATATTAAAAAAGGGTTAAGGGTGATTTTGTCAAAAATTTATCCAGTAACAAATGTTTTTTTTTATAACTAAAATACATATAAACTTTCAAATTAGATCAAAAATGCACATTTACAATTAATTTAGGATAAAAAATACACATGAGATTTTATAAAAATGATCATCCATCACCAAATGCTTCATTTTGGAATATAACTGTAAATGTGACTTTTGATCCAAGTTGAAAGTTTTTGTGTATTTTTAGTCCAAAAAAATATTTGGTGTTGGATAAGTTTTTGACAAAATCACATGTGTATTTTTTACCTTTAACCCTACTAAAAAACAAAATAAAATGTCAGTTGTTTCTTATGAATAATCAGCCAACTAGTCCAAAAAAAAATAATCGGCCAGCTATAATTAAAATTGGTTGAATTGGTTCTGTCCTGATCTTTTAAAGTTCATATGACATGGTACTGGAGGATTATGTAAGTATTTATCTTAATGAAAATACTTATGTGAAGTTTTTTTCTTACAAAAAATACTTATGTGAAGTTTACTCATGTCATTTTGTCAAGTTTTCGGATCATATATGAATACATGTTTTGTTTTGAAATATTGTCATTTAACTTTAAATTGACATGAAATAAATAGGACACATAATATTGAGTGAATAAGAGAAGATGCTTTGAGTGTTTTAGGAAAATACACCATACTAATTAATTTAATTAACATCATCAATTTAATCTAATTAATTAAATAGACCCTATATTTAAGACCGGAAGGGGTATTGTTTTAATTGGATGGATATTTTTTTTATACATGATATCATAGGTAAGGTGATACCACTTGGATAGGTTCTGCCGAGTTCACCCATTCCTGCGTCGAAATGCCACCGGCTTTCCAAAGACAGGGTTGTGCAACATGCTGCAAAATGCCGTTCGTTCATTTTTCATGTGTAGGGGCCATGTCATGTCCAATCACCCTTAAACACTCTCAAATCTTAATAACAAAAATCCCAATTTTTGCTAATTTTTTAAATTTACCTTATTTTTATATACAATAACAAAATTTCACCTCATTAGGTAGCATATATTAGCTTTATTGATTTCATGACACCATTATACTATATCAGTAACTAAATATTTAGATATTAGCCTAAAGATTTTGTTCTATAATATCATTGAGTGTGTTGCCATATTTGTGTGTATATACATCATTAAGCTCTATCTCTTGTGTTAAATGATATTTTAAAAAAATTGTGCATATCATTAGATTATATATCAATTTATAAGTCAAATAAATTTATTTAAAAACTGATAAAGTAAGATATAAAATCAAAAAATGTATTATATTTTGATAAAAAGTCAACATTAACTAACACTTATATGTTCATATTTAGAACTACATGTAGTATGATCCGTATCAACGCATATAAAATACTAAAAATGACAAATTATACTGTATGAATACTGCATTTTATTGAAATTTTGTATTAAATACAATTAATTAAATAGAATTTGTAAATTAAAAAAAATCTGCAACAAGATAAAAGATATATTGCCTTCCTTGTTGGCGGGTAGTTGTGGAAAAGACAAAAGGTAGATCGCATAGGGAGGGATAATTGGCAATCTAATGGGGACCATCTCAAAGGATGGGGATTATTCTTCAATCACGGCACATGCCTGTGTTTTTTCTCTAATTTGTAACTTTTGTATTTTAGGCGCCCATGAGCTCAACTAAGATTTCTACAAATCATTCTGATTAAGATTTTTTTTTCCACAATAAAATTATATTTTGTTATACATTTTCAGATTAAGATTTTGTAAGTTATAACAGTGTATAATGTCGAAATCACTATTGAGTTTATATAAATTTATTGTGAAACTTTTAAAAAATCATAAATAATTGTTCAAAACAGTTTTTTATTAAATTACTCTAAAAATATATATTTTGAGACCTTAACAAATGAATTTTTTTTAATAATATCACATAAAATTTATTTAGAACTTTAATTTTTGAAAATAATTAAGAATCTTTTTTATAAATAAAATAATTATGATTATGATTTTCTTATTTTGAATATAATTACACTTACTTTAAGTTCTTCAATCACATAAAGATTGTGTATTTTATTTGTTCCATATGAATTTATAGTTCAGTAATATACAATACTAGTAACATATAAAATCCCAAAAAGGCAAGATGAAGGAAGGGCTTTACTAATAATCATAATGAATCAAGTAATATAATATGGCTTCCATAACTGATAACTGCATAATCAAGAATACAGCAGCAAAACTACAAACTGCTCAGATGCTTAAATTACAATTTGGAATGGAATCTGCTCTGTGAAGGGAACATATATAGATAAATGTGACCTTCAACTACCAAATTCAGCTCATAAAATCATAACCATATAATAATTCTAGTAGAATCTTAAAAAAAAAAAAAAAACACTATGGTTATTAGTGCATAGAAAAATAAGAAAACGGCCCCATCCATTGTCTCTCTTCATTCTTCAAGGGCATTTTGGTCCTCCTTCCTTGGTCTTCCAGTTGTTGTAGCAAGGGCAAGATTGCTTGTTGCCGTACGTACCTGAAGGCACACACAGGCATTTAGCGCAGCATTTCTGACAGAAGAACATGCAAGGCTTCTTGTGTGAAGTTGCTGAGCATCGGTAGGTACATTTCGGCTTGCAATCTGCATTATACACAGAAAAATTAAGTTAAGCTCGGTTATATGATCTAACGGAGAAATTTCACAATGCGGAACCCTAAATTCGTCAGGAATTCGTGAATAATGTGGTTACATTACCTGAAGGACGAAGATTCGAGCTTCCATAAACCTGTTCAGAAATCGCAGAGAAGAGAAATTTTAGTGGGAGAAGTTAAATTAAAGAACAATCGACGGAGGATAATGCGAGTAATTATGTGAATTGAGTGAGCTACGTACCTGAGTGAATTCAGAGAATGTGATCAGAAGAAGCAGTGAGAGGAGGATGAAGACAGATCTGGAGGTAGTGGCCGCCATTTTTGTACGGAAATTAGTTTCTGGAGGGAAAAGAAAAGGAAAGGAAAGGGCAAGAGAGAGAAGAGAAGAGAGACTTGTACGGTGAAGTGTGTGAAAGAAGAGTGAAGGAAAATGAAGGAATTCAAGAGGCATTTATAGAAACGAGGAGGGAGATGAATGAGGAATGTGTCAATGATTCCTAATCATAATCATAAATTCATGAATCAAATTAATTGTGGGGTATAATAAAATTGATGGTACCATACCAACACATAAATGTTCTAGATTCTCAAGGTGTCGAGTTGGAGTCTTATAGGAAAAGCTTATATTAAGGAAGCTAACCCAAAATTAATCAATTGTTGGGAAACCTGATAATAAGATTTAAAATTGAATAATGATGATGATAAGATTAAGTGGTAAGTTTATGAATAATAATGATTAGATTAAGTGGTAAGTTTGAGCATTGTAGATGATGAATATTTGAATTAGGTAATAAATGGAGATTTATGAATAATGATTATTAGATTAAGTGAAGTTTGAGCATTGTAGATGAATATCTGAATTAGGTAATAAATGGAAATTTATGAATAATGATGATTAGATTAAGTGGTAAGTTTGAGCATTGTAGATGAATACTTGAATTAGTTAATAAATGGTGGAGTATTAATTTTTTTTTTTTTTTTTTTGCCAACGGTGGAGTATTAAATTGATAATGAGCCAAAGGCAAGAAAGAAGCAAGTAGGAAACAAGAAATGATGATGAGAATGGAATTTGCGTGGTTTGAGGCGTGGAAAAGGGAAATGGAAATGATTTGACATTAAAAGAGGACTTGATTCTGTTGCTGTTTTCTTTTTTCTGTCCCTCCACTTCCTCCGCATTTTTCATATCAATATTTAGATAAATTTTGAATAGTTAGAATTTAATATTTTATTTAATTCTACGAATGTTAAATGAAAACTACTAAAATATATGCTCGGTCTTATAAATTTATATCAACTTTTAATTTAGTCATTTAAATTTATAATTAGTCCCTTAATTAGTTATTAACTTATTATTAATATGGTTTGCTTAGTCTCGTTCAAAAGTATGGACTCAAACAATTGATATGAATGCTCTGTAATTAAAACTTGACAAATGATTAGCACTTCTATATTTTAAAATTTAAATAAACATACAAAACAAGTTTTTTTAATTGAAAAAAATCACTATGAATGTAATATTCAATGAAACTTCTAATACAAGAAATGATAGCGCATTGTTGCCCACTTGTTATTGAGATTTTTTGTAATTATATTCCTATCTTACTATTTAACTATGAATCTCGCATATAAATTTTAATTTGTCAGCGCTGTACTTTTAAATTTAAAATTAAAAATAACCCTACTAAAGCTGATCATCATGTTTATTTTAGTTTTATATTATACTAAACTAGTTATAACAATGCTCTATATATACCATCTAATTATACACGCATCATCTAAATTTGCAAAGCAACCGTCTTTCTTTACTAAACAGAAACTTGATTAAGTTTAAAAGTGAAAACCATGTTTTAGCTATCTATGTCTTTTGCTTAAGTTTTGATTTGATAACTATAATCTCTCAATTAAATATTTTAATTTTACTCTGTTAAAATTGTTGGCTCCTGTAACTTTTTTTACCAGCATTGTTAGCTCATAACACATCGAGTGTCAAATTAACATTTTAGTGGAGATGTTGCGTGCAAAATAGTTTTTCCAATTTGAAGTACTAAACACAATATTTTAGCCAATTATAAACATTGAAAATTCCATCCAAGTGAAGGAGGAGGAGGTGGAGAAATGGAGAGAGGGAAGGTGTGAAGTGTGAACACAAGAAAATGCAAAGAAGAGATGAAACTGTGCCACGTGTGAGCGTTAAAGGCGCCGTGTCTGTTGTTTTCAGTTGGTGCGATCGCTTTATTTTCAACTCTCTTCCATGTTAGTGGGGCCCTCTTGTCTTTTTCAGATTTTTCTGTTTCCCCTTTTTTATGTTTTTTTTCCCTCTCTCTTCCTTCGTAATGTAGATCAGCCAAACAAGCCCTACGGGCTTGTTTGGCTGGACTTGTTCCAGCCAAATAAGTCCTTATTTTGATAAAAAATGACTTATTTTCAGAAAATGATTTATGAGTATGTTTATCTCGACTTATAAAAATAAGTAACTTATAACTTATAAGTCAAAATAAGTATAAGTTCTTTTTTTCAACTTATGACTTATGACTTATGACTTATAAGTCACTTTTTTTTGTGGACCCCACAATTCTAACTTATTTTACACATCAAATCACAACTAACCTAAACTAAATCACTTTTTCAAAAGTCCATCCAAACATACATCTCATTACACAATATGACTTATGACTTATAAGTCACTTTTTTTAACAGCCCATCCAAACATAAATCTCATTACACAATCTGACTTATTTTCAGTTTGACTTATCTATAAGTCACTTTTTCAGAAGTCCATCCAAACACACCCGTAGAATTTCATAGCTCTATTTTCTTTATATACCACTTGGTCTTTCAATATTTACCCCACTTTCTAGTACATGTTATATTAAATTTTAAACAACTATTTAGCACGGAATCTTAATCAATAATGCAATATTTACAATTTTTTATAAACCAACCCATTTAAAAAGTCTCATTGTACCCTAGTTAATCCAAATTAAATACAGAGATAGAATGTATATGTATGATTAGAAAGTTAATCTCTTTGCAATGTTTTTTGAGAAAATTGCTCACAAATAATTTCTGGGAGAATTACTTGTCTAATGTTTCCTTTATTTTGTGAAAAGAATGATTATCTTAAAATCAAAACAACTTACCTAGTCTTAAAAGAAGAAACTAAACAACCAATGAAGACAAAAAGCACAAAATAAACTTCAAATATGAAAATTTGAGTTAGAAAACAAGCCATGAGAGTGTCTTGATATAAAGAGAATATATATCTTGATACAAAAAACTACAGTACAAAGTTAGATGTAAAAAAGGCATGCAGCAGTGATGAAGGTCAATACACAATGCAAAGGGTGAGACACTGACGAGCCTTTAGCAATCCACTTGACTGCCAAATCAGCCTCCATAGGAATACATACGCAATGATGGTTCTGATCAAATTCTTAGTCTAATACTACCTTAATTCTAAAAGAATGTTTACTATTTTTTAGAGTAGTAAGTACTTATGTGTATGAAAGCATATGATATTAGATTCATGAACCACTAGCAATTAATTCTCCTAATAGGTATAATTAGGTCAACTTTTCTTATTTTTTCACTCACAAAATTTTAACATAACTGAATAAGACACTGTTTGTGAAAAGTAAGCAATGAATTACCGAGGAGATTAAGCCTCATCGAAGGGCTAGTATCTTAAAACTTGATCAAACAAAATTTAACTCGTTAGAAAATGTGCCCAGACTCTGCCTCAAGCGATTTTGCCTCGATATAAAAACACATGTTCATTAAAAGAAAAGTACTTGCTGAAATTTCTTCTGAACCAATTAACATAGTATATCGGTAGATATATAAAAGGAATTTTTTATTAATTTTTTAAATGAATTATTATCAACATATAAGTATAAAGGAAAATGATAAGAATCACACTATTTATAAATTTTTTTGAACTGAACACTATTTATAAATTGGTATAAGCATATAAGCTACTCTATCTTGTTTTGTTCATAAATATATAGGGCCCACACTAGATAATTATAGAAATGACGTGGCGGTGACCATTATAAAGCGATGAAAACTAAAACTAGTGGAGACCAGCAGGAAGAGAGATGGGAATGAAAGTTTTCCGGTGTCGGAATAGACAAATAGTTGCAGAAAACGACGTCGCTCCAATGAATGTGATTAAGGCCTTGTTTGCTTCACATATTTTAGACGCTGGAAATGGAAAATCCGGCAATTTCGTAGCTCTTCTTGCGTTTGGTTGCCAAAGCATCCGGGAAGTTGATTTCCGGCTCCACCTCAATTTTCTTTAAACGTGGGAGAATAACTTCCCTCCAAAATCAGTGTCTACCTCATTTCCATTGCAGATGGGAAAGCACAAAGGACAACTTTGCCCACATTTGTTCTAGATCTATCGTTGCGTCTCCCCCCCCTCTCAAACAATAGTTGCAATGCCAACTACAATCTGCAAGTTGATGAAGCAGAAGCTATGAAGCATTTTATTGTTGATGACGGCAACTTCGATCTACGTCCCACTGTTGGCGTCGAAAGTGCTCCCATCGCACTCTCATTGAAGATCTGATGCTTGTCGCCATCGCCACTTTAGGTGATGGGTTTCGACAATGGGTTGCCAATATGGAAGGAGAAGGGGAAAAGGGATTTTTTTTTTGGTAAAAAAAAATGGCTCATTTAAAAGCTTTCTGGTCTTGTATCTAATGGCAGAATAAAGATGAAAAAGGTGACGGAAATGAAAAGACGAGGAAGAAGGGTGCAGACTTTGTATCAAATTGGAATTTTGGGGGACAAATTGGAATTAAATCCAAACCATCAAGATCAACCAAGAAAATAAAAGGATTGCCTTTGATAGATTCACGTGAGTTGGGTTTGTTCTAACTTTTTCATTTAAATTTGACTTGAGTTTGCTGCCTTTGTGAAATTGACTAGAGTTTATGATTTTATATCATAAATCTGGGTTCTAGGGAGTATAAATGAGATTCTGCAGAGTTTTATACAAGTAAATTCAAATTTAACTGCTCAAATTTGAATTTGATTCTTTTTTGCTATAATATGTTACGTGAATATAAGTTCCTTTCATAATCTTCTTTTATATTTATATTTATTTATTGTAGTTATTTAAAATATCTGAGAACTACTGGCAAAAAAATATATGAGAAGTAGTTGAAACTTAAGACGTGTATTTAAAAATTTGTTAATGAGAGTTTGTATAAGAGATACTTTTTTTATATATATAAATTGAAGCAGTTGAAACTCAAAGAGAATATATGTGAGAAAATTTTGGGATATACCTAATTAGTTGAAACCACAAAATTCTCACAATTACAGTTAATTTAACTATTTATTTCACTTATTAATTAATTAATTTGTTAGATATGGTTGCACATATCTTCAGTATCTTAGTGATATTTTAAAATATTATGTAGTATTTTTTACTAATTTGATATCAATATTTTTTTAATCAAAATCTATGTGATTCTTGTATTTACTAAAAATATTTTTATTTTTTATGAAAATTAAATTTTTTATTAAAAATAATATTTATTGAAATTTATAGTTAATAAAAATAATTTATTCATTTATTTTTATGATAATATAATTTTAAAATATTTTAAAATTTAATATTAGTGAGTTTAATTAATAAATACTCATTAAGGGCGAAATGGTCATTTGCATAGAATTCTGAGTTTCCTTACTCCATTTTCAACCAACCAAAATATAAAATTTTCCATTCCATTCCCTTTCTGTGCGTACTAAACGTATCGACCTTCCATTTCTTTCCATTACTTTCCTTTCATTTCCATTCCGTCAGAATAATTTTTGTGAACCAAAAGAGCCCTTAAGGGATCACCACAGGAAACTAGGTAATTATGGCATTTAAAATTCCCCTGGCCCACCTAATAGTAAGGACTAAGAAATGTTACTTTATAAATACTCCTCTGGTCCTATTTATACGGCACATCATATTTCATACAGATCAAGGAAAACCTTAAACATCATTTAACTATACCATAGAATTTAATAATTTTCCAATTTTACCCATATTTAATATCCACTACACTACATGAAAATAAAATCAACACATAATAAAGTAAGGATAAAATTGTATATTCACATGAAGAATTCAATGACGTGCCTTATAAAAAGGACCAAATAAAACATTCTCTATACCCTATAAATAAAAACAGAGGATAGGTTGGAGAACAAACCAAATTGGATAGTTGGGCCAATACGAGTCAACCTAGATCCGATTAGAGATTTAGATTGCAATTTAAAAAAGGTCATTTACTGAAGAAATATGATTTTTAAATTATAAATAATATTTGAGTTTTTTAGTTACATTAGAGAACTTCTCTTATTTTAAACTTCATATACATCATACCTGGATCCATAATACTAGCCCCACCGATTCTAAATTAATCATATATTTGTTTAATTTGATTAGATTATGAATGGAAGTTAAGTTAGTCCATGTAATATGTTTATCCTAAGACATCATAATCATTTATGTTATTTCTCCATTCTCTCTCATATTTGATTATTATTATGAGAGTATCAAAATGTGTAATTTTAAGACAAAAAATTGATAAAAATTACAAATAAATCTTATGGATTTTTTTTTAAAAAAATACTATAAACAGTAAAACAAATTACCAATATACTACACACAAAAAAAATTATTTCCCTATATGCTACAGTTGAAGTTGTTCTTCATGTAAACGACTTGAGAATAACAAAGAAGTCGTTCACACGAAGAACGACTTCCATTTCTTGGTAACCATGCATCAATTACCTCTTAATTGAACGCCTAATTTCCTCCAAATATAATATTTTCTACTAAAATTAATTTAACTAAATTAAGAAGATAAATTAACTAATATGAGAAAGATTTTCTCTTAAACCACCCTAATCATACTCCTTAATTTCCTCCATTTTTGTTACTTGATCATTGTCAAGGGAGTACAATGGAAGCAACTCAGGTAGACATTGAAAAAAAATTAATGTCATAATTTTAAGACCGAGATTAATTTTCTCAAAAAGTCTTGTATTAAGGATAAGGGAATAATAGTTACATAAAACACAAATAATGACACATAATTTTGATAAAATGCATATTAGTTGAAATTTAAAATAACATATAAATAAAAACTAATGACCAATAAATGGAAGGTTTAACATATATAGTTCACAAGAAAATGATCCATGTTACTCATTCTTATTTTCTCAAGGCACTACATATTGAAGGATAGCCATTGTTCTAATGCTTTGATTATGGTTGTTTCTTGTGTAGTATTTTTTTAATACATAAAAGAGATTATTCTCAAAATAATTGGGAGTATCATAAGTAGCTAGCAATCACAAACACTTAAACATCCATGTGTAAGTGGTATTTTACCTATGTAATGCTTATTATTAGATTATGATCAGACTGTCCATATCTCTAATATGATCTTCATAGAAAGAAGAAGATTATTCCTTCTAAATTCGTTGCTGAGGCATGTGCTTGCTTAAATGTGTGCGCAAATAGGCAATGCCATAACTAAGGAATATTAGGGCGCTCAAGCCAATTCTTGCTTGAATAAATGAAAAAGGTAGCGTGTAATGAAATATGTTACTAAATGTACAATAATGGTTATCCTTCAATATGTAATGCCTTCCATTTCTTGGTTATTAGTTTTTATTTATATGTTATTTTAAATTTAAACTAATATACACTTTATCAAAATTATGTGCCATTATTTGTGTTTTGTGTAACTATTACTCCCTTGCACTTGATACATACTTTATAAGAAAGTTAATATTGGTTTTAAAATTATATAACATTAATTTTTTTTCAATGTCTTCCCAAGTTGCTTCCATTGTACTCCCTTGACAATGATCAATTAACAAAAATGGAGGAAATTAAGGAATATGATTAGGATGGTTTAAGAGAAATTCTCTTCATATTAGTTAATTTATCTTCTTAATTTAATTAAATTAATTGTAGTAGAAAATATTATATTTGGAGGAAATTCAACGTTCAATTAAGAGGAAATTGATGCACGGTTACCAAGAAATGGAAATCGTTCTCCGCATGAACGATTTCTTTGTTATTCTCAACTCATTCTCCTGAAAAACGACTTCAGGTGTAGCATATAGGAAAATAATTTCTTGTGTGTAGTATATTGGTAATTTGTTTTACTGTTTATAGTATTTTTGTAAAAAAACCAAATCTTACATTTACGTACAAAAGAGACTATTAGATAATCCTATACAAAGAAAAGAATTGATGGGGAAAAAATTCCAGTCAAACTGAAGATTAGATTGGTTTGGAGTAAGAAATTTTATTACTTTTTACCGTGTTTTATTTGGTGATAGAATATATATACTCTTTTGTTCCAAAATATAGAATACGTGTAACTAATTAGATTATATTAAGGATGTTACTTATGTTGATTAATATGGTGTGTTTTTTCTAAAACACGATAATCATCTTCCCTTATTCCCTCCCCATATTTCTCCATATTTGATTATTGTTGTGTGAGCATCAATAGAGTTAATTTGGGAATAAATTGACAAAAATTAGAATTATATCATATATTTAGGGCTAAAATCAATTCATCAAATAGGTCTTTTATTTAGCGCCGGAGAAGTATGTTTTTTCAACAAATTGTTGGTAAATGTTTGAATTTTTTTAAAAAAGTTATGACGAGTTATTTAAAATATACAGTTATCTTTCGTACCTAAACTTATTACTGAATTTCATGGTACGTGCCAATAAATTTTCAGAAAAATTAACATGAAACTCATAAAATGTTAGAAAATTGCTAAAACCCCAGTACAAAAAGTATTGTCCAAGAATTTTTAAGTACTCAATCCCTTCAATGGATGGGCTCATTTTGATTCATCCTTCATCTCAATCTATGTCATATTTTAGTGAATTACATACATGATTTGTAGTGCTAAGGCAATAAGAGATGCGAAAGCTAGGGTTTCGGATATCGGAGGTTCACCACATCAGTAGAGATGTTGATGGAGAAGGAGAAGGATAGGCTAAATCAAAGTAGGAAGAAGGTGAGAAAGGAGGATGCGCAATTCACTGGTGATGTTTTATTGAAGCCTCGAGTGGAGGAATTTATGGAAGAAGAAGTTTTGAAGGTTGGACAAGTTCCGAAGGTTAGGCAAGCATTGTACAAGGAATCGATGATGAAGAATATGCTACCATCATGGAGTGATTTAACTAATAAGAAGATGGAGAGAACTGGAGCAATTGTGACTAGTTTTAAGGATGTGAAGGAGGCTACGAGAAGGACTGCTGTCGATTTTAGAAATCCATTGTGTCCAGATTTTATTCTTGACGATCTGGAGAAGGAAAGACTATTGAAGCCGTTTAAGAGGGCATTGATTGTGAAATTAATGGGAACATCGTCGAACTATGGATTTCTGCAAGAAATTTGTTAAGATCTAGGCAAAGGCTAGTCAGATTTGAGTGTTTGACTTGCCTAATGATTTCTATCTGGTGAAATTTCAGACCTAGGAGGATTATGATAAAGCTCTAATAGGTGATCCATGGGTGGTTGCTGGATGTTATCTTAGTGTTAAGAAAAGAATCGGTCGATCAAGTGGTTGCTTAGGTAGGGTTACCTGATATTCTCACTACCCAGTATGATAAGAAGTTTTTGTTTAATTTTAGAAATGTGATTGGTAAATCAATTAAAGTAGATATCCCTACTGTGAGAAATCATTTAGCTTATGTTAGAAAAGACTCTATCATAGTTAGTAAAGAATAACCTTAAAAGATAAATCTATTATGTTAGAAAAGGACGTACCCAACATGGAAGTTAAAAGCAAATCTTAAAACCAAGTCATTCCCTTCTTTACAAATTCACAAAACACGATATAACACAATAGTGGTAAAACAATTTCCTATCACACACTTTGTAATTTAACCACAACAATAAGCCACAATGTTCCTTACAAATAAAACACCAAGAGGATTTTGAGGCTAATAGCCTACCGAGGAATGCCTCCTGAACACTCAGGGTCACATGCATGTGAAGCAGATTAAAGCATACGATGTCAATCCTAATATCTAAAATAACCATGTGAAATAGTTAGAGTAGATAATAACACTCATAATATCCACAATTAATCAATTGCTGGAAAATGACCGGTCCTAAAATAGGTAATCATCAACAGAAGAGCTATCAACTCCATCAACTAGTGGCCTACCAAGATCCCATAATATCCAAAGTTCATATCATGCCACATAACAGTTTTGAAATATAAAATTAACTACCAGGTCTTTGGCCACAGTATGCCAGAAAGGACCGATCTCAACAAATTACCATACAATAATCCACAACAGAATATTAAAATGTGGAAGCAACAAAATGAACATGCCTAGTCTATATTGTTTGGCAATATACATGGAAAAAAGAAATAACCAAGAGATCACACTGTTAGTGAGAGAATCCTCTAGCTCATTGCCCTCCCTTTTAGCACCAGTACTACTACTAGGACCTGAAAATGAGCAGCGAGATGACACAGGGTCTCAGTAACACTTATTCTTCCCATTTCGCCCTACATGTGCTCACACATGAGTGTACAGTTATGTGGGATCAACAACAATAAACCGATATTTAATACAACAATTACATGATACAATATAAGTGTGGTAAACCAGATAACATCAGAAATGCCAAAGAAGTATAAAAATTGAAAACCAGTTCTTTTCAAAAACATAATCAAAGACCTCCAAAGAGGCAAACCACACCAAGTGCCTGGCAAAAGTACCCAAGAATCGACTTTCAAATGGCACCACACATTGTGCTCAGTAGAAGTCCCCAAGAACCGACTTCCAAACATTGTCACATCGCCCGAAAGAACCACCAAGAACCGATTCCAAACGTCCATATAACCCAAAAGGTTCACATGATGGCTGTCGGGGAACCACATCACGTAGAAGGGCTAAGCCACAGCTCAAATGTGCCAGAACCAACCAACCAGTCAATGCAAAAATATACATATACATGCTTCTTGAAAAGTTAGCAATTTAAATCATAATTATTTGAGCAATAACGTGCCACAATAATGGCTCAATTTCAATAACAATTTCAAAAGCTTTCAATAAATGTTCATTTTCCACCACATAACCTATATGCCAAAAGTGAGCATACGAATATCTTTTAAAACCTTACCAACCACACACGCACCCATAAAACAAGGAAGTAGTTATCTCTTGACGCGATTCAGCGTTGCCAATAAAGTGTTACCACACAAAGTGTTACCCCGATACTCCACGAGCCAAAGATCAAGACTCCAAGGTTTGGAGCCCAAATAGACTCGATTTCTTTATCCAAGTTCATGCCATACCAGAGCTCCTTGCATTTTCTCTCGGCCTCTGTCAAAAAAATATAACATATGGAACTCTAAATTTCAGAAAACGCATATTTATGGGCGTCAGAATTTTCAGAAGTTCGTCATGGGTTTGCCACGGCTAACCCATGGCGAACTACATTGGCAGTAACACGGGGTAAACTTAAAAAATTTATAACTAATGCTATTGTAACTCCCAAAAATTAAGTCAAATAAAGTCACCACCAAAATTTTTAAATAGGGTTAATTTTGGAAAATCTTTTGAAAATTATAAATGCTCTTTTAAAATCAAATTGGGGTCAGGAGTCAATTGTACATAAGAAAGGTGTTAGGAACCCTACAGCACCCATTTATGAGAACGGTTACCCTAAGATAATTATTTAAATATAAGTGCGGCCTTTAATTTTATTTTATTAACTATAAAAATATATGCACAAAAAAAATAAGTATTTACATAGTTGGACTTTACCTAGGATTTAACCTAGAGCCTATATACTCTTCAGAGTGATCAAAGCCCACGTAGTTTGGGGTAAAAATGCATGTAACTGGGTTCGTCTTTTATAGGAAAAATGTTTATTTAAAATTTTTTAAGTAAAATATTTATTGTTGGTTTGTATTTTTATATTTAGGAAAAACATGTTTTTATTTTTATTTAGAAAAGTCTTTCAAAAGAATTTTGGATTAAACTTCCTAAGGAGATTCACATGATCTCACATAGAAGAATCATCGATTTACCTGAGGAGGTTCTAAAATCCTCACACGAAACCAAACTCATTTTGAAAACAATTTTATTTTTATTTTTTTAAAAGAGAGCTTTTCCATTTTATTTTCATTTATAAAAAATGAATTAAAATCATTTCTTTTCTTTTGTGCTTAAAAGAAAGCCTATGCAACCCCATTAGTAAACCTGAAGAGATTCCCAAAATCTCACACGGCCTACTAATATATCTGATTGACTGAGGAGGCTCTGAAAACCTCACACGATAGTGATTAAAAAATGGGATGCTATATTAGAGAAGATAAAACAAAATCAATTTGTCAAGAAATTATATTAAATAAAGTACAATAGAAATGGAGGGGACTCCATAACTGAGGTTGCATATTCAACTAGCTAGAAATATTTCCATACACCACCATACATCTATCTCTTAATATCCAAGAAAAAAAGAAATACGTCCATACACACACACGTGCCAAAGGAGAAAAATGGGAATTTGTAATTATCCATGTTATGATTGTGCCAATATGAAACTATCATTTGAGAATGAATCGCAGGATATAAGAAACAAAATAAAACAATCATACCCGTGTCAATCATTCACGCAATAATATACAATATAATCATATGAAAATAACATGGCTACAAAGTACAAACACTCCTCTCAATAAAAGAAGTGAAAGTGTGTCTAGAGCTGTGTAAAGAGTGCCTCCATCTTATTGATATGTTCATTGGCACAAACGTATATAGACATATGGCGGGAGTGATAGTAGGTGACTCTAAGAAATTCAAATTCCTAAAATCCACAACAAAGTAACCATTATGTATTGACTCTTTTTGGGTCTCCTTGTCTCTTCTCCCTCAATTTCTTTTCTCCATCTAAAATGATTTCTACATCTTCAAAATTCATCTCCTTACCATCCCCCTTTTGTGCTCTCTTACTCTCCTTTATATAGGCACCACTAGGGTGTTTCTCCATAAATGCACTCATTATTTTTTATTTTTTGTTTTTTGTTTTTATTTTAATAATATTTCCTATTCTAATACCTAAATGACAACATTGTTTTATTTTTTTATTAATTTTTTAATCATATATCACCCACCAATCGTTATTAATGGCTCATAATCACCATTAATTTTAATTTTCAAATTTGACTTTTGCAATTAAGGCCAAACAATCAGCCTTAATGACACATAATCATAATCAATAAATGAATTTTTAAATTTTTTGTAAGAAAAATAAAAATGGTTATTTTTTCAATTATAGCGAGTGGGATTCTTTGAAGTTCCTACAAGGAAGATTTTTATTATTATAATTCTTTTATTCTTTTGTAGGCCCGGACAAAATAAAGTGTTTACAGCTATAAACCTCCAAAAATCGCGATTTAAGACTCTATAGAAAGCTTTAGATGTCTACTTTTCAATGAGGAAGTAATGAGTCAAAAACACCATCATTTGACCCTTTAAAATGAAAAAAAAAATCCTAAGATTGCCTAAAACTTCATTTTCAAATGAGGGGTTTAATTTCAAAATCGCATAATTTACTCTACAAGTTTCCAAAATTCATAAACTTGAACTCTTTGGAAAGCTTGGAATGTTAGCTTTCTAATGCAAAAAGAATCATTAAAAAATAATATCATTTGCCACCTCATCAAAACTCTTTATTTCTCAGCACTACTCTAGGAAACCTAGAACATAACTTCCAATCATAAGCTTAGTTATATCCAACCCTCTTAAACTTTAAATTTCACCACAATTAGCACCCATTCAAGATTATACTTCAATTACTAAGATCCTTAACTCACTAATACTCATGGAAAAACCCAAACACATAATTAGATTAATTTCTCAATCCACTCCAATCGAGCCTAATTTCAATATTAAACCTTAATTCAAACTTAGGATGTTACAATGCTCAACAAACCAAAATCATAACTTTATAACAACCAACAATGCAACCATACCGTATTAATCATTTGATTGTACACAGACAAGGTTATTTAAAATAACACAAGCCCAAGTCTCACATCCCAACCTATCTAGGATCCAATTCACAACCACCAAGCCCAATGATCAAAATGAATCTATTACTCCATATTCAAGCCTATGCCCCCATTGAACTAATTTATCCTTAAATCATCACATATATAATTTACAACAACCAATGCAAATGATAACCATTAACTCTCTTATCTGAACCTCAACAACTTACTTAGTGAATGTCCACCTCTAGGCCAAAACCACAAACCTACTTTAACCCAAGGTATCATCCAAACATCATCCACTATCACAAATCAACTTTATACAACTATTAGATCACCCAAGACAAGATTATAACTCAAAAACCCCTTTATAAGATCAAATTTTCAAAACTTTGGAAGACCAAAATTTGAATTTAAAGCATTAGAAACCATCTTCCAACATCAATAAGCCAATTCAAATCATCAAAATCCTTTAACAACACATATCTTCAAAATACGCCCCAGGACCCCAAAGTTTTTGAAACTTTGTTGTGCCAAAATTTCAATTAGGCCAAGACCCAAGGAATTTAAACTTTAGAAATTATTAATCATCATTAATAAGCTTCTTGAAAACATAAAATCCCCATTACAAACATGAATTTTCGAAATCAATTGTAAACCCTAAGGTTTTCCAAACTTTGTCTTATCAAGACTTATTTTAGATTAAAATCCAAGTACACATAGGAATTAAAACCATTTTTAGGTAGAAATAACGTCATTGAAACAAGGAAACCCAATTTTCATAAGTAAATTTTCGATTTCTCATTAACCCTAGGCAAAATAAGCTTAAAACCATTCCAACACGAGGTTTAAATATCTTCCAACCAAAATAAACCAAAACCATAGCTTAAGAGGGATTAAAAAGAGCTTAGGAATTAAAGAAAATACCCAATAAACCCACATTTTTGAAATCACAAAGAATCCAAAAATTTTCATCGAGAACACTTGAAGAAAAGAGAGATAAAAGAATAGAAAAGGTAGAATAAAGGATTACCTAAGTGGAGGAGGCTTAATATTAACCTTAGGAACCCAAAAATCCTTACCTTAGCAGAGCTCAACCCTCTCTCCCTCGGTCTCTCTCATCTAACAAATGGAACCTTAATTTTTTTTTCAAGTCACACCTATTTATAGGCACCCAGATTTCAAGCTTCCTATGTGGCTTTGCCATGGCGAGGTCATGATGAACTTGCCTAGAAATGCCTCTGAATCACGGGTTTGCAATGGGCTCTCTACTGTGAGGCCACGTCGAATAGACTTGGATTTTCCCAAATTATATTGGGCCTAATCCGGCCCAATTCTATTCAACACCCACCATATATGATCTTCTACTTAGCCTAAATTCTATGCCTCAATTTCCCATTATCAAACCTCAAGACCCAAACTATTGAATCCGTTTAAAAACTCCCCATTAATGCACTAAACCAACAAAACAAATCAATTATAACAGCATAATTAATCCTCAAAATCACCTTTAAATCTCAAAATTTGTTTTAACTTAGATTAATTCATAACCTAAAACTTGGGATGTTACAAAGGATGATGGGGGTTAGATGGGTATCTGAGGATAAAGGAATGAATGATATGGTTTTGAATGATTATAAAAAATTATTTCAAGAAGATGAAGGTTATAGATGTTGGCACTTGACTAACCAGAGGTGGGGTAAGGTTACTGATGAAGAATTGAGGACAGTTGGAAGGCAGTGCAGAATGAGGAAATCCACAAAGCTTTCCTTTGAATTGGGTCCTTTAAGGCGCCTAAATAGGATGGGTTTCATGCTATTTTCTACCAGCAAAATTGGGAGGAGTTAGGGGAAGATGATGTGAGGTACATAAGGAAGTTTGGAACTGTCTTGAGAAGGTAACAGAGATAAACAGAACATTATTGGTGATGATTCCGAAGGTGGAAAATCCAGAAATGGTTAATGGTTGCTCATTTTCGGCCAATATCTTTATGTAAACGAAGGTACTGGTACAACGCATAAAGAGGCTGATAGGTAGATTGGTGTCTCTAGTTCAAGCTAGTTTTGTTCCGGGAAGGAGCATACAAGACAATATCATAATAGCAAAGGAGGCAGCACATATAATGAACAGAAGAAGGGAGGTAATGTTTTTTGGAAATTAAAATAGATTTTGAAAAAGGCATATAATCGTTTGCATTGGAATTTCATTGTTAATGTGTTAAATGAAATTAGTTTTCCGGATCATATAATGCAACTGGTTAGGTGTTGTATAAATTTTGTGGATATGTCTATTTTGTAGAATGGGGATAAGGGGGAGAAGTTCTATCCTTCCAGAGGTAAGGTAAGGGGATCCAATATCTCCTTACTTGTCTATGTTGGGTATGGAAACTGGAACACCTAAAATTTTCTACTATATTATAACATTTTAATTGAATTATAACCACTATTTCAGTACCGAAAGCCCAAAAATACAAAAAATTTAAAACTTTTTCTTTCAATCATTAAACTAATTTCTTTCTATTGGAATGGGCTTTTCGGACAAATTGAATAATTTAAAAACTTCGTCTAAAGCAAAGTGGTTCATAAAACAATTAAAAGTACATTAACCCTCTTAAGGTATTTATTCTTTATTTATAATACTTAAGAATTTTAAATCCCTTTATAAATTTATACATTTCTATTTTCTATGATTTCTGCTATTAATTTAATAATTTAATGTCATGTCATAAACGAATAATAATACTAAAATATTCCACTTCCATAATGAAGAAGATACTCCTGCTTTCACAATATTGTCTTATTTCTTTCGTCTAATCTTTTTCAAGTACTCCTGTTTTATCTCAACCATCTAACCATCTCCCAGCTTATCTGAAACAGCAATAATTTAACGCAGTTTATCTCATTAACTTTTGTTCTCATGAGTATATTGTCATGTATATATTTCATAATTTTGCACAGATGATGATAGTCTTACTCCTATTATTTTTTGTGCGATCTGCACTTACCAACCACTAATAACGATATCTTCGTTAACTAGTGGAGGTTCTACCTGCAGGACTTCTCGTTATAACATTTAAAGCTTTAACTAACTGGTTTGGCAAAGGGGTAGCGAACCACCTAAGCCTGGAGTATTCCAACTGAGGAATAAAAGACATACCACTTAAATGCAACAGGTATTACAAAAGTATACATGCAATTTGAGTGTAATGAGATAAACTGCCACCTGGCTTCTTTAGACTTTAGTCCTGTACCAGCTCCTTTCCTTTATATTATTTCGATGAAATCCAATCACTATTCAAAACCTATATATATAAGCTTATTAAAATCCTATTTACAAATTATTCTATGCATTTCTCTCGAAGCCTAACTTACTTAATATTACCAAAAACTTGTCTTCTAGGCAAATTATGTTGTGTTTATATTTATTTAGAATTATAACCATTGAGTTACCTTAATAATTTATTTATATTAAATCTTCTTATTCTCAATGTTTGATCAATAATTTCTATAAAACTTTTCTGTAAAGGCCTCAGTCATTCATCCATCCATGTATATATTTATTTTCTATTTATTACAAGATCCTAAGAATGAGTCAATCAATAATGTAAATCAAGTCCAGGCAATTCAATTTATTAAAGGACATTACCAATCATCAATCATAATTTCGGACTTAAAAATAACACAAGAGATCTACCATGAATATTACTACTAACTTAGAGCATCTAATTATCTTTCACACCTTCATAACCACTTTTCCGATTCCTATCATCTAACATAATTATAATCCCAAAAGATTAAAGAATCTTCCACTACAGTACACCAATATGCTCTTCTCCTATCTTGAAGACTATTGATATCATCCACAATAAATCATATCACCATAAATCATTCAACAATGCAAATCAATCACCCTATCTAAATATTCTAACTTTTATCCAACATAAAAATACTAAGCATTATTCATTATCAACACCATTATCATACATAATACTCCTTAAATCACCTAACTTCCTGTATTAAATCAAGCTCCCTCAAACACTTAACCCATCACCCAAAGGTCCTTAAACAATTTCTATAGATTAAATTGCAACTTTGTAAATAGACTCCCCTTCCTTAGTTCTAGAATCCATAATTCGTATATTCAAACCCTTAAACCTCTTTATCAATTACAAGCTCTGCTCCCATCTCTATCCTATAATCAACATCAGTTATTTATTCCCAAAATTATCAATCAGCTACCTCCAAGCAAAGTTCAACTTCCCTTTTAACGAAGAACCTTGTACATAGGCGAACCATTAGAATGGCATCCATCAAACATTTAGAATTTGATCCTTTATTATCATCAATCTAGATTTAAAGATTCCTATTTCCAAAATAGACTAAATTTTTTAATCTTTACAACTTCATTTCAGAGTTCTAATTTAACTCAAATATCCATATTTGTAATTTATCTATGACAGATCCAAGTGATCGAGATTCAATAATAAAATTCCTACATAGGAATCAATTGTCACAGTAAAAATATATTCATCTCCCTTTTTCAAAATCTTCTTTAATCATTAAAAACTACTCATATATATGCCTAATACCATCAGAAAATTCCCCCTATTGGCTCGGCCAAATAGAAATAGAGCAAGGAGGACATCATATATATAACTTCACATTCAAACAGAACTAAAGAGAACATTCAACCCACAGAACAGAACCAGTCAAGAGTGAGAAAAGAACAACAATTCATGCGTCTAATTAACATCCCATAATTAACCAACATCAATCCCTTCAATTTATAACTCATACACTTCAATTATATGAAACTCAATATCAATACTAAAAATCATATTCTAACGCTTAATGATTTGGTCTCTAAAACAGATATAGTCTTCCTACGACTTTGTAACATACTTCCGGCTCTACAACAACTAATCTATTCCCAATCCCAATGCTTATAGTACCTCTTTACCTACCATTAATAGCCCAAGAGAACTTCAATTAACTTCAATCTCAATTAGAATCCAATATCTATAAGCTAAACCTCAAATTATTATAAATGATAGAAATACTAAATATCTAACTTTTTCAGCTCCTTCTTAACCCACAAACAGTGGCTAAACTTCCTTCAAACCACTATTATTCTTCCCTTGATTTAACATAAATCCTCAACCATTCACCAATCAATTTCAAATCCTCCTAGCCTCCTACATTCACCTTCAAAAACCTTAGCATATAATCAACACACCTATTATTGCTATATAGCCAGTACAAATCCATTCACCTGATCCTGTCTTTTCCGAGAATCCCAACACATTTCTTGCACTAAAGCCCCTGATTGGGCCATCACCATTCAAACACGTCACCCATTATTATAGTAACCAACTCCATCATACCATGAACAGATAAACTCCTCAAAATTCACTTCTCTCCCTTGCTCAAATTCAGAATCCAAAATTCCCAACTATAAAACTGAATCTTATCACAGTGCTCACTTACACATATTAAACCCCTAATCAAAATTTTTACTAATCCAAACTCCCTCTTCCTTTTCCCCTGCCAACAGCTGCATAAGACCACCCAAAAGAAAGAGAAATTACAATACTCTCTCACATGCAGTTAAACAGCAATTTTACCCAATTAAACATCACAATTATCCCCCTTTATCTTGTCATCAAAACTATCGGCCAATCCAACACAAACAAAGAAGGAACAAGCAACCCACTTTATCTTAATTCAACATTAATCTTATACAATCAAGCATCAATTTCATCTCCTCATCACTAACCGAAACAGAGGGAAAACAGAAACCAAATAACAGGGGATAATAAATCATATATTACCCATTAATTAATGAAAATATCATAGGGTAATCACTATAAATTTAACACTAGAATCTCCAAAAAAACCCATCAATCTCAATGGCCAAACAGTGAAACAAAGGGAATAAGGAATTGAACAAAACAGAAAGTAGAAGGAAACAGAATTTCCAACAACCATTCAACAAAATTCAACATGCAACATTAGACATCACTTCATTTTCCCTTTATCATGTTCATAAACAAAAATCACAGAGAAGAAACGAAAATTTTGAAGTAACAAGGGAAAGAAATCGGACCGAACAGGGGAAAAAGAACAAAATCCCCAATTTCAGAAATCAAGCATACAAGAGATACTATGGACTTAAGTGTACTCCTATTGTCATGGAATTAAGGTTTCGTTCAATTCTTGCCCAGAAAACACTAAGAACAGCGTCAGATGAACAGTACACAGATGAAGCAATTTGGGGAAAACTTGGTTAATGCCACTTCACAACTCAAATTCGATCACAAGAGTGGTTAATCGAAGCCTAAGCTTCGATTTCCTTTATTAACAAGCCCTAAAACCCCAAAATCCCAAATCGATTTCCTCTCTAATCTCACATGAATCGGAGGAACAGAGGATGAAACGAAGAAGAAAAGGCTCACCTATGATTCTATCAAACTTTGCCTATAATCTTGGAGCTTTTCGCCACTGGGATTCACCTCCGTCGCCGTTAAACGTCGATGGTGAAGACGCAGAGAATAAAGGGAAATCGAGAGAGTTTGAGAGTGAGGGAGAGACGAGAGACGGGAATGAAGGGAGAAAGATGAATAAAATAAGGAACACCTGAGAGTTTATTTGAAGAGGAAAGAAAGAGATATTTTAAACAAGTATTTTACCATTTTAACCTTCCTTTTACAACTGAAGATTTTTTTAACTAGAGGCAGATATTGTCATTTTCCTTTTCTTTTATTTTTCCTCTTTTCCTTTACGCCCTTCTTTAAAAATTTTAACTACCATTTCCTTTACAAATTAATCTGAATCTATTCTAAAAATAATTTTATAGATATACTTTAATTTTCAAATTTATTTATAAGACATTTTAAATACTAAACAATATCCCAAGGTTCTAAATATTCCCTTATTTAAATACATCTTCTAACTATTTTTTCCTCAATTAATAAAGAAAATAAGCCTTAAAAATTATTAAAAATACACCTAACCTCATAAATTTATTTATAAGGCTTTTTAATTTCTAAATAACACCCCTAGACCTTAAATAAATCCGTATTTTCTATTTTCTAAAATTTAAGATGTTACAAAACTCATTTGTGTTGGGTATGGAAAAGCTCTCTCATTTGAAAGCCGATGAAATTGGGAAAAATAGGTGGCAGCCATTTCGGGTTGGAAGGAGGGGGATACCTATCTATATCCCACTTGATGTTTACAGATGATGTGTTACTATTTTGTGAAGTGGCTGTGTGTCAATTATGCAATATAATGGATTGTTTGGATTTATTTGGGCATATGTCGGGTCAGAAAGTAAATAAGCAAAAGACTAACATTTACTTTTCCTAGAATGTACGTCGAAGCAAGCAAGAGGAATTGTGTCATGCTTGTGGATTTCAAAGGAAGGAAGAGTTGGGAAGGTATTTGGGTGCTTTCATGACGGAAAGGAAGGGTTGGCCGAAATAAATTTCATTACCTAATTGATAAGGTACATTTATTTACGCTCTTGCTCTCTTTTTAGGATCATCAATAAGGATGATTTAGGGAAATATTGAGAAAAGTAAAAAAAGTGGTCATATATTTTGAATAAAATCACCTCCCTAAATAGATTTTATACTTAGGAATAGAGTGAGTAATTTATTAAATATTTGCAAATCCTCTTTTATCTATTGCTAATATTAGTATAAGCTATAGCTTATAAAAAAACAGACTTTTGGTGGCGACAAAAAAAGTCGCCGCCAAAAGGGGGTTTTGGCGGCGACTATTTTATGTCGCCGTTGAAAGTCCCACCTTCAGCAGCGACATAAAATAGTCGCCGCCCAAAGGGGGACTTTTGGCGGCGACTTTTTTTGTCGCCTCCAAAAGGCATACCTTCTGCGGCGACTTTTGTGTCGCCGCAGAAAGTTGGACCTTTCATGGCGACTTTATATAGTCGCCGCTGAAAGGTCCACTTTCAGTGGCGACTATATAAAGTCGCCGCCAAAGGTCCCCCTTTTGGCGGCAACATTATTTGTTGCCGCTGAAAAGTCCACTTTCAGCGGCTATTATACAAGTCGCCGCTAAAAGTCATGTAGTTTATTTTTTGAATAACACTAATAAATATTGCTTTTATATTTTTATATAAAATATTTACAACATTAATAAGTTAATTTATATTGAAAAATAAAATAAAGTAATATATTTTCATTTTTATTGGTTTTTAAATTTATAGTGAATACTTTAATTTGAAATCAATGATATATTAAATAAGCTTATACATGAATAAAGAATAATAATTTTTAAATTAATAAAATTATATCAACAATACCAACATTTTAATTTATTAAAAAAGAATATTATAAATATTATATTAATAAAGAAACAATTATATTATATTTTATCTTTATATATTATATGAATAAATATATATATAAATATATAGTATATATAAATACATATTAAACTTAGGTAATATGATAATATATTTATATTATAATATTATATGTATTTAAATTGATATATTAAATCTATGCATATAATATTTGTGTGTGTATTTAATTTTGCATTAATATGATGAGAGTTCATCAAAGCTCAACTGGCAAAAGCTTCACACTAGAGCAAAGTGGTCATGAGTTCGAACATTGGGAGGCACATTTGAAGGTGAAATTAAAGGTGATGAAGTGGGGCAATGTGGCATAGAGTGATGACTTTTGGCGGCAACACACAAAAGTTGCCGCAGAAGATATGACTTTTGGCGGCGACATTAAAAGTCGCTGCCGAAAGTCAGCAAGTCCCCCCTTTTGCGGCGACATTTGTGCCGCCGCAGAAGGTGGGATCTTTTCGCGGTGACTTTATATAGTCGCTGCTAAAAGTCATACATTTTATTATTTGAATAACACTAATAAATGTTACTTTTTATTTTTAATATAAAATATTAAAATTTTAAATAAATTATTTTATCATAAAAAATAAAATAAGGTAATATTTTAGATTTTTATTGGTTATTAAATTTATAGTAAATACTTTAATTTAATTAAAATTAATGATATATTAAATAATCTTATACATGAATAAAGAATAATAATTTTTAAATTAATTAAATTATATCAACATTTTAATTTATTAAAAAAGAATATTATGAATATTATATTAATAAAGAAACATTTATATTATATTTTATCTTTATATATTAAATATTTAAATGAATAAATAAATATGTATGTAAATAAATATTAAATGTAGGTAATATGATAATATATTTATATTATAATAATATATGTATTTAAATTGATATATTAAATATATGCATGTATTATTAGTGTGTGTGTATTTAATTTTGTAGTAATATGAGGAAGGTCATCACAGCTCAACTGGTAGAAGCACTACTACAGAAAATGCCTATAGCATCACTTATTTTGGGCCTATAGCAGCGCTTATAAGCGCTACAATAGCCAGTGATACTATAGGCTATTAGGCCTATAGCAGCGCTTGTTAAGCGCTGCAATAGGTGCACTATACCAGCGCTTAAGCGCTGCAATAGGTGCCCTGACACCTATTGCAGCGCTTAAGCGCTGCTATAGGATACCTAAAATTTACCTATAGCAGCGCTTAATGAAGTAAGCGCTGGTATTGATATTTTTTTTTAAAATATTTCATTTTAATTTATATACCCCACCTGCATCAGTGCTAAAATACTAGCAATTCTATACAATTCCAGGCAACGAAAATACACCAATAACTCATCCAGAGAGCAATGTACAAATGAACCAACCATTCTAATTGGGAAACAGCCTATACTATTATATATCTACATTTGTACTTGGTGTAAAAGAGGTAGAACATAAGTGCACCATTCCTCAATTAGCGCATTCATTTTTTCCCTCGACAATGAGGGGCAACGTGCGTCTGGGTAATACTGCACAGAGAGATAAATTTGAATGGCAATCAAATCTACTTGAAATCTAATAACAAGTTCAAATACAATTAGAGTTGGCAAAATAAAAAACTTACTGTCAATGGAATGCTACATCGATCATGTGTAACGACATCCCTCATAAATTGCATCACATAGTATCCACAGTCGTTGTTATTGGGTTGGAAGGGGCACTGTAACAAAAAATACCAGATATCATATGAGAAACATTTACTTTATGTTTGAGTAGATTGTTTAAAAAATTGAATAACTTATAGAACCTGGACTGTGAGCCACTTATAAGCATCTTTCTGGTCAAGGGCTTTGGAATAACTCAAGTTAACGGAGGACCGAAAACTGGTCAATGCGCTGGAAACAAAACAAAGTAAATTAATTTTATTAACTAGGGTCATAAAATGACAAATGATGCAACGGATTCAAAGAATGCTGACATTCACGTACCTATTGACGAGGCGTATCAAAGCTGTGCGACTTTCTGGTTCAGCACCATACACAGGATCCAAATAGTAAATAATGGGATTCGCTTGTGCTTGCGGATAGATGACAAGCAAAAGCCAGTGCTGCCTAAAATTTTTTAGAACGTTATGTCAGTATATATAAATGATGCTTGAAGCTAAGAATACGATGAAACCTATAATGCATATCGACTTACCCTGTATTAATTGGAGCTAAGAATAAAGTCATGCCTGTTGCCTTTAAAGAAAAGCGCCGTTTAAGCTTCACGGACTGCTCGTCATAGCTCACGCCCGCAATATGTGCTATGTCATAGGGGCTTATGAATTCGAACGAGACATAATCCCCTGCAATCATGACATGTTCGTGCAGGTGCCTTCAAAGAAACCATACAAACTCCCAATTAGTGTAAACTAATGACATTAAACAAAACCCCAATGAAAACACATTTATACCTGATCCATAAATTGATAGCGGTACCACCGAGCCATCCTTGATCAAGCACGTCCATGATCTGCTCCTTAAAAACATGCTCAACCATATTTGACACCCCAAATATACGCTTGTCGAATGGAATATTGGCAGTAAATTCGGAAGATAGGGTGGCTGCAAATGCTCGCAATCGAGCACGATTTGGCGTCTCGGCGCTTGTACGTTCAATAACAGGAGGCGCTTGTACTTTCTTCTTGCCCTTGGCTTTTGTTGCCTACAAACCATGTAAATAGAAAGTCTGAAATTTTATTCCAATAAAAAAGAATGCTAGTTTAATTTATTAGTAAATAATCACCTGTGACGATGGATCAGTATGTGAACTCTTTTTCTTCATCACTTGACCACCGGTACCTTGGACATTAGGCCTTTGTGCTTTCTTTCCGGTAGAGCGTGTACCCTAAAAAAACATGTAAATAAAAGAGCATTCTTCCAACACAATGAATGCTAGTGTAAATGCTATTAGTAAATAACCACCTGTGGTGTTGGCTCAATCAAACCAACGGGCCAAGCAACGAAAGCACCAATAGCATCTTGGACGCTAGTCATCTCATCAGTAGGGAACGGTATTGGTGCTGCGTTGTTGTAGGAGGATTCAATCATTACTCTAAGTGCATTTTTAGGCAACGGCGAGTTGTGCAGGGTCATGTTGGAAGTGTTGTAGACCTTCCCTTTGGCAACTACTTCACTGAAAGAGTAATCGATATACAGCCTGCAGTCTGACTCGCCCTACGAAAGAGTTGACAACATTAGCTCACAACGCATAATATAACAATGTCGCTGCAAGTTTGTAAGCAGAGAATGTATGAACTACCTGAGGAATTTGGGCCCGAGGCATCGTACAGCTCTCCCTTATGCTTGGACTGTCGACGGGAGGAACATTACCTTGTTGTACGAAGTTGGACGTTTGTGATGCAACATTATATCGCTGGTAAAATTCGAACATCTGCTCATACTTCCGATGCAGTTCCTCGTTCTGTCGTTGCATCTCCTCGTCCCGTCGTTGCATCTCCTCGTCCCGTCGTTGCATCTCCTCCCTCAGAGATTGAACTTCTTCTTGTAACGCTCTTACTTCGCTTTTTGATGCCCTATGTTGGCGGCCAAAGTAAGAAGAGGGCGTGACCCCTAGACCTGTGCCCCGAACACGGCCCGAATACTCAGGGCGATCGAGCGCTCTGCTCAGGAAATCATCGGGGCCAAATTTGTTGACCTCGTCAGGGTATTCTTGTGACAACATATCCTATAACAAGAAGAAATGGTTGTTAGATATTAACTTAGCAAAGTCACCAGTTAAAAAGATATTACAAAGTCCAAGAGAATGACTTACACATCGTTCACGGACTCTTCTGACCTCGTCGTGAATGATGGTACCGTCCTTTTGAGAGTGTCCCCTAAACCAGAGGCCATGCCGTGGTGGCTTCCCTTCTAGGCCCTGTTCCTTAATCTGTCAAGCAAGCCAGGTGAAAACATAATTAATCACGTAAACATGTATTCATAATTTTGTATTTAGAAGCGTTACGTTACTAACATACCATATCTTGCTCTAATTCAGGAAAGCTCTTTCGTCCGCCCATATATGGATATTCGCAGCTTTTAGCCGCCTGTCTATTTCTTTGACTTACTTCCTCAAACTCCGGTGTCAAACGTGATTGCACAAATTCATTCCAATGTTCCTGGGTAATTGACCCTGCGAATGCCTCTGGGGGTGTTGGTACGATCTCCCCGTCTGCATCTCTTAGGAAGTACTTGGTCAAATTTGTACGGAAACCGCGATGCATTCTGGAAGCTTTCATCATGACATACTCCCTATGAGAATCATCAATATGAAACATGGTCTGTAACAATAGAAATCATATTAGATTTGCTAGTTACAATGTTGTCATAATAAAACTAAATTGTAAAAAGGCACCTAACCTGAATCTCTGACCAAACCTCGTTCTTGCAGCTCCCCGCGGTTCTCCAATCTGTGATAGTAATAGGCACTTTCTGCCGAACAGCGCATCCAATAAAACCAGAGAGATCTTTCGCAGTCTCCCCGATTGGTTGGTGATTTTCATTCCATTTAAGTCTGGTCTTTTTTCCCAGAGACCTGCGCTTGAGTAGTTTACGCATAAGGGTGATGCCACGGGTAGCATCCGCCTCAACAGCCTGTCTACCCGCATCGATATCTGGCCCCACAATCGGTTGTTCTTCTTCCTCGTCGCTCAGGGGGGGATCCATTTTCCTGCAAATTAAAATAATGAAACAAGACATGATTTTAGTGCAGAATAATTAAATGAAGTAGTTCACAATGTAAAATAGAAATACATACAAACTTAAATCAATATGAGGGCTTTCGTCTCTTTTTCCTCTGTGTTATATTATCTAAAATTGTTTGCTTCCTCTTTTTTGTTGGATTTAGGGTTGTGTTGAGCCAAATGCCTTCTTCATGATCACTCCTTACATAAACATGCTCATCTTCATCGTCATATCCGTCTGCATCAATCTCTTCTGCCAGTAACGTATCAAATGAAGGATCCTCTTCTATCATATTCATATCATCATCACTACTTTCATCATCAACTTGTTCGGCATAATTTTTGTTCGACTGCATGACAACTGACCAATTCTTCTTAGAAGGATCGGCAATGTAAAACACTTGTGATGCTTGGGACGGTAGAATGTAAGGATCATCCTTATATGCAACTTTAGAAAGGTCGACCGATGTAAACCCAAATTCATCTAACCGCAGTCCACTATGGTTGTTAACCCACTGACATCGGAACACAGGAACCCTGAACATGGTGTAATCTAACTCCCAAATGCAATCAATCACACCAAAGTATGCCATCTTCGCATATATAGGATTTGTATCTCTCGCACTGGATATATGTAATGCCTCTGCAACAAGTGTTACTCCACTATTCTGCATTGTGCAGCAAATTCAATGAACTCTTTTGCTCCATCTATATATTCCCTTGAACGCCGATCACAAGACATCCATTTCCGATCCAACATGGTAACCTACTAAAGGAAAGTGGCGGTAAGATGTACATAATGAATTACACATTAGGTAGCCACCCCAAGATGTTACCTTATTTTTTTAACAAAAAATCGGCAGCATAACGGCTACAAAATGAACGTTCCCAGGCTCACGGCCCTCTCTTTTTAACATAGAAATGGGTAGCCCACAAAATACCAATCATGAACTCAATAATTTTCCAGTCTTTAACAACAGATCTCACAGAGCTTATATACATATATAGCATTAATGGGCACAAATATACAATTACTACCACATCAAAATTAGACATGAGACTCTAATGAAACCACAATTAGATTACTCATAATTCAATGGAGAAGGGAAAATTAAGAACATACCTTATATGTGGCAAAGTTGATTAATATAAGCTCTCAAATTGTTCAAAAGTATCTCACTTTTAGTCCCCTTTTTGCCAACAAACTATGAGGCAACTGTAGGCTCCTATAATGATGAGATTAAGAGATTAGTTAAGTCCAAAATCTATTTGGGGTTAGAGGTAAGTCATTAATACCCTTGACTGGCATGTGTAATATATCATTAAGAAACAAATATATTGAAAAATCGATTGGGTGCTTTTGAAATATAACAAGGATATAATATTATGTCCAATTCAAACTTGACAATTCACTTGTTTTTTTTTTCTTTATCAATTACTAGTTTTAGTGTGTGTGTATATATATATAGATTTATTTTAAGGAAATCTTTGCCGTTATATTTTAGTTCCTTCTTCATCTGCACATAATAAACAATGCTACTCTCCCAACTTGGTTATCATTTTGCTTTCAAATTAATTTGATTAAACAAATATAAAGAAGTTCATATCAAGAATAAAGAACTTCAGAGATCTGTATAAATTTTTGATCTGAGAACTTGAGAAAATATACCTTTAATTAATTTCAAATATTTAAACTGAAATTTTTAGAAACCAAAAATCAGAGCGAACGAACAAACGTATGTACAGTACACACTCACAGTTTCGCTTCGGACCAACCCACTAAAATGCAAATAGCGATCAGAAATGTGGTCAATATCACGAAGAATAAAGAGATACCGTCTATACCCAAATAAAATAGCATTCAGAAATGTTCTAACAATTCTCTGATCTCCCTCTATGATGCAAACCCAATCGAAACCCCTTCTCAAAAATGACATAATCGAAGAACCTAAGAATAGAAATAGAGATAGGAGACTCACCTAAACTAGAATCCGGTCTTGCATGGACAATCAGAGCTATCTCTAAGCTTCTCCATTGCTCATCGCCGTCGCTGGACACGGAGGAGGCCAGCCTGGCTGGATTCGAAGAAAGGCACGAGACAAGAAGCTCAAACTTAGCTTTTTGGGTTACGTTTTGAGCAATATAAATGGGAATAAATATTTGGCTTCTCAGCTTTGAGGAAATAAGGAGGGAAAACCAAATATTATTTGGGGAATTTCGGGAATGTGGCGCGCAAAGAGAGAGCTAAAGAATAAAAATACAGAGCCCTATAGCAGCGCTTAAGCGCTGCTATAGGGCCCGTGGGGTTTTAAATATTATTTAAATTGTTTTAAAAAAATTGGTTAATTCTTTTAAATGTTTTTTAATATAAAAAATAAACCTCAGGGGCCTATACCAGCGCTTAAGCGCTGGTATAGGCCCCTGGGGTTTATTTTTTATATTAAAAAATTTTTAAAACAATTTTAAAAAAATTGGTTAATTCTTTTAAATGTTTTATCATATAAAAAATAAACCCCAGGGGCCTATACCAGCGCTTAAGCGCTGGTATAGGCCCCTGGGGTTTATTTTTTATATTATACAATATTTAAAACAATTTTAAAAAAATTGGTTAATTCTTTTAAATGTTTTATGATATAAAAAATAAACCCCAGGGGCCTATATATAGGCCCCTGGGGTTTATTTTTTATATGATAAAACATTTAAAAGAAAAGCGCTGGTATAGGCCCCTGGGGTTTATTTTTTATATTATACAATATTTAAAAGAATTTTAAAAAAATTGGTTAATTCTTTTAAATGTTTTATGATATAAAAAATAAACCCCAGGGGCCTATACCAGCGCTTAAGCGCTGGTATAGGCCCCTGGGGTTTATTTTTTATATTATACAATATTTAAAAGAATTTTAAAAAAATTGGTTAATTCTTTTAAATGTTTTATGATATAAAAAATAAACCCCAGGGGCCTATACCAGCGCTTAAGCGCTGGTATAGGCCCCTGGGGTTTATTTTAAAAAAATTGGTTAATTCTTTTAAATGTTTTATGATATAAAAAATAAACCCCAGGGGCCTATACCAGCGCTTAAGCGCTGGTATAGGCCCCTGGGGTTTATTTTTTATATTATACAATATTTAAAAGAACTTTAAAAAAATTGGTTAATTCTTTTAAATGTTTTTTAATATAAAAAATAAACCCCAGGGGCCTATACCAGCGCTTAAGCGCTGGTATAGGCCCCTGGGGTTTATTTTTTATATTATACAATATTTAAAACAATTTTAAAAAAATTGGTTAATTCTTTTAAATGTTTTTTCATATAAAAAATAAACCCCATGGGCCTATACCATCGCTTAAGCGCTGGTATAGGCCCCTGTAGCTTATTTTTTATTTAAAAAAAATATATAATACAATTGGCCAATTTTTTTTAAATTGTTTTAATAAATCCCCGGGGTCTATACCAGCGCTTAAGCGCTGCTATATGTTTATACCTATACCAGCACTTTTATTTATAAGCGCTGGTATAGGTCATATTATACCTATCCCATCACTTATATTTTATAAGCGCTGCTATTGTTGCGCTGCAATAGGGTATTTCTGTAGTAGTGAAGCTTCACACAAGAGCAAAGTGATCATGGGTTTGAACTTTGGGAGAGGCACATTTAGAGGAGAAATAAAAGGTGATGAAGTGGCGCGATATGGCATAGAATGATGATGTGGCATAACGTGACACATGACAAGTGGCAGGAAGGTGGATGATGTGGCATGATGTAGCAAGTGGGTGGGGTCACCACATCATCAGCCATGTGGTCATAGGGTGTTGATGTGGCTTTATTTTTTAAATTTTTATTTTGCCACTTTCAGCGGCGACATTTGTCGCCGCCAAAGGGTACCTTTGGTGGCAACTTAAAATGTCGCCATCGAAAGGGTAATTTTTTATTTTTTTTCCACTTTCAACGGCGACTTAAAATGTCGCCGCTGAAAGTTGACTTTCAGTGGCCACCCAAAAAGTCGCCGCCAATACTTTCGACGACGGTCACATAGGCGGCAACCTGGTGGCGACAAAAAGTCACCACTAAAGACCTTTAGCGGCGACTTTTTATGCTTTCAGTGGTGACTTTTGTCTCTGCCGAAAGCGAAATTTTTTGTAGTAGCTACTTTAATTTCCAGCAACATAGGACTGCATCTTTGTTTTATTCTTGCAATTTGCTATCTTCTATTATGTATCTTTAACTGTATTTGCTTACTAGAATTTGATCATCTTTTTTTTAAAAAAAAAAAAGTATATCTGCGCAGTAAATTTTGTAATAGGAGATTTTTCCAACAATTTTTTCAAAATATCATTACATGATTTTTTAAAATTATAATTTGTTTTAATGGCAATAATTCATACTGTGAGAACTTTTGGTAGAACAACAACCCCATTTGGATTCCATGTCATGCGCAAGATGCTATCATGAAGATAAACTATATCCTCTGATCCTTTGCATTTATTTTTTGTTTTGATGTCTTGGTGTTTGATTTATGAATTTTGTATATCGTTGCTTATGAACTTGATTGTGTGTGTGTGTGTGTGTGTTTTTTTTTTTATTCCAACAATCATAACATTAGTTTTCATGAAAAGAGAAAGGTTGAGCCAACGCATCGATCAAGATTAGATTAAAAAAAATGTCTTTTTAGACAAGTATTAAATATTTTATCGACATACAGATACCTTGGATTTAAAAAAAGATTTAGATTCAATATTTTGTAAAATTATTACTATAAATATAAATAAATAGATATAAACTCTTAAAATTACATTTATAAAGTTTATAATTGCAATAAAGAAAAAATAAATAAACTGTAATTTATAAAATTTTATAATAATATTTTTATAAAATATCAAATGTAAATCATTCATTTCTTGAGCTATGGCTGGATTTAGGATTATGAGAAGAATATGGGAAATGGGATTGATATCCATCCTTATATGGCATATAATTTGTTGGGTTTTCATCTTTTTTCTCTTTCACCTTTTCTTCTTAGTATCATATATTTCTACCCTTTGATTAAAAAATGAAGTGTTTAGATTTAATATTTTGTAAAATTATTACTATAAATACAAACAAATAAATTTTAAACCCTTAAAATCCTATCCACATAGTTCATAACTTCAATCAAGAAAAAGGAAATAAATTTTACTAATTTATAGTGTTATAATAATATTTTTATAAAATATTGAATTTGAATAATTTATTTCTTCTTTTTATAATTAATTTATTGGGAAAATGACAGAAAAAGACCCTCGAATTAACAAAAAGACACTTCAGTACAACGAATTTCGGAAATGACAAGTCAGTACAAATCCGTACAGTGACTGAATTGTCCTTTTTCAAATATAAAGGAAAAGTCCAAAATGCCCCTTGTTCAATTATTTTTTTTTTATATTTGCCCACCGGCCGCCGCAGCTTCGGTGGGGGCCACCCCACCACGTGGCGGCGGGGCCCACCACACGCCACGTGGCAGCCCCACACCACGCCACGCGGCGCGCTGTGGGGCTGCCACGTGGCGTGTGTCCCTTGAAAAAAAGGGACACAAAATGTGAGGGGGTGGGAATCGAACCCGCCCCCTCATGATATATAATACAAAAGTAATATATATACTATATTTCATTCTTTTTTAATATTTTCTCAGAAACGTTCAAGGGATTCCCAACTTCGCATAAGGGAATCCCAACTTCTGTTAAGGGATTCCCAACTTCGCATAAGGGAATCCCAACTTCTGTTAAGGGATTCCCAACTTCGCACTATATTTCATTCTTTTTTAATATTTTCTCAGAAACGTTCAAGGGATTCCCAACTTCGCATAAGGGAATCCCAACTTCTGTTAAGGGATTCCCAACTTCGCATAAGGGAATCACAACTTCTGTTAAAGGATTCCCAACTTCTACATTACCATTTACCAACTTCCAGAATACTTCACCAAATCTTCCTACTTGTTACTAGAAACGTTCAAGGGATTCCCAATTTCGCATAAGGGAATCCCAACTTCTGTTAAGGGATTCCCAACTTCTACATTACCATTTACCAACTTCCAAAATACTTCACCAAATCTTCCTACTTGTTACCAGAAACGTTCAAGGGATTCCCAATTTTGCATAAGGGAATCCCAACTTCTACATTACCATTTACTAACTTCCAATTTCACATGTACATGTTGGGAATCCCTTAACAGAAGTTGGGATTCCCTTATGCGAAGTTGGGAATCCCTTGAACGTTTCTGGTAACAAGTAGGAAGATTTGGTGAAGTATTTTGGAAGTTGGTAAATGGTAATGTAGAAGTTGGGAATCTCTTAACAGAAGTTGGGATTCCCTTATGCGAAGTTGGGAATCCCTTGAACATTTCTGGTAACAAGTAGGAAGATTTAGTGAAGTATTTTGGAAGTTGGTAAATGGTAATGTAGAAGTTGGGAATCCCTTAACAGAAGTTGGGATTCCCTTATGCGAAGTTGGGAATCCCTTGAACATTTCTCGTAACAAGTAGGAAGATTTGGTGAAGTATTTTGGAAGTTGGTAAATGGTAATGTAGAAGTTGGGAATCCCTTAACAGAAGTTGGGATTCCCTTATGCGAAATTGGGAATCCCTTGAACGTTTCTGGTAACAAGTAGGAAGATTTGGTGAAGTATTCTGGAAGTTGGTAAATGGTAATGTGGAAGTTGGGAATCCCTTAACAGAAGTTGGGATTCCCTTATGCGAAGTTGGGAATCCCTTGAACGTTTCTGGGAAAATATTAAAAAAGAATGAAATATAGTATATATATTACTTTTGTAATATATATCATGAGGGGGCTTGGTGGCCTGGTGGTATGAGGAGGTGGGTTCGATTCCCACCCCCTCACATTTTGTGTCCCTTTTTTTCAAGGGACACACGCCACGTGGCAGCCCCACAGCGCGCCACGTGGCGTGGTGTGGGGCTGCCACGTGGCATGTGGTGGGCCCCGCCGCCACGTGGTGGGGTGGCCCCCACCGGAGCTCCAGCGGTCGACGGTGGCCGGTGGGCAAATATAAAAAAAAATAATTGAACCAGGGGCATTTTGGACTTTTCCTTTACATTTGAAAGAGGACAATTCAGTCACTGTACGGATTTGTATTGACTTGTCATTTCCGAAATTCGTTGTACTGAAGTGTCCTTTTGTTAATTCGAGGGTCTTTTTCTGTCATTTTTCCTAATTTATTTCTTGATCTAGAGGTGGAGATAGGATAATGTGAAGAAAATGAGAAAGAGAATTAATATCATTCCTTCTAGGACATGTGTGCGGTTGGGTTTTTCTCATCAAGTCGTTTTTCTCTTTTTCATTTTCTTCTCAAAATCAGAATTATCTACCATGGATTAGAAAAATGAATTTTTTATATTTAATAGGTTGAGTAGTCTTTCTCATTTTCTTGTCAAAACCTCTTATCCATCATTAGATTAAAGTAATTAAAGGTTTAGATTTAATATTTTGTAAAATTATTACTATAAACATAAAAAAATATCGATTTAAACTCCAAACCTCATCGACATAATTCATGATTACAATTAAAAAAGAATAAATAAATTTTAATTTATAAAATGTTGTAACAATACTTTTATAATAATATTTTTATATAATATAGGGTAGAGATAAGGGAATAAAAAGAGAAAGAGGAAAATGAAAACATCTTTTTTTTCATCAATATTGTTATAATAATACTTTTATAAAATATAAAATTTAAACCACCATTTTCTTAATTTAAGAGTAGAGATAATGTTTGAAAAGGAAATGAGAAAGAAGAAGAAGAGACCTCCTTCCAAATAATCAAGATGAACCTAAAAATATGTTAATCGATATCACCGGCAATATAGCAAACATATCTCCGTATATTCTATATCACCTGCATATTCGTATGACCATACTTTAAGTGTATCACGTCATCTGTACTTTATCCAATGAAAATATAAAAATTAAGATTATTTTAATCCTGCTTGGATGATGACTCATCTAATAGAATTTAAATTTTATGTTAATTTTAAGAAAAATAAATATTTTAATTAAATAAAAAAAGAAAAAAGTTATTAGATAATATTTTTCTTAAAAGTAATGTAAAATTTGAATTATTTCGGATGAATCATCATCCAACTAAGATTAAAATAATACAAGCTGTTATGTTTTCATTGGATAGAGTACATATGATGTGCACTCTTAGAGTATGTAAGTATTTCTCCTAAGCCCTAAAGTATATACAATTACTATATATAACATAAAATGTATAGTAAAAATAGTATATTTTAAATTGAGTAATACAATTAGCTTTTTAAACTCCACACACACCTATACTTAATTAATAGTTCATACATATCATAAGACAATGTATTATGTGTATGTTTCAACCACTCATAGCATTTGTTATGCATGTTTCAACTACTTGTAGAATTTGTGTTTATACGTGTTTGGATCAATTGCTTATGCATCTGTTTTGATGTGTGGGTATATATATAGTACCACCGATTGTCTCATACATTTGCTATTTCTACTCCAATATAGGGACCTCAAAGTCCCCCTTCCATCATTGCTCACGTTCTTCCACAACACCAGACTCCTATAGTTTCATTGCCACCGCTATTGTTACGGCCAGCCTTGTGGTATTTAATTATTTCAATGAATGAGCCATCATTTCATACTTTGATTTTCTAGTTTTTTTTTTGTTATAAAAATTATACTTTGTAACAGATTTGGGTTATGGTATTCCATATTCTCATGCCACCCCACCACCGCCCCATCCAACTCTTCAGTTACATAAGGAAATTGTAAACCAGATTGAATACTATTTTATGTAATCAAATTTTTTGTTCATAAAACCTAGGGTGTTACTTTTGTTTTATGTGAAATTGAACTACAAACTAGATCTCACATTAAGAATGGGGTATGTCATTGCCATTCCTATTTTTATAGAATGAAAAGCCTTGGCCAACGCCCACAACCTCGCTCACATTGCATTAGTGGAGAATATGCAGAGCATCACTGCAAGGCTATTCTCTGGCAAGTGTCGAAAGACGATGGACACATGAAGAGCTTGGCATTCATGTCTATTGTATTCGGTGTCGGTGCTTTATCTTCCCCCAGAACATGCATTCCTGGGATCAAAACAAGCTTTCAGAAAGCTTGAGGTAGATGCTCCATTAGAGAGGTTTGATGGGACTGACTTATGACTTATAGTCTGCCTATATCCATCATGGATGGCTTGCTTCAAGCACAAGGGTGATGGGTCAAAGTGGGATGGGATAAGAGAGATTTAATTTATTCTACTCCAACAATTGGAATTAGGGGAAAGAGAAAATGAGTATATAGTAATTGCACATCCATGAAAGCTTATGAGCATTTTACAGGAAGGGATTTAATGTGAGTTCCAACAAGGAGTGACAAATGTGTCTATAGAGAACCATAAATGGAGGTGAAAACAAAATGTGACGCTTTATTTAAAATTTTGAAACAATTTAAATACCCATTGGATTTTATATATAGTTTACTTGTTATAGCTTGTTGCTGTTGATAGATTGGCTCCAGGGCTTCCGGCCTTTAGAGTTACATTTTGCAGATAGGAGTATAATACATCTAGCATAATTTTAATTTCAAATTCTTATGACATAGTGGACATCGTCGGCGTATTATTTTTATAAATAACTTTCATAAATTATGCATACTCATTTTCATATGAATTTTAAAAATGATCATCAAAATTCTGTCCATATCATCTACTTATATGAAATCTTATATTACCCGTTTGTTAACCCATTTACAAATAAAATATGTCAGATTCTTCTCACATACTGATAAAAAATACTTATTAATTTTCAATCTATATCAATTTAATAAACCCAAACTTATATGTAAATCAGTACTTAACTCATAACTCATAAAGTAAGTCAAATGTGAGATGCATATATATGTATATATATATATATTAAACTTTTATTATATATTAAATTTATAATACATTTTAAAGGAATAATAATTATTCAATGTTCATATTTGAAATATAATTTTAGAGGAATTCTTGTATAAACCCGGTACATCACGTCATTTGTGGTTTGACCAATCACAAGTAAACACATTAGGTATAACGTGGAATTTTCAATTTAACTTGGCACCCTAAAAAAATAACTAACTGATAAAAACATTTTTTTTTCAACTTTTAAAATAAAAAAAATTGAAACCATGAGATTTAAATTTTTTTATGTGTTATTGAAAATTCCACGTCATACCTTATGTGTTTAGTTGTGATTGGTCAGACCATAAATAATGTGGTGCATTGCATTCACGCACGAATTCCTCTATAATTTTATTTAAATCCATTTTTTAACTATTAGTTTTTTATCATCTAATTTTATAATATACCTTTTTCTATTGGAAACCCATTCATTTAATAATATATCAATAACTTTCTTTTTCATATTTCCAAAAACCCTTCTGTTTCCATTTTAAATCTCTATCATTAAGATATAGCAGTGAATATAGTTATTTTTTTCTTATGAGTTTATGAAGTTAAATGAACAAATAAAAATTTAAATGAATGTTTCATGAAAAATATAATTACATGTTAGTTACAACTGACAGCAGAGTGGATTGAACTACAACAAATTTAAAATTATGATCAAAATGTTAATCTTTCTTTTTTCAATGTCATACATGGGGTTCTCCCCTTAATTCTTATGCATTGATCTTCTAACCCTGTTTTTTTTTTATTTAATCATTTATCTTATTTTCAAAATTTGTAATTAATCATACAAATTGTCCTAATCCTAATCCATAAGATGAATTATCTACCTCTTGTTTTGATCAAATCATCAAAATATCAACTTACTCCTATAATCACATATGCCACGCTACCTCCCATAAAAATTAAAGAAAAAACTAAGGGGTATTATCTATTTTTAAAAACAAAATTTTTAATGATTATGTAATGTAATTTTCTTAAAACAAATATTGAAAACAAAACATTAAAAAATATATGCCCATTTTTGTACAATCGAAGAGCTTTTGATGGAAGTGGAAGTGGGTCTTAAAGTTTGTTTGATGTGTAGATGGAATCACTATATAATGTTTATTTAAAATGCATGTCAAAATTATCAAAATAACCTTTGCTCTGGAAAAAATGAAGGCAACCATAAAACATAACGATGACAATACAAATTACTTCCATTTTAAATAAAAAATCCAGATCGAAAGTGCATCAACAATATAAATCAAGGCATCAACAATGCAAATCCTGATTCCACAAATCAATAGACATCTGAAAATTAAGAAAGAGTTGGGATGAAGATGCTTTTAAGGGGTAATTAATTACAGGTCCCGTGTAAGGGACTTAATTAAGATGATGTCCATGAAATCACCTAATTAATATGAGGTCCCACGAAATTGTTATTACAGGTCAAAAAGTTGTTATCGCAAGGTCATAAGTTGTTACAGACTAAGAGTGATTTTCAGGCCACAAGTTGTTATGGCAGGCCAAAAAGTTGTTATTGCAAGCCGAAAAGTTGTTATTACAGGCCAAAAAGTTGTTAGTGAAGGCTCAGTCACTAACAACTTTTTGGCCTGCAATAACAACTTTTTGGCCTGCCATAACAACTTTCTGGTAGGGACTTCAGATTAATTAGGTGATTTCATGGGACCTTATCTTAATTAAGTCCCTTACACGTGACTTGTAATTAATTACCCCTTCTTTTAATTCGAACAATCAAGAAAAAGAAAAAAAAAATCCAAAAGGTCCATTTGATAAAAAAGATGATAAAAACATAATAGTTCAAATGTGGGCTTAAATAAAATTATATTTCAAATACTAATATTGAATAATTGTTGCTTTTTTAAAAATGCATAATAAATTTTATATATATATATATATGCATCTCAATCATTTGACTTACGGTTAAATATTGATTCACATATGAATTTGAGTTTATTAAATTAATATAGTTTGAAAAATATTAATCATTTTTAATTAGTAGGTGAGAAAAACCTGACCTATTTATTTCATATAAGTTGATGGTATGAACAAAATTTTGATCATTTTAAAATTCATATGAAAATCAGTATACACAATTTTTTAAAGTTATTTATGAAAATAATATGCGGATGATGTCCACTATGTCATGAACTTGGTGCACCACATCATTTGTGATCCGACCAATCACAAATAGATACATAAAGTATAATGTGAAATTTTTAATGACATGGCACCCTAAAAAAATTAACTAACACAAAAAATCTAAATCTCATGTTTTCAATGTTTTTTACGTCAAACTTTATGTATCTATTTGTGATTGATCAGTTCACAGATGACTTGATACACGGTTCAAGCAAGAATATCTGTTTAAATCATAATAGATGTATCACAGTAATATATGAATTCCAGTTTCATTAAAAATAGAAAATGTAATTCTTAAGGAAATGCTTGAATTGACTGCGCTCCCGAGAGGATTTACAATCAAAGGCCGATGGAACCAATCAATTATTGGCAACAAAATATAACAAGATAAAATCCATTGGATATTTAAATTGTTTCAAAATTTTAAATAACATACTATGTTTTCACCTCGATTTATGTTACTCTATAGCCACATTTGGCACTCCTTGAAATAAAGAACAGATCACTCTCTGTAAAACGCCCATAAGCTGTGCTATTACTATATACGCATTTTATCTCTCCCCTAATTCCAATTGTTGCAGTAGAATAAATTAATCTCTCTCATCACCTCTCTACTGGAGCAACTCCCTCAACCTTTCTGAAAGTTTGTTTTGATCCCAGAAATGCATGTTCTGGGAGAAGATAACAGCACCAACACCGAATACAATAGACATGAATGCCAAGCTCTTCATGCATCCATGGTCTTTCGACACTTGTCGGAGAATAGCCTTACAGTGCTGGTCTGCATTCTTCAATAATGCAATATGCGCACCGTCGTGGGCCTTGGCCAAGGCCTTTTCATTCTGTATAAATAGGAACAATCAAACTAACGAACTAAGACAATGACAATGTTAGAATTCAAGATATGATGCAATTCTTGACAGAAACGGTGCTAGAACAACTGATCATATTGGACAAGTAGACAAGGCATTGAAGTTTCTGACAGACTCTAATTAGAACATAGCACAAGGTCCTAGAATCATAAAGCATAACTAGTTGCTTATTCAATACACAATTTTTTGACCTGGCAAAAAAAAAAAAAAAAACAATACACAATTTTTTGATGCCCACAATAACATAATTGCAAATCAAAAACCATCTTTATACCTATAGTGGGAGTTTTGTCAAGCTTGCTGGCAATGTATCAAGTATAAACAGTGTTCCGGTTTAAGGACAAAATGGGAACATAGGTTTGTGTTGCTAAGGTTTAATTTCTCCAAAATAACACACATTTCCATTAACAAATGCAAAGACAAAGAAAAGGAAAAGAAAATAGCTTACCTTCTGTCTGAAACTTTTAAGAGTTTCCCTCAAAGGATCAAGAGTAGGATGTTTCAGAGAGCATTCCCTCCACTCATCAGAAAGCTTAGTCAAAACCGCTACACTTGCCTCAAGATTATCCATATAAAGCATGTCCTGTTTCCAGAGCAAAGCAGAAAATTCAATATCAATTTATGTTTGTAATCAATAGATAGGTAAAGGGAGTCCTATTAAATTTGTTACTATTAGTGGAGATAAGAAATCCTAGATAACAAAAAAAATTAGATTATACCATCCCTTGAACTTACCCACTGCTTGTAACACTCGGGGTTCTGAGTCAAACACCATATAAAAATGTCACTCGCCTCCCTTGATAGGTCAGGATTGGCTGTAAAAGATTCATGCATTTAGTTTTCCACAAAAACCATAACACTAGCCTCATTAACTCAATATTTAAAATGTGCAAAGAAAAGCAGGGAAACAAAAAAAAATCATCCATATGGACTATACATCACCTTCTCCAGCAGCTTGGAATGCATAGTTCGATATCTGTTGAGCAAGTTGCTTCATTGCTTTGCTTCCAGGGGATCCCACTAGGGCCACTTCTTTTAATGTAGGATAGACAGCTTGAAATCTCTCTGTAGCCTGAACAAAAAAGTACAAATGTGAAACCAAAAGGAAACTCTGTAGACAGCTGAAGATAGCAAGGCGTGTTAATGTAAACTGGACAAGCTTCTCTAAGCCCACTCTATCTACCTTGACCCGGGTGGAAGGGAGGGGGAAGGCGATTCTCAATAAAGCATCAAGACCAGAAGGAGACACTACACGCTCGCCCTTTCTGACAGCACCATTCAATAAGATAGTACGAGCTTTTGGAGATGACAAAATTCTGTTTCAGAAAAGGATGAAAGAAAGAATTCCATCAAACATGAGAGGGAATAGCGACAAATTATGTGGTTATCATTGCTGCCAACAAATCAGGATCAGGAATCAATAAAAGGGAAAACCAGTATTTCTAACCTCTCCACCAGTTGTAAAACCAAGTCTCTTGATTGAGGATTGCTTCCTGACTTGCCACTCAGCATTGGCAAAAGAAGAGATACCCATAAGAATAAACCCGTAACCAAATCTCCTTGAGAAGCCTACGCAAAAAAGAATCACATTTCAACATCCATATAATATAAACTCGTATGGGAATATACTCAATCATTAAAACAGGCACCTGAGCAGCGACCCAAACAGCAAGAGGGAGTTCATCCTGTCCTTGAAATTTTTTTCTCTCCTTAAGTGTGGGCAATAAGCTGATCATCACATCAGGTTTTTGCCTAAGAACCATTGCTAGGACCACAAATATGGCAGCCTACATAGAAACAATTCACCATATTTACACTAAACATCTGTTTGCCAAATCTTATGAGACATCATCAAAGCGTTTAAAATCATTACCAGCTTGAGGCATAGGACAAGAAACAGCTATACAAAAATGATGATAAAATTAATATATCTAATAAAATAGGACAAATAAGAAACTATACAAACCCACTCACACAAAGATACATGCTGACACAGAACCAAAATATAGGCAGTGAATTTTCTTGCAAAACCACAGGGAAAATCATCAAAGAAAACACTAAACAAAGTAAAAGCACAAAGAATATTTTGTTTAAACGAATATCTAATCATTCAGAACCTTGATCTCCCCTCATGTTCATGTGCACGCCAATTAGATATATATGCATTGGAAAAGTACATGTCAGGACACCACCATACATGGTAACAGTTATTATAACTAATCTGTCGGTAAGTAGCTATTTAGTAGAGACTCAAACTGTTCTTCAAATTAATTATACTTCAACTCCCAGATATCAGGCAGTATAATCTGATTTCAAAAGCTACCTGGGACTTGGATGATGGTTGCTGGGACACATTTTTGGCTCCCTTTGTAGCTCCTTGATGATTGGCAAGATCTGCAAAAATGCTGTCTAATAACCATAACACAAATGACCCAAGTGCTTCAGAAGAACGTCGGCTGATCCAATCAGTTGATGTTTTGTATATATCCTCAGATATGTGTAAAAGAGGGATCTATATGGAGGGAACAAAACAACATAATAAGTGAAAACAATGATAATCATGGACTAACAACGCTTCACCAATCCAAAAATAAATAACAAAAACAATGATACCCCCACAATCAGATATACAAACAAGGCTCCCGTGACAAACAAACAGATATCTCGTAAGATACAAGATTCAGCAGTGATTTTCACGACCTTATAAAGATAAGAACATATCAGAGACTAATAGAGGAAAAGATTTAAGCCATCAAATCAAAGCTCTCGCCCAGAACACAAGCATTTATAAATACAATACCATACGTATGTCACACCAAAAGAATTATGAATGATTTAAACTCTATAACGCAAGCCGAAATTTCACAATTATATAAAACAACGATCAGAAGACCTAACAACTTTGGCCCTCAAAATCTAAACTAAATTATGCTCCAAAAGTAACCACAAGAAACTCACATCAACCATCTTTGCAACGGTGGATTCTTTGAACATCCTCAACCATGGGAATTGAGCCCCACCGACTGACGAGAATGCACGACCGAAATAATCGGCGAATCGCAAGAGCATAAGATCTTGCTGCGATTCATACGCAACCTAATCACATACAATTCACATTCAATGAATACCATCACAAATGAAAGGGAAAAAGAAAAAAAACAAATCCAAATCAAGCAGATCAAAACCTAGAACAAAAAATTGAACTAAAAATCAATACTCACCGTAATTTCAGCGAGGAATGCGGCGAATTCATTAGCGTCCATTTTCGAAGCGGCTTCAGCGACTGTAACCTTAGGCGTCTTCGGCTTCTTTTTCTTCTTAGCTTTCTTCACATCGACAGAGCCATTCTCCTGTACATCCTCACCGGAATCATCGTTTTCATCGGAATGCGGCTTCGATCTGCCGGAATCGGCATCCGCAGATGCAGATTCATGAGCAATCTGAGCCTCCCGCATCCTATGACGGCGCTCCTCAGAATGCTGCTCGATTCCACTGAAAACATTAGATGATGAAGGATCAACAACATCGTTAATTACGAGATCACTAGAATTCTTCTCCGAATTGGCCTTCGAAGGTCTCCGATTTCGCTTCTTGTTGATCACCGGTTGCCAATCATCATCGTTGTCGTTTTGCTGCGTTTCTGCTTCGTTTCTTCTTCGTTCAATCTCTTGATCCTCCTTGAGAATTGATTCGATCAGAGCCAAATTCTCATCATCCATATTTACAGTGAATCGATGAATGAAATCCTCCGGGGAAATTCCGAGTCCTTCTCTGGGAAGATTTAGAGAGAGAATGATAGGGATAACGATAGAGAGAGAGATATTAGGAGAAATTTTTGTGTGTGACAGATTTATAAGTAGGAATTGAGGAAGAAGAAGCTGACACAGAAAGAGACTCGTTTGAGTAAAAGGACACGTGGGTGTATCTTTTTTTGTGGAATCACCGAAATGCCATTATCTACTTCGGTTGGTTTTATTTATTGTTTCATATGTATTTTTTGGCTGGATTATTGTGTTCATATTATTGTTTGTTGTTTTCTTGATAAAATTTGGGTAAAAGATAAACAAATACCCTTGAATTTCAAATATCCAAAAAGGTAACTCTAATGTTTGAATTAATTTAATTGTTATAAACTTTTTTTAACATGAGAAAATTGAAATGACATAAAACAAAACAAACTAAAATCTAGGAAAACTAGTTACTTGACACGCGGTATAATGTTAGACGTTAGTTAGTAAAATAAAGAGGAAGTATCATTTAGTTTGATTAGCGATTTCTAAATTCTTTGATGTATTATTTAAATTTGATGATATTTTTGATATTACCGTATGTTCAAGTATTTATATCATTAGAAATATATTTATTATTCAATTAAGAATCAAGCATCCTTCCAGATTTTACAGTTAAAACAAATAACCTACATTATGATTAACTTCCCAAAGTTTTGTATGATTTGTATATCATATATTCATATGCGATTTATCAGCTTATCATACCTTTTGGACTAATATTTAGGCTAAAATATAGTTGAATCTTTAGATTTAAGGGTAGTCATTTAAACTTTGTAAAGTAATCCCTCCATTTATAAACTAAGACCTAGCTGATTTCAAACTAGTTTATTTTCCTTAAAAATTAATATATAATCTATACAATGTATGTTATGATTAAGTGACTTATTGAATTTAATTAATTTTTAAAAAAATTAATTAAGTCTTATATTAAAGAAGGAGGAAGAATGAGTATATTTTTAGTTTCTAAACAAGACTTTGGACCCGCGTGTTACGCGATGAGTTATACTTAAGCGTTCCACACTAACGATGATTTAAGCTGAACGATATCTTCATAAGGGATGTGCAATCGGTAGTAGTTGTAATAAAATGAAAATTATGCATATGCACAATCCGAACACCTAAATAAAAATTATGTGAATGCAATTCGGATTGGTAAAAAATTTGAACCGTGAAGGTAAAAGAAATTTCTTGGCATTTTAAAATAAATGAGGTCAATTGGTGTACAAATTTCGGAAAACCTCTCTGTATACTACGTTACTGGTCTTGCTTATACTTCTTCGTTTGTCGTCCAAGATTAGTATTTTCAAGCCTTTTACACTCGTCACACGTGACAAAGCAACATACAGCTGACCATGTGAGAATACAGGGCTCGGTAGGTATAAACCAACAGTCAACATTGATTGTCCTTGACTTTTGTTTATTGTCATTGTAAAAGAAATGATAATAGGGATTTGCCTTCTTGTCATGTTGAATGGTAATTTAGACCCTGATGGATTCATGTCCATGCGATGTATAACAACTTCTTGTCCAATGTTGCTCCCGTTGAGAGCAACTGCTTTAATGAAATTCTTGCCAAGATGCGTAACCCTCAACCTGGTACCATTACAAAGACCTGCGGCTTGGTCAATGTTTCTTATTAGCATAATTGGAACTCCGACCTTCAGCTTCAATATGTGATGGGGCATTACAGAACAATTGACTGAATTCAGAAACTCAATATTGTACAAATCTTCAAACCTATTGATCACATTGTCTGTGTGGTTGATTGCATCTGAGCTGAGATATTCAACCACATCACCTGGGAGTGAAGAACAAATGTAGTCATTCAAACTATCGACCACCTCATTTGTAGGAGCAAGAATTGCACGATTTGTTAAATAGTTTTCCTCAAATAAGTGATCTGATAAAATCTGGAAATGTAGCTTCAACTATTGATTTAATAGGATCACCCCCATCTGACAACAATAATTCATCTGGCATTTGAATTTCTCTAGTTCCATCATGTGGTAGTCCAATCTCCCCATCACCAACCTTCAATAACCATTCGAAGAATGACTTGATTATTGCTTGACACAATCCAGCTTCCTCCTTACTCAATTCATTAAATTTAATCTCTGTTAAAACAATATAAAGTGTGTCAATCAATCAACAAATTGCAAATGTAAATATTGTTGTCCTTCATTTCCAGTTATCAATATATTCAATATTTAATAGTAGTACTATAAAGTAATGACTGTGGATGAATGTTGTAAGGACATAAAGCTCTTACTTATTTGTTAAATTTCAGTTCAAAAAAATAGTAATTATGCATTAAATAAATATGATTGAGGAATGACGAATTGGTACCAGAGTAACGTTGGTCATTGTGGCTGACGTACAATAAATATTCACATATTATCCTCTTCGTCTGCTCCCACACAATAGAAGGTTGAGATAGGGAGTGACTTAGTAGTATGCTTACAAAGAATCTCCGAAGATAATTTCCATATGCCCATAACGAAGCCTCTTTAATCGCGTCTACAAACTCTTGATCATCATTAAGCAACCCAAGAGAATAACATGCCTCTCTAAATGTAGAGTGCACAACGCCATTAACAGTCCTTATGTCTTCATAGCATTTTGGTCCTTTAACCTTTGTGAGCATAAGCAGCAAGTAGAATAACCCTCCTTGAGACGGTGTCGCATGTGCTAATCTACCAACAGATCCACCCCGCTCCCTAAATTTCCACATTCACTTCTTCTTGTCAAAAGTAAAGTGATTGGGAAACTCCAAATATGTTAGTTTCCTTGCATACGGGTCATCTTTATTTTTCTGCATCTAAGAAAGGAACATAGACTCTTTGATTCTAGGTTGATCCAATAAAGAAGACATTGTGTCATGCCTAGAACAGTACACTGGTAGTTGTTGTGATACATAATGTGTATAATAGTTTTAACACCTATTAAACCATCTGATGGAGCATGCCCACAGACTATATCTTCAATGGTAGCAAAGTTAAAAGCTGGATCAGGAATTTCGACGCAAGAATGTTTACATAATGTGTTGGGGTGGAAGTTCAGCCTCCAAGGATGACTGGTAACTTTGTACTGATCTTCATTCTCCACAACCTCAAAGTTTTTAAAGTTATATATTCCATTTTCTTTGGTTCCTCTCGATATCGATCCGCCAATTGTTTGTGAGTCACAGAGACTTTAACTCTAGTAAGGTCCTTGACAACCAAGATCATTCCGACCTTCCAAATAGGGTAGGGAGCAACCTTCTTACGGACAACTATTTTCGTAATACTTTGGCATGAACGGACCATGTGTCCTTGCTGTCATCAATATTTCGGAACATATCCCTCTTCACCATTCTTTAGTACGTCAATCGTGTTTGGAGGCCAAAACTTTGTAAGGTGGTATTTTTGATATAAGGTTACAGGAATGTGGGCTCTTCCTTCGATGTTGTTGCTTTGATTTATGATGATTGATGTATATATAGATTTAGGGGTGACCAATATTTAATTAACCATATTTAATTAATCGTATATTTTAAATTTGAAAATAAAAAGTGAAATTTTAAAATATATGGCCTACCGAATATGTGGAATATTTAGTTGTTGAAATTTCAAAATCAATTATTTGAAATTTTCTGATTCCAACTTTTTATCAATCTGTTGATAAAACATATATTTCTTTTATTTTTAATTAACCAGATTTTTTAATTAACCATATTTAATTGTATTTAATTATCTGTTCAATATTTTAAAATTTACAATTAAATTAAGCCATTAAGATTAAATTTCTTTTATTGATTATCATAATTGAAATTACCGAAATTAGATATTTTAACATTTAAAATTAAATTAAGCCATTAAGATTAACTTTCTTTTATTTCCTATTTAACTTGTATCCTAAATTAAATTAAGCCATTAAGATTAAATTTCTTTTATTTCCTACTTAAGTTGTTGGCATCAATTTAGATTTCCTTGTATCATATCCTAAAATCATGGATCCATTAAAGCATTTGAATGTGAGAGGTTTTATGTGAAATTAGATATTTAGTTTTTGAAATTTCAAAATCAATTATGTGAAATTTTCTGATTCCAAATTTTTATCAATCTAATTAACCGTATATTTTAAATTTGAAAATAAAAAGTGAAATTTTAAAATATATGGGCCTACCGAATATGTGGAATATTTAGTTGTTCAAATTTCAAAATCAATTATCTGAAATTTTCTGATTCCAATTTTTTATCAATCTGTTGCTAAAAAATATATTTCTTTTATTTTTAATTAACCGAATTTTTTAATTAACCATATTTAATTGTATTTAATTATCTGTTCAATATTTAAAAATTTACAATTAAATTAAGCCATTAAGATTATATTTCTTTTATTGATTATCATAATTGAAATTTTTTTATATTGATTTGGACCAATGATAAAGAGTTCATGAGATTTAGAGGTAGATATTAGATAGATAGAAGATAGAAGATTAAAAGATTTTAACAGGGATAAGTTTTATTTATTGAAAAATGTTAACTCGTTAAAATTAGAATTAAAAAGGAGAGGCAGGCATTAATTATAAATCCTCACCCATATATTTGAGTCAATTTTTTTCTTAGTAATTTTTTTAGCAAATGAACTTTTTCCCTATGTCTAATTGGGAGAATTGCACATAGGTCCAAGCAAGAGAATTAATTTCAGACAGGTCCATTGACAACTTCTTCACTTGTTAGCCAAAGCTATTGCAGTTGTTAATAGTTGTCATTAACAACTCTTTGGGACCTCTCTGAAATTAATTCACTTGCTTGGGATCTATGTGCAATTGTCCCTAATTTTTATTTATTTTTTTAAAAATTAAAGAGGAAGACATTAAAGGTCTGGTGTTCAACTGGGATCAAACTCATAATCTCCCGCTTATTAGAGAGATGTCATACCTCTAAACTACGAGGCATTTGGTCTCACTTAGTTGATTATATAGCTGATCTTACTATACTACTTAAATATTCGCTCTGATCTTAAATATAAGACATATTTATCTAATTTAATTAAATTAAAAATGTTAGTTATGTTAGTTAAAATCATATGACATTACTTATAGGAGTGCTATTTATATATTTTATTGGTGCATTAATATATTTCCATTCGATACACTGTATCATGTTAATGCATTGTTGTAACAATAAAACAGCTTTTTTTTTTCAATATCATGAATACTCTCAATAATTTCAGACCAAAAAAAGAATACTCTCAATAATTAAATGTGAAATCACAAGGGATCTGAATGGTAAATAGTTAGAAGAAAAAATGGCTAAAATAATTGTCATTGCTACTTTTATAGAGAAGCCTTTTCCATGATGTTGAAAATGATATAAAAGTCATTGAATGCTTACCAAATATGAAAAGTCAAAGAGAATATTCATAAATTCATAATGTATGTTCATACTTTTAATATGTATGGCAATAATGTATTTCCAGTTCACCAGAAGAAAATGTATTGGCAATATATACACCCATATCAATTAATACTCAGTCCGGTCATAATTATAATATTATTTTGACTTTTTTTAGAAATTAAGGATGCAAAATTAATCACTTTAAAATATCTATAATTATTTTTTCCTCAAAACTAATTTACCTTACTTATAAACTATCATATAATATAATTACATGTAAGATACTTTAAAATTAAGTGGTTTATGTAGCTTCCATAATCTCCACATAAAAGTCAAAACGATCTTATATTTAGGATCGGAGGTAGTATATTTTAGATAATAAAAAAAGATAATTTATTTTATGGTAATGCTACAAATAAATGCCAAATTCAAGAAACTTAATTGCTAAAAGTTTTTTTTTAACTTATGCTCTTTTTATGCATGGAAAAGACAAAAAAAAAATATTAAATTAGGAATATGTCAAGTACTCTTATTTCTTCCAGAAATATGTCAAGTGCTATCCAAATTACTCATTTATCTTATTTATAAGACATTATCCAAATTACTCCTTTATCCTATTTATAAGACATTTGCATATGTTTCACACAGATTAAGAAAAACCTTAAACATCATTAATTACGCCTTGAAATTTGACAACTTTTCATCTGTATCTTTATTTAATATTTACTATATCATATGAAAATAAAGTAAACACATAATTAATGAAGGATAAAATTGTAAATTCACGTAAAAAATTCAATTAGGTACCTTATAAATAAAACCAAATAAAGTCTTCTCTCTCTCTACCCATGGGATGAGACCATAAGAGTATGATGCAAATGATCTCTCCAATCTTGATCAACACTGCTTTTTTATGTGAAAGAAAAATAAATGAGTCACTATGAGTTGAGTCAGATTGTTGGAAGCCACCGTTTACTATCGTTATATTTGCTAATGCCATATAATTTTTAATAGTTATCCGATCCTATTAAAGTTTAAACAAAGGAGCTTTTCTAAACTATGTCAACATCCTCCTATAATGCATTATCTAAATAGTATCTAGTTAATTAATACATAATTGGTCTAGTGTTGTAAAGCCGTCTGAAACAGGAATAGTAAAAAGAGGCGCCGAATAACTGTTGATAATATGAAAGAAGAATCTGATTAATAAAAGAGCATTAATAAAAGAGCAATAATAGGTTAAGATTGGCCTGAATTATACCTAGCTCCTCCCTAGCACTTTCTTAAGTGTGGGATATAATAATGGGTGTGTATGAATTTTTAAATGCTTATTACTACTATTTAATATAGGAGTAATTATACTCCCTCCGGTCCTAATTATAAGACCATTTTGACTTTTTTTTCAGTAAAAAAAAAGTAGTTTTAGGCCCAAAATTTTTTTTCCTCAAAACTAATTTATTCTACTTATAAACTAACCTATAATCTAATTTCATGTGACATATGTTATAATTTAGTGGTCTAATTTGCTTCCTTAACTTCCACAAAAAAAAAGTCAATGTAATCTTATATTTAGGACTGGAGGGAGTATTATTTATGAATTTCAAATATGAATAATACAGCTCAAATCACATGCTTTGTACAAACTAAACGGCATAATCTTGTAAAAAATTCAAGCCACTTATTTCTTTTTTATACTCCTCAAGTCCTAAATATAATACCTAATTACCTAATTTGATTAAATTAACGATACTATTTAAGTTAGTTAAAGTCATATGAGATTACCAATGCATCCTAAACATCTATTTTTATCCCCATCCTTCATCTCTTGCTTGTTTATTGTTGAAGAGTATTCATAGGGATAATTTGTGAAAAAGTTGAGAACAATCAAAAAGATATTTTATATTTAGGATCAAACTCATCTCCCCAAACAAGTTTTATATTGGAACGGAGGAATAATAATTTATAATGGACCCAAACCTAAATTTAAGAAGTGAAACCAGAAAGATATCTTTAATTTTTTTAAAAATTAAAGAGGAAGACATTAAAGGTATGATGTTCAATCAGGATTATACTCATAATCTCCCACTTATTGGGGAGATGTCATACCTCTAGACTACGACGCATTTGGTCTCACTTAGTTGATTAAATTGCTTTAGATCTTACTACTTAAATATTTTCTTCGATACTAAATATAAGACATATTTATCTAATTTAATTAAATTAAAAATATTAGTTAGATTAATTAAAATCATATAACATTACTTATATATATATATATTTTGCCAGCTCATTACTTATATACCCTAACCATAGGAGTGCTATTTATATATTTTATCGGTGCATTGACATATTTCCATTTGATACACTGTATCCTGTTAATGTATTGTTGTAACAATAAAACAGCTTTTTCTTTTCAATATCATCAATACTATCAATAATTAAATGTGAAATCACAAGGGAGCTGAATGGCAAATATAGTTAGAAGAAAAAAATGGCTAAAATAATTGTTATTGCTACTTCTATAAAAAGAGAAGCCTTTTCTATGACATTGAAAATGATATAAAAGTCATTGAATGCTTCCCAAATATGAAAAGTCATAGAGAATATTGATAAATTCATAATGCATGTTCATATACTTTTAATATGTATGGCAATAATTCAGTCCAAAAAAAAATTGTGTGGCAATAATGTATTTCACGTTCATCAAAAGAAAATGTATTGGCAATATGTACACCCATATTAATTAATGTATTTTAGATAAAAAAAAGGTAATTTATTTTATGGTAATGCTACAAATAAATGCCAAATTCAAGAAATTTAATATCTAAAAGTTTTTTTTTTCACTTATGCTCTTCATATGCATAGAAGGACAAAAAATATTAAATTAGAAATATGTCAAATACTCTGGTTTCCGAGAAATGTCAAGTATTATAGAATGTTTGGAATGGTGTTTTTGAAAGCTCAGAAGCCTAGTTACACTGTAAAAGTCATCTTTTGATTTTTTTTTATTATATTTAGTTTGACTTATTTGGAGAAGAGATTATAACTTCAAATGGGTTTCTAGGAAAAAGCTAGAAGTTGGAGCTTCTGGCTTCTGGAATTATGGGTCCCACAACTTTTGTTGTGTATTATTTAATAAAGTGGGTTAGGGGTGTTCATGGGTCGGTACGGGACGGGACGGGCTTGTTCCGTGTCCCGTCCCGAAAAAGGCCTCGGAACAGCAAAGTTGTCCCACGTCCCGTCCCATTACCAGTTTTATCCCGTCCTATCGGGATCGGGACGGAAACGGGACGTCCCACTTATTTTTTTAAAAAAAAATTAACTTGTTTAATGAGTTATTTAGATATTTATTTTGTATTTAAGATATAATATATTTTCATATAAATTATATCTATATTAAAATACATTAGCTGTATCTTTAATAAAAAAAGTTAGATATTTTGATAAAATTTTGTTAAGATATATGAGATATTCTAGGGTCTTAAATATTTCTATTATTTTTTATTAAACATAAACTATATTTAATATGGGAATATTTTATTATACAAATAACTATAATTTTCTCCCCATGTGCAATGCATTGATGCATAAGAAATATATTAATATTCTAATTAATAACAGTTTATAATGATTAATTATATTTTGAAAATTTGAAATATTGTCTGTTGACCTATTAATACTCAAACTAATAATATCTCATAATAACAAATTACACTAAAATAAGATGAAAAAACATAATAGTTCAAATCTGGATTTAAATAAGATTATATTTCAAATAAGAACATTGAATAATTATTATTTTTTAAATGTATTATAAATTTTATGCATCTCAACTATTTGACCTACTTTATTGGTTAAATATTAAATTACATATGAGTGTGAATTTATTAAATAAATTCTAATTAAAAAATAATTAATATTTTTTATCGGTAGGTGGGAGGAATCTATACAAAAAAAATAATAATTATGTCTTTAAAAAATAAACATTCGGGACGGGACAAAAAGACGGTACGGAATAGTGCTCGTCCCGTGTCCCGTCCCGTTAATAATTTTGTCCCGTCCCGCTTTTGTCCCGTCCCATATATTTTCGGTATGGGAAAATCCCGCCCCAAAATGATCGGGATTGGAACGGTACGGTCTGAACGGGACGAAATGAACACCCCTAAAGTGGGTAGGAAAATTAGACTATTAGACCCCTAAAATTCTCAAATAAAGTATATTCTTTTAATCTAAAATTTCCTTTTTATCTCCAAAAATTTATCATAATAATCTCTAATTATTTTCTCTCACAATATCCTCCTTTGAGCTAAAAATATAATTTTTTTAAAATTATTTTCCTTAAAATAAGGGAGAAACTAAGTCTTTAAAATTCTCAAAAAGCTCCAAATTTCACTTTTTCTTTCTAAACTATAAGAACATATGCATATTATATATGTATTATTTAATAACAATAATTTCTTTTTAATAATTTTAATCTTAACTTGTTTTTCAAAATAATCATCCAAACATGTTTCTAAAAGTCAGATTGAAAAAAGGTTACTTCTATCATCACTAATCCAAACATAAATCACTTCACACAATCTGACTTTTATTCAATCTTACTTCCGAAAAAGTCAGATTGAAAAAAAGTTACTTCTCAGAAGCCAATCCAAACACACCCTACTCATTTGTCCTATTTATAAGGCATTTCCAGTATGTTTCATACATATCAAACAAAACCTTAAACATCAATAATTATGCCTTGAAATTTGACAAATTTTCATCTGTATCCCCTATTTAATATTTACTACATCATATGAAAATAAAGTAAACACATAATTAATGAAGGATAAAATTCTAAGTTCACATAAAAATTCAATTAGGTGCCTTATAAATAGGATCGAATGAAATCTCCTTTCTCTATATTATAAATAAGACCAGAAGAATATGATGCGAATGATATCTCCAATCTTGATCAAGACTACTTTTTTCAGATTGTTATAAGCCACCGTTTACTATCATTATAGAGTATTTGCTAATGCCGTATAATTCTTAATAGTTATTCGATCCTATTAAAGTTTAAACAAAGGAGCTTTTCTAAACTATGTCAACATATTTCCATAATGCATTATCTAAATAGTATCTAGTTAACTAATACATAATTGATCTAATATTGTAAAGCCTGTAAACAAGAATAGTAAAAAAGGCGTCGAATAACCATTGATAATATGAAAGAAGGATCTGATTAATAAAAGAGCATTAATAGGTTAAGGTTGGCCTGAATTATACTTAGCACCTCCCTAGCACTTTCTTAAGTGTGGGGTATAATAATGTGTGTATATGACTTTTTAAATGCTCATTACTACTATTTAATATAGGAGTACTTATATTATTTATAAATTTCAAATATGAATAATACAGCTCAAATCACATGCTTTATACAAACTACACGTGGCATAATCTTGTACAAAATTCAAGCCGCTTATTTCTTTTGTATACTCCTCAGGTCATAAATATAAAACATAATTACCTAATCTGATTAGATTAAATATGTTATTTAAGTTAGGTAAAGCCATATAAGATTACTAATGCATCCTAAACATATACTCTTATCCCCATCCTCTATCTTTTGCTTGTTTATTGTTAAAGAGCATTCATAGGGGTAATTTGTGAAAAAGTTATGAAAAATTGGAAAGATATTTTATATTTAAGACTAAACCCATCTTCCCAAATATGTTTTATATTGGACCGGAGGAATAGTGAAATCAGAAATGCACTAATTCTTCCCCCTCAAAAGAAAGTAATTTTGAAGCAAAAGATTATCAGTCAAAAAAAAAAAACAAAGAAAGAAAAGGAGGTAAGCCACGTCTGCCCCACTCCCTCTCCATACGCCACCTAAGAGGATTCCCATTCCAGACTCAACGGGCTGATGAGAAAAAAGAAAGGGAAAATTTCATTTTACCCCCATAATAAGGAATTAATCTCAGATTCCCCCCAAAACATTCTGAAATTTCACTGCACCCCCAAGGGACTAAAGTGAAATTAAATGTTTCAGCTAAAAGACTAAAATGTCCTTATTGAAAGAAGTACAAACGTTTTGAAAATTTCTCATATGTGTCTTGGAAATTTTTCATATGTGTCTTGGAAATATAGTTGTGAAATTTTGGATGTTTTAGTTTTGGATTCCATGATTTTTTTAGACTTAAAAATACTCACATTGATGTTGAAAATAAGCACAAATGTTTTGAAAAGTTCCCTCAAATGCTTCTTAGAAATTTCCCATAAATGTCTTGGAAATTCTTCATATGTGTCTTGGAAATTCTTCATATGTGTCTTGGAAATCAGTACAAAATTCAATAAGGACATTTTGGTCTTTTAGCTGAAACATTTAATTTCACTTTAGTCCCTTGGGGGTGTAGTGAAATTTCAGAATGTTTAGGGGGGAATCTGAGATTAATTCTTTATTAGGGGAGTAAACTGAAATTTTCCCAAAAAGAAAGGGGAAATCCCCTTCTCATCACTCCAAAGTCAAAACGACGAGGCATCACTTAATGAAGGGATATGAATTTCTCCGTGGAACGCACCGTTTAGAGGATGCATCACCGAAATAGTCAGCGAATCGCAAGAGCAGAGGATCTTGCTGACATTCATACGAAACCTGAGCACATACGTACAATTCACATTCAATCATTCAATGAATACCGTCACAAAGGCCACAAAAAAAAAAAAAAAAAAAAGAGGAGAGAGAGAAAAAAAAATCCAAATCAAGCAGATCGAAACCTTAACACAAATTCTCATCCATTGTCATCGCCGTTTTGCTTTCTTCGCTCAATCTCTTCATCCTCCTTGAGAATTGATTCGATCAGAGCCAAATTCTCATCATCCATATTTCCATTGAATCGATGAATAGGCGTATAATCCTCTGTGTCTGTGTAAAGAAGGAGAAGAAAAGGGGTGAGGCTGGATTATTGGTGTTGATATTAATTATTGGATATTATTATTATTATTATTATTAATCTTTTGTTGTTTTGCAAATAAAAGTTCTTTTTGACTTTTTATTTATACGGCTAGACCATGAGTTGAAAATAGAATCTCAATCAATATTATTATTTGATTTAAATTAGTTTTCGCTTCCATTAATTTGAATTAATTTTATTATTATATTATAATCTATTATAAACCTTATAATATTAGTTAGTAAAATAAAGTGAAAATCCCGTTTAAATTGACATAAAATAACCAAATCTAGATATACCCTTAATGAGGTGAAGATGACTCATAAAAGGTTTTTGAATTCTTTATTATTTATCTATTTACCCTTATATGAAATATATTTAATTGTATCATCTAAATTAAATTTAATGATTTTTTTTTTATATTATGACATCTTCATGTATCCATATTCATATAAAGCTATTTATTATTCAATTAAGTATGGAGTTTCATGTCTTTATTATTTAATTGTATCATCTAAATTAAATTTAATGATATTTTACATTTAAAACTTTTAAACTTATATAGTACTCCATCTATTTTTAAATATAGGATCTAAGAAAAACTAAATAAGTAATCTGTAGACTGATCTGCTTAAAACATTTCCCTAAACTAGCTTTTTTTTTTTTTTGCCGATCATAAATTAGGTTATATAACTTGTAAGTTAACATAATTTAATAATTGCAATGATTAAGTGACTTATTTACCTTTTATTATATATTAAAAAGAGTTAACTAAATTTTACATTAAAGAAATGAGAGAGTATGAGTACATTATATGTTCCTAAATTTTGAAAATGAGAAGTCTCATTTACTGTAGAATGTTGACTAATCAAATTTTAAATGATAGATTAAAATTTGTTTTGCCAGGATAAATGATAATTAAAATTAAATATTGACAAATCTTGCTTATGAGACGAGCAAGTTTATTTTGATCCCAAGTCCTCAGGCATATATTTGAATCAATTTTTTTCTAGTGATTATTTTCAAGCGAATTTTTATCCTAGGTTTGTTTTAACGCATGATCTAGGTTTTTTCAAGGGAATTTTTAGCCTTTTAATATTTCCATTTGATACGTTGTACCTTGTTAATCATTGTTTTAACGGAGAAATTCTTCTGTAAATATGTTAAGTATTTTAGGAAAATCAACATACAATTTTAACAAATGATCAATTTTGAATAATTTTTTTATTTATCTAGAGATGATTTATCATATATTAAATACTCCATGCAATTATTCTTACTTAGGATTTAAATTTAAGAAGGGAATGGTGTAGGTTAAACCAAGTGAAATCACACGGTGTAGTTTAGTGGCGCTTTGTTATCCGCAGATGTCGTAGATGTAGTCCAAATTAAAGGCACAAATTTAATAAGATTTAATAAATAAGAAAATTGGAGACAAAAGTTAATTTATTTCAAAATTAATAGTTCAATAAATGATAAAAATAAAAAACTATTTTATGGTAACAGCAAAACTTTCTTGTAATTGAATAGGTACAAGTAAAAAGAACTCAGGAACTGACCTTTTCTATTCATACTTTTTGAAAAATTGTCTCAAATTATATATTTTTATTATATTATAAAAGTAGTTTGAAGATACTCCAAACTTATTCTTGGCGACGATGATGAATTACGAATAATGATAATAAAAATATGACAAAAGTCCACATGGATTTTTGTATCTATTTCAATTCAACTCCTTAATTTTATAGACTGTTTTCAGTCACATAATATTAGTATTGTAGGCACAAATGATGAACTTTTGTATCATTCAATATTATTTTAATAAATTAATTTTAGATAAAAGTAATCCATTTGATTCTTATAGTTTCATGGGTAAAGGGTCATTTTTGGCTTGGAATTTTTAGCTTTTGAGCACTTTTGGCCCGGAAGTTTTTTTTGGACCAATTTTGACCCGGAAGTTTATAAAACGTAGCAATATAGGCCAATTTTACAATATTTTGAAGCCTATATTGCTACGTTTTATAAACTTCCGGGTCAAAATTGGTCCCAAAAAAGCTTCCGGGCCAAAAGTACTCCAAAACTAAAACTTCCTTGCCAAAAATGACCATTTTCCCTAGTTTCATTGAGTTTATAACCCAATTCTTATAGTTTGAATCATTACCACTAAATCCCTACATTTTGATTCATTTAATCTTGTCATTGTTGGTAGTGAATTAAAAAGGGGCACATTGATGTGTGTCACATACTTTGCCAAGTGTTACTTCCATGGCATCATTTTCAGCATAAGGATATAGATAAGAAATTTTTTCAGGAAAACACATATGAATAAAGAAAAAACAGAATAGAATTTTATAGAACAGATAAGCATTTTTGTGGCTCTTTTTTTTTTCCTTCCCATTACACATTTCCATAATTTCTTCTTATACTTACTTATTAGAACCCTTCTGATATTATCCTCCCATTCACACACACACACAGACATACACAACAATTATTACCACCTTATTTTTTCGATATCTTAAAGTGAGAATTTTCAATATCTTATCAATCACAACACCCATCACCACCACCATCTACTTCTTCTTCTTCACAGCACACACACCACCACCACCTTCTCCACCCCTTCCTCTTCTTTTTTAATTTGTCAATGAAAGATCACATAAAAATAAACCAAATCATATAATTACAGCTGAACTATGCAAAATGGCTCGCTTGCTCACTGTCATTGTACTTTAATTTAATTGATTATACGTCTCACAATGATCAGTTCGGAATTATGGAATACAGAAGGCGGCATGATGGATGCATTTGCAAGGAAAAATCTTCAGAAACATTACAAATTATAGTGCACATATGGGTCCTATAAAAGAAAACCGGTCTTCAAGTCTCGAAAAGTTTCATTGAACAATGAGTACATAAGGGAGAGGATATTGACCATCACACATCCCATCTCAACCTTCTCGCGTTCTTCAATCTCAGATTCTTCGACCTCAGAGCAACAAGAAAGGTTAGCGAAGGAGGACGTGTGAGGCGGCAAGGTTGGCAGTCCAGAATGGAGATGGTGAGCGAGGGAGCCGGGCAAAGTTTTGTTCGATTTGTACGTCTTTTTATTTTTACATATGTGTTTTTCCAAAGGAATTTTCATAATTTCAATCCTTATGCTTAGAAGATTGCCATGGAAGAAACACTTGGAAAAGTGTGTGACGCATAAGTGTGGCCCGTTTTGACTTGATACAAAGAGGACAAGATTATAAATGAATCAAACTATAAAGATTAAGTTGTGACGAGTTAAATTATGATGACTGAATTACAAATTCATTAAAACTATAAAGATTAAATGATTAATTTTTTCTTAATTTTAATTATGTCAATGGATAAATATTTGGTCAACATTTAAAATTTAAATGTTAGCATTTTTTGTTTTTTGTTTTTTTGTTTTTTGTTTTTTGAAATTAACAAGGTTAGAGTTGCAAGGCTAAAAAACCACTATAAATTAAAGGATCAATATATATAAAATATTGTATGAATAGTTAAGGCACAAGAGTTACACTTTTACCTAAAAATATAACAAATATTAACGATTTCATTTTTGTCGAAAATCTTGTCTCATTAATTCAGCTTAAATTAAAAATATTTTAGTGGGTTAATGTGTAACCATGAACTTTTCATAATAGGGCCTCTAACAACATATATTTTTTGTGAGTAGACGGGTAAAAAAAGAGATGAGTCAAGTCCTCACACTCCCATTCAATATGCAGCCTTATGCAAAACAGGGACAGTGTGGATAAGCGTGAATGATTCTCTTGTTTAGTAAAAACTAGAAAGAAGAAGCCAGCAACTACATAACATTTATGTATGTGTTTGTGTGTATATATATATATATATATATTTGCCAGAAGTATATATACACATATATTTAGAATGAGTGTTTGCATATTCTGCATGACATATAGTTTTATAAGCTTTCAAAAATAAACATTTTAAATGTTTGAAGTCTCAAGTTTAAATTCTAGAATAGTTAGAAAAAGCTTTGGTTACCCTTTGATACTATAAAAAAAGATATGATTAATAAGAGAGTATTAAAGGTTAACGTTGGCCACAATAATACAAAGCACCTCCCTAACACTTTTATAAGTGAGGAGTATAATGAGCACTTATATTTTTTTCTGAACTGAAATGAGCACTTATATTAGTTCAAATATGTGTGGGTAATGACTTTTTTAAATGCTTAGTACTAGTATTTATGTAGGAGTAATGATATGATTTATAAATTATAAATATGAATAATACAGCTCAAATCACATGCTTTAGGCAAAATAGACGGCACAACCACATTCTTTGGTACAAAATTCAAGCCGCTAATTTTTTTTTTTTTTTTGGGATAAGGGTCTAAATGTCCTAGAAGTTTCTACGAAGGGGTACTGAGTGTCTGAAAGTTTTTTAAGGTGCAATTATGCCCTGGAAGTGCGAAAAATAGGGCAATTCCACCCTTTCATTAATTTTGACTGCTATATTTGACATTTGACCCAACTTATACTGAATTGGTGCTGCCACATAAAACACATAATATGCCACATAAACTTCAAAAACTATGAAGGTATAAATATTAAGGGGAAAAACTTCCTCTCCTAGCAGGAGGCATCAAACTTACCAATCTTATTTGTCATTGCATGTTTTTGTGCTACTTTATCACTTTAATGGGAAGAATTATGAATCATCTGATAGTATGGAATATCATGAAACATTTAATGGATCTTACCAGTCTGAATGCCACAAAATATAGTGTGGTTTCATGAGATATTTAAGATCATCTCTGTAACATCCTAAAAATTAATTGAGGATTCATGAGGGTAAATAGGAATTTATTAATGAGAAATGATGGATTATGAGAATATTTGAAGGATTTTGAGGTATTTTACAGGATTTTAAAGGCCTAGTTTCTTCCTTATTTGGACAATAATAATTTTGGGAGAGATTATTTTTAGGCTCAAAAGATGTTAATATGGGAGGAAATAAATAAAGGATATTATGGGAAAATTTTGAGAGTGTAAAGAAAATTTTTTATTCAAAAGAAATATCTTATTTAAGAATTTTAGGGCCCAGTAGTATATTCTCCACTCTGCCGACACTCCTTTTCTCGCCAGAAACTTTTACTGTGCATCAATTATTATTTCCTCAACCAATCACATTCAACTACTATTTATATATATTATATTATATTATTAATATAATATATTATTATTATATTATTATTATATTATATATTATTATTTTACTATTTTAACTATATATATACACACTGATTGCTCTCATGCGCATGATCACTCTTCTTCTTCATTCTCTCTCTCTCTCACTCACGCCTCTCTCTCTCTCTTGCTCTCTCTTTCCACCATATATATTCCTATTATTAGACTTATCAAAGCTCGTTGATATAGGAATATTAAGCTTTTCGGCCAACTAAGCACATTTTTGGATTCCCGTAAGTCTCCTCTACATTTCTATGTCATTAGTTTTTCGATTTGTTATACTTGAAAAATTAGACCTTGTCTAAATTGGTAATTTTTGGGAGTCCTAAAATTAATAAATTGAAGCTTAGGCCTCGATTATGAGTTTTTCTGAGTAGATTTTTCATTGTTGGAAGTTTTCCTAATTATTAGGAATTTTTAGATTTATGGAAGTTTTAGAAATTGGGACTTTTAAATTATTCGAGGTGCTTATGGGTAAATTGATGATTTTTAGATGTTTATTAAGGTTATATGAGGGGATTTAATTAATTGATTTGATTGGGGTTTGCACCTAAAGAATTATTGAGGGATTATGGGATATTAAGGAATTTTATAAATAGTTATTGGAAAGATTAAATAATTTTGGATATATGTATAAATGGAGTAGAGATAAATTTTAGAGATAGAAAGGGAGAATAAATGTTAAATAGAAATTTAAAATAAGTAAGGGCAAAAGAAAGGGTAGTAAGTAATTTATTTTCCAACATGTGAAATTGTTGGATAGATAATTAATTGTGGTTGTATGTATGGTTGTGTAGTGCTTGAATTGCACTAAGTTAGCACGGGGGAGCTGCACTATTGTGAGATTGGTGCCAGCTATCAGGTAACCGCTTTCTGCTTGTTTATGTGTGTGTGTGGTGTTAGTAAGTAATTTGAAATATTATTATTTGATAATTATGATGTTATATGGAGATGAGGTTTTGAATCACAGTTGAGATATGATTATCAAATGATGATTGATGAGATATGGAAATAAGATCTTGAAATATTATTATTTTTCATAATATAATGTCCAGTGGAGTATTATTTTGAAATGACATAAATTTGTGATTTGAAATATTTTGAACTAAAATATATATGATTTTGGAAACTATTTCATGTATATGTATATACTGAAAATACTGGAAGGCCTGGTGCCTGATTGTGGTGTTGCATATCTATGTGTTGTTTGTGAGAAATTATTTGTGTATGTGACACCGGTGAATTGGAAATTGTGCCATCACGTGATGAGGTACCCTGATGCGCCACAGGGACTAATTGATATATTATGAGAAATAAAGGAGAGAAAGACGAAAGAGGGGATATCGCCCCTTACGGATTCAGAAAGGACAGAGATCCTTCTAATCTGTGGTACTATTCAGGGAGGGTAGAGAGTCCCTCGTGAACTGTACCTTGGTGATCAGGGGTGGGTGGAAGGTCCCGACTGGTCCCACATGTTCTCCCAACACTTCTATTAAGATTCGTTTGGGTTGTTTGTGATTATCAATGATATATATATTATTCTTGGAGATGATTTGGGATGGATTATTTTGTACTTATAAACTGTGAAAGATATTTGGGACCAAGATATGCATTATATGTGAATACCTGAGCATATTGTTTGAACTGGTATATATACGTATATGTATTCCACTGGACACCTTGCTAGCACCCACCGCACTTAGATGAGTAGTCAGTGGTTGCGTTTGGGGCTACCCCCGTTGATCTCACTTTTGCAGGTCCTAGGAGCGAAGTAGGAGGTCAAGGGAAGGATCCGGGAACTTCTCACTGATATCGTGAGATACTCTGGACCAGAAGGACAGGAGGTATTGCCACATTTAGGATCATATTTGTATGATGCTTCCGCTGAACCTTGTTATTATTCTGGAGAAAATTATTGTATAATACCTATTATGGTAGGGTATTTTAAGAATGATGTGTGAAGTTTAATCATGCATAATAAAATTCTCTGTTATTGTACTGGGAAGGAAGTTATATTGTGATGACAGAGATTGGAATTGAGGTTTGAAATATATATATATAAATATTATGGAAAGATCTTTTTCTAACTATGTTAGTTATTTTAGTAAGTTAATTCTTTTTCCTAACATAGTTAGCACTATAAACGGTTTATTGTTTAATTATGGGTGTAAAAAAGTGGGATTAGAGAGTTATTGTTACAATCTCAAAGCTTTTTCCCATGTTAATTTTGAAGCAACCACATTTGCCAATTATGCTGCTGTAGTTTTATTTCTTCTACCTGTAAAGAAGACTATGCAATGTTTTAATTATTAATGTCATTCTTCCTTTATTTTTTTAAAAAAGAAAAGAACAAAGAAGCCCTAACTGTGAAGCCCATTTCTCTCGCCATATGAATTTCCGGCTCCTCACACTAAGGTGTAATTAGTCACTCTCTATCCCTTTTCTCTGCACCGTCGCTTTTGTGTCTCTCTGTTTCTGCCTCAATCTCTTTTTCACTCTGTCTTCAGTTTGGCGTAAATACCTTGCATCGAATCCTAGCTTCATTAAACACCTCAAATGGTATATCTTTCCGAATTTTCATTGCCAGTTTCTACTTGATGTGCTCCACATGGTACGCGGCGGAATTTGTTGATATAATATTGCACTAAATGGGTTTGGCAAGTAGTCACTGCCGTGGATTATGGAAATATCATGCTTTTTACTAGCTATTTTGGTTCATATTTTCTTGGAAGCTGAAATGATGCATAAAAACAAAGGAAAAGAGGAAGCTTTTCTTCTTTTTGTGGATGTAGAAGCATGCCTCTGATGCACCAAATTTCTGCATATTTGAGTTCCAAACCATTCAAACTCTTTGGAACTCGTTTTTCCTGTCCTCAAGTGCATTCCCGATTGGCCCAGCTGATTCATGTAGAGGCGAAATCGGAAGGTGATGTTACTGCGATTTGTAATTCTTTTAGAAGAGGTTGGAGTTGGGATATCATAAGCAGGAAGTTTGATTCTTTTGAATTGAATGATGTGATTGTGGAGAAAGTGCTGATTGAGTTGAAAAACCCAGGTGATGCCATAAGTGCATTGGGTTTTTTCCATTGGTCAACAAAGAAGAAGAACATTGATCATGGGGTTCAATCTTACTGTTTAGCAATCCATATTATGGTTAGAGCCAAATTGCTCATGGATGCTCGGGCACTAGTTGAATCTCTTGTGAAGAAAAGTAAGGAAAGTTCTTTTGGATTCTTAATTGCTGATTCACTATTAGGAAGCTATGAGGTTTGTGCTTCTCATCCTTTGGTGTTTGATTTGCTGATACAGGCTTATGCAAAATTGAGAATGTTTGACATAGCCTTTGACATATGCCTCTATGTAGAAGAACATGGGTTCTCTGTCAGTCTCATAAGTTTCAATACTTTACTTCATGTTGTTCAGAAATCTGATAATTGTAGTCTAGTTTGGGAAATTTATGAGCATATGATTCAAAAAAGAACTTACCCAAATGAAGCAACTTTCGAGATCATGATTAATTCTTTGTGCAAGGAAGGAAAGTTGCAGAGAATTGTAAATACATTGGATCAAATAATGGGGAAGAGAAGCTACCCTCCAGTGGTTGTCAATACTTACTTAATTTTCAGGGTTTTAGAAGAGGGAAGAATTGAAGAAAGCATGGTAATGTTGAAGAGACTGTTGCAAAAGGATATGATTGCTGATTCAGTTGCTTGCTCTTTAACTGTTTATGCCAAAATTAAAATGGGAGATTTGAATTCAGCATGGCAGGTATATGAAGAGATGGTTAGAAGAGGTTTCCAAGCAAACCGTTTTCTTTACACATCATTTATAGGCGCATACTGTGAAGAAGGCAGAATTGAAGAAGCAGAAAGTTTAATCCAAGTAATGGAAAAAATAGGCTTGAAGCCATACAGTGAGACTTTTGATCATCTTATCAAGGGATGTGCTGAAACAGGGTGGTTAGATAAGTGCTTATGTAACTATAAGCAAATGTTGAGAGCTGGGCTTATTCCCAGTTGTTTGGCTTTCAATAAGATGATAGAAAAGCTCTGTGAAAGAGGTGATGTGGCGCAGGCAAATGCCATGTTGACAGTCTTGTTGGATCAAACTTTCGTACCCAATGATTTAACATACTCACTTCTGATAGAGGGTTATGCCAAAAATAATGAGATTCAGGAAGCTCTGAAGCTATATTATGAAATGGAGTCCAAGTCACTGTCTCCTGGATCATCTGTTTTCACATCATTGATACTGAGCTTCTGTCGCAATGGCAATTTGAAAGATGCAGACAGGTATCTGAGGATTATGAAAAGTCGCTCGCTAGCCCCCAATGCAACTATATATCAGACATTAATTGCTAGCTACTTGCAGAATGGTGAAAAGGAACGGGCTCTTCACTTTCAAAATGAAATTGCTTCTTTTAGGTTGTGAGCCAAGAAATTGTGTAATGAGAACAAGCAGTGCAGTTAGCATTTCAGAAACACTAATTACTTGCTGTTTTGGACTGATAACTGATTTTGTTGGACTTCCCTGTAAATTACTCCTGGGTGTCCTTAATAGTATATAACATAGTTAGAGAGCTGATCTTAGTCCCAAATATATGACATATTTCTAATTTTTATCAACTTTTCCCTTAATCACATCTAATGATGCTCCCTCAACAATAATTAAATGAGAGTGGGAGCAAATTAAAATAGATGATTGGAATGTTTTTTTTTTAAAAAAAAAAACACATACTAACTAGTTTAACTAAAATTTTTAATATAATCAAATTAAGTAAATATGTTGCATATTTAAGACGAATGGAGTATTTTTTTTCACTTAGAATTCCTTTGAAATACTGAAACTGCTTTTGCGTGTCAACTTAATCGTGAAGTTGGTAGAAAATCATCTAAAATAGTTTGGACGAAGGCTATACCAATAAGAAAGTTTGAACAAATGGTGGAGTCTTGTAAAGTGAGGTGGAGGAAGAATAAGAAGACAGCTCAAAGGTTATCAAACCAGACTACTACTTCTTCTTCTTGTTGAATTACCGATTGAATTTTTAATAGAGCACACTTGTGTAGTGTAGTCCATGTAGCTAACCCAGTTTAGTGGAATATGGACTTGTTACTGTTAAAAGCTCATGTAATCCACCTTGAATGAGCTAGCCAGAAAGGTTAATCACAATCAGCATAATGTCAGACTCTAAGGCCCCCCTGGCTGGATGGAGCTTATAGCGATTCAATTTATTCTTGAATTGGCAATGGACAAGTAGTTGTGTTAATTTGAATGGATGGTTTATAGGATACGAGTTCTTAACATGAGAATGTTTAAGGATTTCATCAAACCATTTTATGTTAAAGAGGCTAAGTACGCCAAAATTACTGCTTTTGGTTTCTGAATCCAAAAAATGTTAATAGTATGTGATGCTCTTCAGAAACACACTCATTTCAGGAACACGATCTCAATTTATAAAACCTTAACTATTCCCCATAAGTTTTGACGAACTCCTTGCGTTATTAATGTTTTATAATACGTAGCTCCAATGGATGATTTAGGTTAATGAAATTAAAAAAAAAAAACGACATGAAAAACAAAGATGCTCCAGCTGTGGCTTCAGATATTGAGGTTTTTTCCAAAGAACTGCATATATAATTTACTGGATTCGAAGATTTTGAGATGTAACGCGAAGAGATTTTAAAGCTTCTGTATGTTGACCAAAGACAGTAATGATTAATCAAAAAATGATATTTTATTTTAAGAGTAAAACGTCTCTAGAATCTTTGAATAAAAGAAAATATTGGCATCATCACACATTATTCTATTATTATTATTATAATTATAAAAAATGTTGATGAAGCTGGAACCCACGTTAACCCTCCCCCTTATTTATTTGACAATCACGTGTATTTCTATCTTAACGGCATAAAATAAAATAAAACAGAGATGAGAAAACCATATCACCATCAATTCTCTCCTTTTTCCTATCCTCTCCTTTGCCGTCCTTTGTCCTTCCACAACCATTTTCAATGGTCTAAATTAAATCTAACAATTTTTATGAAAATAAATATTATTACAATAATACTAAAAAATAATGTGAATAAATTTAATTTGTCAAAATTAGATCTAAACAGTTCATAACTGTAATAAAAAAATAAAAATAAAATATAAATTTATAATAATAATCTACAGTTCGTTGATAAAAAAAATAGCCTACAATTCTGAACTGTTAAAACCAAATTTTGATAGATTAAATTTATTTAAGTTATTTTTAAGTATTTTTATAATAATATTTATTCTTCATAAAAGTAGTTAGTGAATGGGCTCATTAGTCTGCCACTCCATTAATACTCTCCTAGCCTTTTCAGTAGAGCGTAGTATAAACAATTAGATATCTTTCGCTTTCATTGACCGTACAGACCTTAGGGTCTAGTTTGTAGCTCACTTTACATCCAGTTCTATTATTAATATAATCCTTCCTTCGAAAAAAAAGTAGTTAGATTTAAGGAAAAGGAGAGAACCCCAAAGGGTTCTTTGCGAGAAAAATGGCTTATTCAATCATGGCTAGCTGCTTCAGGTCATTTTCTCTTCACAACCTCCCTAATAGCTTCAAAAGAAGCAAAATTCCCATCAAAACCAGATTCTGCAGACCCTTTTCAACAAACATGAAGGTAACCTCCAGCCATGTCTCAAACTTCCAGTTCCAGGAGTACATGGCAGCCAAGATCAGAAAGGTAAACAAAGCACTAGATGAAGCAGTGCCTCTGCACCATCCAGCAAAACTCAGTGAAGCTATGAGGTACTCTCTTCTTTTAAAAGGCAAGCGAGTTTGTCCTGTTTTATGTATTGCTTCATGTGAGCTTGTGGGAGGTGAAGAGTCATTAGCAATGCCAGTGGCATGTGCCACTGAAATGATGGTGACTGTTTCAATAATCCAAGATGACCTTCCATGCATGGATAATGATGAAATCCGGCGAGGCATGCCGGCGAATCATAAGATATTCGGCGAAGACACCACGATCCTATGCTGTGACTCCCTGATCTGTCTTGCTTTCCAACACATAGCAGATAAGACTGTAGCAACCATTCCACCAAAGCGAGTCCTGCAAGTTATTTCTGAGTTTGGCTCCGCAGGAGGATCAAAAGGGCTAGCTGGAGGGCAGTTTCTTGACTTAAATAGTGAGGGGAAAATGGTTACTTTGAGTGAATTGGAGTACATTCATACCCACAAGACAGCCAAGTTAGTTGAAGCTACAGCTGTGTGTGGGGCAATAATAGGAGGAGGGAGTGAACATGAGGTAGAGAGATTGAGGAACTATGGGAAGTGTATAGGGTTGATGTATCAAGTGGTGGATGATATATTGGGAGTGACCAAATCTTCTGAGGAGTTAGGAAAAACTGCAGGGAAGGATCTGATTAATGATAAGGCTACGTATCCAAAGCTGATGGGTTTGGATGGGGCTAAGAAGTTTGCTAATGAGTTACTGGATAAGGCTTTGGTTGAACTTTCCTATTTTGATGCTGAAAAGGCTGCTCCTTTGTATCACTTAGCTAAGTTTTTTCTCAATAGACAAAGGTAGAGCATGTTCTTTCTGGTTGTGCACCTATTAGCTGCACAAACACCGTCAATTTTATGATTTTGATTTCTTTGATAGGACACTATATGTAGTCCTGAATGAAGCTGGTTGAAGTAAACCATCAAATTTGCTGGAAAAGTGATTATATAAATCTTACTCTTTCTGTCCTAAATTATAGATAAATAGAGCTGGTTGAAGTAAACCATCAAATTTGCTGGAAAAGTGATTATATAAATCTTACTCGTCCTAAATTTTAGATAAATTTATCTAATTATATTATATTAAAAATGTTAGGTAAGTTAATTAAAATCATGTGATCTTATCAAAATATCCTAACCATCTACTTTATTCTCATTCTCCCTCTCTTGTTTGTTTATTATTAAGCAGCATCAATGGAAATGATGTAGGGAAAAGTTGAGAAAAATTAGAAAATGGTCTTATATTTAGGACCGAGTTCACCTTTCCAAATAGGTACTATATTTAAGACCAAAGGAAATATTTCTTATGCAGCTGTTTTGGGAAATAAAGGATGTAATTCAGGCTCATCTCTGAGTATATCTCATCCATTCTTCCCTACACACCTCACTTTATAGCCTAATATTGTTATAATTGTGTGTGTGTGTGTGTGTGTGTGTGTGTAACAACAGCCAACAGCCGAATGTGAATGATCAAAATTATGCGACAAAATGAAATGGACATTGAGCTATGTGTGGACTTGATAGAGTGGGTTGTTCAGCAGAATCAGGTAAAGACCAGGGACCCTAAAAAAGATGGTGGAACAGCATCATCAGATTTCAGCCCTCAACTTTTGGGCGCCAACCATCAATGACATCCTGGGGTTGTGCACGTGTTTTGATGAACGAATCCCTTGAGAATATAGCCTGCGTGTTCAGCATTGTGAGAAGTAGGTTAAGGTAACATCAAAACCCAGCAAAACAATAAAATTCCTAAACTGCCGATAAAAATTAACAGCTGGTAATCAGTGAACATCAATCAATTTAACCAACAAATATTTCACAAGTATGATACTCAAACATAGACTACAGTATGCATCAAATTGATTCAAGCAAATACTGGAGCATCTTAAATGGAGAAGAGGTTGCAACAGAGAAGAAATTCCAATTTCAGAACTTTGTCCATAGTTAAAAAGCTTTCTCAAGAGTGAAGCGTTCTTATGGATAAGATAAGATTGCCGCAGAACTAATCAGTTCCTGGCATTAATTTAACCATCAGAAAAGATATGGATACGGAAGTAGCCAGATATATCATTCAAGGTTTGAAAACGGAGTTTTGAGGTACAAGAGAAACAAATGAATAATGTTTCAGTCTACATGACAGGGAAATCTAGGAGGTGCCAGTATAGACAGGGTGAGGAACTTGCTTAAAAGCTAAGAAGCATGGTGAGATAGTAGGCTCATCCTAAACATACCTTCATATAAGACTTCAAAGAGGGGAGAGAATCAGGAACTGCCCATTTCTTATAATGCCCCAAAGCAATCTCCATGTGGTATAACTTTGGTCCAAGGGATAAGTCTACTGCAGATATGTCTTTCCCATTGATAAAAGGACCCTTTAAAGGCATAAACATTAGAAAATTAATCAATCATAAAATATGAAGAAATATACCTGTATGTTGTTGATTTTAAGTAGATAAATAACATCATAGGAAGAAGCAATTAAATATTAGTGCGCTGAATTTAAGTTGTATTTCATTCTCTTTTTTTTATTAAAAAAAAAAAAAGCCTCTGGATAATAACAAATGGGGTCAACCTTCATCGACTTCAGAAAATAAAAAGGAGCATCACTGGAAAAACTCACCACTCACAAAAAACTAGGAAAAAAAGAAAACAGGACCAGTATATTTGATGATGGCATTTTGTGCTTTGTCACTTGCCTTAAATCTGACCAAGGTCAAAGCACAAATTTGAGTTCAGAAACAAGAACTAAAGTACTATAAGCCTATAAGGATCTCCTAGAATTCTTCATTGCAAAGTTCTTGTTGAGATTGAAGAGAGAATGATACAATATAAAACTGTATAGTCCTTTTCTTTCTTCTCTCGCTTCCTGTCTTCTCTCTTTCATCTTCAAACTTTACAACGAAGAGCTCTAGACAATCCAGAGTTCCAGACTCTAAGCTCTAAAGGGCAGCTGTCAACATTACTGTAAATCAATTACCAAGCATTATGTCTCCTTTACGCCATATAACAGGTTTATCTCCAAATAAAATTAAAAAAAAAAAAAAAAGACCTAACATAGATTGAAAGCATAAAGCAAAGAGATGACATGAGAAAGAAGTAATACATTTTCCTTGAGGTAATCATTCAAGGAGCCAAGTTCACTTAATAAGGCTTGCTCTGTCCCGTCATTTGGATCTTTGCTCTTGAGAAACCCAATGAATGTAGAGAAGATCTTTGAGCCACTATAGACAAAATTTAAAAATAATTTATCTGAGCATATAATTCAAGGTAACCTTGCAGAGAAAGTTACAAGATTGGAAAACAAACTAAAAAAACCATGCCAAGTATGCCTGCAACAGATACATAATACGGGTTATGTAACAAACTAAAAATCTGAAAAACGCATCTCAAGGCAACATAAGTTAGACGTGTTAAAATAAACAACATGCCCATATTTCTATTCACATCATAATTTAATCTTCAAAAAGACGACTTCGTGGAGAAATGAAAATAGAAGTTCAAGCAGGGAACAAAAGCAGATGATAAAGTATGCCAAAGTAATATACCAAACAAAGAAAGCTAACAGTTTAAATCTTAAAATAGAAATAGAGAGGGGGCGAAGTGAGAAGACTGGATCTTCACATTACAAAACTCAATAAAAGAGTTCCTGGCGAATTAAATTTACCAAAACGAAACCTATACTCCCAGAGGTTCATCTGCTCCTATATTTCAAATTTATTGAACAACAAAAACCAGAAAGAAAATTTCTTGAATACTCAGTATCTCCTATAACTACGTATAACTATAAACATAATGCCCATGCCCAGCCCAGCAAATAGCAATGGTATCATGGCGATTAACATATATGACAACAAGGAATGGAATGACATAAGAGCTCCATGACATGAAGGAAATTATGGGCACTGGTTCATATAAGATTGTGCAACTGTGAAAATGTCTTAAGAATTCCAAGCCACTATCTCAAAATAGTGTTATATTGCATCAAAGCAATGTACTTTTAAAAAACTAGGAAATCTAGAAGAAAGATGGCTATAAAAATGAGCAAACATACATTGATGCCTTTTCAAGCGGGGTTCCCAGTGGTGGGCTAGGAAACTTCTCTTCCAATGCTTGAGAGATAACATCCGAATCAGAGACCCACTTCTCATCGAGGTATACCACAGGAACTTTACCCTCCGGGTTGATTTTTAAGAACCTATACCGGTACAAGGAACATAAAGAAACTATCAACGTTGGTAACCAAAACACTTCATTATTTGTAAACAGCTGATATAAAGTCCTGTATGATCGGGAAAAGTAACAAAAAAATATGGAACAGAACATCACCATTCCGGCTTGTGTTTCAGATCCACCAACTTCAAGTCATAAGGTACATGCTTTTCCTCCAATGTCAGCAAAACTCGTTGGCAAAAGGGGCCTGAAAAGGGAATTCTAAGGACAGCCAATCAGTGGTTATAGTTTACTCTTTATTTGAAGCACAAAGGAGAAAACACACACACAAAGATGAATCTTAAAGCAGAGCATATGTAAACAGAAATGTGTTATCCCATCCATCCTCTGACTGATGGTTATGTTCTGCAACGGAAATCTATCTCTCATGTAATCTATATAAATCTCAGTAGGGTAAAACATCCAATTAAATTTAAATTAAGAGAAGCTATTAACCTCCAAGACTTCATGAATTTCTCATTCTGGATTTTCTTTCCCAAGACAAACCCATAATTATAAAGAAAATCAAAATTTCAAAACCACCCATTGTCATACTATTCACCCTGTGTGGCATACATTCATTCTTTCATTCTACGAACTAGGCACCGTTACAGCAAACAAAAGCTGAAATTACAATTTCCATCCCAAATCCCCCAAAAGCAAACAATCCAATCCCTCCAACCAAACAGATAACTTGAATATAGCTAAGAAATTCAAAAAGAAGGCGAAAAAGAGAGGGAGGGAGATTGATTACAGTCGCCAAGCTTGTTGGGAGTGGTAACAGAAGCCTTGACGCAAATCTCAAGGGGGATGGAGGAAGGAGGAGGAGGAGAAGACATAGAAACCCTAAGGGTACGTCGGAGAGAGACACGGCCACGAATTGAGGAGGGTTGAGAGCGGAGGCGGAGATGTTGTTTGATGGTGGAGGAGACAGCACATGCCGTCGGCTGAATTCTGACACTCGACATTGACAGAAGAATGAAACGAAGAGAAGAAGATGAGGCTCACAAGCTTTCAGTGAAAGAGAGTGATGATGATGATGATATGTTGATAGCAAGGATGGTATCTCTGTGATCAAATTTACTCTGTTGGACTGGACAGCCTTTATGTGTCACACCTCATTTTCTGCTAAAACGTGGATATTTTGTCTGAGAGAAAAGTTTCTCAACTTAAATCTTTTGACTTTTGATATTTATTTATATTTGGGTAAAGTAGCAATTATAACAATAATGTTTCGTCAAAGGAGCATGTAGCACCATAATGTTTTATAAGATCTAAAAATAACAATAAACATTTGAAAACTGAGCAGAAGTACCACTATTGCTAACACTGTTAAATTTCTTGTTACTTTTTGTGTTGTGAGCCCCACATGGTTGATTTTATATTATTATATTTTAAAGATGTTGCCGTATTTAGTCCTCCCTCCCTCTTCTTCGTTCTTCCCCTCCTCCTCCTCCTCTATTACCATAGGTTCTGCCGCCGCCACGTCATTGTCTTCTTCGAGCATGTTTGTTTATTATTTCATGCTTTATAGCCACCACCGGTGGCCTCATGTTCGGTTACGACGTCCGCGTTTCAGGTCTTTCATTTTCATCCTTGTTGTTAATATGGTTATGGTGGAATTGTTGATCAGGTAGTGTGACGTCGATGCCGCAGTTCTTGAAGAAATTCTTCCCGGTGGTTTACAGGAGGACGGTGGAGGAGAAAGACAATCAAGGACCTCAATTATTCACGTCGTCTCTGTACCTGGCTGGTTTGACGGCCACATTCTTCGCTTCCTATATCACGAGAAAGTTGGGGAAGAGGATGACCATGTTGATTGCCGACATCTTCTACATCTCCGGTACCGTCTTCAACGCCTCCGCTCAAAACCTCGCCATGCTCATCGTCGGTAGGCTCCTCCACGGCTTTTATTACTTGAATTCCCATGTTTTCTTAGGCAAACATTGATTTGAATACTCATGCTGACCTGAATGATATTTATATTTGTCAATTATGAAATCACAGAATCAAAGGTGGATGGGGATGGAGGCTATCTCTCGAATTGGCTGGCATTCCTGCTGGACTTTTAACTCTAGGGGCTCGAAATAGCATAACATGCTGGTGGTGAATCAAATGAAAGAAAAACAACAACAAGAAGAAGACAGAGTATGCAAGTAGACCGTGACAAAGAAGAAGGGCGTGGATTTGAAGCTGATTCATGGATTTGCACTTGTCGATTAGGAAGGCAGCTCTGTCTACTTGTAGAAAATGGCTGCTCGAAGGAGACGATGATGTGGTTGCTCGAAGAAGACGCTGATTAAGGGACTAAGTATGGGAACATTTTAAAAATATAATAATATAAAATCAATCATGTGGGGCCCACAGCACAAAAAGTAACCAAAAATTTAACAGTGTTAGCAATAGTGGTCATTCTGCTCAGTTTTCAAATGTTTATTGTTACTTTTGGACCTTATGAAACATTATGGTGTCACATGCTCCTTTTACAAAACATTATTATTATAATTGCTACTTTACCCTTTATATTTATATAACATAATTTTTATATTAAAAAATTGGCTAATGTTCAATTCGTTCACCTAGTAGTGATGTTGATTCCGTAAACTATAGGCTAAGTTTTGATCATTAGATAATTGAGTACTCCTCCTCCGTTCCTAATTATAAGATCATTTTAATTTTTTTGGAGAAATTAATGATGTAAAAATTAATCATTTTAAATTGTTTATAGTTATCTTTTTTCCTCAAAACTAATTTATTCTACTTATAAGCTAACCTATAATCTAATTACATGTGACATATGTTATAATTTAGTGGTATAATTTGCTTCCGTAACTTCCTCAAAAAAAAAATCAAAGTGATCTTGTATTTAGGATCAAAGGGAGTATATTATGCTGGCAATGTCGTCCATGCAATTTTTATGTTGAGTTAAATCACAAATTTGTCATGAAAGTTTTTACTCAAAAGCAATATTCCCCAATATTTTTTAAATAGTAGCAATTTCATCTTATTATTATACAAGTTAAATTTAAGGGACAATTGCAGTAAGGTCCCAAGTAAGGGATTTAATATCAACCAGGTTCATTGACAACTTCTTCACTTGTCAATCAAGGCTATTTCAGTTGTCAATAGTTGCCATTAACAACTCCTTGGGACCTCTCTGAAATTAAATATCTTACTTGAGATCTGAGTGCAATTGTCTCTAAATTTAATAGGTAGTTGGCCAAATATATTTATACGACATATCAACGTGTCATTCAATTCCTTTTTTTTTTTTTAACGTACAATGCATCATGTTTGAATAATTGAAGAAAACCAAAGAGGTAAAAACCTATTTTATGGTGAAGATAAAATCGAAGAGCTATACGCCTATCATGGCATCATTACAATATGGTGGCAGAGGGTTTCCAACATTCTTGATCTCAGCAATTTCCCTCGGTGTGTTTTGCATCCGACAGTTGAATGTTTTTCTTACTCTAGCTTATGTGAGCTTATTCTCCCTCATTTGCGCTTCTTCTTCGTTCTTATTCACGCAGCTACCTCATCATATATAGTTACTTAATGTTCAAACATTAACCTGGTAAATAGTTTGAGCACTATTCCTATGGTTGGGAAATTCCTGGGCAATATTGCTCTTGCATGAAAACTTCTAAACAAATTTGTAACTTGTTAAAAATGACATTGATGATATGTGGATTTGTCAACTCAATATATTTGGCCAACCAACAGTTAAACTTAATTTATAAACCGGTCGAGGCCAAAGTTGCTATGATTTAAAATCTTTTTTGTCAACATTACTCTTAGAAAACTTTAAAGTAACAGTGCTCTTATGTGATAATTTTCGGGTAAATTGGACGTGAACCCAAAAAAGTTTGAGATTTTCAAATAAAAGACAATATTCCTGCTCAAAAGAGACGTTTTTTTTGGTTGGGGGGGCGGGGGGTGGTTACTTTGCATTTTCCATTGAAGATTGTCCAATAAAGTCCCAATCCCATTACATCGTGCCTCTTACATGCATAATAAATGTTAAACCCCAATTCACTTTATCCCTTCTTATTTTTTTTCATAGCATCCGTATTCATTATGTATATAAAGGAGGGCTTCCATAAGAGGGTAGTTCTCAATGCAAATTATAAGAGATATTTTAGAAAAATCAACACATATCTTTTACAAATAATTAATTTAACTAAGTTTTTTATTTTTACAAAATTAATTATCTAACTCCTACATATTTAGGGTGGTTGGAGTTAAGGGTGAGCAAAGGGCCCGCAACCCGCGGGGCCCGCCCGCTAAGCCCGCAGATTTACCCGTTATGGCCCGTCTGTTTTGGGCCCGTGAAGTAAACGGGCGGGCCCCACCCGTTTATTAATATACGGGTACGGGTGCACCCACGGGCCACCCGTACCCCGCCCGTATAAATATTTTTTAAAAAAATTAAGATTTTTTTCCTATAAATATATAAGTCTGCAACCACCACCATATACATCACAATTGGTTCAATGGTCTAGGCACTTGAACATTGGGGTTCGATTCTCATGGAGACCAACTTTTCCTATTTTTAATTAAATTGACAACTTTCTAATTTTTTAATTAAAATTACATCACATGACCCCACCCAATTTACTTCACCCAAAACCCCTCCACCTCCTTTTTCTCACTCTGTGCGCAGGCGCAGCCACCAGTCACCCCACGCCACCCCACCATATTCTTCATCTTCTTCTTTTTCTTGTTTTTTTTTCAAAAACAAATCAGTCTTCTTCTTCTTCTTTTTTCTTCAGCACGTCGTCTAAGCTTTCCACCATCTCCACACCCTTGGCATTTTCTTCTTCTTTCAGATCTGTTCGATGGCGCCATTGTTGTTAAGCAGAGATAACAGAAGCACGGCAAGGTCGTGGTGAGCGAACTCGGATCCAATGTCTGAGTCAGTGATGAAAGGTGAAGAAGAAGAAGGAACTTGAAAGAATATAATCAATGAGCTTTTTACAGCCTGATTTGAACTCAATGTTTGGTATCTCCCTTTCTTCTTCCCCTCTGCAATCACCACTCTACCTTCTGGCCAAGTATTAATTATAATATTACCTTCTAACTAATTGATTTGGCTGGGAGATGAGCTCAAACGCTTGCTTATTGGTTTATATTACATTATACTTCGCTGATTTTTTTTTGTGGTGCTTTGGAGGGTTTAGCTAATTACATCTGATGTATGAGATTATGTTCGTTCTCTAATTACTGTCAAAACATCCTTCTGCGTTTCTGATTTTTTTTTTTAAAATAGGGGGTATACTAGACGGGTTCCCCGGGAACCCGCCCGTATACCCCGTACCCGTTCAGCCCGTTTAGTTACGGGCTAAACGGGTTTGATCACGGGTACGGGTGAGCCCGTACCCGTGAAATATAAACGGGCGGGTAACGGGTACACCCACGGGCCACCCGTACCCGCCCGTTACTCTCCCCTAGTTGGAGTATCTAAAGGTTAAGAACTTTGCGATGATTTTATATGGTAGAAATTTTTTTCAACTGAATATATGGTTAGATATTCAATTCCTTGCTTTGGTGCACTGACTTTACATTGAAGTCCAAGATACCCATTCACAGAGCAATGCTTTTGTTGAAACTTGAAGCTTTAGTCCCATCCATGTAAGATCTGTGATGCAATTCCCCAAATGAAACTCTCTCTCTCTCTCTCTCTCTCTGTTTTTTTTTTTTTTTGCTAACGAAACTGTCAATTTCTATAATTCGATCAATTTCATGGGATATCCCAAACTCTGCATCCACCATTCCAAAGAATCTATATATTTCTTGAAAGCTCCTAACAACAATCTCATTGGTCCACATGTCCAATGATATCATCTTCACTCAACTCAATTATTGGTCCACATGTTCACATAATCAAAGTCATAATTGAAGGTTTTATTCTTAATTTCAAATTTCATTGCCAATAATTAATCATTACTCATCATATAGTTCTACTTATGGGAATGTAGTTTTTTTAATTTTGAAAGTTATTTAAAATTGAGCAAAGCAATGATTAAATACATAAATTTATGGAAGTTATCTAATATTGAGCAATGATTAAATACATACATATATATATCTACTTTTAAGAAGGTATTCTATATTAATTCTCTTTTTTATCACGTACATACATCTTAGTGTAATATTGTTTATAGGAAAATCTATCATATGTATTTATTTCTAATCTGCAATATTTGACTTTTCAGATATACAAATTAATTATTATGTTCAAATAAGTCACTATTTTAGGAAACAATTTAAACATATCTATATATCAATATATCTATATATAAATATGATTTAAAATGTCAGTAAATTAGACAATAAGCTATTAATTATTTTTCTATTTGGAAAGTTTTTCTTTTGAATTTTCATTTCCATTGTTAAAAATAAATTGGTTGCTAAAAAGCTATACCGATGAAAATCAGTTCACATGTACATATATCTTAATTTACTATTGTTTTAAAAAAAATACACCATATAAATTTTGTTTTAATCTACAACATGTGGCTTTTAAAATTTACGAATTGATAACTATGTTCAAATAAGTGATTAGTTTAAGCAACAATTCAAACATATATATTTCATTTATAATATGCCTTAACTCTAAAAAAAACTACACTGATTTGAATATTTGATCATTTACATACTTATTAATTTATTATTGTTTTTGAAAAATTCAAATCATATGTATTTGTTTTTAATATACTAGAAAACAACTTGGCTTTTAACTTTAGTTTGTATGTATAAAGTAAATAGTCACATGTATCTTACTCTGTTGCTCCAAATATACCAATGGGAATCAATTGAAGGAAAAATATACCATGTTGAGAATTTTGAAGTCCAAAGCACATTTTTAATTGGTTCATCTAATTGCTGAAATCACCTTCCATCAACAAAATTAGTGGTATATTAGTTCATTCTTTAAATTTAAATCAAATAGGTGGAGATGTCACATATAATTAATGCATTATACACATGTTTGATACTGATTTTATATTGATTGTTTTACATATCTCGCTGAACAATCACAGACATTTATGAATAAAATTAAAGGAAGATCAATATGTTCATTTTGGTAACTCACACAAATCTAAAAACATGCATTTTAAAAATGATTTATAGTTTCTTATTTAACCAAATATTCAAAGTTCAATAGGTGCAATTTCTTAGGGGACTTTTGTAAATTAGATTTTTTATTAAAAAATATTTATAAAATAAAATTCTAAAATGTGAAAATATAATAAATATGTCAACTATCATTTTTCTTTTTTCACGCAAAAAAAAAATCACTTTTTTTCCTTTTGCAATGTAATCAATGCTCGATCAGTTGTTGAATCATATTTATTTATGATTTAAATAATTATTGCATTATCAATATTATTAGTTTATTTTCAATTGTCAAACTTACTCAAACAGTTGTCTTTCTCATTTATTTGTGATTAAAATTAAACGAACATCTAAATCAATTGTTGTTTTCAAGTAACATTTTTAATCATAAAATAGTTACTCAAAAAAATTATGTTCTTTAGTTTATTTCATTTTTATTTTTAACTTCCGTGCATCGTACGGGGGAGAAAAATCTAGTTATAACATAAATTCTCCAAGCTCTTTTTTGGATGACTTATGAAGCCCAGAATCACTTAAGCAATGGATCTAAAAGTCGGCTAAATTAAGCATATGGGCCAATGTTATTTTTCTTTGACCATTTAAAATGAAATGGGCCCAATGGCAATTGTTCCAAGAGTCCAATACTCTTTTTAAGAGAACGGTTCCAATGGGCCCATTATAATGTTTGATAGTTTTACTCTTAAAAAAGAAAAAGCTTTTCTTTCTTTTCCCAAAAACCATTCTTTATTATGCATATTGTTGGACACAATAGAAATAATGGGCTCACTATAATTAATTATTCTTTATAGGACATATTTGTGTTGGGCTTGAGCATTAGGCAACGTGAAGTTTTTCCAAAATTTGCCTCAAAAGTAAATGCTTTCTTCAAAAGATTGTTTGCAGGATTTTTTTCCCCCTAAACACTCTCGAATAAGTATTAGAAAAAATTGGTAAAAATTATTTAATTAGAAAATTTATTGGTAAGAAAGGTCTGGTATGTTTTCATACACTAAGAATGCCTATACTCTAAAGGATTTTATATACAAAAGTTTAATATTTAAATTAAAGTCATCCTAGACAAATAAAATTTTTAAAAATGTATTTTTCACCGATTTTCGCTAAGATCTTACATGTGCACATGTTGAAACTTCAAGAGATAAAAACTTTTAAAAATAATACAAAGATTTAAGTGAGTGTTAATCAATCTCAATATATAATATATTTTAAAAATAAAATGAGTGAATGGGTTTACTGTTCATTTTTAGTTCATTGATTTAAAATTTTCTTTTGAATAGTTAATTCTCATTTTTGTTACATTCAACTAATTTTCTTGATTAAAATTCTTAATAATAGAACAACTTTTTTTGCCAAAGTATTACATAACGACTTTGTACAATATTAGTATGTGGCTAAAAGTGTCTCCACTAATCTTCTTGTTCACTTTCTCTTCAGATAATATATCTACCATTTGATTTACCTTCAATGGTAGAGATAGTATTATCTATTTACTGTTTAACAAATAACGTTATGCTCATTCTATAAATGTAAATCAAACAGTATAGATAATATGGATAGATGAAGTAAGGAGATATGCTAGGTAGACACACTCGTAGCTGTGTATTCAGCAATAATAAACGGCCCAAGTGATTCAGAACGAAATGGATAGATCCAAAACTGGGGTCCAGTTAATTTTGCCGGTTAACGAGTGGATTAACTTTAGGAATCTCAAATCTATACAGAAAAATCCAAGGTTTCAACGATTTTATTTATTCATGCATGTACAATTCACGACAATAAGAAAAATGTTAATTAAAATATGCCAAAAATCGCAAGAAAAGCATCCGCAAAATCCGATAATAAGCATCTAAATTCTCGAGGGGCATGTCATATATATACCACAAAAATCAGCATCTTCGCCGTATGCCAAAGTGAATCACTGAATATATGAGATTTTCGTGTGTGTGTGTGTGTGTTTTGTTGTGAAAAATGTGTATTTATGTGGGTGTGTCAAAAGAGAAAGAAGTCCCACATTGCTTAGACTTGTGGGAATACTAGCCTATATAAGTTAAAACACTTTATGGGCTAGTAACATGGGCTTGAGAGAGAAGTGGGCTTGCACGCACGACAATGGGCCACCTGTGGAAAATCCAGTTGAAATCCGGCGATCCCCCCTGCGCGCATGTAATATGAGGCTTGGCACCTTTTTGCGAAAAATATTTTTGGTGGTTTTCAGAATATTTTTTTTTTTATTATTGTCATTAATATTTAATTAATGCTTACCTGAAAACCGTGTTTTTTGGGCTTCAAAAGTTGAGAACCCTTTGGATCCGAAAATATGCGTCTGTAGGTGGGCAGAACGGTTCCTAAGCGTTTTACCGTTTCTTCCGAAACGCAACATACCCGTTCTCATCAGACGTATACATCGGATCGGAAGGGGTGTGTTCCCTTATGCATGTGCCTTTCCTCGTCTATAAAAGGGTGTTTGTTGTGACTGAGAAACACATGTAACTTCCCCTGTCTCTCTGTTCCTTTCTCTCTGTTGCTTTACAAAATTCTTCCGTCAGTTCCTGTTCCCTTGCACCGCGCGAGAGGGGTCTGTTTAATCCTGGGGGGTGCCGCTGCCAGTCTGCCGGTGGTAGCGCGAATCACTCTAAGGACAGTGTAATTTTGCACGACTCACATCGTTTGTTTTCAAGGTTCATTTTCGTCTGTTCATCAACATGTTTGACATACATGATATTCTTACAACTACAAGTGACTCACTTTTCAATCTTATCTTAATCGCAAAATCATCTTAGCCTTAACCATATATTATGTCTAAGTCAAATATCATGGCATAAAATCTTAAATGGATAGTGACAAGCATTAAAATTTAATACATTCGAGGTAGATCCCCATACCCTCAATGTAATAGTCAAACATTAAGTTGTATAGATTAAGTGATTCCCCAAATATTAAGAAAATCCACTCAGCTATTTATAAAAAATATACATACGGATTTGCTAAAAGTGGTCTTTTAAATTATTTGATTTAAGAATCGACCTTTAAAAAAAAAATTAATATGTGTGATTAATAAAGGGAGTTTAAAAATTATAAAGTTAAGAAATAGAATGTATTAATAACGTCTATTTACAATATAATCAACACAACCCCTTGTACTAACTTTTGCAATTAAGATGGGATGGTGTAATACACATACAACGTTATTCTTTTAAATAGTATCTATATTGAGAAGCACTCTTCTCAGCTTTATAAACTGTATGGGTGGATCCTTGTAAATAATTTTTATTCATAATACTTGAATTAATAATATATACACATATATATAATTATATACTAGTTTGTTTAGGTTAAAAAAGGGTAAATATAATTTTTAGTCCATCAAATATATTTCTATTTTAGTTTTGGTCTCTCAAATTTTAGATATGGGGTTTTTATCCTTCAAGTTTCATTTTACTTTAAATTTAAGTCTTTATAAATTAATAAAAATATGAACCATTTTACCTTTATAAAATGATTAAAATCTTATATTTAAAGCTTGAAGGATCAAAACCAAAATGAGGGCAACTTTAAGGGAGCAAAAATTATATTAATTAACCCTTCAAAAAATAATTAATGACATCTTAGATTCTTAAATTGGAACGGTTGTACAATGATTGCATGAAAACAATAATTTTATGTATACAATTTATCGAAAAAAAAAAAGAAAACAATAATTAAATGTATACATATAAAATTTATATATTATTTGCCTGGAATTAAGAATTATTGCAATGCATGCATATCATCATATGCGAAAGTTTATTACAACTATCCATTTCACGTGTTTCATGAGGAGATAACAAGTCAAATGCTACTAACTGGTCAACACTGTCAACTTCATTATATTTTTTTATGTTAAAATGGCTCACAACAACAACAACTTCAGTAACAGGACTCGAGCATTACTGATCATTACATACAATAATCACCTTTATGTATATTGTCACAGAAATTTTTAATTGTATTCATTAGTTGGATTCGTGGATTAATTAAATGATGAATGCTTGGTACGTATGCTTATTTGTGTGGGAAGATTAATGATAAATGTTTTGTTTGGGAATTATTGATGTTTTTAGGGACAATGAGAATTTGATCCCTTAATTGATTTAAGTGAATGAAAATGAAAGGACGTGGTAAAGGGATCACATCAAGGTAAATATGTTTGTATACACACACACATATGTGTGTGCTTTTACGAGAGACATATCTTAAGGACACTAATAGTACTACGGTCCCAACTGTGTCTCAAATCACATGCAAGGCTTAGCCATTCATGTGCCTATTCTTTATGAAAATTTAATTTGATTCTTCTTTTTGGGAACTACTAAAATCACAGTTTACTCCCTCTCCCTGTATATTCGTCTATTTACATTTTAAGAAAATCATAGGGATTTTCCATTATTTATGACTATAAGCAATATGATTAGAAGCAAAATCTTTAAATATGAGGATTTGTCTATTTTTAATGGCATGTACAATAAAATATTCTCTCCAATCCTCTAAAGATATAGTTGCCAAATTATGTGGTCCCACTCCCACTCTCTCCTATCCATTTTTGTATATATGTTCTAGAGAGTAATCTTATTCATTTTTTATAAGATCTTTTTATTAATTTCATGATCGAGTATTTATTTATATATATATATATATAAACCCATGCATGTTTAATTAGGGTAGGTAATATAAAAATTCACAAAAAATTTGATGAATATAATGTGTTTAATCGATTTTATTTCTATGCTTGGTTTAGTTATTAGAAGCGTCTTATCAAATATATTATACAAAATATTTAGAAGATACACTTTAAGGATATATGAAATCTAACAAAATGTTTTCATTTTCTCCTATTAATTATTACATCATAGCATTACTTATTTTTCACATGCCTCTTTTTCCTACTCATTTTCTCTTTCCATAGATAAGGGTTTCTAAGAAAAAAAATTGTATATACTTATTACCTTTAATCAATCTTAACCAAATTTTTTATTTACATAATTTAATTATTTCTATAGATTAATTAGATAAATTTTAGAAGGCAAAAAATGTGCAAGATTGATACGGCACCAGGGAAAAATTGAAAACTCTTTATATGTAACTTCTATAATTTTACTCATCTTAGAATGACCTTGATGTTTGGATTTTTTTTTTGAACAATTATAACTGCATTTTATTTTATTTTTTAATTAAATGTGTCGGTTGTTGGAGGAAGAAGAATAAGAAAGGAATTAAAGAGAAAATTATTGCTATTTAAACATGAATGAAAGTGAGATTAGCTTTAGGGTAAGGGCAAAGCTGCCTCAACAATTGTGTCTAAAAATAAGAGCATATTATAGAATATGAGAAGCGGCCTAATAATATGAATAAATGCAATAAATAAAAATAAAAATAATTAAATTAGAGGATACGTTTAGACGAGAGGGAATGATGAATGATTAATAGAAGCATGTGAGTGAGCGAGTGATATGCTGCACATGGGGAAGAGATATTGTTCCACTTTTTTTGGTCCCAACCCAACCCTCAGACATATCTACTTTGTGTTTCAAAGTTTTGTGTACGTGTTTTGTGAATTATGCCCATCAATTTGTTGACAGTTCACAGTCACAGTTAAACCAAGTCAATTACTTAATTGATCAAGTGAAAAAAAATAAATTGTTAATATGATGTATGGTTGTTATATATAGTTTGTTCTTATTTTAGTTTTAATTGCCATAGATTTGTTTTCCTAAAAAAGAAAATTAGAGGAGCATGAGGTTATAATTAGCAGGATGAAAATCATGATATTCCACCACTTCAATGGGAGCATGCATATATAAGGTCATTGGCCCAATAGTTTGTAATGCATCAATAGGCAACAATTTGTTATCAGTTTGTATGCCCAAATATTGCATATGAAACCGTCACTTTGGAGAATATCAAATTTAATCTTGAATTTATATATTTATACTTCTGTTTCTCAGCAAAAGTTTATATGAATTGTCTCCAGAATTCGTTAGAATTAAGACATATCTTTGAACTTAAATAAGGCTTACAAATGTATTTATAGATCGTTTTTTAACAAATTCTCACATCGATAACAAGATATGAATTCTTATATAATGAGTTATAAGTCAACTTCATATCAATGGGACCAATTTTTTGTTGGTATATTATATTAATGCTTTCTAAAAGTGTGTAAGTTTATATGAAAGACAATACGGTCAGCTAAGTTAATCATAATATAATGTCCAATTTGGGCCCCTAAAAAATTGTGTCAAAGACTTGAAACGAATAAAAATATATCATCTGGAAACAAATAACTAAAATTTTAAAATAAGTTATATACAAAACAGAATCTGTTAATAAATTGACAAAAACAAAACAATGTTAGCAGCTGTCGCGTTAAATAAATCACATTAAATATATACGAGATACCCTAATTGCACGTTGGATAACATGGAGTTGCAGGAAGTTTATTTCGTTTAACAGTGGCTAGGCATTGGTGTAGAGTCTAGAGCATCCGTTAAGAACGTTTCGAATATCCTATAAGTTATTTTTTAATATTATTCTTCTATAAAATCAAGCTCCCTAGTAAGATCAGTTTTTTATTTATTTAAATAGCAACTTGAGAGTTAATTTTAGTTCATCATTAATCAGTTTTACGTGTGTGTTCATCATCCTTCTCTTTTTAAATAATACGCCGCTCCCCATCCAGCCATTACTCCACTTTTTTTTTATCACATATTGTTTATATTATTGGTATGCGTTGATCAAATTATTTAATACTATCTTCAGTTATTAATATAAGATTTAGTTTGTGGCACAATTTAGTGATTTACTATATAACATACGTTTTATATTAAAGTTTGGAGGTAGTTATAATAATAAAGTTTATAACAAATCACACTATTGATCCATGCATTATCTCAAATTCTTATGATACAAAAAAATTATCTCTAGTTATTTCTACAATGGTATTTCAATTTTTCTTAACACTTGAGAAGAGGAAATTGTAGGGGCATACGTGGTTTCCTGATATTTCAATTTTTCTTAACACTTGATCGCATACACAAGCACACAATCATGTAAATACCTGGAGGTTGGAGCAGCTAGTCATAACCTTCATATAATTTAAGTTATAAAATGTTTAGAAGGAATTTTTTTATCTTTTTCATAAAATTAAACATCAAATGACTCATTCAGTATTTTGCTATTTTGCTCTCATTCAGTATATTAGTTTTATATTTGTTTTAATACCACTCATCATCATTAGATTCTCACTCAATCAGTCAATAAGGGAAACTTAAAACTTTTGCTAATTTTTAAAGAGAGTTAATATGTTTTCGGTCCTTCTTGAATATAACAAAAATCCTGAAAATGTTTTATAAATAGTAAAAAATAAACATTATATTACACTCATAAATTTTTTACCCTCAAATTTTAAACAATATTGTTATATATGCTTTTTAATTTCGATTTCATTATTATCACACCGTTGGCTGTGGTGATGGGTGTCTAGATCTACACTACTCATTATGTTACGTTATTGAAGATTTATCTTATTTATCATGACGAGCACAAAATAGGCATTTTGTGGGGTTTTGTTTGCCTGAAATTACCTGACACGTGCCTTGTGATTTTGCATCAGATTCCCTGAATTTTCATAAAAATATATAAGCAGTAGTATAGCTATATATATGCAAAATCATATAACTTTTGATATATGTGATTCATATTATTGACGAGACATTGACATTTGATGTCCAAAGAGTGCATGTGCCAGAACCAGGAAAAAGGAAACGAAAAGCATAGGATTCCACAGCCTTCATGTCATCCATAAAGTGAATCCAAACTCATCCCCCATATTTTGCATCTAATTAATTTCTATCTAATATATAAGTGCATATAAATATATGTATATATATATATATATATTTTCTAATAAATCATACAGCACAACTCATACATCATAATTATATTCATGTAACCGGCAGAACTACTTACCATGAAAACTCGTAACAAATCGTTAATGTAATTACATGCTCCATTCTGTCCCTATTTTAATGCATCTCTAGATATATCATATCAGTGTATCACTAGCCTAGATTCCTAGAACCAATAACGAGGAGTGATTGATTCATTAATTACTTTGTCTAAAAATAAAATAAATTTCTAATTTTACCCATCTTTAAATAAAAATTAAAATTTTCAGATTAATTAGCACGTATTACATTCTCTCTAATGAGTTTAAATTGGGATGATACTAAAAAAACCTTGATTAATACCTGTACTTGTCAAGAGATTAATAACAAGTTAACAACTTATAACAAGGGTTATCTAGATCAGCTTATGACCTTCTAATCTAGTGGAACATAAGTTTCTATACGAGTGAGATAGGCCATGAGTTTTATGTCATTTAATTTTTAACATTAAATCGTTAGTGTCTAACCTATAAAAATATCTTGTAATGCAGTTTCATGGTGGTATACACATTCAAAACATTTTAATCTGACAACTCATTATCAATATATGAAGAATGAATAGTGCAACTTGTTTATGAATTTATGAATCCAAAATTGGAAGTGCTTTAATTGTTCTCTCAAATCTGTAGCTGATGCATTAGTACGGAGATGAACAGTGTTAAGATTGGGTGTGGACAACCCCATACAGAAAATGGGGTCCCTCCACCATTCAGAGTTTGATTCATCCATGGGTTAGATCCAAACTGAGCGATGCGTTTTACTACGTACAGAAACTTGTTGGTTCAATTTTAGTTCATAATATATAATTCTCTTAGGCTAAATTTTAATTTAATAATGAGGGTGGTCCTGATTTTATAGAGCCCCGACTGAAATAATTCTTGGATTCTCTTTGGCCTAGAATAATTAAAATACTAAGGAAAAAAATGGGCATCAGTAGTCAGTACTGATCTCATCTGTCCACGATCTATATGTGTCTTTGTTAATTACATGGAAACACTTTTATATTTTCTTGTTTGTTCCCATAATTCCTTTAATTGGTTTAAAACCGCTTAAGTGAAAGCCACTTAAAATTAGGAAATTGTTAAGGATAAAGTGATGAGTTATTAGTAGGACATGGCTAGATAGAGGTTTGAGATTCGAGTTTTCTTATTAATATAAAACTTCAGTGATAAAAATACAATTAAAAGTCACCAACACTAATTAATTTAAGTAAAATTTATTTGATTTTTTTTTGGAAAGTCGGGTTTAAACTATGGATATAAATGATAGAAAGTTATTGAAAATTCCACCCTTACAAAATCTGTTATCAGAAGACACTTTAGGATCCAAGTCATCGAACAAGTGGGAGTTGCAATATATACTATTAGTTATGTGTAAAATGTAAATGTCTTATATATGTTTTGCATCTAGTTAACCATATGTCACTCGCAACTACTATTTGAAGAGGAAACAAAATATTTAGATCAAACAAATGCTTAAATAGAATGTGTGTGTGTGTGTGTATAATATTAAAAGCTAAATGTATAACAAATTTCAGTGTTGCCAACCGTAATTGATTCGAATAGAAGAAACCTAAGTTGGATACAAACTGTGAAAAAAAGTACTCTAAATTAAATTTAACAATACTTAAATATAAAATATAAAAATAACGAAAGCCATATGATCGGGGGGGAAAATTTTAAAAAAAAAAAAAAATTGAAGGTTTTTATAGGTTGGGTCAAATTTCAATATGCCTCCCGATTTCTTGCCGTAAAAAGTTTCCATGTCCATTCACTGCCCATATATGTGCGCCTTCAACATCAATTGTAAACTAACCCTAATTAAGATTTTTATTTCATTAGTTTATAGTATATTTTATTCAGTTTGAAAGTGATCTAATAATAATGCGCTGCGTCAATATGCATTCAATAATTAATCTTTAATTAGTCTCCTCAATTATGTAAGTAGCCATCATTATTAATGGAGAGCTTAAAATATTCAACTCTTAATCTCGCTTCAATCAATGTGTGCATTTTGTATCCTTTGCTGCCGGCGCAAACACATCACTATTAACCAAAGAATATGTTTAATATTTAACTAATTAGTTAATTAATCCCTAAGTGATTAAGCTTTCGGGTATGATATATATAAAGGACTATATAGGAGTTATACGTGAGCGAACAGGGATTGGTTATTTATTATAAAATTGCAAATTGTATAATTATAAAATTACAAATGGTTTTAGTATATTAATTGTGGATTTAGCGTAAAGGTACCACATATAGTATTAGCCAAGACTGGATCCCAAAGATGCTAGGAATTAATTGTTTCTTTAGGTGGTAACCAAACAAAACAATGACTGGATCTTAAATTATTAATCAAATTAAAAGAATAATTAGTTGATTAATTATTATTAAGGCTAACGAGTTGGAGTGGCACCTATTAGTAAGAAAATGATAAAAAATTGTTTGATATTGTTTGGATATGTCCAAAGAATGCTATTAGATGTGCCAGTGAAAAGGATAGATGAAACAATCTGGAGTCCTATTAAAAGAGGAAGAACGAGACCGAAGCAAACACTCAGTAAAGTTGTATAGCGAGATCCTTTGATTAACAATATATCTAAATATTTGGTTGCTGATAGATTACAATGACATCATACGATGATCCACCCAATATCAAGCTTTTTTGTTGTTGTCATTGTTGCAAGGGGTACTGAATATATAGACTAAAAAAACACTTATAACGTTGGAACTCCGTTCTCAGTTCCTTTTTTTCATTATTAATGTCACGACATTTGATCATAAATATTTTAACAATTAGGTCTTGAACTAGCCTTGTAGTTGATGGAGTCTAGAGTTGGAATGCATTGCATATGACTTTTAATAGTTTATACACTCTCATGCATTATATCAAAATATAGGTCTGTTTTATGTAAACAAAAGGAGGAGAAGGCCAGGAGGGGGAGGGGAGAAAATTTTGTTTTATTTTACATTTTCTTTTAAAAGTAGTTCCGTTCAATGCAATACTACTTATTAGTGGTGATCTTTCTATTATTCACTTATTTCTAATTTCTATTCTTAATGGATTATTCATAAGCACGTACGCTTGTTTGTTTGTTTTTTATTAATTATTAAATGAATGAGGGACGATTTTAGAAATGTATGTCAAAAAGTTTGCCATATTGATTTACACACTCTCTTAATACGTGTGTTAAAACTTTTAGACCTATATTTTGAAACAGAAAGGGTAATTGTCTGACTATACATTCAATTTAGCTACGTGGAATTATGATCATGTTTGGGATTAAAGAATGCTTCCTTAGATATTTTGAAACAAATGTAGCAATTGTCTTGCTGTACATTAATTTTAGCAACGTAGGATCATAATAGCGATATACTTTTTTTCATATATAGGCTATTCTACTTGAGTTATTTCTAGCATTATCTGACCCAATTAGTTTAACTCTCTCAGAGATTGCTTTTTGCATTCCCACAGAATCGATCGAGGCCTTGTGTTGATATATATTGTTAAAGCTGAGCCATTTCCACTAAAAATAACAGCGTGCTTCCTGAGTATTTCATACAACCCTAAATTTAAGACTATGTTAATTAATTCATATGAACCAATGAATGTTAGTGAAATCATTTACACTGCCTCACATTAATAAAATTTACCCATTTTGTCTTTATTAAATATAATTTTCAAATAAGCTATTATTAACAATCACCTCTCTCCTACATTAGGTAAATATGGAAAACAATAATTAGCTCTCGTATGAACATCTTATATTTTAGACCAAAATTTTTCCATAGAAAAATGTTTATCTTCTGAATAAGAGAGATATCTAATTTGTAAGTAAATTTTAAGCACATGGTTTTTAGATTGGAAATCCCAAGCAACTATCATTTAAGAAGAAACCATAAACAAGGATATATATGTATATATATGCTCATAACATGCACACTAATATCTCAAAAGAAGTAGTATAAGTGAGTGGGGGTATGTGTGTACCCTGGGGAAGCCCTTTTTAAGTCATTGTTCTGAATCAAGTAAGGGTTAAGATATTCAAATGAAGAACATTTGCTATGAATAAATTATTATCTCCGAGAAGGATAGATGATACATGTACAGCACACCTACAAACAATTTCTTAGGGTACATTTGTAAATTTTATTTTTTATAAATATTTTAAAAAATTATTCATAAAATATAATTCTAAAATGTGTAATTATAACAAACATTTCAACTATCACTTTTTCCTTCAGCAATCTAACTATATTCAATGAGTTGTCCAATCATATTTATTTTTTATTTAAATCATTATTGTATTGTTAATATTATTAATTTATTTTTAATATTAAAAAACTGGAGCTGGTTTCTTTACTCGTCAAAAAGATGAGTAGAGAGAGTTAAACTTATCTAAACTATCACGGGCTTATTGCTCATGACATTTATTTATGATAAAAATAAAATGAACAACTAAACCTGCATTTTGATAACTCATACAATTTTGCAATCAAGCCTTATAAAAATAATTCATATTTTTTATTTGATCCAAAAAAGTGTAATCAATTATTTAAATCATTTATATCCATATGAAATTAACTTTTGTTGTCTTCAAATAGTTAACGAACATCTAAATTTGTATTTTGATAACCCTCAAATTTGCAATCAAGTCTTATAAAAATAATTCATATTTTGTGTTTTTATTCAAATGATTGCCGTCAATGATTTATATTTAAATCCATATGAAATCAACTTTTATTGTTTTCAAGTAACTTTTCTAATCATAAAATAGTCACCAAAAATTAAATTCTTTAGTTTATTTTTTTTTTATTTTTAACTTTTATGCATTGTACCATGGAGAAAAATCTGATTTAACAAAAAAAATAAGAGATGACTATATTATACAACAAGGGTAAACATGGTCATTGAACCAATTAGTTAAATTTACAGTAATAATTAGACGACGGTGACTACACTATTACTTAGGATTATACTATTCTTAATGATTTTATAAAATTCACAATTTTATTGTTTATATTTTTAATAATGCAAGTAGCACATACACTAAGCAAACACTCATTGAAACTCATCAGACACGGAGTCTGATATTTGACCCCACAAACCGGCCAATTGATCCAAGATCAGGTCAATCCATCAGGATGTATAAAAAAATAAAAACAACACCCAGTTTTGCATGTCAGTAGATAAAATGTTTAAGAAATGTCAAAATTTAAAAAAAAAAAAAATAAGTTATTATCCAGCTCAATCCCATTAATCAAATTATGTTTGACCGTGTAATTTTCACATTAAAATTAATAACAAATAATAAAGATTAAGGTTATAATCAAAGCAAGTCCAGGTTCTGTGTATCAAATCAATTATTTATAGCACATAGCTCATAGGCCTAGCTGTGAAGGGTTAAAGGGGGAAAGGAAAAAGCCCCCATGTTTGATATATTTTTCATAAATATTTTAAAGCCTTTTGATTAGTGAGGGGTAAATTAATTGATGTCACACTTGATCGAATTTACTTATAGTGACATAATTTAATTTGGTTTTCCTGTTATGTAATCCCATTTGCTCCAAATTCTTCTCATGTCAACTTTCATGGGCAATTAATTGCCTTATCCTTAATTATAACATAAAGACGCTTTTGGAAATTTTATATATGTTTTTTTCATAATTATCTCTTTGACACTGACTAGCTAGTACACATATAACTCTACTTAAACTAAGCCATCGTTTGATTTTACCCCATCAGCTTATTTAATTGGGCTTTTTTGATATATTAATATTGTAATTGCTTTCTTGAATTTGTAATTGGCTCTATTCATGCAGGTAGCCTATATAAATATAAGCCAGAAACTAGAATATTGGATTGCAGCATCATTAATAAATAATTAATATATGGATGTATAGGCTTAAAAGAGTCAAATTAAAAACTTTGTTTGACGCAGCTCACTTGTGTATCATATACATGAGATCAGATGGTGAACGAAAATAATCATAGATAGTTTTCAAAATATATTCCTAACATGTATAATACCTCGATACATAAGATTTATCTTGATCCAAATGATCTGAAATCAAACGTGAAGCTGCAAGTTATTTTTTAAGTGGAAAAATATTAGACAAACGTAAACACACAAAAAATCTAAAAAGTATAAAATCCTTATTTTTTTAAAAAAATGTGTTTGGAAATTTAGAAAATGCAAATTTAAAGCCACTTTTGTGGGAAATTAGTGAAGGATCATAATGTGTAAGACATAATTAAGGACATGACTTGCAACCAAAAGAATATTTGTTATCCACTTGGAAGGTGTTGCGGATTGATTTGGATTTCGCAAAACCCTAAATGATTATGTTCCCAATTTAATCCTTACCCAAATGGTAAAAATAATAGTTGATTTGCATGAAAGAAAGAGATATCTCACTTACTAATTGCAATTTTTCAGTAATTTTTTTAATTAGGTTTTATCCTTAACAGTAAATTATCATTTCATTGTCGCCACAGGTCAAAATTCTCTGCTCAAAGTAACCGAGATGTGGTAGTTTTTTTTTTCAATCTACTGAGTGTTATTTTATATGTTAAAAGAAAGTGATGTTAAAATTAATAAAATGCAATACATGAAAGAAGCTCTAGTATAAAGTAGGTTAAATAAAATTTTGGAGTTCGAGAATCGCAACTTTATTGAAAAAAGATTTCTATCCATTTGATTAATCTCGATTCGGTCATAATTAGTCAACACCTAATATAATCGAAAAACTGTTCGATACATCATAGCAACAAAGGGATAAAGTAAATTTAAAAAAATAAACTATAGAGAAAGTCGAAATTTCAATTTCATTTTTATTTTAGAATAAGTAAAACATGAAATAAAATAATTTTGAATGTGTATTGCTAACTCTGCAATGAAATTTTAAGAATTATATTGTACATTATTTTTATCTGAGATAGGCATTGTATTTGTTACCAAGCAGTCCCAGTTTACTTTTTTTCATCATTGAACCACATTAATTTAAATGCATGAAGAGTTTGCTCAAAAAGAAATATTTATTTACAGTCATAATATTTTTGTTTATTATTAGTTTTTTTTTTACCTTAAAAAATTTCTCGTTCTAATTCTTTTTTTTTCGATTACAAATAACCATACTCAGCAATATTATGCTGGCATCTCAGCAAAAAACTTATCTGCTATAAAACTCGGTAAATCATGAAACAACACCACACCACGCTCCAGCTGCAAAGCTTCTTTTGCTAAAGCGTCTGCGACCTTGTTCACCTCTCGGCTACACCATTCCACATTGACTATCCAATCACGACCCAGATAATTAGCAATTTCAGCAAGGAGCTCATCATGCGGATGTTGCTCTTCCCACCCATCAGAAACGACTTGGACAAGCTGTAAACAGTCCGTCTCTATAATTACTTTCTTCCATCTTAACTCCCAAGCCCTCTTCAACCCCCATAGAACAGCCCAAATTTCCGAACAAAGGCTATCACCCAATCCCACATTGAACATAAAACCTGTCAGAAGTTGACCCTCATGATCACGTGCTATACCTCCTCCTGCCGATAAACCATTTACGCCCCCATAAGCACCATCAACATTTATTTTAATCCATCCCACATGCGGTGGCCTCCAATGATAATCACTTTCACTCTCATTACCCAGACCATTAACACCCCGATCAGCCCATTTCACCACTGCTCGAGCTTGGGCCACTAGCGTCGAACTACCTACAGCCTTATCCTCGAAGACAGCAGCATTACGGTTCAACCAAATCATCCTACATACCACAGCAAACCAAACACTCCACTTCACATCCATCACTCTTATGCTCTGCAAAATATTCCATTCCACCCACTTCTCCACCAAGCTAAAAGAGAAGAATTTAACGGATATATCCTTAGGCATAATCTTACCCCAAACATCCTTCGCCACATAACAATCACGCAGCGCATGCAAACAAGTCTCAGGAACAGCCTGACATGAATGACAATTCGCATCCCCTTGCATACCACGCCTAACACGACCCTCATTAGTAAGCAACTTATTTTTCATGCAAAGCCATAAGAAACTTTTATTCCGTTGAGGAACAGGAAGTTTCCATAACCCACGCCAAGTATTCCTAAAAGGAGTACGAACCTGCCCAGTTAGCAAATTATATGCAGACCGAACACTAAATCTGCCATCATTTGACAAGCCCCATCTTGGAATATCCTGCAAACCTCTAGGACCATGAGGGAACTTATTTTCAATAGCCCCAATAACCTCAGCCGGTAGTAAGTGAGAGAAAGAATGCCAATCCCATTCACCCAATGGGGTAATATATTCACAAACTTTCTTTTTCAACATATTCTGTGGCACCGGGCTAACCGCATAATTCAACAGCTTCTCATGGTTAGGTAACCACCGATCTGACCAAAACAGAATTTTGCTTCCATCCCCAAGATTCCAAGCAAGGCCCTTTAACGTATCCTCCCAATTCTTCTGAATTCCCCTCCAAACTTGAGAGCTACCCCTCTTCCTTTCTATCTTAGGAATCACATCATTTCCACACTTGTACTTTTCTCTAAGCAGCTTCACCCACAAAGAGTCTCGTCTACACACCAACCCCCAACCCAATTTCATCATAAATGCTGAATTCTGCTTCCCAGCCTGACGTATGCCTAAACCACCTTCCTCCTTCGGCCTACAAACATCTTCCCATGCTACTAATGGAACCTTTCTCCTTGTACTTGTACTTCCCCACAAAAATTTACGGCACTTCTTATCTATGTTATTACATGTATCGGTAAGCAAATAGGATGATTGCATGGTATATAGAGGAATAGCTGTCATTACCGATGTAATCAAAGTTTGTCTTGCAGCCATAGACAGGCTGTTAATCTTCCAATTCGACAACCGTGACTCCATTTTCTGCAACACATACTCATAATTATGCTTAGATGTCCCTTTGTGAAGTAAAGGAACTCCTAAATACTTACCAAGGTCTGACGTCATTGTAAATCCCAAGAAATCACTAATCTCTTTCCTTCTCGTTCTAATTCTATACATAGTGTTGTGGCACAATAAAAACTTAAATGTTTGCTAATTATTTGTATCAAACAGTGAAAATTTCTACTTTTTTACATAGTGTTGTGAGTTGTGACCAAATAGAAACTTTGTATTTTTTTTTTGGTTAAAGGTAAAAAATACACATATGATTTTGTTAAAAGTTCATCTAACACAAAATGTTTTTTTTTTACCAAAAATACACATGATCTTTCAGATTGGATCAAAAATACACATCTACAGTTAAATTATGGTAAAAAATACACATGTGATTTTGTAAAAAAGGTTCATCCAGCACCAATCGTTTTTTTTTAATATAACTGTAAATGTGACTTTTGATTCAATTTAAAAATTCATATGTATTTTTAGTTAAAAAAAACATTTGATGCTGAATGGATTTTTGATAAAATCATATATTTGTATTTTTTTACCCTTAACCTTTTTTTTTTTTTTTTTTGTGCAAAAGAAACTTTGTGATTAAAAAACGCAAAAGAAACTGATATTTTTTACGGTGTACAGACGGTAATATTAACGTCTCCGTTGAAAAGCAAACAGTGTGTCCCTTTCTAAATGAGCGTTCTAATTTTTAGTAATTCCATTCAAGGGGAACTCCACTTAACGTCGTTCACATGGGTCGCACGTGTGATACCTCTCAAACTGACGTTGACGTCACGTCTAAATCCCCCTTCCTCCTCCTGGTAGGGCCCACGTGAGCCCCAGAGCTGTCTCCTTCTGTTTTCGCTCACTTAGCGCGTGCTATCCACTCGCCCCCACCTTTCCCCACTTGTTCCGCTCAGTCACTCTGCGCCCACTTCCGCGTTGGCACCCACCTCCGAGTGTGACGCGTGGCCTCCATTGTCGCTGTCCCTAAGCATCGCCAAATGTTATTCTCCACTCGAAACAACGTGGGCCCCACCTCACACTGGCACTCATTATTTTAACATTTTGACACGTTTTCATCCATTCTTTTCTAAGTATTTAAACATTTATAAATTAGAGACGTTCATTAAGTTAATTAAAATCATGTGATATTATTACGAAAACACTCTAAAATAAATTATCTTTATTTATACTCTCCTTCTCTCACTTATTTATTATTAGGGAGAGTTATTAGGAATAATTTAAGAAAAATATAAAGAAATCTTTTGTTTTAGGAATAACTCACAACTTCAAATAGATCTTAAATTTTTTTAAAATTTTTTACTTTTTTATCAATAAATATGTCTTAAATTTAAGAACGACTAAATAGTAAATAAATTATTTTTTTTTCTTCAAAAAAGCATAGTTTTACTTTTATGGAAGATAATTCTATCGAATGGGGGTAAGGCAAGACACTGAATGTGATCACTCTTCTAGTAGGAATTGAATAGCACATTTCACTAAACTGAATCCTCATTGGTGAATTACTCATATCTATTTATCCTGCATGTAAGGGCTAAAACTAATTTTGGTCTTTGATATAAAATTTTGGGTTAAGTGTCAAAAATACACATATGATTTTGTCAAAAGTTCATATCCAGTACCAATTGTTTTTTTTGGACCGAAAATACACATGAGTTTTCATATTGGATCAAAAGTCACATTTACAGTTATATTAAAAAAAAAAACGCTTGGTGCTGGATGAACATTTTTACAAAATTACATGTGTATTTTTTACCCTAATTTAACTGTAGATGTGTATTTTGATCCAATTTGAAAGGTCATGTGTATTTTTTGGTCTAAGAAATAACATTTGGTGCTGGATGAACTTTTGACAAAATCACATGTGTATGTTTGACCCTAAACCCTAAAATTTTTAAATTTATTTCATCTATAAATTTATGGAAGTATCAATGCTAATTTGTTTCTAATGAAAAGTGATTCCAACGCACATAACTAAAAAAATATTTTTAGAAAAATTAACAATTTTATCATGATTAACAAATTCAATTAATTTTATTAATATTGTAAATTGCCATTCTATATGTGTGTTAAGGACAAGGGTCTGTTATACACTTGCATGTAAAATAAAATTGAGGAATTTGTATGGTAGAGCTTATAGTGGGATATATGATAGGAAGAAACTCTGGTCTTTTCAGTTAAAGGATCACAATTTTAGTTACAATTCTTGTGTATAAATCAAATTTGGGAATAATTAAAGTTACCCATTATCTTTGTCTCTTTATTATTAAGAGGGATAGTGGGATACCTTTTAAATCTTGCATGAGAAAAAAATAATCATGTATAAATAGCTTAAGTGGTAAACGTATAGGTTATAAATGGTAGTCCAAACTGTTCTAATGTAAATAACTTTTCCTAAAAAAATTCTATAAAATGTTATAAAGAAAATTCATACAAAACCATGAGGCATCATCCCTGTATTATATACATTTATAATAAATCGTATTATCGATGCATTCTAATTAAACATAGTAGTTCATAAAACTTCGTCCAAGTAGCGATCAATGTTTTGGTTATTATGTAAAAGAAATCACTCATGTTCATTTTCAAAAGCATCTCATAATCGTGCCAGACATTTAAAAACTAATAAAATATTTCAATTAATACATTTTCCCTCTACACATCATCTCATGACAACATCAAAATCAAATTCACCCATTAAAAAATGAGGTGACACCAGGAGAATTACGTTTTTAAAGTAGAAAATACACATGATGGACCCAATCAAATATCTGGCAACTATTTTTTTGTAAAAAAAAAAAGGAAAGTCTTGCAAATAATTTCTCCTTAACATTCAAGCTTTACAAAATTTTAATTTCGGCGGCTTTTCTTTTATTTATTTTATAAGAATAAAATAATTAATACTATTTCTTCTGAATGACTAATGAGGGGGAAAGTAAAACGCGCTAAGGCAAGGCGCGAGAGCGACCGCGATCATGGGAAGTGATGATACATTAGGCGGAGCACAAATTCACAGGCTAAAAGCAGAAAGAATAGTTTTTTTAAAAGAAAAATTTAAATAAATTTTCTTATCGATTAAATAAATGTACAATTTTTGTGCAAAAGAGAAAACTAATCAAATCTCATAAACAAAAAAATACGAAGATGTGATAAGGTCAAGAAAACAAAAATCTTGATTAGAAAAAGAGAGAAAAGCTCATTAATACATAATACGCGTATTAGTTATTATTCCCCATTTGCAGACTTTTAATAGACAGCAATTTCAAAATCACAATGACAATAATTAGAAGAGGATGATAGAGTCATATTTTCTTATACCCAATCATCAATATAAGATCCCAGTTGGTTAGTTTAAATATATTTTAATTAAATCATTTTTTTATACAACAAAAATAAATTTAATTTAATTATTGAATTATTACAGAATTTCCCCGAAATACTTATTATATGTATTATTAGATTATATATTATTTTATAGGTCAATTAAAATAGTCTTTACTCTTAAAAAATAATAAATATAAATACATTATTGTAATTTATGTAGTTTTTCTCGTTTGCTCAAATTAGTTAATTAAATTTTTTATTGAAAACCAAATGCAGTATTATTATACATAAACATAAATATATGTTTTCTGATGTGGAATCTATGGCACGGCGACCAGACTATGAAATGACGGCGTATGGAATGTGGGAGTGCACCAGCTGTATACGATCAGCCACGTCTCTTTCAGCTCTTTAGCTTTGCGGTGCTCCCATGGCCCCTTTATTTATTCATCATTTTATATTTTATTTTTGTGTGTGGCCCTGGGCCCCACCTCCATTTTTAGTACAAGCACATAATCACTACAACCAACTCAGTTATAACCAAGAAAATACACTCGCTATGGATAAAGATGGCCCTATATGGTGTTTATTTTTAGGCTTCCATTATTCACCTATATAACAAATATCAAACGCTTTAAAATTAACTACATGGATTGACTTATTTTTTTTTAGAAATAATTACTTATTTTTGAGCAAAAATAACTTATTTTATTTGTAACTTATTTTACATACTTATTTTGACTTTTTGTTAATTTGATTTATAAGTCAAAATAAGCAATAAGCTGTTTAAAACATCTTATTTCTGACTTATAGGTCACTTATAAGGTGGGGCCCACAAATTCTAACTTATTTTTCACATCTAATCACAACTAACCCAAATATACCACTCTGTTCCTTATTATAAGTCCACCCTAACTACTTTTCACATACCAAAGAGTGGAAGTTATAGCATTAAATATATCTTATTTTTTCAACTTTGCCCTTATTTAAGAGTAGTTGTTAAAATAATATTTTATTCATTATAACATTTCTCTCTCATCTTCCTTATTTCCAACACAGAGGTAAATTAGTCACAATAGCATTAATTGATCCCAAATTGGACTTATATTTAGGAACAAAAAATTTGTAGTAGTTGGACTTATAATAAGGAACAGAGTGGTACACAATTTGACTTATGGAAAATAAGTCACTTATAAGTCATTTTTTTCACAATTAATCCAAACATAAATCTCATTACACAATCTGACTTAGTTTCAATCTGACTTATATATAAATCACTTTTCCATAAGTCAATCTAAACACATCCATATATTTTTGCTTTAGAACATATTCTAAAATAAAAAAAATTATTCTGGCTTTTTCTTAACTTTAAAAGTTGAAAAAAATAAATTTATTTAACAGTTAATTGTTTTAGGGTGAGTACTTAGATTATAATTTTCACATCATATCCTACTTATTTACTTGTGATTGGAGGACCACAAATGATGTGGGTAACGAGCTTCAGCAAAGAATTTATTTCTCCTATATTGGTGGACGAATATAAAAGAGGCACATCAAATTTTAAGGGAAGGCAAAAATACATTATTGGAAAGAGTCATACTAATATCGTAATTTCCAAAAGAAAAAAATCTGCTGAGGAAGAATAGCTTTATACAAATTTTTTTTTTTTAAAAAAAAAGAGAACTATTATTATGGCCTCCATTGCATTGCCCCTTTATCTATACCACTCCGAGCCACCTTGTTTCGCCCTTTTGAACTCTCTCCCCCTCACCCATTCGATCCTTTTTCTCTGTTTGTTTCACTGCAGAAATTTCATAGCAGAACCCTGCTTCACTGCCATGAACGAATCCTAAACCAGATCTGTACCTCCCTTCTGTTTTTTCCACAATTTTGAAGAGGAATTGGAAAAAAAAAAAAAAAGATGAAGAGAGAATACCCAGATAACGGTACTATTGGTGGTGGTGGTGGTGGTGGTAGTAGTGGTGGTTTGAAATCTGAATGTTCATCAATGTCAGGTGGGAAGATGAAGATGTGGGAGGATGAGCTCGAATCTTCTGGCGGTATGGATGAATTACTAGCAGCTATGGGCTACAAGGTTCGCTCATCAGACATGGCAGATGTAGCCCAGAAACTCGAGAAACTCGAGATGGCTTTGGCTACTTCTCAGGAAGATGGCATATCTCACCTTGCTTCAGATACTGTTCACTATGACCCCACCGATATCCATGGCTGGGTTCAAAGTATGCTCACCGAACTTCACACTTCACCTAATCACCATCTCGATCCGTCAACACTGTTAACCAATCACCAAATCGACGACCCTATCGGTAATTTCTCGAATCCTCACCAACAGATTCCAAATCTCACCACCGTTTACCACGACGATTCCGAGTACGACCTCAGAGCAATCCCAGGCAAAGCGGTTTTCCCACAAACCAAAACGACAACAGATAGTGAAAATCAAAACAGCCATAAGCGATTGCGAACAAGCGAATCGTCTCCGGAGCAAGCGCGTCCGGTGGTTCTCGTTGACTCGCAGGAGAACGGAGTGCGTCTAGTACACGCGCTTATGGCATGTGCGGAGGCGGTTCAGCAGAACAATCTGAAGCTAGCGGAAGCGCTCGTGGAACACGTGGGAAGGCTTGCGGTTTCTCAAGCCGGAGCGATGAGGAAGGTAGCTTCATGCTTCGCTCAAGCTTTAGCTCACAGGATTTACGGAATCTCACAGCCTTCTATAGATTCCGCCTTCTCTGATTTACTCTATATGCATTTCTATGAATCCTGTCCTTACCTGAAATTCGCTCATTTCACTGCGAATCAAGCCATACTTGAAGCTTTCGCTACTGCTGATAAGGTTCATGTCATTGATTTCGGCCTCAAGCAAGGGATGCAATGGCCGGCATTAATGCAAGCCCTAGCATTACGACCTGGTGGCCCTCCGAGTTTCAGACTCACCGGAATCGGACCTCCACAGAAAGATAACTCAGATCCTCTTCAACTAGTAGGATTCAAATTAGCGCAATTAGCGAAGACAATCGGAGTTCAATTCGAATTCCGTGGCTATGTCTGTAACAGTTTGGTAGATCTCGATCCTTCGTTAATCGAGATCCGAACAGGAGAATCCGTCGCCGTTAACTCCGTTTTCGAGCTCCACAGCCTTCTTTCCCGACCAGGCGCCGTTGACAAGGTGTTAAACACCGTGAAGGCGGTGCATCCGAAGATCGTGACGGTTGTAGAGCAAGAAGCGAACCACAACGAACCGGTTTTCTTGGACCGGTTCACGGAGGCGCTACACTATTACTCGACGATGTTTGACTCGCTGGAGGGGTCGGCGGCGGGGAGTGAGGATGTGGTGATGACGGAGGTTTATTTGGGGAGGCAGATATGCAACGTGGTGGCTTGTGATGGGTTGGAGCGAGTTGAGAGGCATGAATCGCTGAGTCAGTGGAGGGGACGGTTGGGATCGGCCCGGTTCGAACCGGTTCACCTCGGATCGAACGCGTTCAAGCAAGCGAGCATGTTGTTGTCTGTGTTCGCAGGAGGGGATGGTTACAGGGTTGAAGAGAATAATGGTTGCCTTCTTCTTGGGTGGCATACTCGCCCACTCATCGCCACGTCAGCTTGGAGAATTCCGGCCGGCGAGGTTGAGCTTCAGTGAGTTGACTCAGTGGGTGCGAGTTTGAACAGTGTGTGTGAGATATGATCAACAGTCATCACTGCTCTCTCTTTCTCTATGTACATCATCATCAATTATTAACGCTTTGATCTGAGTTGAGTGAGTCAGTCCGAGTGAGTGAGCCAAATAAGAGAAAACTGGTCAATCTGTATCTGCAACTGTACCTCTTTTTTTTTTTTTTTTTGGTTCCCTTTTTCCTTTCTTCCTGGGTATTAGCCTGTCTAATTAAGAAAAAAAGTAGATAATTTGTTATATCTTAATCATCTTAATTATTCTAAAGTATTAAATAATAATCCCTTTCCCTAAATTCCTGCATGTCCAATTATTATGTGATGACAGGTTAATTTTGGTGTATCCTGATATATCTAATCAGGTGATTGATCCAAATCCTGGGGTGTAATCAATCGGATGTTGCCCTATGGAACAGTTCCTTCTAGTACACGTACGATCAAATATTGGGCTCAAGAATTAATTACACCAAGCTGATAATTAATTAACACTTGAGAAGCTGATTAAAGTGCAGATATTATTTTTATTTGTACCCGCACACTCGCTTGAAAATTGTAGGAAACAGAGACATATGGGCATGGTCTTGTGTGGCAGGAAGGTGTAGCAGCTATATGGTGGTAGCCCCCCTGAGAAGTGCTCCTCTGCCTGCAAGTTTGTCTCCTGTGTGGTGGATCCAAGGAGATCCTTATATTACACATATAGCTGATATATCCTTTTTCACATAGAGTATTGATAATTGATAATAATATAAATATTAATAATAATTTTTTTTTTTTGCCAGAAATATAAATATTAATAATAATGAAAGAGACAGGCTTATGTTATAATGTAAGCCCATTATTCCTGAGGGTAAAAAAGGAGCATCTGGTATGGTGGTGGTGCTTCAGGGTTCAGATCAGCAGAATGAATCAGACATATACACAGAGGCAGAGCCATACTGAATTGTAGTACTGAAATTGAGCAAAGAGGCATAGATCTATGGCTGCCCTGACAGAGCTATAAAACACTTGTTTTGGATGCCTCTTTCTTAGCTCTGTGCCACTTCAACATCACCATTAAATGGCTTTTACTTATTATTAGCTGTTATATTGTCTCTTTTAACACTCACGTGCCTTCTCATTCATCAATATAAAAATAAACACTACTACGGGAGCCTTTGAATTAACGGGCACGAATGTTATTTTAGCTTAACAAATGCCTTGATTTGAGCTTCAGCATGCACAATGTCAAATCCTTGTGATATGGGTACCATCTGAAAAGGTTCCACATCCCCTGAATCTAAATTAATCTGGGCATGTTGATCCCCCTAACGTAAGGGTTAGCTTGAATGTCTGGTGCTTACGAAAAATAACAATAATTTACGCACAACTAACATCCCTTTTCTTTCAAATAAAAAAAAAACCATCCCTTTTCTTTTGATATTAGACTCAAACAAATACAAGTATTGCTGAGGACATTTTGTATATTCGCGTAGATTTAAACTTACGATCTCATATTTAAGTAGTCAAAATCTCAATTCCCAGGACCAATACTTCATGGTACAAATACAACCCTTTGCCCACAAAAGACATGGCTGCATCAGTGTTTGATCCTATTCGGAATTTGGCCTCCATTTATCTGCTACACATACATCAGTTACCATGCACCTTGTTATTATTGAACCCATTGACCCTTGATAAAGACGCTATTATATTTCTTCTATATATAATGATTATATATTAAGGATATATATATAGCAGAGACTTTTTAAAAGATTAAAGAATAATCTTCGCTTGGTGAGTTTTCTTTGTTAGGTGAAGTGCTCGATAGTGTTGATGGACCCAGCGAAGTTAGATGTGGGTGTTTGTTGAGACTTGAAAGGGAAAAAGATTGCAACCTGTGGCTTCACTGTTGTCCCCCTTTCTCACCTTTATGATTATATATATATACATATATACATATATAGATGCATTGTAGTGATCGTGGATCTGTCACTTTTCTTGTATCTTCATTATTCACTTTTTTGTGATATGTATATCTATATATATATATATAAATTGATGAGAAAATTGAATGTTGGCCGCGTTAATTGTTTTTGTTAACCATTTTGCTAATTAGTGTTTCGACTGTATAATTTTATGGCAATCACGTATTTTTGGGTGGACTAGATTAAAGTGATAAATAGTGCAATGCAAGTTGGCTGTGTGATAATATCAATAATTGAACCTTAATATTCGAAGTGGTTGACAAGATAAGTATGACTGGGCCCTCATCATCAGAGAAACTAATATCTATTATACTATGTTTATGATTACGGAGTATGTTTGGTTTCCTATTAGAAACCATTAATACATCTATGATTATTTTTTCCAATGGGAAGCCGAGCAGTACTACTCATTGAGCATGTGAATTGAACAGAGCAATTACCATTTGACATGATCATATGTAGGATATTATTTTTATCAATATTCACTACTATATACTCCCTCCTTGTAAATATAGGACCTATTTCGAGAAGTGAACTTATTCTTAAATATAAGACCTCTTTCTAATTTTTTCTCATCATTTTCTCATATTATCCCTTTTGATACTTCTCAATACGAAGTAATAAACAAGCAAGAAAGGAAGAGTTGGGATAAAGGTAAGTGATTAGGGCGTTTTAGTAATATCATATGATTCTAATTAAATTAATTAACATTCTTAATCTAATCAAATTAGATAAATAGATCTTATATTTAGCAACGGATGAGGGAATAATTTGTTCTATTTCACGGTTATTTTTAAACATACTTTCAATGTCCAACCAGTTAAGTAAAAATGCATCATTTTTTCTTGAGGTTGACAGTTATGAACTGTCAAATTTGGGGTAATGTATTTGACAGTTTCAACCAAGGTAAAAAAAACGGACCGAACCGGCCGGTTCAACCGTGAACCGGTCTCTGGTCCGGTCCCGATTCAGGCTTCAGACCGGGGGTGTGGTTGACCCGGTCAAAGGACGGGGGCAACCCCCCAAAACCCCGGTTAGACCGGTGAAAACCGGTCAGCCCGGTTCAACCCGGGGTGGTTGAACCGGTTTTGTTTTTAAAAAAATAAAAAAAAATATTTTTTTATTTTGTTACAATTCACCTAATTACCAACTTTCACTTCACTTAATTTTAAAAATCAGGAAACTATAATATTTTAAATGCTATTTTACACTTACATATGTTTAATATTTAACTATTGTTGCTCTTAGTACTTGTATTTTAGTCTATAGATTGTAGAATAATATTTATTTTCACATGTAATCAACTAATATTTTCTATTTTTCTCTCTATAGAAACATTAAATATTCATGTTTGATGAATCATGCATACTTATTTACATTTACATTTTGATATATTAGTGATTATTAATGTTAATATTAATAAAATTTTATTATTTTAATATAACGGTCTGACCCGGTCCGACCAATGACCCTTGAACCAGTGCCTCACCCGGTTTGATGTCCGGTCCGGTTTTTTGAACCTTGGTTTCAACACCAAAACCTTTAAATAATGAACCCACAAGTTTTACTTGTTAGCTCTAGACAATCCCATTTGACTGTTTTGGTTGTATAACTGACTAACTGTCAAGTATGAAATAAACACTCAACAGTTACATATTATTGTAAACACTAAAAGTTTAAGCTTTGTAAATAAAAAAAATTATGTTAGAGAAGCAATCTTCAATTAGATCTGATATATAATGTGGAGTTACGATGATAGTATGAAAAATTAATAAAACAAAGAATGACAATTATTTTATTGCGATATTATCAGATAAATAGTGTGTTGTTGTGTTATTCACCACCTATGATCAATTTGGTCCATGCAATAAACCCTATGCAATTATACAAGGGTTTATCCTTGTTAAAAATAAATGAATAGAAAAACCAGTAAAACTATAACCATTATACTATAGTCTAGTAAAAGGAACTTCATATCCTTCAAATAAAGTCAATAATTTAAATGTTTAGATAAATAAAATTTTACTGAGATAATTATTATCTCTATTTAAATTCGGATGATAACATTTTAATTCAAATTAACCAGTAGTACATATTAAATAGTAACTAAAAGATGAAAACAACCCATTATAAAGGAAACTACCATATGATCAATAGCCACACACACACACACACATCATTTTTATGGAAGACTTGTAATGTGATTATAAGTATAATAGGGTAAAGTAAGAATAATAATGAAGGTGAAAGAGAGGGAATAATGCATAATGGAGAGTGATGCAATAATATTTGATATGTATAGGCAATTAGGCAAAGTGGTGGACATTACTTGTCATTATATGAATATGGCTGGGAAATGTAAAGCCATGCAAATAAATCCTTAATAGACTATGCAATATATATGTTAAGTCAAAACAATGCTGGTGGTGCTGATAAACATTGCACCAACAAAGAATAATGATGATCCATATAAATCATGAAACACCCAAAAGTGACAAGCCAGCCTCTTCCAACACAGCCAAAACATATATGACACTCTTGTTTGAATAATTAAATTCATGTGAAAAATTGGATATGTTATAAAATAAAGTTAATTAAAGGTGTGCAGTTAATTAAAGTCAAACTTTTAAATTTACATCTATCACTTGATCAATCGAGAATACTCGTACTAGAGAGATGGGTAGCATTTAATCTAATATCTAGCATTGCTTAATATACCATGTAGGTATGTAAGATTAGTTGAACACCGTTAAGTCTTAGTGCAACTAAAACAAACACCAATCAAATTAAATTTTTGATGAGATTAGACTTAGAAGTTTAAAAAACATATTGAATTAAGAAAATAACATTTTTCAATAAAATCAAATAATTAAATAAACTCCAATATTATTAAAAAAAAGCATAAAGGGGATGGGGTGAAAGTCATTATCATTGAAATGAGGTGAGAGGAAACATATTTCATGGTATTGGGGGCGTGAAATTGACAAGGACTAGGCCTTCCATTGACAAATTACACCATCATCAAGCACTATAAATTTGAACTTCCTTTACTTTTTTCTATTCAATGGAAAAAAAACATAAAGGGCCCTCTATTAGTCTATCCTTCATTAAAAGATTCTTCCCATCATCCCCACCACTTTTCAAGTGCTCTTCACCCTTTTCATTCAACCACCTCCTTTTCCATTAGAGCCCCTTTCCTATATACCTAGCTATATGATCTTCTTTTATTTATAAAGTTTTTTTCAATTTCATTATCAGTTAAATTATGTTTTCATATTATTTTAGTATATCCGTGGCTATGAGTTTACTTTCCTCCCTACTGATCAAAACTGATACCACATAATAATAGTGATAATATTTTGACATGCATGTGGTTATCGGATATAAAAAAGTGTATTTGTAACGCTTTCTAATATAATGTTTTTAATAAAAATTAGTATCCAATAAATTTTCTTAACAAAATGGTCTAAGTTGGTTCTTAGATTATTCTGATATTAAGTCATGGTGTTTTTTTAATTTTTTTTTAGTGGATCTTTTTTCCTCTTGCAATATAAGAATAAAGTATTGAATACTTTTTCCTATGAATAATGAATAAAATCTATGAGAGATATGCTGCATTATCTAGAATTCATAAATAGTAGTATGGCTTTTATAAAATATTATTATACACATATGAGCTGAAAGTGAATTAAAGTAAATATAAATATGGGATGAGTTATATTTATAAATAATAATCATATCTATTCATAATGATATTAAATTCTTTAGTATAGGCTGAACTCAACTGAAGTTTAATTATTCCTTATATATATAAAAGGAGGTGTGACCATGTGATTTTATGCATACAGTATATAAGTTTAAACCGAACTCAACTGAAAAGATTTTTTTATATGAACATATAAATTATTGCACAGTAGAGCAAATGTGTTAAAAGAATATAATAATGTTTTGAAAAAATGAAAAGGAAAGGTGGATTTGGGGTTTGATGAGTGTCCATTGTCAATCTCGAGACTGATCCACTAATTGAAAAGAGTTAGGCTTCATCCAATCAAACCCTTCTTTAACCTCAGAAACCATATTTGAGAGAATCGACAAATTAGAAGCAAGATCAATTATTATTAGTTAACCTTCCTTTTATTTTATTTTCTTTTCCTTCTAATTTTCTGATCGATTTGTTATACAGCTGAGCTGATATCCATTAATTCAATAACAACAATAACAATGAATTAATTGGTGTTGTTTCAACTGTATGTGTGTTAGTGTCTGAACATCAATCCCTTTAATAAATATATATAAATATACCTTATTAATTAAACAAATAAAGAAATCGTCTCTTCATCTCAAAGTTGACCTTCCCACTTTATATTATCGGATTGAACTTATAACACTTTTGATTAGGGGTGAGTATCGGTTTTTCGGTTCGGTTTTGGAACCGAAAGCCGAAAATGGGGAAAAATGAAACCGAAACTGAAAAATCGATTTTTTTTTTTTCGGTTTTTCGGGGTTTTTTTGGATTTTTTTGTTGCGGATTTGGCCTATACGAAGATTCAACAAAAAAATGAAAAAAAAAAGATTTAATGTATCTAAATAGTTATACAAATTCTACATATTGCCCAAACAACTAAACTATTAATTCAACATGTCCAAAAACAAAGAAATGCTACAAATTATACATATTGTCCAAAGCAACTAAACTATTAATTTAACATGTCCAAAATAATTAAAAGCTTAAAACATTCTCATTCATTTCCTGTAATTTAAACACTAATTCAACATTCCTTGCAGAACATATAATCAAAGTCAACAAAACAGAACAAAAAAAGGAAAATGTAGAGGACAAACGATTCTAAAGTCGATCAACAAATAAAATTTTGATAAATTCCCAAATTACTAAGAAATTATAGAGACAAAAGCCATATTTAGTTGAAAGGAATTAAAGCCCTTAATTGATTCAATATATATGAATAGTTATACAAATTCAATATCTTGTCTAAATCAACTAAACTATTAATTCAATATATGCTTAAAACATAACAATATTGAATTGGTTTTTTTAACTTTCAAAGAATCAAAGCACATTCTGTGCTTTTTTCTCTCCCTAATTTCACATGTTTAAAAAGTGTTAATTTTTCTTAGAAAGTATATTTTATTTGTTTGGATTTTGAGATATTTGTTTATAATTATTTGTTATCCTATTTTCAAATAAAAATGTTAGACTTTTTAAAATAGAATTATTTTTTTCGGTTTCAAACCAAAATAAAAAAAACCGAAAATGAAAAAAAAAAAACCGAAACCAAAATGCATTCGATTCGGTTCGGTTCGGTTTTTGCTCACCCCTACTTTTGATAATCATGTGGATGTGGATGGTTAATTTACTCACTTATCTTTTTCAAATTATTATTACAATTTTGTTTTCAATTTTTTTTGTTTGCGTCCATTTAAAGGTTTCTTTAGTAATTGGAAAAGGTTTTATTTTCAGCAGATAAGAAAGAATTAAAAACCGTTCAAACTGATTTTGACATGTCTAATTCCAATTGATTCATCTATTAAATTTTCATTTTATTTTGATTGATAATTTAAATAACCAATTTTCACAAAAAATCAAAGTTTAAGATTAAGTGAATAAATTTTAATTACTGACTAATATTTTGCTTATTTTTTTGGTTGAACTATAGGTTTGATTATTATTATTTTTATTATGTTAATTTCCCTCCACCAAATTGGAATTTTTTTAACAAAAAATGTAAGTTTTATACATTTGCAATAATTCATATGTGCCACTTTTCTTTGAATAAACAGTAGATATTTTTCCGTTTATTGTATATATGCAGTATAGAAATAGTTACATCATTCATCAACTTGTTTTGTTTAGACACACACACACACATTCTGATATTCATGCATTGACTTGGCCCCAAAAAAGATATACATTTTATTTTAAACGAGTATCTCTTCTTATGTCATAGTATATTATATATTTGAAATTTTTACTAGTAAATACTAAATAGTTTCAAAAGCGAGCTACTTTTACTAAGAAAATCAAAATGCATTCTGTGATTGAACATCTAAAATCTATTTAACTTCTAAAATTGAAATTGAAATAGCACATCAAGTACTACAAAGGTTCTTTGATATTTGTTTGAAAGTGTAATGGAATCTGGTTTTAAATAGCTTCATTATCATAGAATAGTTCTTTTGATTAAAAGCGGTCCAAAGAACAGTGAGTTATTAGGAGTGATTGGACCACCACAATTGGCTCCATTTATAATTGGGTAAAGGTCCAATTTCGCCCCGGAAGTAATCAAGTAGGAGCTGATTTGCCCCGGAAGTAACAACAGGAGCTTATTTACCCCAGAAGTAGTAAAAGCGGCCCGTATTTACCCACAGAGGACACTGGATGCTCCCTTTGTTATTTGGCAGAGGTCTAATTTTGTGCCGTTTTTACTACTTCTGGGGTAAATAAGCTCCTACTGGGTTACTTCCGGGGTGAAATTGGACATTTACCCATTTATAATTTAACATTTGTTTCGCATTCAGCTCCTCTTATTATCTTTTTATCCTATTGCTTTCTCATTTTAATTTTAATTTTAATGTTGTGCAAAAAAATTTATTTAATTTGTTAAAATTGAGCAAAGTTTAAAATTAAATTCAATAACGAGAGAAGAAGAATAAGGACGCCAATAGGTATGGGTCTATTTGGCCTATTTGATTCTGCTTTTCTATCAAATATTTGATTCTACTTTTATTTTATTTTATATTTTTAGAATTTTCCTACAAAATTATTTTTATAAAGAATAAAAAAATTTGGTTGAATTTTTTTTGAAAACATTCCAAAAAAAATCATTTGGTAAACTTGTTTTAATTTTCCACAATATAATCTATTTTTTCCTCCAGTACCGAGGGCAAAAAAAAAAAAAAAAAAAAACCCCTCATGTCTAATTTGCTACATGTTTAAAAGTTAAAATCTAAACATCTAATTGCTCAATTAAGGGATGAGAGCCCTATCATTCACAACAATCTAGGTTGGTGATTTAAAACAGTTTTTAAAGACAGTAAATATAAAAATAAATCCGTTTGATTTACTTTGCATTGCTTTTTAACAATAATGCAGCAATCATATGAAATTAATGAAGTAATATTTGACATAGACAATGGTACCAACTCAATGAGTCTATCTACCTGGCCTTGGAGTTGAGTCTTTGGTTTACTTTGTTGGATCAAATGGAATAACCGATGTCAGAAAATTTTTAAAGGAGTTAGTGACTCTCCAAAGGCCATAGTGCAACATTGCATCTATTAGTTTTTGAAGTGGGGTGGAGGATGGACGCTTCAATCCTAAAATTTTTCATATTCTGGGATCGAGAACTTAATTGCTGATCACTTCTTCCTATAAGTTTTGTGTGAGTTGATGTAGATGGGTTAGTTTTTTGTTAAAGTCAAATAGCTTGCGAAGGAGTGGTGAAAGATGATAATAGGGCTTCATTGGTAGGTTTTCAATAAAAGCTTTGATATCTTTCTTCGACAAATGCAGAGCTTTTAGCCATCTAAGCATGGCTAAAGCTATGCAAACTTATGAATTTCACAAGGATCAAACTCTATGTTGATTATTTGGATGGTATGCAATTATTAGTGGTTAATTGTGGGTATTTTCATCCGTTGAGTGAAAATATTGTTAATACTAGATCCTGTATTTTATCAAATTGGGACTTTGAAGTTATTCATACTCACAGAGAACTATTTAGATACGCAGATTATCTTACAAAAAATGCTCATAAGAAATGGCATTAATATGCTATATTTACAATATTCTCTTGACTTGTATGTAGCATTTTTATATGAAGACTTATTAGATAGTGCAAAGAAACTTTTTTCACATTATGCTAACTGATTTTAATTTTTTCTTTATCCCATATTTCACCATATCATAAGAATATATGATGGTTTGAGAAATTTTCTTATTTATAATATTTATGTAAATAGTTTAAGCCCGTAATCAATGAATATTGGATAAAATTTCCCCCCTTAACCAATCAAATTGTGTTGTTCCCACATTATAATTGAGTTACCAAGCAAGCATCTAAAGATAGATAAAAACAAAGGAAATTTAAAAAATGATAAAATAAATATAATCTTCCTTTTTGTATGCACTACTATCATAAACACACAATTACGGTACCACTTTTTCTTTTTCTTTTTAAAATCCAATCACAAATAATATGCCAAAAGGTATTACTGAAAAAATGCATTTGAAGAGAAAAATAATTGTTTATATAAAAAAATTATTGACGCTTGACGCTGATAATTAGACTACAGTAGCAGGCCGATTAATAATACAGTAGAAAATGATGGCTTTAGACAGTTAGACTTTTTGAATGGAGAGGCTTGGGCTTAAACTTTAGATTAAGGCCCTGCAATAAGGTGGGCCTTCCATGAACTAGAAATCGATATGTTCATAGTTCATTTAGAGACACACATTAGCACACATATAAAAGAAAATGATGTCACAATAGGGGGTAGAGTACAGCGAAAGTGTTAGTCTCTCGTGAAATGATGGACTAAGGTTCAAATATTTGTTGGAAACTTGGAATATGTGTCCATATTTTATATCCAATTTGAGAATACTTGTGCTTGGCAAAAGAATATTGAGAATGATGCATTATTAATTCTTTGTTACATATTTTAGTACTGAATGTATAACTTATTTATATAATTCGATTTCATTAATGATGTTAATTAGGTTAGTTAATATGACATGATTTTTATAAATGTATTCATCATTTTTCTTAATTTGCTCCCTATTACTTAATTACTATTACTTAATTACGGTTAAGGAGCATCAAAATGAATAATTCAAAAAAAAGTACAACAAGTAATAAATGCATTTTGCATTTATGACCTATATTAGTTAAACTTTTTTATACTCACTCATGAATATTGTGAAGATGTTGCATAAAAAAAGTTGTGAATTTGTTCATGCTTCATTTTCCCCACCGCATTGCACGTTCTTCTCCTTGTTTGTCAATCAGTTATCCTCATATAATGCACCATTATTTTTTAAAATTGCAATTAATGAAAGTTAATCATCCAATAGATGATATTATTATCAATATATAGTTGATCTAGCGGTGTAAGGCCCTGCTAAATCCCTTTATGTCTCAAATTTGAGTTATAGAGGGGAAGTATCAAGAGAAGAAGCCACTAACCCCGAAACTAAAGTAATCAGTTGCTCGGATATCTGGTAATAGGATTCAGATTATGCGTTGATCATCACAGTTAATATATTAAAGAAGATATTGTTTGATGGCAAAAAGAAAAAAAAGATGATATTGTTAACATTTAACTTATTTGTTACTCATTCTCACTCATCACGAAATACAATAAATTAATAAAATTTTATAAATTTATCCTTATCAAAATTTGGGAAAATTGGGGATAAATCCTTATCCTTATTTGATAAATTATTGAGAATTAGGACCTAACATGTGTCAAATATGATTTCATGTGTGAGTTTTAGGTCTCATTTCCCAATTAATTTGTTAAACCAGTAGTTATCACAAACTCTCCTTTAAAATTTGTCTCTTTCTACATTTACAAACCATTGGGGGTGGGAATATACTAAACTTTTATCAGAGCCTATAACCTAACCTATTTAATAATTAAGTCAAACTCATGTATTCTGTCAGGCCTATTCAGATAAAGAGGTGATATATTATGGGGAGCGGATCGGCTAGAAGACAAATATAATGAAAGATAAAGAAACACGGATGATCGATGGGAGGAATAGTACCCGTCTTTTACAACCCTAGCCCACAAAGACACCCCAAGGATGATCAATCCTTGATACAGTCAAGTATTCTCAAGGGAATGCAAAGACGTAAGCAAAAACTCACACAAGAGAAACAAGTCTCAATTCATTCAAGCCTCTTTAATTTAATACAAAGCAAGCCTATATATAGGTAATAATGGAACACTCTAGAATGAAGAAAACCCTAAGACATCAATGGTGCATTAATGATGATTGGCATTTTGAATGACACCATTCAATACAAAGAGATGACTTCTTCTTGAAGAAAAAGTCAGCTATTCAAAATAGGAAAATAAGACAAGGTATTTTAGAATATTCATTGACCAAATGGCCCTGTTTTATGGAAATAAAATAAGAGGCTTAAATGCAATCAGATTTGATGCAATAGGAGGGCTTCTAAATGCTTCATGAATTGTCCAAATGGGTGTTCCTTATGATATTTTTGTCCATTAAAATGTATGGGCCTTTAAGACACCCATTTGGGTTTGAATATGGTTTGATCTCTTTCTGGAATTCCTTTGACCCATTATACAATGCATTAGGGCCCCAATTTGACATTTTAAAGCTCCATTGGACTCCTCTATGCCATGGTAGCTTTGGGGTTGCTCTACCACATGTCACATTTAATTCCACACATGTTACCCATGGGATAATCCATGTCATCCTCCTTATAAGCCAACTTGAGCTAAAAGTTCTTTGAACACCTTGGAGGGTTTGTTGGGTATCCAAATGGATGGCTTCTCGGGCTTTTAGACTCTTATATTGAATGGCTCCGTATATGCTATCAAGAGGATTCGCCTACTAGCCTACAAGGATAATACTTATTTTTTTAATTTATACTATTATATATAATATAAAATAAATCGATTCTAGAAATTACTTATACATTAGTTCAACTTTAACACTGAGATTGACATCTCATCTTTCATACACTAGCCCAACCTCTCATTTATTAGCCGTTCACCTTTTCTTGATATCTTCTTTTTAATCGCTTTAGATGGAATGGCAACTCACCCGCACTCCTTAACATGCATGATTTGCTTAAGCATAATACTTTTTACAAATTTATTTTAGTTATTCTTAAATGAAATATTATAATCTTAGTAGAGGAATTTATCCCAGTTTCTACGGTAAAAGCACAAGAAAAAAGATAGTTTTATAGCACAAAGACTATTTAAAACTTAACATAGGTTTTTCAACAAACTTGAAGAACAACTATATCATGGAAATTTCTATAACAACTTTACCTATAAACAATGGTCAATAACAACTAAGCAAGTGACATTAACGTTTCTGAACCCTTATAAGATCTCTTTCTTTCACCTCTTCATTTCGTATTCACAATCTACCTGCTAACATCTTCGCTAGCACATCAACGAGAATTGAAATTGGCTCCGATAGTACCTATCACATCACAACACCTCACTATTAATAAAAAAGTTGTCCGCTTTTGTGTCATCACAATTCACACAATGGAGATAAAGCCCTCCTCTTCTCCACTCTTCCCTTCTATTAACCATAAGATTAACTTTGAATGGTCTATATATCCGATCTTTTATTATATTTTATTTAATATGCTAAATTATAAACAGAAAAATAATTAATTAAATATAGATTGCTAAATTTTGATAAAATAATACAGTAGTATAATACTGCAATAAAAAAAGAAAATTGTTTTGTATAAAGCCTAATCTGCACCACCAGGTTGGCTGCCACCCACGTGGTACTTTCCCATAAGTTTTTTCCTTTGTTTAATTGAGGTCTTAGATTGATGGTGAAATTCTGGTAATAAACAATGCTTACTATGTTCTTGGCCTCTTCTCAAAGCACTTCTACATCATCACCCTCACTCCCACTCCGCCGTCGATTGCTGAAATCAAAACCCTCGGATTCATCATCGACGGTCATCTGGAGTATTCTTCTCTAACTTGATCTCGACGGAGGCTATTGATCGATCGGAGACGAAGCCTTTCTCACACTTTCAGCCTTCTCATTTGCATTGGTATTCTATGTTTTTTTCCTCAACATTTTAGATCTGAAGAGTCTCTTTCGTCAGTTCCCTCATTGTTTTTACTGTATTTCCGTTTTTAGATTGATTGATTATGTGTAATGCTACAACATCTGGGGTTTGCTGACACATTTATTTGTGATTCCACCAACCCCAATTAGAGAAGGCTGTGTTGGTTTCCTCTAATAGGAGACTTGAAAGGATGGTGCGGAATCTATCAACTTTTGAAAACTTGTAACACTCTTAGATTTATGGTATTTGTTGTTTTTAGTATCAAGTGCTATTATGATATTAGCTCCCGAGAGTGGTGGGTGACATTGGAATGAGAGGAGTTGGACCATGCACACTTTTTTTGTGTCACATGTTCTTACTTTAGATATATTTTACAAGCTTTATTTTTGAGACTTTGGGCTAATATTTTAGGAATTTGAGTATTTACGGTGTATCATATGTTTTGGACATTAGTTTGTTCTGGAATCTGGATACAGATCTTAGAAATGTTGTTGCGCATCTGACTTAGGTAGAGCTTGTACATAGGTGTCTTGGACAGATATTGACAAGTATAGTGACAAAATGAGTGGATATCTGCTCACTACCCTTCCGACCCATATTCTGCACGTTTTGTTGTTCTAATGGCTGTTCTTCCGCAACAGAACCATGGGAATTGAGGAAAGATGGTGTGTGGTAACTGGAGGACGAGGCTTTGCTGCTCGGCATTTGGTCGAAATGTTACTTCGATACAATACATACTCTGTTCGGATCGCTGATCTGGGAGCCAACATTGAACTTGAACCAGCTGAAGAATCAGGAATTCTTGGTGAAGCTTTACGCTCTGGTCATGCCCAGTATATGACTTTAGATCTTCGTAACAAAGCCCAAGTACTTAAAGGTAGCTCTTTTTTTCCCCTCTGCTTATGGTTGTTTAACTTCTATTGCAACTAAGAATGTGAAGGAGGATATTTGAGCTGTGCAACTGCTGCATTGTTGCTGCAGTTTGTGAAGGAGCTGAGGCTGTATTCCATATGGCTGCTCCAAACTCTTCCATTAACAACTTCCTGCTTCATCATTCAGTCAATGTTGAAGGTAAATTGCTTTTTTACCTATTTAATTCATGACTAAGCTATTTGTTATTATGTTTCAAATGTAATGGGAAGTTTGCTCCTGAAGGGACAAAGAATGTCATCAATGCTTGTGTTGAGCTCAAAGTGAAGCGACTTATCTATACGAGCTCTCCTAGTGTGGTCTTTGATGGTGTTCATGGAATTATTAATGGAGACGAATCATTGCCTTATCCACCTAAGGTACTTGCTTCAGCAAGTCTACGCAAAACTACTGCTAGTATCAATTTATTTTTTTCAAGGTTTACTGTGATATGAACTTGGGATGTGTGCATCTGTGGATGTATATTGTTCAATTAAATAATTGAAAGTCATTTAATTTTTATGGGTAATTATTAGTCCAATAACATGGCTTTAAATTGTACTAAACTCTTTTCAGCATAATGATCATTATTCTGCTACTAAAGCAGAAGGGGAGGCATTGGTCATTAAATCCAACGGGACTGAGGGGCTTCTAACATGCTGCATACGCCCCAGCAGTATTTTTGGACCTGGAGATAAACTGCTTGTGCCTTCATTAGTTGAAGCTGCCAGGGCAGGGAAATCAAAGGTTAGTGTGGTTTCTTCCATTTATTTGAAGGTGTACGTGGTTCTCTTTGCTCACAAGCAAAAAAAAAAAAAAAAAATGGTGTGGTTTAACCATTAATTTGAAGGCATATTCCCACATAAAAGTTACTCAGCAACCATAATATTGTGTGTAGAAGGCTTAAATGTTTTCACTCTAGAATGTTAAAGTACACACCGGATACTATCTTTAAGATGTTTTCCTTGTTCCACATTCCACATCCTATAATGAGGAGTTAGGCAAAACGACAACAGCGAGCCTTTGTGAGGTGTGCGTGCTGATATTCTTGTGCATTGGATCACACTACCTAGTGGATGAAATCATGTTTAGTGTACACACACTGTGCATCTAGAATTATGGCAAATCTCCAGTACTTTTTACTGCTTAAGCCAATGATTGAATCACTAGACTATGTGACCTGCAGTTGGACCTATTCAGGCTTGCCTGTAATGTGCCATTTTCATAAATGAAATGAAATAAGACTGATATTTTATTGTGTTAGATCATGCTTGAAATTTTGTTTAGGTTTCAATTTTCTCTTGCAGAGTGATGGTAATTCTCTGGTTCTTCTTGCTACTTAAGCGAGGGACCACACCCATAGAATTCTTATTAGGCTTCACAGTGCCAAGACATTATAAGTCTATCATCGGTTTGGGACGAGTACTGTATTGAATAATTTTTCCATTAAAACCTTGTACATTACGTGATGGATAGCTTAATTAGGCCTTATGGGGTGGCCGGGGTGGGATCATATTTTTTTAGTGTTTGATGTACAATATTCTTTCAATGGAGGTCATAATAGGTGGCACTGCTGGAGCCAATAATGATGAATAATCAACCAATGGAGGTTGTGGCATAAAGACAGTGCCTGTAATTTTGGTCATAGGGCTGAATTTGGGAGGTGGGTTGAACTCAAAAAGCATGCTTTTGAGCCTGGTAGACAGATCAGAAGGCTGCAATGGATATTTTGGAGGAAAGTTGTGACATAACATTGAGTAGTAGAGGTCGCAGCCATGGATGACTCACCTAGGTTTGGACAAAGTTGGTTATGCTCACTTTTTAGGGTTGTTGACCTAGTTTTAGATACAAATTGGGCTTTGAGATTAGGAGTGAGCTTCTTCCTATGAGTAGTGGATGTGCTCAAAAACTCAGGTTGAAGATGAGGATGATGTCGTCATTATGAATGGTGAAAAATTGAATATCGGAGATTTGGCTGTTTTGCTTCTTTGCTTAGCTTTTTTGGTGATTAATAGTATTACAACCTTGTAACAATTTGAATTATAGTAAAAAATTTTAAATAATTATTGTAGCAGAAAAATATGGTCCTTGACTCCTTGTAAGGAAAAATTAAGAAAATGATAAGAACACTAAAATTTGACAACAGATGATTGTTGGTGCTGGCAAACCACAACAATAACGTCAGCTCAAACTAATATTGTCCAAAAGATGCATTTTTATGTTTGTTTTGACCTTTTCACCATATTTTCATTTAGTTTTCTAAAGTACAATAGGGACTGAATGTTGTCAGTGGGGGTTATATATATATCCTATCTAGTCTGATACATTGTATGACTGAATAAATGTTAGTATTATGTTATGCAATATAATATCTGATGTAATGTTATGTTAGCAAAACACTCGGGTTTTAAAATCAGGCCTTATTTTATCATTCGTTATCTTAGCAAAGCTTATTTTTCATATGGTGATATATATATATATATATTTTCTCTTTCTCTTGAACAGTTCATTATTGGTGATGGCAACAACCTTTATGATTTCACTTATGTTGAAAATGTGGCTCATGCCCATGTATGTGCTGATCGAGCTCTAGCTTCGGAAGGGACAGTTGCAGGAAAAGTCTCAGGGCAGGTGATTATGCTTTGTTGGTTTGTAAAAGAAGATTATTAGGATAGACAGTTCAATTGAAAGAAGATCATTGGCTAACTCAGTGAGTGCCTTTAGCATTTCTCATGCCAAAGGGAAAAATGTAACAGAATTTTAGCAAGTTAAATTACTGCGACCTTTTCTTTTGACTGATGGACCTTCGTTGTGTAGGCTTATTTCATTACAAATGTGGAACCTATAAAGTTTTGGGAGTTTATGTCACTTATTCTGGAAGGCCTTGGATATGAAAGGTATATTTATATTTTTACTGGTTGAAAATTAAATTTTGATGAATATTTAATCATTCACAACACTGTACATCCTTTTATTGATCTTGTAATGCCAATCAAATAGTATAAAATTGATATCCCATGTTAGGCTGTGGATGCTGTCTAATTATGATGAGAAATCAAGGAGCTCTTGTAATTATTACATTTTGTGAATTTGTTTTTGGTAATAGGATGTTGGCTCCTTGTTTGTATTTGTATTATACCAAACAAACAAACAACAACAACCAAGCCTTATCCCACGAGGTGGGGATTTGTATTATACCATAATCAAGAAATTCATATGTTTTACAATGCTTTTTAACAGTCAGGAAACAAAATCTGTTTATGGGTTTTATTGTGAAAAAATATATTTTGGCACTATCTATGCCTTTTCTTCTCTGAATTGATGTAGTTTGCAGGCCAAGAATAAAGATCCCTGCATTTGTTATTATGCCAATTGCACATGTGGTGGAGTGGGTTTATGGGCTGCTAGGTCCTTATGGGATGAAGGTTCCACAGTTGACACCTTCAAGAGTAAGACTTTTGTCTTGCAGCAGAACTTTCAATTGCTCAAAAGCAAAGGACAGCATTGGCTACACACCCATCGTAACACTTCAGGTTCTAAAATGTTCAAGTAATTTGATGTATGAATATCTTTCCATGCAAAAGTACATTTATGCTTTGCTCAGATGCTTGAATATATATGGGCGTACAAATTTCTAATGAGCTTCTCTGTAGTTGCTATGGCTCCGGTCATCTCCATTCCTTATATTGTTTTTGCTTTGAAAAAGATAAAAAATATATAATTTAGAGCCCCATAAATCTTTCGGCAATGTTGAGTTAAAATCAAGTTGCATATTATGAACTCAGCTACATGATGTGGGTTTTAATATGGCCTTTATGGGCACAAATCCAATCAGTTATTGTGTAATCTTCTTTGTTCATGGGAATTTAAATGATGATAATGTGAAATTTCTTTGTAGGAGGGTCTGCAAAGAACTATTAATTCGTGTCCTCACCTGAGAGCTGATAATCAGCCTAATACTAAAAGAGAGGGGCATTCCAAAGCTTCCATTTATCTTGGAAGTGGAAGAGGTATGATCAATGCTGTTAACTTATACATCCTTTAGAAATCTGTATGGTATACAGTTTCACTTAAGAAACCAATAAATCTATTCCATTTGCATAGATTTTGGAATGATGTGTTAAAGTACTAGTGTATTGGAGTGATTGAGCAGAGCCTATAGAAAACTTGAAGTAACAACTGAGTTACTTGGTCTAATCCTGTGGAGCTTGCTTTTGAACTCCACTGCACTAGCCTTTTACATTTACTCTTACAACTTAGGGGCACATTCTGTGTTTGCTTGTCCTTAATTCCTAGATTAACAATATATCGTTGCTGTATTAGCTGTCAAATTGGATGGTGGATTATGATTAAAAAGCCTAGCCAGAAACATCCATACATATTTAGTTTTACAAGCAGCACTCTGCATGTGATTTTGTAAATTTGTCTTTCCTTTTTTTCTTGGTAAAAAACCAAGTGAAAGGTGTATCATTTGTCTATAGGCAAGTTTTCCCTTTAAATGATATTTATTATCTTATCGTTTTAGACATATATAGTAATGTCTTCATAGTATTTTAAGTGCCTGTTTAGAACCTCTGAAAAAAAAAATCAATTATTCATCAAAACCTTGGTTTTCTCTTATACCCATCCAAACACATATTTTGATAAAAATCAATTGCGACCCTCAACCAAACACCCATATATGTGTTTGGATAGTTTTTGAGAAAACCATGGTTTTGGCATTTCAACTATACCCAAAATGAATCTTAATAAATCTATTATGACCAAATCTATTCTCAAAATAATTTTTATAAATTAGTTTTTTTCAAAATTTATTCTCATACCACTATGAGAATAAATTTTGAAAAAAACTAATTTATAATGGTAGAAAATGGTAGAAAATCGTTTGAGGTGGTTTGGACATGTACAAAGGAGGCCATTAGATGCGCCAGTGAGGAGGGTAGATCAAATAGTTTGGAGTCCGATTAAGAGAGGAAGAGGGAGACCGAGGCTTACACTTAATGAAGTTGTAGAGCGCGATCTTTTAATAAATAATATATCTAAAGATTTGGTTACCGATAGAGCACAATGGCGTCGTGCGATCCATGTAGCCGACCCCACTTAGTGGGATAAGGCTTTGTTGTTGTTTGTTGTTTATTCTCATACCACTAATCCAAACACACTCGAAGACTCTAAATTAGCTGGAAGCATCAAATCTGATTTACTTCATGTACACAACAGAGTAGCTTGCTGGTATTGGACTTAATTATGCTATGCATGGATTCTTAACAGGTTCTTAACCAAATTGCAAATTTACTGTCATTGACTTTTTGCAGTTGCTGACACATTGCTCTGGAAGGATAAAAAGAAAACTGTCACTGCTTTGTTAGTTTTGTTCGCCATATACTACAACTTCATTGCACCTGGGTCTACTGGCCTTACTGCCGTTTCAAAGTTTCTATTGTTCACGTCAGTCTTTTTATTTGTACACCGCATTCTCCCTGAAAAAGTGTAAGTTCTTTATGTGTTTCTGAACATGCTAAGATGTCAGAATCTATCTAAATGTCCATTGATGTATAACATACTATCTAGCCTTTGTCTTCTTGATAAGTGCTAAGAATATAGTCTAAGTCTTGTAATTACATTCAGTTTGGGATTTATACCTAAACAAGTGACTATATATAAATGTTTACACTTGTAATTCATTAAAACTGTTGAATTAGAAGTTACTCCCTTTCTCTATCCCCCCTCCCTCTGTGTGTGTGTACTACGTGCCACTCCTTGTTTTCTCTCAGTTTCTCTGATTTGGAGGATGTTATCCTCCCCCTGGCTTTGCTGTATAATAAGAAGTTACTCCCTCCCTGTGTGTGTACTCTGTACCTCTCGTTGTTTTCTTTTAGTTTGTCCGATTTGGAGGATTTTAAGCCCCCCCGGCCCTTTGTTCAGTTCTCGCTCTACTCTTGAATGAAACTTTTCTCTGATGGCATGCTATAATAAGAAGCGTTGGGATTTTGAATGTGTCGATAAATTCGATTAATTCTAAGTAGTACTTACTTTTGCTGTAGATTGGGATATACGATTGAGAAAGTGCCTACTTCTTGGTTTCACTTATCAGAAGACAAGTCACATGAAGTTGTTCTTTCCCTTGCTTCTTCATGGAATTTTGCTGTCAATGTTTTGAAATCTCTTGCAGAAGGGAATAATTGGGTGCTGTTTCTCAAGGTATGTAATTATGTATGCCAAGTTGTAATTTTTTCCTTGGTATATCGCTTGCAAGTTTTAAAATATTGTTTGATGTTGTTGTCTTTTCTTGTTGAGCATAGCCTGAATACTTTTCAGCTGAAATGAATACAATTTTACAGTTTGTCTTGTGTTATTCAAGCTATTTAAGTTGCGTATGCAGACTGTTCAGTACATTCTCCCTTAAATCTGATATGTATGTCATTGCTTGTGATCAATAGGTTACTCTATCTCTCATCATTCTCAGCTTCCTTGGAGCCTTGTCATTTCAGAATATATATGCTATAGGTATGCTGTCTGTATTTATCTTCCATTGCATTCATGTATTGAGATGAGCTTGTTTTCATGGAAGTCCATCATCACACATCCGAGCTAGCACAGTTGCCTCCATACAATTGAATTTTTTTTTTTTGGCCAAACCACACAATTGAATTGATTCCTACCAAATGTAAATCTCGACTAATGTCCAGTATTAAAGGGATTTTGGATTCTCTGAAGTCTAAAGCCTTTATTCAAGTAGAGAGAGAAATACGATGGGAGAGATTGTGATGTATAAGTATGATAAAGGAAACTGTCTGGGTGGTCATCAAAGTGATGGACACCCAAAACTCATCAGATTTAGACCGTCTAGAGCCAGATTTAAGGTTCTTTCAACTGACGGTTTCAGATTAAAAATTATCATTTTTTTAAAAAAAAATGAAAGTTAATAGATTATCTTTATTGATTTTATAAGCATGATTTTTTTTTTCCAAAAATAAAGGTAAAAAAACTTAAATATGTAACTTATGAGCCAAACCAGTTCCATAAAAGGAGGTAGTTAGTTAGAGTTAGTTAACAAGTCCTTAGGCCTATAAATAAGGGGGATTGGGTAAGTTGTAATAGGGCTTTGTCATGAAGGTAAATGCTAGTGATCTTAACCTTCGACTCCTCTTTCATCCAACTCGAAGAGTCTTTCACACCTCTTAACACTTGTAATTTGGGATTGTTTGGGACCTTTTTTTGCACACACTCCCCCCTCCTCTTTCTTACTTCAAAAGAATTTTGTAGACTTCTCGCGTCAGAGAATTTAAATTGCGTTGTAATGATATATATAAAAGCTCTAGCATTTGGTTAATTTTGAATCATGCTTGAAAGGTTAGGTAAAACTTTGAACAGCGCGAGGAATTTCAGTTTGTTAGTTTGTTCAGTGTCCTGACACCAAATATTAGTTATAACATTTCTCTTTGGGGATAGCTTATAAATTTTATAAACCACTTGTGAATATTAAAAAGGTGTTGAATTTGACTTTATTTATTTATTTATTTATTTTGAGAATAAACTCAAGAATTTGACGTCTTTACACTCATTCATTACTCTC